>JAOTQP010001652.1:14934294-14962654 GCA_026413545.1 Cichladusa arquata
GAGAAATAGTGTCAAGCAGGTATTTATTCAGTAGAAAAACTCCCTAAGCAAAGATACACATCTATTACAGGAGTAAACTTGTTTCACCTCACTCGTGACTGCCAATTTAAGGCAGAAGTAAATGTCACAGATTAACTTACAAATCTGAAACCTATTGCTGTAACTAGCCTGCAAAGCAGGCTGTCATTGTTTACCATGTAGGAAAGGTATTCACTATGCAGCTTCCATAGCAGGCAGTTTCCAGGCAGCTTTGCATAGTTTTGCATCCTTATAGGAGAATATGGGGAAATGGGCTGTAGGGTCCCTGTTAGGCCAATTTAAGTTGAGACATGGTTTAGGTCACTGTAAATGGGTAAACAAGCCGAGGTGGTCTCTGCAGAGCAGAATGCAGCTTTGCAGCCATATTCTGCTGACTTCTTATTTTGGTCTCCCTTTGGAGGATTTTCCAAAAGAATGGGTGGGAAAAAGGGTGCAAGCCCAGATGAGATCTCTTTTTCTGTGAAGGGTGATGGCCCAAATGTTTACCCATGCAACTGAAAAACCTCACCACAATTACTGTCTTACTGAGCTGCAGTGTGAGTTGAACATGACCTCTTTGGACTGGCAGCAAGTGTTAAAAATCTCTTAGGAGATTCCTAAGAGTTCAAGTGGGTTCACTGAAGGAGCTGAGACAGGAGCAGTCTGGGAGAAGGAGGAGATTTTTGGTGAAACACAGCCCAAGGAATTACAGGTTTTATGCTCTGTGGATTTTTTTTTATTTTTTTCTTTCTCTGAGCTGAAAATAAGCCAAAAGGATTTGATAGATCTGATTGCAAATATAATATCATAGAATGGCATGGAATGGCGTGGAATGAAATTTTGTGGAATGGAATGGAATGGAATGGAATGGAATGGTATCTCATAGAGCAGCATGGAATGAAGGAACCTCATAGAGCAGCATGGAATGGCAGGGAATCAAATTTTGTAGAATAAAATGGAATGAAACATCATAGGATGGCATGGAATGCAATGGAATTAAACAAAATTAAGAGGACTGGACTGAAATTGAATGGAACAGAATGGAACATGATAGAATGGAATGGAATGGAATGGAATGGAATGCAATGGAATGGAGTTCTTGCTCAGGATCTGCACTCTTTGCAGAAATCTCTTCACTGATGCCTCTTGAAAGTTGGTAGTAAGAAACCCAAATACTTTGTCTTCTCTATTAATTGTCAGATGCCCGTTTATTGTAAAGAACATCAGGCAGTATTAGCATACTTGTTCCATGTACTACAACAAGATTTTTGAAAAGCAACACTACCGTCCTGCTCCCAAGGAAAAATGGAAGAGCTTCTAGTGACTGTTCCTGAATAGCTCCCACATGATATAATAAAAAAATAAATATAAGTAATATATAAGTGCTCTTATTGTGAAGCCTTACTCTCTGGCATTATGAGCTGCAGGAAAGGGCAGCAGAGTAGCACTCTCAGTGGGCAAAGTTATTTGAGAATTTGGAAGAAATTATGGTACTTAGCAGAGTTTGTGTGCAATTTATGTTTAGATAATGTGATTTATTTTTACAAAGCCTCAGGATTCATTTTCCAGGTAGTAAATACCTCAAAACATTTCCATTTAACCATTGACATGACTCTTCTGCCTTTATATATTATTGACACTTAACAAATATTTGTAGGTAGCAAGAATTTACTTTCATTCAGAAAATGCAATATTTGAGGAGGCATAGTGAAAAATATTTTGCAAAAATTGCCTCTGATTTTTTAAAAGCCTTCACATTATGTCCTTGTAGGATATTAAAGTGGTGCAATGCTCTGATAGGCAGTAGACTTTAGCTTAAAAAACAGCCTTGAAGGTACAAAGCCTAGAGGATGTTTGTATTTCCATAAGAGAAAAATGTCTCAGGCTTTTAACAATAAATTAACAGTGCCTCACAGTCACTGGGCTGAAGCTGCTCAACACAGAAATAAGTCTGTTTGGGCTAGTTGATGAGGGTTTCAAGACTAGGATTGCAACAATAAAATCTGTTTGAAACATACACATCCATTTTGCAGAAAAGTCAAAGAGTTCAGGAAGTGAATACTTCCATAAATAAAGAAATCTGTAAAGAATGAAGGAAGGACTCATGTTCTCAAGGATAAATTCCTAAAAAATTGTGGGCAAAATGTGCTAGAACAGAAAAATATCTCTAATTTTGTGGGATGGGGTGAAGCAGGGATTGCACTTCATTTTGTTTTGCTTAGAGAGCCTGCTATGCAGATAAATTGGGGATTGCATCCACTGAAACACATTCATAGGGGCAACAGCTGAAGCAGCATGTTTGAGTTGTTTGGAAGGAGAACAGGGAATAGACCTTGAGAGAGATGGGTTTTACTCAGCTCCAGCTGCCTGGTAGTTAGTATCTTGTATAAAGCTCACTTTGTTTACAGAAAAAAAAATCATTACTTTGCAGACATAAGTTCATCCTACATTTTTGATAGAAATCTGAAGATCAGCTATTGTTTTGTGAATCCCCTCTCCAGTGACTAGTGGGATACTATATCACCAGTATAAATTGGCTCGGGTTAGGTGAACCCATCTGCAGATAAATAGATTACAAAGACAGCAAATTTTCCTGCTGCCTAGTACAACCTGATGAAAAGATGCCTTTTTTTTCTTAAGGTTAGATTAATGTAAGACTGGAGAAGCAGATAGGAGATCAAGGCTATATCAAGGTATTGTCTTCATGCAACCTGGGGTGCTTTACAGCAGACACAACAGATGGAAAACAGTCCCTTGCAACTGACAACATTTTCCAGTGTCCTTTATGTAGACCTGCAAATCAACACAAGAATATATGAATGACAGAAATGTGCCATACAGGATACAGTCCTCCCATACTGGCTCACTCTCTCAGGTAGTAGTTTGTGCAAGCTACTGCCTTTGACTGTCCTCCTGAGACCATACACAAAGGCAGAAGGAAGGAAGGAAGGCAGCTGATCCTCCAGCTAAGTTATCTTTGCTATTTGCAAAAGCCTAAAAATTTACTAAATTCCTCTTCTAGTTTATTTCCAATATGCAAGAAGACATGTCTCCTCATAAATATTTCTGCTGGCAGTCTGTTTGCTCTCTTATTGGCACCATCACTGATGGAGGAATATCATGTCTTGAAAAGTTTAAATGAAAAGTGAGGACAAGTTTAATCTGGCCTTGTTTGTGAGAATTTATGTGCGATTTTTTTTTACCAGCTCCAGCTCTTTCCAGAAACATTTGGATGTAGTGTCTAAATATTACAGAATCCTCAGACACAATTCATAGGCAGTGGTTTTTTTTTGCTTTGTTGGAGATGCTTCAGACAAGATGCATGACAAACTCAATATTTTGCTGTGAGGATCCCCTCCAGACAGGCTGCAGATAACCAAACAGCATTTGTAAGTAAATGACACTGACTCCAATTTTTCTGGTGAAGAGAAGGGCAGATTTCCACTGACAAATGTGATGAGCCATTTGGAAGGGCAGTCTCTAACTCAGGTCAAAACTCAGTTGGATCCAAATGGTGACCTAAATTTTGGGGAACTCTGTGGTAAGTGTTTCTCACAACAGGCAATCACAAAACAAGGGCCTTTATCTGAACCTGTTTTCTGCATGTTTGGTAAGGATGACAGAGATCCTCCTTTCCATGGCAATGAGCCTGTGTCAGTCTCCATGTCTCATGCCATGACCCTACGATAGAGGTTTTTACATAATGGTAAACTTCCAAACCAGTGTGACTGCTGCCAAATGCTGCTCTGACAATATTTCCTTTTAATATAATAAATCAGTTTCAGCATTGTGGTG
Source organism: Cichladusa arquata (assembly GCA_026413545.1). Classification (NCBI taxonomy): domain Eukaryota; kingdom Metazoa; phylum Chordata; class Aves; order Passeriformes; family Muscicapidae; genus Cichladusa; species Cichladusa arquata. The sequence goes on from JAOTQP010001652.1 coordinate 14,938,108, forward strand.
GGCCTTAAAAGTAATTTATTCAAAATCTGGCAGCAGCCAAATAGAATTAAGTGATTTTCGTAATGTATTTTGAATGAAAGTCATAAAGAAAAATCACTTTTATTAAGTGCTTGAAGAGTGCTCTTTCCCAATGCCAATTCCTTTGAAAATGTATATGCTGACTGTATAACAATACCTTTTCCTGAGAAAGTGCTGTCATCTGCTATGAGATAAATTTATTTTTTGTGGTTGTGGAGTAGAGTTGGTTACATTATTTGTTTCAAGAAAATTATCCAATTCATCTTTTTTTATGACTACATTATTTCTGACGGGGATCTATCATTACTTGACTGCTTGTACAGAACTCAAATATTTTCTGGTGAATCATTTTGTTTTTCCACATTTTCCCTCTCTATTAGTCCTTCATCAGTTGTCATAAAAAATTAGCTGGCATATTGTATGAGGCTATTTACTTCTGTTGTTTAAGTAACTTTCAGAAAATTGTCAGTTCAAAGCAGAGCTTATCAGAAATTCCCTGAAATGCTTTTGCTTTCCAAATCAAATATAGTCCCTCAGGAATTCATGTATTGGTGAAATTCTCATCTGATACCTATTACAGAAGACTGAAAAAAATAGCCTGGTACATGGGTATCCACCATCCCAGGTTGAGTCCTTGGGCTGTAAAGTCACAGATTTTACTTCAGAGAGTTTTTTTGGGTTTTGTTTGTTTGTTTTACTTTGGTTTGATTGGTTGGTTTTATTGTTAGGAGAGAAAGATTACATAATTGCAGGCTGCATTTGCCCTCCAACCTATGTTCCCCAAGTCAGAAAAACCAAAAACTGCACAGGTGCAGACAGGTCTGACACATTGCAGGGGCGTCAACTGAACAGCCTAGAGCAAACCTGGGAGCCAAGAAGAAACAGCTACCAGAGGGTCTTCCTTTATGGCTGCAGCTAGCACTTGGACTCATTTGCTGAGACAGTTCCCATCCTGAGCTATAAATTACCCAAGTGAACAAACAAAAGGGTGTTAAATACCCAGCCTGTCTGCACGGCGGTGTGTTGAAGACACCCGAGCTGGCTCTAAGCACAACAGCATTTCTGTGCAGTGCAGTGACAAGCAGGAACGCCAGCTCCAGTGCCAGGGGGGAGCATGATAGGCATGTGTGACCAGCAAGCCAGCTCTCAGCACGGTCTGTCACACTGAGACTGCTTCTGCTTGCAAGCTGGGGATTTTAGCACTTGTCCCACAGTCACATCTCTCTGCACGACACCACTGCCTACCTACCATGGCTCTTGGGGTCTGAGACAGTAAGGGCCACAGCTGCTCCTTCTCACATTTCTTGATTGGTGTCCTGTCTTTCAAGAGGTGCATGTTTTCTTCTCCTTCATCTTCCCTGAATTGTTCTTGTGACACAGACAGCTAACCACCCTGTGTTTGCTCCTCCAGGCAGCCATACTCTCCTCTCTGCCAAGGCAGCAGTTCTCTGGCTAGGAGACATCTCTCTCTCCCTCTCACTTGGACATATGGTCAATTCCCCAATCCTGTTGGTATTTAAGAGGCATTTGGATGATGCCCCAAATAACCTGCTTTAACTTTTGGTCAGCCCTGAGCTGATCAGGCAGTTGGACTGGATGGCCTCTTTAGGTTCCTTCCAAATGATAATATTATAATCTAGTCTTGCTACACTGGGATGTTCAAACCATTTGGGCTCAAAAATGTTCAATTCAATTGAATAGCTGGATGCCAGTCAGTTGGACACTGAAGAAAACCATAAAACACAGCAAATTTCATATATTGGATGATATTTTAAGCAGATATATGCATTCTAATGAAAATAGGTGTCCCTTGAACAGTGCTGTTCTGTGTTTGCCCAGAAACATTACCTTCCAGAACAGTACCTTTGAAAATTAGGCTAGATCTATGGGCCCAAACATAACACAATATTTCTGCTTTTTATTCACTTTCTTCATCCATGCAGTGAATTATTTCTGGGCTTCTCTAGTCACTGTTTACATTTAACATCCCTTTTGTACTAAATAATTTCATTGACTACTCTGTTGAAGACACTGCTTCTTGCCTGAGAAAAGCTACTGAATAATCATTTTTTGAAAGTGAATGGGGCATGAAAGGGCAGGGATACAGTCCTTTAAAAAATACCAAGAAATTGCTATTCCCCAGGCTCACCCTGCTGCTGCTGTTTCTCTCATTTGTTTGCCAACAGAGTACATCACTCTTATTTACTCTTTGTGAAAAGTGGTCACATCAGCCTGGGTGTTTTATAAGTCCACCCTCTCCTATGGAAAGTACAACAGTTTTCAGTGCTCCTTATGTTCTGATTTTAATCTCTGATGTTCCCAAGTGCAGGAATATAAATTCCTGTACAAAAGGATAGCTGTCAGGAGAAAGTCCTTTAATCTAGAAGATAAAAGTCTAACAAGATCCACAGGCTGGAGGTTGAAGCTAAATAGTAGCTAATCTGATATTAAAGGCCCAGGTTGTTGCCTTTTTCTTTATTTTAGCAATATAGTTAATCATTTGAACGTCTCCTGATGGTGGCAGATAGTGAATTTGTCATCACTTCAAACCCTTAGAAAGGCAAAGCAAGGGGCAGTTATTTAGCCAACTTTTCTTAGCCAGGTAATTCAGTGCCTAAATTAAGAGGTCAGTCTAAAAGTAGAACAGTTGAAAGGGACCTAAAATGACTATCTAGTCCAACTGCTTGGGCACTGCAGGGCTGATCAAGAGCTAAATCAGACTGAGGGCATTGTCCAAATGCCTCTTAGACATGGGTGGGGTTGAGGCATCGAGCACCTCTCAAGGCAGCTCTGCTGTGTTATGGATTAGCACTAGGCAGCTTTTCTACATTTGGATAGGGCAAGTAGTGACAGTGAGGCATTCCAGGCCTTGACAAAAGCGTGCTCCCCCATCCCTCAGCCACCCCACAAGAGCTGTGGGAGAGCTGGGGATATGGCTGCACACCCCTGCCCTGATCTGAAGGGCTCTGTGACATTACCCTGCACAGTGGAGGCTGCACAGATGGAGAAGGTGCTGCAGAAACAGGGGACAGGTGTGGGCCTGCTGCAAACCAGGTTTTCCTTGAGTGGTACCCAGGCTGTCCAACACTGCCTTCCCAGCCCAGGCTGAGTCAATGTCACTGCTGACACCACAGAAGCCTGCTCACCACAGCCAAGTTCTTAAATACCATGGTCCTTATGTCTGCTTGCTCACCAATCTCCTTTCCAAATCTATGACAAATAATGAGGAGGTCTCCTTCTCCTCTTTTCTCTATGCCTCCACACAGGACCAAATTCTACTTTTGCTCCTTGTTAAACATCAAAGCTGAGAGCAAATAGGGAAAATCTGCTTGGTTGGACTCTGAGGACTGCAAGAGATTATATCTTCCTCTTTTTTTTTTTTTTCCCCTCTTCTGCTGCGTAGAAATCAGCCTTCTATTCTGCATACAGCCACGTTTCCTGCCCATATCCACTCCCTCAGACTATGCTGTCATGCCAGCCAAAGCTCATCCTCTGGTGAAAAACCTTCAGCTGAGCCTTCCCCAAATATGAGATTCATGTAAGTAAGGATGTAACTGGGCATTTCTCCATTTTTTTTAGGCACTAAAGGCAAGGTTGAATTTTCCAGCTGAGAAGTAAAAAAATACATAAATTCTAATAGTTCCATGTGACAGCCTAAATGTGGGGGAGAGTCTTAAGGAGTGTGAAACAGCCTTGATCTCTTGCCTGGTACAGAGCAGCTGAAGACAGGCAATGATGATGTACACATAACAGATCTGTATTTTGCCCTGAGCAAAACTGTTCTGGCTAACTAGAGAGTAGCTGGAATACAACTTCCTCCTTCTTTACATTTCAGAGATTGGAAAGGCAATGTATTAATAAAACAAAACAAAAAAGATACAGAAAAGGAGAGAGACAAGAGCACAGAGGAGGCCTGGAGGGAAAGAAAAATATTCAAATAATGGAGTGAGGGTGAGGCTGGCAAACTTTGTGGCAGTGAAACAACAGATGGACTGTAGTTTTAGTGATTCATCACACAGATGGTTCAGCAGATGGATTCTGTTGGGTTCATACAGCTTAGGTGGAAATATCAGCTGCTGATTTTGACAGGCAGGGCAGCTTCTGCAGAGGCAGTATCCTTGCTTTTCTTTCCCTTGTACATGTCCTGTTCTCCCACAGACTGGCAGTGCAGGGACAATGCTGAGTGCCACAGCATCATCCAGCCTCTGCACTCCTTGCATGCCACATGGTTCAAGATTTTCTCTCTGTGTTTTAGGAGGGAAAAAGGTACAAGTGGATTTACCACCTCATTTCTGCCACCCAGTCAAGTGACAAATGTTGCTCCTTGGGAAGCAAAAATTCCTACAGATTGTGATGATTTCTATCTATTAAAATTCTGTCAGCCTGGATGGCATTTCTGACAGAGTATAACTTCTCCAAGGGATGAAACATCTTCCAGTTTCACTGTGGGGGTCTAGATTCCAAAATGGCCTATGGCCATTAATGCAATAAAGAGGAATTAAAGCACAATAAAATTGCTAAAATACAACAAAACACCACCACTTAAATGTTTTATTTGTGGATGTTCATGGAACTTGTGGATATGTAGGCAGGATATTTTTGACCATCTTTACCTTAAAATACAGCTTGTCAGCTAATGAGAAGGACAAGCATATAAACAATATTAATTTGTTTACATATAGAAGTCATCTTGCATGTACTCTTCTCAACAATCTGTCTTGGCCTCAGACTCCAGTTTCTTGATACCAAAGCTCACAGGAGTAAGAAAATCTTTAAGCAGATGTGCAGTAGATTGTATGAAAAATTCTTCATGTCTGGTCTTGAAATACAGCCAGAGAAAATGTAAGCAGCTGAAGGAAAGCAATGAATAAAGAAGTGTCAAAGAGGGGAGGGGCTGGGAAGAAATAAAATGAGTGATTTGGGTGAAGATTACTTCAAGAGAAGGGCAGTGGAAAAGATCCTGTTAGGGGTCCATAGACTGTACTGCAGATTTTGGATTTGGATAGAAACTGTCAGTGTTCTTAAGTGAGAAATATTATCATTGACATCAGGGAGAGTCCAGATTATGAGATACAAACTGAGGCAGAAATTCTATTAATGAGGTAAGACCCAAATACGCCTGGAGACAACAGCTGACCGACTTTGTCACTCTACTTTCTCCAAAGCAGCAGGAGATGAGACTTTTTTTTCTTGGTAAATAATAAAACCTTTGTAAAATTTGTTGAATGTGGGTGAGACTTGGAATGTACTTTTTTTCTTTTTAAGCCAGAAGAAATTAAAGAAAATAGCAACCTTTTAAAAAATATTCTCAGCATTAATTAAAATAATTCTTTCTGAAAGTAAAAAGTGCACTTTTTAGCAAGGATATCTACGCCTAGAGTTGAGGACACACAGTAAGAAAGTAAGAATTGCTGTAAATACCTGCAGCTTCATAAAACAACTAAGTAAGCAAAAAAATAATTACAAAGACATATTTCAGCCTGATGTTTCACTTTCTACATCACCTTTGTAGCCACCACTTATCATGGAGCATCCACAAAGCTCTGTGGTCCCTTAGAGGAGGCTTCCAGAGGCACTGAATAACAATGCTACTCTAAGCTAAAGGCACGTTTTGGCACAGTGCGTAGGAACCACTTTCTCACTCTTTTTCTGCTCCATTCCACCTTTTTCCTTGATGACAGATCTCAGAAGTTGTCCAAGACTTGCAGATAAGGAATGTTGCTGCTGTCTCTTCTTCATCCACTGACGTGAGGAATGCCATCTGAATTCCTGACAATTTCATATTCCCAGCAACGTAGTTTACAAATGTGTGTTACCATTCCCTGCAAGTAGGTGTGTAGATGGTATGTAGAGTTTAACTAGGAAAGAGAACAATGTGCCTGCTTTCAAATCCAATGACAGTGAAGGCAGCCTAGAAAGTTCTTGACTCCTCAGTTCTGAGGCCAAGTTTTCCCCCTTGATACTTGCATTTTGCCAAACTCAGTTTCTTTTCCTCCCTTTTTTCTCCTGCCCTAGTCTAAGTAGAATTAAAATGGAACTTTTGAACATTGTGTGCAGCTTCAAACAGCAGCAAATCAAGAAGAGGCACAACTGATTGCCAGTATAATTTTTTTTTTTGCTTCTGAGCTTTCGACCCTGTCCATTGAGCTGCTTTTTACTGCTTTTCCTGCAAAAGAAAAATCTCTTACCCTGCCCCTCAAACTCTCTCCAAATATATGTATTGCTACTTTCCTGTTTATTGTTGGTGTCCTAATTATGCAGACATTCTGAGAAAGAAAGCTGGAGAGCACAAGTGGCTAAGAAAAATTTTCCAGTTTTTTATCTAAGATATCCTTACCCCTATTAGTTAACAATCAAGCTTTTTAAAGTCCCACTTTTTTAGAGAATTGACTGGTTATAAGGTGAGATGAAGGGGAAAATGAATATTTAATTTGGAAATGCCAAATCTAGTCAGGCTCCGTAGAAACAAATGTGACATCAGTCCACAGAGGGAACTTTCCTTGATATCTGAGTTGGCTAAGATACTGACCCTAAATAAATACACCTTGTCCAACAAGCTAGAAAACACAAACTATCTATTTGTCCTTTACTGGATATTTGCTTTAACAAAAGGGAGGGGATAGGACAAATTAGAAATCTTCTCACTAGAAGCCAAAGTTTTTGACAAAAAAAGTTTCTTCCACTGTGATGTCTTGCATCTTAGGCATACAACATCTATTGAATTTTTAAATCACTCTGTACCATTCTCCTTTCTGCTTTTCAGATTATCTCACTGCACCATAGCAGTAGAGAGGACTTTATGCTTCACAGGAGGAAGAGTGCTCTGGCATTAAGGGTGTGAAGGAATGTTTCCTTTCATTCCCACCAGCAGGAAATACTGTGCTCCTTTTTCAACTGTTAACACTGTCATTTTCATTTTGATAAGAAGTGGCCTCCACATCAAGTGCTGAAATGGTGAATTTTCAAAGGCAGAGTGACTTTCTCTCAGAACCCCAAGCAATGAGTGTGTTGTCACAGCATTTCAACCAGCCAGGGTCGTGAACTGCTAAGATGGGCACAGAAGCTGTCGTGGTTTTGAAGCAGAGCCTCAAAGACTCATATTTAAAATGCTTGCCAGCTGAAATATTCTTGTTCAAACATAAAGCTACTGAGAAACAGTGCAAGGCACAAGGCACCACCAACCAAAACTGTTCAACTAAATCTTACTCCTGTTACAAAACCCCTTAATTTTGGAAACTTTTGTTCTATATGTGCCAAATGGAAGAAAATGAGCCCAAACACTAACAGAGCCCTCAAAGTGTACCTCCCAAAACTGCAGAATAACACAGAGATTTACTGTATTTTTGTGCAAGGAGAACATGCCTGGAGGTACAGGACTGGACAAATCCAGCCATTCACAGATCCACACTTAGTGAAACAGGCAGAATTATTCTGCAAGTGTCTGAGGCATGGATGAGAAAAGTAGCTCTCTCTGGTCTTTTATATCAGAAAGGAGATGAAAAAGACTCTGAAAGTGGCCTCCAGATGACAAGTCTTCTAGCACAAAAGCCCCTTAGAGATGCATAGCATATCCTTCAGCTGAGCCTTTCAGTGAGTTCAGTCTCCTGATGGCCCTTACAAGTGTCAGAAATTGTGACCATCTTTTGTTCCTCTAGGTCTTAGCAAGGATAGTTCAGCAAGTTTCCTGGGGGAAGGTTCATTCCTGACTGATTGTCATTAGCAGCTAGAGCACTTTCTTTTTTTCATCCCATAATTTTCCCCAAATATGTTAACTCCAAGGCTGAACCCGCTTCACTTTTATACAAAGGGGTATTGAATATCTTGCAGTAATGTATTGTAATTTTTCCTTTAAAGGATGTTTCATTGTACAGCTTAGCACATTAAAGTTTGAGGATTCCAGAATTAACATTTATCTGTGATACTCTAGTTTGCCTTCCCATGGCTCAAGCTTTAGGACATTACCTATAAATCCTGTACTATTTGGCTTCTCCTGGATCTCTGTTTCACTCACTGAATGAAGAACTAGTTCTTAATTTTTCTTTCCTTTTCATTTCTAGTGAGGCCTGATTAAATGCATAGCAACTCTTATTTACTGCAATGCTTCCAAATCTTCCCCTCAGGACAGAAGCAGTAATTCTGCAATGTATCACTACCAGATTGGACATATGCACACCATGAATATTCATTAATTCTCCCTTACAGAGCCCTTTGTGAAGGGATGTGCTTTTTCTGCTTGAACCTTCACCCGAACTGCATGGATGGCAATGTTGGGGATTTATTCGCTCTTTAGAGGTACTGCCAACCAGGACATAATAGGAACTTTGATTTTTAGAGTAATTAATACTATTTTTTTTGTGATGGAGATGTGATCAACCTGGTCTTGTGAAAGGTGTACCTGCCCACAGCAGGGGGTTTGGAATGAGATGATCTTAAAGGTCCCTTCCATCCCAAACCATTCTATGATTCTATGATTCTATGATTCTATGATTCTATGATTCTATGATTCTATTCTATGATTCTATGATCCTATGATTTACACCCTGATCTAATCCATGCAGATTACAAACTTGGGTCCATTTGAAGATGGGATTTCAGCAGGGCTGGGTATGACCTACCTCCTAAAGTAAAAATGCAATCAGAATAGATAGGAGACACACTTAAGCAACAAGAAAATGCAACCCTACAAGCAGATTAAGCATACTGCTCACATCTGTAGTGTCCTGGGATACAGAAAGGAAACAGATATTGGACCACAAACACAGCAGAAAGGAATGAGAGTGAGGTGTGCTGACCTGGGCACAGAGTGGAGACGTTAAAGCCTTCAGAGGGTCCTTCTGCTCTACATATTTATTCTGTGTGTTCTCTTTCTCTCCCCTTTTCCTGGAGGCAAAATGATATGAGCAATGTTTTCTTATGCTCTGTGTTAGCTAGGCTGTATGTTTCATTATTGATAATAGAGTCTATGAAGTATACATTATATCTAGGATGGCTTGGGGATTTTTAGGTTTTTGTTTAGTTGGTTGTTTTTTTCTAAATCCTGGGTCTAGGTTCTCAACCATTTTTTTAAAGTAACTCATATCATAACTATGTCTTTCTCCCAAGCTATCTGCAGTACTTCCTGCAGCTAAGAGATGGGTTAGAAAAATGAACTCACTGTGCAAGTTGCCAGATGCACATCTGATGGTCGAATTGTTTCCAGTTGAGAACAGACTCATAAATCAGGCTACCAGCATTTCAGAAACTTGTCCAAACCAAGGGCAAATTACAAAGCAGTCACTTCTCTCCCCACTATGTACCTTATATTGGTAGTGACAATGGATACATGACAGGAAAGGCATGACTCTTTCTTCCTCTTGATAACAGGTTCCTTAAACCTTAGAAATATTTTGCCACTTACCTATTGAGCTATTCCAAAATATGATTATTCTCCACCTTGCTGTTGTGCATTGCCTTTCCAACTGGAAGAATTTTGAGGCAGGACTGTGAATTTCTTTGTATATTTTAGCTCCTCTACTTGGATGCTCTGAATGCATTACTTTTGGATACCATCTGTGTGATGCCACAGCTTGTGATTGTGAGCATGAGCACAACCAGGCCCCATAATGACTATGCCTGGACTGTACAGAAAAAAAAAAACCCAAATCACAAATTGAGGCTTTGTATAATTCTGGGAGTCCAGGTACCTGGGAGGAGGCAGGTTTGGAGCTAAATTGCTTTGAATTTGTTCAATTTTAGAACACTGCCATCTTGGCCAATACTGTCAAAAACAACTTTATGGTAGATACTGCAGGTTCTGGTCAGGTACAGTCAAAATAATGCTTATATTAGAGATTAATACTCATGTATCCATAAAACCAGCAAATTTATGACTGTGTGGTATGGAAACTAAACCCTCCAGGATCTTTGAAGGAAACAAGTCAAGTATGTCAAGACCCTAGGACTGTATCTCAGGGCCAGGAGCTGGACTTGATGATCCTTTTGGGTCTCTTCCAACCTGAGATGTTCTAGTCTAATCTAGTCTATTCTAGTCTATAAAAAAGTCTGCAAGAAAAGAGAGACTTGATCATTAAGACAGCACAACATTATCTATGTAAAATGCAGTTCCTGGCTAAAGAGTTTATTTGGGATTAAATATCAATGTAAGGTGTCATACTACTGAAAGCCTCCTATGTTTGCTGTATCTTTGCAATATAATGTATACATTTAGCAAAGAGCTGTAGTGTGGTTTCCACAACCATTTTGATGCTGTAATTTATAAAATCAGCCACAGCATCACAAAATCTGAAGGCCCATACTCAACCCAGTAATTTTTAGACACATCCCAAAGAGTCCTGAAGGGGACCTCAGTCAGAGATCTTCTTATAGGTGCTGGAGAGAGAGATGAAAACATTATATATTTACCATGCATTTTTAAACTCACCTTTTGATTTGGTAAACTGAGGCCAAATCTTATCTCTGTAAACTCTGAAGGGCTCATGCATAATATGAGAAGAGTTCCACAGCCTCATTTCCTTCCAGAAATGGTCCATTTCACCCAGAAATTGTGCCACCCAGAATGCATATGCCACAGCTTTTTATTTGCACAAATAGAAATACACACCTTCTCCAACTTTCCTCAAGTTTTTGCTCACACTTGCTTTGATTGCTTAATTAATTTTGCATCTTTTTTTCTGTTCTCACTCTCTCTCTTTTTTTTGAAAGAACTCTCCTTCTAAGAGGATCAGTCCTATGAATTCCAAGTTTATTATTAGAGAAAAAAGTCAATAAAAAACCAGAACTTAGAAAAAACTGTCCCTCTCTCTGGAAAACTGCAGATCTCTCACCAAAAAATACCTGACCAGAGGTTGTATTGCAATTTTTTATTTTACCACCATGTTACAATTAATCAGCTTTTTTTTTTTTTTTTTTTTTTCCAGCCCACTTCAGAGTTTTACTATGAGAATTGATTTTGAGGTGTGAATTATAAAGAAATAGCTCCCATGACTTTATTAAAATCCACATAGATTGGATGCTCTCCCTGCAGTCATTTATCCTGTTACCCGCTCAGAAAAGCAACTGAGTTCAGTTTTTTGTTTGCACAACTGTTGAAGATTACCTTAATTTTTCTTTTCTTTTCCTGATTTCCACTAAAATTTATTTAACAGTCTGTGTTTAATGCCAGAACTCCCAGATTATACCTGATCATCTCAGATCTGGTGGCTTTAATTCCAAGTTATTGGAGTTAATTGACACTCCATGTATTTTAGCTATCATTTAGAGCATGGAGTCAGCTTGGAAGGCTGCTGCAAGTAATCATTAACCAATGGATAAAATGGTTCAAACTGCCAACACAACATATGAACTTTTATCCTGTCCACATCACGTGATATAAATCAGAGAATTTTGTGCTTCTTCAGATGTAGCTGTAGCACAGACATTTTCATACCTTCAAAGTGCTGATCTAAAGGAGAAACAAATATATGCTACAACTGGCACCCTGAATTATGCTATGTGAAGCAAATACTTGCATTTGAACACAGTTACTTTGAACGCAGTGAGCTGGAGTGGGAGAGGTTGAATGTGTTAGGGACAGAGAAGAGTATTTTATTTGCAGCAAATAATTGTTTAAGCCTGATGGAATTTATTTTCATCCCTATGCTTTTCATATTGCCCTCTGCCCTTAAAAATCTTCTGCTCTCAGACAACTGTCTCTGCTGAGATAAAAAATAACTTGTAGCCAATGACTTTATTTACTTGTGGCACCATGAAGCTGTTCTTGAGTTATTCTCCATTTTTAATGGCAATGAGTAGACACTGTTGACTTCAGGCATGAAACTAAATAATTTAATCATAATAACAGCACTAAGCTTAATATAATTATGTCATGTTAAAAATGCTGGGTTATAGTCTGCTGTCATTGTATTGTAATTAAGGCAGTAAGGACTCGTCTGCCCTGCACAGAGCAAAAGAAAATTAAAAAAAAAATAGAACTACAAAATCTTCATAGCAACAAGGGCACATTACTAACAGCTCTGACTTTATATCTTTTCAAAATGAGAATTTAAAATGAGAACCTGCAGCTGGACTAGAGACACTGTTACACAGCAACAAGGCAGCAATGTAAAAGTGCATGGCTGCAGTGGCATCACAGGCAGCCTTGTGCACTGTGTGTCAGGGCATAAAATGCTTTTATCTTCCCCTGCAGCCCCAAGGATAAATTCATTTTACCTGATTCATAAAAAGTGATCTAGATGGATCTCATGTCACCAAATGTCTTCCCTGCTTGGGAGTCCTGCAAGATACTGGACAGATGACTTAGGTGAGAGAGTAAAGTTATCCATTTTAAACACGTTCCTCTTCCTCCCCAGTATTTGCATTCCAAATGTTTAAGAACAAAAGCACCTTACTGCTGCTCGTAGGGTAACATTAGTGACACTACTGGGAGAGAGGCACAAGAGCTGCCTTCCACAGTAACCAAATGTTTGCCATTCCTCAGTACAGCATGACAGCATCTTACCATTATTTTGCAAATGGTTGACTATAAATAATGTAACATATAAAGAAAGATATAGAAGCAAAATCCTGATATATCCTCCTGCATATTTGCTGAAAATGTGACTACTGTGTTCCTATTGTGTGCTTATAACGCAGTTTAGAACCTGAGGCAAAAGAAACAAAAATGTCCTCTGCAATACAAACACAAGATTAAGACATTGACAAGGTGTACAGGGCTGCAAAGTCCCTTGGTGAAGCCAGGCTGCAGTGACTGGTGTCATGGACCCAAAACAAGAGGAAATATTTATGGCAGAATTGGCTATGCCAATTCACACAGACCACACTCAGGTCCCAGAGCCCATTGCTAACTCTTCCCTGCTCTCTCCTATGAATAAATAAACAGACTTGCTTTCCTCATAGTGTGTGACCAAAACACTGGCACATGATGGCACGATTTCCACTGGACAATGTTCATATCTTGATGTACTCTAAAGAGTTTATCATTGTTTTGGACAACTTGTGGACTCTACATGGTCAGGAGAAGGCATTCACAATGAAGCTGTGTGTGGCTTTTAGAACTTTATAAAGAGGTTTTTAGCACCTAGTAGGTTCAGGCTATTGGTGAGGGAAATTATACTTCTGACAGGTCACAAAACAATTGAAAGATTTATAGAGACATGGCTGAAGGGTTGTGCTTGTGAAGGAAGGAGGATAATTTTTTTATTGCTTCAAGGAAACATTTTCACTGAAATGAATTACTGTCATGAGAATCAGAGTGATTTAGCTAAGAATTCGAGTACTCCACTAATGATCCTTTCTTACAGCATTAAGAATAAATGTTCCATGGCCTCTGGCTCCAGATGAGATGACTGTGACACAGGAGGTGCACAGGGCAATGCAGAGAAGGAATGTGAGCAGGTACCACTATGATGCTCTGTCCCTGGGTGCACACGAGCTTTTACACCACCACTCTTTACATCTTCCTGTAGAAGAGATGTGTGCACAAGAGAATTGTCTTCTGTGTGCTCTTGAACATCTATTATGGGGAAAAAAAAACAAAACAAAAAAACAAAAAACAAAAAACAAAAAAAGCCCAACAAAAAAAAGCCAACAAATCAGCACTCCCAACAACCATTTCCTCATCCATTGTGGTCTTGCCACACCTGAAGAATCCACTAGAGACTCTTGGGTAGAATAATCTGAGAAGTGCTCTAGAGCACATCTGCTGCAGATACACCCTAGAAAACAGGATGCTTGCCATTTTGATTGTCTAGTGTCCTGTATGGAAGTCCTGCCTTCTCTCCCTTGTGTCTCTCACAGAACAGGCTGCTAACTCATGCAGAATTCATGGTGGCTGTTTGAAGGGGTAATGTTGTTCCACAGTGTTTTAAAACAGCACAGGTCAAGGTTGGTAACATGATTTGATGAAGCCTAAAAGGTTTGTTCTGCCAATCTTTTGCAGTATGTCTTGTTGGGGCTTTTTTAAGATGAAGTCAAGCAGACAGCACATTAGATTTTAAATGTCACACCTCACCAAAATATATCCAGCTGCAAAATTGTATCTAACTCTTAGAAGTATTATTAACATGCAGACAGCATGTTTCCTGGTATGAAATGATATATATTCCTTGCCTCTTAAATGAAGCATAATCCACAAGGTATAATTGCATTAGATGTGAAGCAAACTTGGAGTTGTGGGTCATAAATCAATAAATAACTCAGCCTGTAGCCTCATGGTTTATTGATTCACAAGCTGTTTATCCCCCACCACCCACTATATATTCTGCATAAGATGCAATTATTGCTGAATTATCCCTTTTTTTTGCATGTACATAGACTTAGATGTCTCATCAGAATAAATACATATTTCAAAGAATCCTAACAAGATAGCTTTGCTGTCTTTGTTAGTTTTAAAAGTGTATTAAATTAATTTGAGCCTTTTGTAGTCCTCACCCAGCATATTCATTTGGTGATTACAATCACACCATTATCATCATTGCTTTGATTATTTAGGACTCGTTAACCTGGGTGAAATTGATTGTGTTTGGCACTAGGCTTTTTCTGCCTGGGGACGTGATACAGCTCTGAGCAAACTGCAGGCTGAAGCAAAACTGCTGATGTTCCTAAGTCAGTCCAGTTTTCAGAAAAGGCTATCACTAAGGGAAATTCAGATTGTGCTACATACAGGTACAGAATCTTTTGAGTCATTTGGGAAAGAACTTGGACTTGGTTCCATGTTTGATTTGACTTTCTGGTCTCAAATATCAAGAAAATCTGTGGAACTGAGGGCTTGAGTATACCTATGCAGGGAAAGAATAGTTCCCTAAAACTGTCAGCCCAGCAGATTGTAAGAGACACTGCAGCAGTCAGAGCAGCAGAAGCAAAAAGCAGCAGCATGAGGACACAGGAGGAAACTCATGGACAAGTAGAGACTTGAGTGAACAGGAGAATTATTCCCTGAAAAACAGAGACCCATGGAAGGGAAGAAACAGCAAGAAGCAGAGCCCACACTGGCAGTGCAGGATATTTAAGCAGGCCAAGCCATCAGGCCAGCAGACTGGAACAGGCGAGCATTTACATTTTGCAATGGGGAGGTGCCCAGCAGTGTAAAGCAGTTGTTGGCAGCATCGTGACCAGCCAGTAAAAGGCAGTGTCCTCTGCTTTTCCTGAGCTTTTAGCACCCAGCAGAAACAATGCAGCTACACAGACAGGGCTGCTGCTCAAGCATGTGACCACCCAGGCTTCTGAGTGTGGGATGTATGAAGGGATATTCTGAGAGGAGGGAAGGGATTCCAAGCAAGCCTGTGGGGAAGCATGCCCAGATCGATGACCTGCTCTGTTTGGTGGCCAAGCTGCTGCAGGAGGAGGTGGCAAACCGAGGAGAATTCCAGAATGTGCCAGAGAGAGATTGGTCAATGGAGCTGTACTCTGCCATCTCTGAGGCAGGGAAGCCAACTCAGCGTGGCCACTATGGAAAAAGGTGCAGGATCTGCTTTGTGCCAGGAGAAAGGCAGCTTTGCTGGGTCAAAAGAGGTGGAAGAAGGCTGCAGCACAGGGCAGAAAGGGAAAGCTCTCCTCACCCTCTAAGATGCTGTACAGAGCAGGTGTGGGGCTCTGGGTACCTTAGATAAAGCACATGAGGTAGAGGAGGAATCTATGTAATTAATCTTGACAAGGTCAGAGAGACCAACCCCTTGCAACAAAACCTGCAACAAACCAGCTCCCAGAAGAAACAACAGTGAATTATGGCCATTGCTGTTTTTCTCTTGTGTGGAACAGAAGCACCCATTTGCAGAGAGGACCCTCTCTCCTCTCTCCTGCTGCCTCTTTGGGGCACAAATTAGGTGTTTTATCACAAGACTGAAAAGCCCATCATAACTTTCAGACCATTATTCATTTCTACTCTTTCACATGAGTACTAACAATGGTGCTGAGGCAGGCACTCACCTGTTGGATAAAGGGAAGGTGGTGGATAAAGCTTTTCTGCATTTTAGTGACAAGTTGATTTTGCAATTAGTTATAGTAGACTGATTTATGAACAATGTCAGGCAGAAGAAATCTTATTTTAGCTCCAAAACTTGCAGTGTCATTTCCTTTCTTTTAATTAAATGGTAATGATTCGTTTTATGACCAATATGGCACTATTTAATTGACAAATAGGACAATTTTTTTTCCTCTTGGAAGAGATAAAGACCTCATTACTCATCAGAAGAAAGGGCATATAGTGCTAGCAGTAACAGAAATCTACATGGCAATGGGTCAGAAATGCCTAAATCATCATGTGTGTCTGATAGCAACATTCCTGAATTGCTACAGATGCTGAAAATTTTCAACTCCCAGAGTTAACTCAGCATCAGATAATCTATGCTTTCCTAGTTCAAGGCAACAGGATAATGTTGAGGGAAGGCCAAAAGTTTGTTCAATGTCCTGTTTTGTCTAATCTTCAAATGGGGACATGGAAAATTGTATGCAGAACAGTGCATTAACATATTTTCACACATCATTGATAAACTAAAGGAGCAGAGATTTTTTGCCTAACAGGTATATAAACTTTCAGGCACTCAACCTATGTACCTGTATCTTTGAGTGAGGGTCTGATTTTTTCATATATGCATCCAAATGGATAAAGATCACCAGTGATAGTGTCTGTCATAGTAAAATACTTACCTATTCTTCATTATGAATTTTGAGATAAGCAAGGGAAAATATAAGTTATGTATTTACATGAGATGTTTTGATTTATTCATTTAAAATAAGTTTATTTTATCTGAAAATTTAAAAAGGGCCCCACTGCACCATCCCTTCTCCAGATATCCAATATATGAATTTCTACATTCTTACAGTCCTTTCTGTGGAAAAATTCTTCTCTATTACAGAAAAAATACTGAAACCTAAAATTCACATAAGCCAAACAACTGACATCAGATCAAGCACTGAGAACTCCCCCACTCCTGTCTGTATTTCATTTTGTGTTTGAGTTGCATCCAGTAATATAACGAGGACTAACAGATTGACAGATGAAATTGTGTGATAGATAACTTGCAGTTTGTCATCTTGACAATGCACAGCAGTGAAACCAGCTGCTATTGCACTATAATGCAGTTCTTGCTCTGTCTTATTTATTATAAACCATGAACAAACCATGCACATTTTTAACACATATAAACATTTCTACTTATGAAACTTGTAGGACAGCCCAGAGCAGTGGGTTAAGCACCAGGTGCTAGAGCTGTTGATGGATTTCTGAAATCCATCATGGAATGAAAGAGCAGTTGGCAGAAGAGTCTTTGTGTTTGGCTGGTAGCAGGAACAACCTGAGACTGGGGACAGAGCCACTTGAGATAATGTGTAAACAGTTTGTAACAGTGACAGGGTAATCAATGGCCTTAGGGTGGATTCACACAGCTGGTTACCCTGCATCTGCTCAGAGCATGGAGTGAATGATGGAGGCCTCCCCCAACACTCTTATCCATTCACACATCTCCATTACGGCTGGACAGCATGTGTGGAAGTTATTTTATGGGAAAATAGCTAAGAACACCCAGCTACAAAAGAAATCAGATTAGGTACGTGTCACCTTGTGAAGTAAAGCTGTCATTCATGCAGGGTGAATTCAGGAAAGCTGCCACTCACCCTGCTAGATCATGGGTATAAAAGACAGTGTGCTTTAGGCAGTCCAGGCACCAAGTCATGCATATGCTAAGCATGGCAGAGTGAGTGGAAGAAAGGAGTGGCAAGTGTGGGATCCCACTACTGCATGACCCAGTAGAGCCATTGTTTCACATTAAAAAGAACTGCCATCAAAGCATAAAACCTGTAATTGAATCATGCTAAATATGTATTGAGGTCAATGAACTTTATTAAAAAAATTGATTATGCTTGCTATTTTCTCAGTTAGTTGCTATGCACTTTAAACCTTGCTTTTGTGTTTCTTTTTTTCTTAAGGAGTATCATTCCATGCAACCAAATTAAAACCTCTTGGGCAGACCTGTGATATTGACTTATTTTATAAACCCCCTTGGAGCTCAAGTATTGATTGTTGTGCCTCGTTCAAAATATTGACTTTGTATATTCAATGTCATCTGTACCATAAAACTATCAAATATTTGAATAGTCACATTATTGCTAGATCTGTGATGTGTTCTTCCAAGCTTATATGTGAATATTTATCAGTGGTCAGAGCCTATTTCTACATAGAAACAGCCACAGAATTGGAGAAAGACTTAGAGAGATTTAGCTGTTACCAGCAAAAGTTTTACATCTTCACACTGTGGGAGTGGAAGCAAAGGGCATGTATGGAAATAAATAAGAATCAAGTGGATGTGCAATTTTAATTCCACAGTTTAATTTGAAACAGATAGATTTTCACCCAAGTCGCAGTCATTAGAAATTTTATATCCAGTAAGACATAATATTTTTTTAATATATTCACACTATCTAGAAAAATTGCTTCCAAATCCTTCCACTGAACAAGATCACCACTACAAGCCTAAGGTCATTCTTTCCCAGTAAGATTTATGACACATTTTTTGTCCCCAAGAACAATTTCACTGCACTGGAACAGATTATGAAGAGGAAAGATGATGATTTAAACCACTGAAACCTTCAGTTCAGGACTGGGCTCCCTTTTGTGAAGATGTTCCAATAAGTCACAGACTCGTATGCAGAAGAAGTTTGATCAGATTTTCAGGATCTAGCACAGTCCTCCTATGTCTCCTGCCGAAGGAAAATACCATTCTCCATTTACACTTCATTCATTGGAAGTACAGAGCTCCAAATGCTTTTAAACACTAAACCAAGCTCCCATACACTGTTTGAAGCTTATTAGAGCCACACTGCAGCTGTGCTGTGCTGATCCATGCAAAGGGAGAATAACAGCAGACCAAAACAAATCAGTGCCCAGGCTTTTAATTTTCTCTCAATGACGAAATGAGATGGTTTCCCATACAGAAGCACTTCCTGATCACAGGCTTTCTTGTCTTGTGAGGTCAACAAGGCCAGCAGAGGTGACACCATTATTCTTTTCATGGAGGGAAAACCCTCTTTTAAGGCTCAAGTTGGGTCAGGTTCTCTGATAGAGTATTCAAGCTCTCTGAAGTGTTTTTGTTAACACAAAAGCTGAAAGAGTGCCAGATTGATCAGCTAAGCTATAGAACAAGGCCTTCATGTCACAGAGATACCAGACTGTGGCTCAAAGGAGTATCTCCAGTCTTCAGAAATCTGCCTACTGAGAAAGTAGACTGAGACACTAAATGAATGTGACAAAAGTCCTTGAGGAGAAATGCTAGTGCACTAAATTCCAGCTATGTTGAATGCCACAGCTGTCCCTGTGTTAGTTGGTACTTCGTGGAGGTCTTTCCCACCTGAATTTATGGCACTATTTGTATGAATATGGAGAAGAGAGAAGTATGAACAAGTTCCAGAGAGATTATACTCACAAGACTACCATGCTAGTGCTGGTTATCAAAATTTCAAGGCAATGGGCAGATATGTTAGCCATGGAGATTGGTTTGGCTTTTTTTACTAATTGTGTCATTTTGAGTCATTGAAAGGATTTAGACAATAATTGCAAGTATGAATCACAGCACAAACTCAATTTCCTATGAAGAGAAACAGTTTTATGCAGTGTAATATTGTATGGGTAAGATAATCACCTAAGAACCAGTAAAACAATAATCTGCAAAGCTGTACAGCTAGGGAAGCATAAAGATTGAATACCATTTTATGTGCTTTAGCAAATGATGACTCAATGTCTGGCATATATCATGTGATTAAAACAAAACACAGAGAGTGCTACAGAGAATTTGTGGGTGCTGCTTAAAATGTGCTGCTTTTTGTTACAGGGAAAGTCAATACAAGTTATTTCACTGACATAGCCCTGGGAAATTTGCACAATTCACACAGTTCTGTAGCTCCAACTCATGGTAAGTAAGCCTTCCAAAACCTGTCTTCCACCTGTCACCATCACTTACTCTTTTCTTAATCGTTTATATAC
This sequence comes from Cichladusa arquata, assembly GCA_026413545.1. NCBI lineage: Eukaryota > Metazoa > Chordata > Aves > Passeriformes > Muscicapidae > Cichladusa > Cichladusa arquata. The sequence goes on from JAOTQP010001652.1 coordinate 14,958,095, forward strand.
AGGAAATGAAGTAAGAGGCCAAGAGAATACCCAAACCTGTGCTCTAAAACTATTGTTATTATTAATAACACACTGCATATAAATATTATATGGTGCTTTTATATGAGTAAAGACAATTATGCTGACATCATTTGAGCAAAGGAAAAAAAAAAAGGAGTTCTTTAGCCTAGAGAAAAGAGGCTGTGGGGGGATCTCATAACAACCTTCCAGCCTTAAGGGGGTTCTTACAGGAAAGATGGGGAGGGATGATCTATTAGAGAATATAGTGATGAGAAGTAACAGATTTAAACTGAAAAAAAGGGTAGATTTGGATTGGGAAGAAAATTTTTACTATGAACATGGTGAGACAGTGGAACAGGCTGCCCACAGAAATTGTGGATGCTCCATGCCTGGAAATACTTAAGGGCAGATTGGACAGGGCTTTGAGCAACCTGGTCTAGTGGAAGATGTCCATGCCCATGGCAGGGGATTTGGAACTAGACGATCTTTAAAGTCCCTTCCAACCCAAACCTTTCTGTGGTTCTGTGGCTCTATGGCATGAGTCAAGCTGTGAAATGCAGCTTGCCAAAGAATGTTGCAGAAGCTAAAAAATGTATGTGGATTCAAGAAGCAATCAGCTATATCCAGGAAAGCAAATCACATAGAAGCCATTAAATGCAAAGACATCATTTCCTCTGGGATGCACCTCAGACATTGACAAGAATGCAAGAGAGAATTTTGGGGACACATGACATTTCACACTTTTGTGCTCCCCTTTCCCCCATATCTGTCACTGGTCACCGGTTAGCAACTTCCAATATGATCATCTATTATTTTGTCTCTAAGACCTGTCACTTCAGTCAAAACAACATATGAACAAATTATTCATTCCCTGTTTCTCCCTTAAATTGCCATTAGTCTTGTGCTGGTGCTGGTCATGTCTTTGCCTGGTGCTGACTTGAGGCTGCAGCCTGGGAATCTTTTCTTGCTGGAGAGTCTGCCCTAAAGACTACTCTATTTCATGGATAGCATAATGTCATTTTTTCTTCCAGCCTGTAACCGGTATTTATGGCAGCGACTTAGATGTCCCTGGAATTATTTGGGGCTGCAGTCTTAAGTGCTGCCAGGGAGAGAAATCATCTTGAAGTCCTTTTGAGAAGGAAGGACACCAAGCCATGCAGGTCTGGGCCAGCTGGGATTTGGAGGCAGGGCAAGCCTGCTGTTAGAGACAGGGAACCCTCTGTAGATGGCACCACGCCTGCTGCACAGAATAGATTTTGGGAAGTCATGGATCTCTGACACCCAGGGTTTGCAGGGATCGGGTGAGGTCTGTCCACAGATTATTTGTAGGAGACTAACTTTTAATTATGGCAAGTCAAGGACCTAACAAAAAGTGTCCTTCAAAATCACCAGTACCATCATATGGGCATGGCTTTCTCCAAATTCTCCCCAGTCAGATCCAGGCAGAGTCAAAACAGAAGAGACATACAGTAATAGGGGCAACACAAATGTAAGTCTCAAAAGCACACAGCCAAAGCACTGGGATAAGAGAGTCAGAGGCCTTATAGCTACCTGATTAATCTGTATCTTTCTTTCCAAGACAGTATATCAAACTTAAGACTAAAATGATCCAACTACCACCAACAGTTTCTACCACAGGCCTTTAAAATAAATAAGCTAAATACTCTGCTATCCCATACATTCACAAGGATTGCACTCAATTAATTTTGTGCAAATAAAATATGATTGCTACTGATTGTACAGTCAGGTGTCATGTGGAGGATGTATACAGGAATGACTTGGCAGCTCTTGTTTAGAAGAAGGTCTAAGAGCAGAAATGAAAGGAAGGGACTCTTCAGAGAGACAGAGCCTGCCCTCCAGGCAGTAGCAGCAAGGTCATATCCAGGCTTAAAGAATAAAGAAGTGTCCATTCCTGCAAAGCTGTTGCTTCTTTTCTGAAATTACTGCCTGAAGTAACTTCATCACTGTGCAAAGAATAGGAGTGTGCTGTTGCTGCTGTCAATCCTACCCTGCTTCTTGCAACATTCATTAATACCAAAATCTCTCCTAAACACAAGTGCAGAAGTAATAGGAAATACTTCCCAGAAACTTTCTTCTAAAGCAAACATGGGTCCCTACCAGCAGCAAATATGACAATTTTTATGCTCAATTCCTCAATAAAACACCACAAGAAATCTGTGACAGACCAAGGATCTGAATCTGCAGTCTTCTTTATGTGTAAGATGTGTCTTCTTTGCATATTTTCCTTTATCCCATAGAAGCAAGGAAAAAAAAAAAGAGGATGGAAAACACATCATTAAAATTTACACAGATCTTGAAAGTTATTATAAAAAAACCCCAAACCAAACAGAAGTAGAACTCTCATCTGTCAGTGTTGAACATCTCAATGTTGAGCAGATGGTTAGAGCACAAGAAACTCATCACACTTTTTTTATTAGTAAATTGGAAGGCACTTGGGTAGCAATCACCATAATCATCATTTTCACAAGCCCTAGAAATTGTAATAAGCTTTTAGAGAGCAGTTGACTTTACAATATAATTGAGAATGAGTATGTTTAGCTTATCCACCCAAAAACTAGAATGTCACTGAATCTTTAACAGGGAGTTTGATTACAGATAAGCAGGCCATTCAAAACAGACACTTGTTCAGAGAAAATTTCCCTTTCATTCCTTCCAAAAGTCCCTGAAGTTAGTAATACCTCTGGAAGAATTTCACTCAACATTGTGGGGAAAAAAACAATTATCTTTCTTTCCTTTCTTTTTATTTATTTGTTTTTATTTAAATTTTGTGTCCAGAAAGCCTGCTGTCTCACCCCAAAAAACAGAATTTTTATCTGTTCTCCTTTTCATTTAAATTTAAATTGCGTGTTTCAGAATTTTCCCCGGAAAAAAACATCAACTTGGCCTGCAACCAGCCTGAAACCAGCAGGTGGAGCCAAATCTGCTTCCTATACACTGAAATTAGCACTTGTTCTGAGTGATGAAGGTGTCTCCATCACGCACGTATTTTTCAGCTGGACAAAAACCACCTGGCTTTTCCTGCAGCACCTTCAATCACATCTCACCATTATCACTGCCACTGTATTTAACTGCAGCAGGAGCGTATTTCTGCAGGAAGCAGGCTGAGCCTTTCACAGCAGCAAATATGTCAAATGCCTCTGCAAGGACTCAGCTAGGAGCTCAGTGCCAGGGCTGGATACCCAGGCTGCTGATATGCATATGGCCCCAAATCACACAGGCAGCCTGGCAGGATTTAAAAGCCTTGGAGAGATGAGATTTTAGGCACTCTGCTGCTTTATACCAGAGCCCAGCTCTGTACCAATGCACACACAGAGGCAAGAGCCATGGTATAAAGGCAGCAGTAGGTTTTGAAGTGCAGGGCAAAAATCCCCTCCTATGTCTCATTTATTTTGGCCACGCCTGCTCAGAACCTATCTCCCCAAAGGTCTTGTTATCGCTTGTCACCTCCAGCTGAAGCAGCTGCATTTGCAGCACACTGCCTTAAGCAGGAACAAACTCACAGAGATCTGCTCCTCTGAAAGGCAGCATGAGTCATGTTCAGATGCAGACAAGCAGGGGGACTTGCCCACGCTGTCTCTTGGCACACTGAGACCAGGCAAAGGGAATTCTGACCTTTACAAAGGAAAGTGAGGGTGGACTCTCAATGCCAGAAAAACAGTGGGGATCAAGGTTCAGAGCTGAGCCTAATAAAACCCAGAGCCCTTGAAGCTTTGCACAAGGAAGCAAGAAAAAGCTGAGAGGGACAGAGGACCCTGAGGCTGAGATGGTGACATCTCTGCCAGAGGTGACATCTCTCCTATATTCCCACAAGAGTTTTTATTATGGGGCCAAAATCAGGTGGCCATTGCTTCAGTCCTTCCAAAGGAAGAGAAGATCTGATAGGGAGCACATGGGGTTTTGGTCGCCATTTCATAAATTCAGCCCTTGGGCAATGTCCAGACTGGAACAGGCAGTGCAGAAGGATGTGGGTAATGGGTGATGGGTTGTCACTCCTGAGAGGACTTGGAGTGAGACCACAAGCTTGTTCCTGGAATTAGTTCTCAAATTGTGACTGCTTTTGCTCTGGCCTCAAGTCTGTCTGTGAGTCCCATCAACCCAGCTTTGACTTCCCATTCCAATTCCACTCATGTCCCTGGAACTCACAGAAATTTGTCTAAAATCCAATTGAGGAGCAGGGGCATCTCACTGTACAATGAGACGGGCAAGTCTCTGGTACACGGTCACACTGAGTTCCAGATGTAAAGAGAAGATAGAACTCTCAAAGGAACCTGAGTTAGAGCCTTTGATACTACTCAGAGTTTGGGAAGGGGAAGGAAAATCTGGTTTAAGGCATAAACTATTCCCTCAGTACAGCAATGATGTGAGTTCTCTGAGAATATAGGTAGGGTTTTTTTAAGTAACCTCAGAAGTATAGGAAATTAATTGTCAGGCAGTTGGACTAGAACATTATTGTAGGTCCCTTCCAACTATTCTATTCTATTCTATTCTATTCTATTCTATTCTATTCTATTCTATTCTATTCTATTCTATTCTATTCTA
>JAOTQP010001652.1:14963497-15003405 GCA_026413545.1 Cichladusa arquata
TTCTATTCTATTCTATTCTATTCTATTCTATTCTATTCTATTCTATTCTATTCTATTCTATTCTATTCTATTCTACTGCTTGGCCTGGATCAAATTCAAGACCCAGGTAAGGCACTGTCTTAGTAAGACAACATGTTCAAATAGGGCAATATGTTACTGTTAGGCACTGGGATTTCAAATTCCAATCCGAAATAAAGATAAGATGTGGACAATAAAAATAGAGTGAAAATAACAACCCAAATCTTTGGCCCTGGACCACCTGTGCCATCAAGAAGGATAAGGAGAATAAGTAGGAGCTTCTCTATCTATTTTAACAGGTTACTTGGAAAAATATAAGGCCCCCAACAATAGCTGCATTTTCAGCAGATTTTGGAGTGATAATCTGTGCTGAATGTAAAGTATATGGGTAGACTTTGAGATCAGATGGCTTTGCAAGTAGTAGCTGCTACTATTTTTATAGCTTGGATAAACCATCATCACCTCACTTATTTAACTCCATTGTGCAATCAGTTTTTTTTCAACAATCCCAGAAGTTTAGCTTCAATATCAGAAGTTGCCTGCCATTGTATCTGACTTGACCTGAATGTGCATAAGTCAGGGCATTGTTGAGCATATGAAAGTCACCTGAGGTCTCACCTGAATGCCAACTACACACAAACAGAGTGCTCACAGACTAACAGGCACTCTGAACTGCTGGCAATATCCCTCTGCTCTCTTAGCAGCCAGTGGCTGTTTCTGTGCTGGAGAACTTTACAACTTTCTTCTGCAAGTTCCAGCTTCCCTGGGAGGCCTGGGCTGATCAGTTCAGCTGCTTTCACTTGGTTAAATGAACCAGAAAGGAAGCTGGAATGCTCAAGAGGGCTATGTGGAGCAGCTAAACCCAGTCCACATTTCCTGAGCAGTGTCTATACCAGTGTTCCAGCAGTTTCAGTATTAGCTGAATCAGTGGGGATGAATTCAGTAATTTCCTTGGGCTCTGTGTGAACTGTAAAACCAAAAATAGGGACTCAAGCAGCATGGGTATTGTAGACTTTCTGCATCTGTTGGGTGCAGGCCTGAAAATTTACTTCAACTGAGAAATGATATCGTTATCTACCACAGAATTTTTGTGCAGTAGCAAATAAGGGGCATATTACTGTTGTCCTTAAAAGCAGCCACCAATTTCAGGAGAGGAGAATCAGGCCTAGTTAATACCTCAGTGGTTATGTTCTGAGTAGAGTTAAGCAGTCTTCATAGCTCACTTGAGCTGAAACAATCCCAGTTAATTCCTGAGAAGATCCTCCAATGCGTAAACAACCAAGAAAATGCTAGTTGGATATGCTAATTCATTATTCCATGTGGATTGGACCACACATAGGAGAAAACTTTCTTGAGAGCCCAAAGAGAGGGAGTGTTTAGTCATAAGATAATTATTTGAGTATTCTGCAATTTGCAGGCATTTCAGGCTCCTGCTCCCATCATACATATGTATAATAATAAAGAACACATTTTTAATTATCTTCCCATGGCTTTGCCATATAAGAAAAATTGCAGATATTCTCACCACTCAACAGCAGATATAGAATTGGTGAAAAACTGAGAGGCAAGACTGAGGAAGCAGTTTACTGTCTTGGACTTCTGGTCCATCTGTACACTGTGCATCCTGTCTGCTCTCAGCTGAACCTGAGATACAAACCATGCACTGTTCTTTGTTTCAGAGGGATCCTGCCTCACTTACAATGCCACCCCTGTGGATTTCCATAGTGCCTACAAATAATATAACCTTCATCAGGAAAGTCTCACAAAATTACTTTAGTACACTACTAAGCCATGTCAGTTCCTACTCTCTTTTGTCTCTAAGAGTTACTTCCTAGTGAAAGCATAAAGTATGTGGCAATGTTAATTTCCTTCTTTTTCTAGTTCTCCCTGACCAGCATTTGCCAACCCATTATGTACTTTGCTTGATCAATATCATATGCAAAGGTATATCACAAATACATTTCTCCATAAGAGAAAAAAAGTTTATATGCTTAAGCACGCAAAATGCACGTGCACACAGTTATTCGACCTCATGTAAGACACAGAGCTGTTAAACCCAATTCTATATCATGGCTGATGTGATTTGACAATGTTCTGGTTCATTATAAAGATCAGCCTTTCAAATTCACTTCTCCAGCTCTGCTGAAACCGTGACATTCTCATTAAGTAAATGCAGAGCCTTCTCTCCTAGTTCTCATTAAAGATAACAAAAATGAAGAGCATTCCCCTTAGAATTAACTCTAGAGACAGCACTGGGCATGACACTGAAACTAAGTGACCAAACTCTCATCAGTATCTCCAGCACAGGTAATTAGGTGGGTTGGTGGGATAGAACAGCCATTCTTTGGCATACTAATCCAACAGCAGCTATTTCTGGATGAAAAGTCTGTATCACATTTAATATAAGGAGATCTCAGATAAAACCAATATATTAGGAATGGCAGAAGTTTATCTACCCATTAAACACCAACTCACACTACTACCCAGCCTTTTTCACTTGATGGTAATACAGATTTTATAATTTAGAAAGATCAAAGCACAGCACTTCCTAAGGGGCTTACTTTTGCCTGTAAATTTTATCCTAGTTATACAACAATTAAGAAATATATCAGGTCATATTTGCCATTTGCAACAGATAACTATTTTTAGTAATCTTTAAATATAACATCATGAGAAACAGGAACCAGAAGAGACAAAAAAGGTAGGCTAGAAAAATAGATTAATCAAAAAATGAAAAATAGATTAACCAAGAAATATAAAATACTATTTTCCCAGAGTTAAAAACAAATGCTGTAAGCCATAAATTTAATCACAGAGTCTAATATTGATACTTCACTGATGGAGGAAATGAATATTAAAGACAGACATTTAATAAGGAAGAAGTTCTTTCAGCATAATAAATAGTCAGGTATTTGTAAATCTCTGGTCACAAGTTACACAATAAATGAAAACAACAAAAGAGAAAAGGATATTATTTACCATCTGGGAGAAAATGAGTCACTGTAACTCACCCTTGAAAGTGTATATGAGAGATGTATTAAGCAACTGCTTTTCTAGCTCTCTGCATTTTAAACAATTCTGAAAAAAAATAGGCATAGATGCATATTTTTGCATGCATAAAATATTTGGATGCAAATGTGGTCGCTGAAAAAACAGTAATACTCTCTGTCTTTGTTTCTCTTTATTACTGGGTGCTTTGATTTTAGAGGGTTTCCTCTGGAACATTTCAAATGCTCTTCACTATGTGAACTCAGGAAAGCTGGAATTTTAAAACACAGGTCAAGTGTGTGACAGCAAAATTGCAAGATTATTGATGGGTTTTTGTGCCTGTTTCTGCCATGTGAAGTTCTAGTGTAAAAGCCAGTAAGTGTAATGATATTCAGCTCCTCATGCATTTCAAATACTATAAGGAAGGCTGATATTATTTTCAAATGGAGATACTGAGACACAGGAAAACAATTCTCTAAGGTTTCCTGGCAGCTCGTACAGAGGTGGACACAAAAGGCTGGCAGGCTTCCTGAATCTGCAGTTGTGCTCAACCTTGGCTGCTTCCCAAATTCCCAAATCAGTCTATTTGTTGAGCTGCAACTTTTCTCCAGTAGAAGCAAAGCAGACAGACACTAGCTGGGATTGGCTTTGATTATATGCTCTGCACATATGTAGAGCCTTTTAACCTGAATTAACAGAGATCTCTACGACTTTTTAAAATCAAGGAGATCAGACCAGATATTTAAGTTTAGCTTAGCACAGGATTAGGACCCAAGCAAGGGTAGTGCTGTCCAGAGGAAAGCTCCATGGTAGGATACCTGGCTTAAATGAAGCATGAAAAAGTCAGGCTGCAAATCCCAGAATCACAGAATGGTTTGTGTTGGAAGGGAGCTAAAAGACCAGCTGGTTTCAACCCCCACCACCACGGGCAGGGACAGCTCCCCACTGGATCAGGCTGCTCAAAGTGCACCCAACCTGGCCGTGAATGCTTCCAGGAAAGAGGCATCACAACTTCTCTGGGCAGCCTGTTCCAGGGTATCACCACTGCCACAGTAAATAATTTCTTCCTAATATCTAATCTAAATTTACTTTCTTTGGGCCTCTCTGCTCTCCACCACCCAAAACCTCACCCTCCTCAGCCTAGCTGTCTCCCACCTGATGCAAATTCAGCCTGGGCACCTGCCAGCCTAGAGATGTAACTCCTACTGCAAATCTGCTGATCGACTGTGCAGACTTGTCCCTTCACTTTGAAACAATGGAAACAAACTTCTTTTTCACAGAGAGAGCCATCCATTAAGGTCTCTTTGTTCCTTGATCTCCACAGTGCTCCAGACTTACTGGAGAACTCGCATTTGGCAGCGAAGCCTCTGAAGTTATGGAAGCTATTGACCACTGTTCATCATGGACAAGCAAGCTGAACAACTTGCCAAGTTATTACTTGTAATGATGGTGATTCCAATTAGGCAAGAGGTAATCACTGTTACAAATACCCTGCCAATTTCTGTCATTTCTGTCACTGTGGTAAATAGACCTTAAAGAGGACTTTCACGCCTTCAAGTGGAAGCAGGGAGCTAAATCCAGCAGGAGGCAGTTTCAATGCTCTGCTGCTAAACTCAGACAAGAGGGAAAACAGAGGAATTGATCCTTCTCAGCAGAGAGGGGTGATTAGTCTAACGAGGGATGCACAGCTGTGGGTTTCAGATACAAGTTATGGCCTCCCTCTGACATGGAAAGCAAGCCTCTGGAACTGCAATTCTCTCCATCCCCCGGTATAAAAAGGTCCTATGAGGAATGACACTGAGGTAACTGAGCAGCAGACAACCTTTAAATTGTCTCCCAGTCCTGTTTTCACCACAAAACCCCCTGATATCTAACTCTCTTGCAGATCTGGCCCTTTTTGCTAGGAATTATAGGGAAAGCAGTCTGAGACTTTTTCACCCCAAAGAACATGCAGCTTCAAAAAAGAGAATAACATAAGACAGGCACAATAGAGAAATGAGGGCATAAGTGTGGACAGAGAAAGGGAAACTTTGGTTAAATGTGAAATGAGCCCAGTGGGTCTCATCTTGTAGATTGGTTGGAAAAGTTGTTACTCTTCGCAATAATTTTGCACAATACTGAGCACAAGTAGTGCTGAAGCCATCCAAGCTGTAATGTTAATGCCACTATAAATTAAACTAAATTAAATTAATATAATATTAATAAAATTTGTAAAAAGAATCTCTAAAAATAGAAGACTATATAGTAACCCCATCTGGATTACATGTTAATTTTTATATTTTGGCCAGTGTACAGCCCAAGGATTCATCCAGTTCCACAAACCACTGGCTTTTCCTGTATCTTTTCAGAAACTATTTATTTTCAGAGGCATACAGAGCATTTTGCTGGCAGTTTTTATGAGTATGTGGAGCTTTCTGGTCCAAATTTTCCATGAAGTGCTCCAGCAGTTGGCCAATGTGGCCCTTTATAAATGTTTGAGGAGAAGTGAGGAACAGAGAAAATACAATTTTTGGTCAGTGCTGAGAGATATTTAATGAACTACATTGCCTCTTAAAAAGGCAAAGTGCTGGCTGCTATAAAGACAGGAGGGAAGAGTTTTCTAAAAATTCATGAAGTAGTTTGCCTAGAAAGTGATGTTTTCTCTGTCTCCAGGTTATTTACAGGTGATTTAAAATATTTTAAGCATATTTAAGTCTACTTGTTATTTTTGTACCCTATCTGCAATCATTGTGAATATATTAAACTCTCACAAAACATCAAATCCTGACATTATTGGTTCAATAATTTCTTGTTTTTCTAGTTGCCTTTCTAAAGTTCAAATCATTCAAGTAGCTTTAAATAGGTGTGTTTGCAATTTATTTTTTCTGGTTTTTTAAAAAGGGCAAGTTTAAGTGTCTGATGCCTTTCCCTAAGACAGTATTTTATAAATTTCTCATACACCTTTTCTGATTTTTCTCCAACTGAAATATCTTGATTTCCATTTGTATTCCCTGTACTTTGTCACTTGTACTTTTCCAGATACCAAGTTAACTTGGATCCTCAGTTTCAAAAGGAAATAACATCTAAATTTTGCTTTTTATATCCTTCAAAAACTACCTGTTACAGCAGATGATCAGGAAAGGACAGAGCTGCTGTGTGGGTATGGAATCACCAACCTACTCACACTTCCTCAAGTATAACCACCAGCTCAGATGTTCCACACAAAGTCAGGAAAGGCAAATGGCATTGGAGATGAAGAGGGAAATTTGAGACAGCAGAAGTAAATGGTGGGAAAAAGCCCAGGAGTAAAGTTCTCAGTTTATTGCCATTGTATATATATGTCCTGCAGAGTTATTGAACAAAAGGATTGGTTTTTTCCTTCTTTGTCTCCATAATATACAAAACTGAATTACAGTAGTATTTGCTCCTGTCATTCTGCTGTGGTGGTTTAGGAATTTACATGTCATCACTCCCCAGTCTGGTTTATGTGTCCACATATATGTTGATTTAAATTAATTTTAGCTATGGACAGTCATTGAGTTATATATTCTTAGGCAGATGAAAATTCTTTTGTAAAGTTGGCAATCACACTGCTTGCTTTTGATATGAACTTTCCCATTGATATGAACTTTCCCATTATGTCATTAAAATTGAGCTGATTCTGCCACAGGATGTGGCATGGACTACAAGACCTTCCATCTCTGAGGGGTGAAATCTACATTTTGCTGAAATTGGTGTCAGATGAAAGAAAGTGCTCAGCTCTTTCCTGACTCTCTTCGACAAGGCTTTCATATAGTCTCTGTTTTTGTTTTTTCTCAGTAAATACTAACCTCTCTACTTAAAGAAAGCTGAGGCTTTCAGGGTATGGAAGATTGGATCTTCCCCTCTGATTTCAACAAAACATTAAATTTGACCTGCTCAGTGTTGTTCACTTCTCCATGAGATCTGTGGTTGTGTCAAATTCACCTGAAATGCTCAAAAATTGTAATGTTTGTATACAGGAAGTAGCATTCTGCATTTTTCCCTAAAATATAAAATATGGGTGATTTTTCCCTTAGTGGAAGAAAAGGACAAAATAATGAGAAAAACAGCAAGCCAAAGGGAGAGACAGCATACTTAAATAAATGAAAAAGATATTCTCTAACAGACTGCAGCCCCCTGTTTCACAAGCTCACTACTGAGTGAGATTACTGAGATCCACTAATTTGACATAGCCTGGGGGAAGCAGAAGGGTCCCATTCAGCACAACGTGCCAGGAGAAGGGCAGATTAAATTGCTAAAAAACTGGAGTGAAAAATTTCGATTCTCCCTATGCTGGAATTCTTGAGACAGGTTCTGTTCTTCAGAAAAACCATCCATCTGTATCTTGTGCTCTGTCTGGACCGAGGCAGAAATGGGTCTTCAATCCTGGATGGAGATCCAATGCATGACTCCAAAAGCTACCACAGGGTCATGACTTAAAGCCATGCATTGGGTTCTCTGCATTTTGCAAAGTCCTGTAACTCAGCAGATCCTAGCAGCCTGACTCCTGAGCTAGGTGGCCTCAAGGACAAAATCATGTCCATAATCCTTTTTTTTTTTTTTTGGTTTTATCCTTTGTAATGATCTTCAGGGGTTCTGTTCCAATATTGCTTGAGACTGTCTTAGGGCACACAGAAAAGATGTTTGCAGTGAAAGGAATTTAAATCTAAAATTACTTTCCATTGAAAGCTGACAGAGTTGAAATCTGTTGGTTTGGGAGATGTTCCAAAAACCATTCTTTTGCAAGAACACTTGTAAGAAATTGGTATGTGAGGAAGATAAAGCTATTTTCTCATATGCAGCTCAGCTTTGTTAGCATGACAGTAAAGCCAGAAGAAGCAAAACCCAAGAGAAAAACACAGTTATGTTAATACTCTTAAAAAAATCACATGCACAATCTTGCAGTTTATTCCTTAGTATTCATGGCATAAATCACTACAGATTTATTTGATGGGAGCAGACAAGATGCTAGTTACTGTTTGAATAGTTCTACAGTAAACTGTTATTAAAAGGAAACTGCAGAAGAAAGAAATCAAAATCTCATAAACTAATTGAATAAATTTATTCAAGGAGAAGGAAAGGGCCTTGATCTCAAAAATATTTAAGGATAGAGTTCCATTCTTAAGCCTGCTGAGCATTCAGCCTCAGAAAGCTGCTCTAAATACTCCTCTATTGGTACTTAAACAATATACTGAAATTTTAAAGACCTTGCCAGCAAAGGACTTTCTATCTCAGATGTCATTGACATAAGTACTGAATTAGGAGTGTTTGCAAAGGAATCAGACCAAAATATGCAGGTTACCAAGGAAATGCCAGTACTTCCCATTTCCCACTGTTTGTCCAGGATAAACTGGGAAGAAAGACTGACCATCCCTTCACTACAATCTCCTTTCAGGCAGATGAAGAGAGCAATAAAGTCTCTCCTGTAAGTTTGCAGAAGAAAAATAACAATAAAAGGTTTAAATGCTCTAAATGGTGAAAAAGCAACATGTCTTGGATAGAAGAATAAAAAAAAATGCAGAAAGTTTACCTTAAGATCAGGCGAATTTTTTTTTCTGTAATTAAGGAATTATCCTTGCAAGCAGCTCAATTATCTCCTGCTTCAATGCAGTTTTGCATAGCTGTAACTCAGATCTGTGGAAATCAATGGAATCACAGAAAGAAAAGTTGAGAAGCACAATGACTGATGCCACTGGAGTTTTAGAAAACTCTTCTTAGCAGTGATCAAATGTTCTGACCTTGGAGATTTGGCATGGAAAGGGAAGATTCCAATTCCAGGATGTAAAGGACAGCATCACCTTTCTAAAGTTTATGTTCTCATATTGCTGTTGCATTGTTCTAAGTATAAAGAAGGGAAAAATCAGATAGAGTTACAGAAGCAAACTGGCTGTATTGAACAGGCCAGTAGATGTCCTGTATTTCACAGTGAAATCTATATTTCCAGCCCTGGAAAATGTTCCTATTGATTCCTTTGGCTCATGCACTGTGTGTTGCAGTTGAGTGTTTAATATGTGTAAAGCCAAGTATGCACAACACAGTGAAATGGTAATTTTGTCCATTTTGCAAAAGGTGCCCACTCCTGAATAGTGTCTCTGGCTGTGTGAGTGGACACCATCAGGCAGCTGGAGCAACCACAGACTCATGGCTTAAATGCAAAGAGGAAATTTATTTCCATTACCTTGATAGTTGGTATCCCCAAAGAACACCTGGGCAGAGGTACAAAATAAGAGATGCAGCACCATTAAACTCAGTCCATGCTGGAGGATTACTGGCCTGCTATTCACACAGGATTATCAAGAATTATTCCCAGCTTCAAGGTCACCTGAGCAATGTACAATTCTCCTCACCAGTCTTTTGCTTTTTAACCCAGCCACCCCAGTACTGTCCATGTTACAATGGGGAGGACCACAGGAATCCCCACATCACAACTTGAACATGTACTTTTCTTCCCTCCTTATCAGTAATTTTCACCACTATGTCTGAGGGAATAATTAAAAAGGAATTGAATCTGTGTATTACATACCTGAATATATAAGCCTTAAATCTTACTCGTGGGTTTATCACGTTTCAAAAGAAAACACAAGTAAGTTGCAATTAAGGACTTATTTTAGATGTCACCAGAGGTCTTTAGGAATGCATGTCTCATATATAAGGTGCCCAGTACCCCTAACACCTCTTATTCTTAAGAACAGACTATAGTCTCATTTGTCTCAATAATTCCCTAACTTAATCTGTTACTTTTGCTTTTTGATTGCCTTTGACTTTTAATTGCCTAATTCCTTCACTCTGTAAGTGTAGGAGGTGCATGGCTAATGTGAATGGCAAATACCAACCCCAATATGAAAGGACTGTAATGAAAAACTGTGATGGATTTATCCCTTGAAATCAGACTCTTCAATCCCACTTGCAAAATACGTGACTTTAGGGCTGCAGGGCTCCAAACCCCATGCCTGAATCTGCCCCTCTTGTTTCTTCAGTTGTGTTGAGTAAACTCAGCTCCTGGCTTTCCCTTTCGTGTGGAGCAGCTCTGCTGCTGTCGTGAATTATTCCTTACTGCCCCGAGTGCCTGGGAAAAAGGACTGATTCACCACAGTGCATTAGAGGAGTAATTAGACACAACCCAATACTTGGCCCTGGGGAGCAGCTGCACTGGCAAAATATCCCCCAGCAACACTGCTTAAAGGACAGAATAAAACAACCGAGACAGTGAGTGAACAAGAGAAAAGTGAAGATGTAGACTTTAAGAGAGTGCTGGGAAGAGGGTCAAGTATCCCTCTAATCAATAGCTACATGGAGCAGGAGACTAATGGAGCAGCAGGAGGAAACCAAGGCAGTTGAGTCAGCATGAGGGATTAAATGTGCTGTGCTGATCATCTCTGGTGCCTGTGCCACGGTTGATCCCCAAGGCAGAAAGGCAAAAGTCAGCCTAGAGCTGACCAGGCAAAAGAAAGGACCTGACTTCTCAGTGTGACAGCGTGGGTCAGGGCCACTTGCCTTGCACTTCCTGGAAAAATAATTCAACTGACACAGAGAAAGGAATGCCAAGCTGATAAAGTATTTTCTGCTCCCCTTTCCTTGCTGGTGTGAGGGGGTTGTCCACTGCTTTGAGGAAAATATACCAAAGAGATGAGGGAAAACCAAAGGTTTTGTTTGCAGAGGTTGCTACAGTTTGTGGGATTTCTAATTAATCTCTTGCCTCCCCCTCCCCTTTTTTTTTTTCTTAATGTAGCTCTCAGAAGTGCATACAACATTAAAAACAAGGCCTTTAATTAAGTCCAGCATCTTTGGTCTGAAAACTGAAATGTACCCTTTTTGGCAAAGAAAAAAGTCTTGAATATTTTAATACAATAATACAAACCCCAGTGTTGCAAAAATACAGACCAAACAGCATGGTGGGCCAGCTAAAATTTTACACAACTGCCCAACCCTGTGTTACTTCAGCTCCTGATCTGCCACCCTTAAAATACTCCTCTAAAAACGGATGTATGCCCTCAGCAGAGTGCCTTGTCTGCTAGTCCTGCCTACTCTTTAATTAACCTCATCCTGGGACCCTTATTCACATCTCTGACACACAAAGAGTGAAGGAAAATATCAAGTTCTGAGTAACCATTTGATTGGTTCTGTAATGATGTTCTTGCTCGGTGCCCTCTTATGTCTTCATCTGTGGAAGTTATAAACTGAGATATCAGTGATAATTGATAAGGGGATGAATTACAAAATACTGTACAGCTTTATCTTTGCCCACTTATTCAAAGTAAGTAAATGGGATGTCTACAAAACAACCAAACTAAGATTTTTCTGCATAGACTGCTCGAATATTCAAAATGCAAGAAAATATCTCTGGGTGCTCCTTGTTTCTGCCTTTCCTTCAATAGATTTCACGTCTTTCATTTAAATCCTACCTTCTCCTGACAGGGCAGATATTAATTGTGCATTGAGAACTGCTCTCCTGCTGCATCCCAGGGAGATTTTACATTTGGAGTAGATCACACAGATCTTTACTTCCACTGTCTGCTTTCCATGCTTCAATGAAAAGGGAGGCAGTTAATGGTGACATTTAGAAGCCACCAGTGGTGTCTGAGTTAAAGCTAAAAAGAGCTGTTCTTGTTTATAGTGCTTCAAGCTCTTGGCATACTCGAGCATGTGTAACTGCATTGAATACCTTCAGATTGCATTTTTCAAGGATTTGTTTACAATTACAACAGCTAGAGACACTTCCTGTCAAACAAAAAATAGAACACAACTAATTCCCTTGGAAAACCAAGGAATTTACTCTTTTAACATACATGTTCCCTTTACAAGCCATATAAAAGGCAGTTGCCACCAAAATTCAAGTATAAGAACCACCCAACCATGTACAGTTTTTTTCATTATGTATACACATATTTTTTCTTTTTATATTTTTTCTTTTTTGAAATGAGATAAAAAACTTTTAATTGTGTGGTATAGTTCTTTAGCATTCTCTCCTCATCTTTTTTGGGAAGGTCTCAGTCTGGAGAGCTCCTTTCATTCAAACCATATGAAAACTCTGACACAGAATCAAGGCACGACAATGATAAGTCATATTAAAGCATCACTACTCATTTCAGAAGAGGAAAGTGAGCTCTTTAATCTGAAAGTACTTCATGATCTCGTAAGTAACGAACTTCTACTCAGAGAGCTTATTTTAATTAACTTTACTTGCTTAGAAGGAATAATCAAGGTGGCTAAAGTAAAAATCTAAGTCCTAAAGTAAGTTTTATGTTGTGTCTGTCGGCTTGTTTTTAAATAAAGAGATTACATAAATTCCTACTCTGTGTGACGTCTTACTTTAAAGAAAGTCAATTATAAAAAATAAATTGACTTGATGTGAAGTATTAAAAGCTATTGCTTTTTCCCTTTTTACATTCATCAAATTTAGAAATCATACCATATAAAAATGTGGCAAATAGGTCTAGACTAAAAGTCTTGTTTTCCAATGAGAGGCTCCTCTTTTATGTTTATAATCACAAAATGCATGCCCCTTAGAATAGGCTTCACAGAGAATCTCAAATGACATTACAGATCCTCACTTTTTCTTGACCTACCCAGAGGGTCACAGCCCTGGAAGGTGCACTGTGGGAAGCATATTACTGTGCCTCTGAAACATCCTATTTAGAATGTTGAAATAAACACCTTGAATTTTCAGCAGGCACTTCGGGAACTTGAGCAAGTTTTCCTTCAATGTTTCAACTGAACAACATTTTGACCATGTATTCCAAGGCTAACCTAAGTAGGACATTTCCCCTTTTGGTTAAAATTTGACTAGGAGGTTAATACATTGCATTTCACTGCTTCAAAATTTTGGGTCTGGAGATCTTTAGCTTTCCCCCCTCACCATTTGGAGGTTTGACTCTAGGAATTCTGCTTTTATGCAGGGCCTGTTTTATAAAATTTTAAATTCTCTAATTTGAACATCACCCAGCATCTCTGGTACAAAGCAGAACACAAAATCAGTATACTGGAGAGAATAAAAAAAAAGTCATTTTATGATCTCACTTTTTATGAATTATATCAAACAGAAGTGATACTGAATGCAGAGATCTCTTTTTCCTTTGCAGCAGCTCTTAGACATCCATTTGAAAAGCGCTTTACAAGCTTTTATAGGACAGAATTTCAAAAAGGACGTGGCAGACCAGGACAGAACTGCAGACAGGAAAAACTGTAGAAATGCTTGAATTTCTAAGAGTCTTCTAAAGTGAAGTTTGAGAGTTCAATTAGCTTACTGAAGTGGATGGAAGCTCTACTGCCATTTGAAAAATCTGGAGTTGGAATGGGTTTTTCCTTGCTATCCATGTGTCCTGGAAGTGCTGGGAAACTCCTCTTTCCCAGTCTGGTGTGCACCACTGTGATGGGCTGAATGAAGACCAGTGCTGCAAGACCCTTCAAGGTTCTACTTGTGCAATTTTTCAATCCATTCAGATACAAGGGAAAATTTATTCTCCTTCTTTTTAGCCATGTGAAAAAGGAAGCATCTCACCTAAGCTGCTCCTCTAACTTCTCCACACGGTCCGTGACAAGAGACGATCACCTCTGCTGAGCTTCCCCACCTGTTTTGGGGGGTCTTGGAGCACTTTTTTCCTGGCTTCAACTTGCTCTTCCTGCTGCTGGCCAGAACCAACAGCAATGAAGTGTCATAACATGGGTGTCAATCCATCCTCACTGCACTTGGCCAATGTCTCTCTGCAGCCTGAAAGTTGATCAACAGCTTGAGCAGACTTCCCTGTAGTAGTCTTTTCTTGCTTGCTTGCTTGCTTGCTTGTTTTCCTGTAACTTCATTAAGCCTGACATTTTAAAAAAAATGTTTATGAGATCACATTGCATGTGGAACTGTGTCATCCATTTTTGAGCTTAATAGCCCTTAAACCATAAAACAATCATGTGCACCCCTGCATTCTGTCACTGCTGCTGGATACATAAAACCTACCACAGTTTTTTTGGATGCTTTCAGCTTTATGACCTAAAGTTGCAAATTAGCAGTAAAAGTGTATGAGACAGAAGATTTTTTCCTTTTATTTTTCTCTCACATATCTGAGGTATTCTCCCTCTCAAGAAACTCAGTGGAAGAAATAGATGAGACGAATCTGGCAACAAGACCCAATACTAATTCTCACAGAAAGGGTCTTTCTTTCTTTTCTTTCTGCTGTGCTCAAGAGGCACCAAAAATAACAATGTACTCTCTAGTAAAAAACATTACTTTCCCATCTAAATTTCCACTATTTCTTCCAGCAAAAAGAGGAGTTACAGAACTATACCAAACCCTCACCCAGAAAGTGAACTTCTGCTTGCACTTTAAGCTGTATTTGCTGCACATCCCCATTTGGAGATGCAATAGTCAGACATTTATGAAAAGCAAATGTGGCAATAAATATTTCAGGTAGAGAAAAGTGCAAGGGCATTCCCTTGTCTCATTCTTGGATTATGACTGGCCACAGTATCACAGGCTACAATGTTGAGCTTGCCCCCAGTGCTTGCATATTAGCACCATAAAAGATATCTGGATAAAGTGTTTGTAGGTTTATTTGAAACATTAATGCTGATGCCTGACAGCATTATCTGTACTGTTTATATGACTATAAAATAGCTTTATAGTGATACAATTAGTAATGCTGAACTTAGATAGCATAAATGGTAGTGCTGATCATACCACTATAAACTTATTTTTATAGTGACATAAATGAGCAATATTTGTGTCATCATGTTTTATGACATCAGGTAATCTCAGGCCTGAGACTATAACACAAGGTCCTGCACACTTTAGTTTCACATCTAAAGTACAATGCAAAAGAGCATTCTCATTCACTCTTAGAACATTAGCTCTACACTAATTTTCATTTAGTTTAAGCTGCAGGGACAAGTTTTCTTCTTCATCTATAAAACAGTTGCAAGCACCTTGTTTCCAAAATTGTGTTCCTACAGCATTGCTGGGTTGTGAGTGGTCCCAGTGATGGGGCCAGCAGATGAGGGATGATAGATGTCACAATCCAGGGCAGACTTTCTGCTTAGACTTTTTAAACTGTCTCCCTCCTTTGCTATTTCACTCCATGCCTTTTAACCCAAAGGGGGACATGATAAATGAAAGACTGATCAGCCGCAAAACAAGTTTTAATTAATTTCACAGTTTTGCCTCATTCAATTCATAGCTGACATAAAAATGACTTTGAAAGACTGCTTGCCTGCCATTCCCAGAGTAGCACTCAGCAGCAGAAAGCAGGAAAAAAGATCTCTGATGTTACATTGTTTTCTTTGAAAAATGATTTGTGACTAGCCATTACTGGAGTGGGTATCTGTCCTGAGTCAAGGTTTTATGCACATCAGTTAACTATGCAGTGGAAATGTCCTCTTTTGGGCTTTTTATATAAACTGCATTACTATTTGTAGCACATAATTCATATTCCACAGAATTAATGACACCAACTCCTTCTCTGTTCCTTCTCCTTCAGCTAGTTAGCTTCACAGGAAAATACCTCAGCAATTTCATCTACTCCCTTGCTTCTCCATGGTATCACTGCTCCTGGACTCTGGATTTTTTGCCCATGTAGATAATGTCACTCAAGTCAACAGAAGGAATCCCAGTTCACAAAGAATTGGACATCATAAACACAGATCTTCATGTAAGAAGACTTCATTATGTAGGGAGCACCCTACAGCAGCCTGAACATCAGTGTAGTCTAAAAGCTGAACAATCCTAGGACTAAAAACCCAGAAGCAACAAATACATCTTCTTTCGTTCTTTTAACTTCAGTGCAACTCCATCATGCATCCATATTTTTGTCTCAAAAAATGATACAACTGTAGTGTGCTGATGGCAAAATACACAAAAGCAACCTCTAAGAAGCCCTGAGGGAATTTACTCATCCATTTATAAGCCTGGAGCTGTAACTTATTTAGACCACTCTGTTGTTCTGCCTACCCAGCACACTGCACAATATTTAAGAGCGTGCAGAGGGTTCACCCAGTCTCTCCTCTTTCAGCATTAAGGACAAGGACATATGCTTACAGTTAGGAAGATGGACTCAAATATGGCATCACATATAAAAGTGATAAAGTTTTCCTCTACTCAAAAATGAGGAATTCCACAGTGGTAACACAGGGACATTCTGAATTCAATGGAGAAAGACCTGCTTTTGCTTATCTTCTGAAATATCCTGGATCCTTTTGGGTTTGCCTAGAGCCATTTCACTATAGTTTCCTGTCAGTTCTTTGGCTATTTTGTACAGCAGCATGAACCACCAGTGGAGATGCCTCTATTCTGGAAACAGTTAAGATTTTTTGACAACACATAGAGAACTAAGAGATGACTTCTAGCATCATGCACAGATTCAATGGGCATGCCAAAACCTGAAAAGAACTTTCTAAAATTGTGAGGACATTTTGTTCTCCTCATCCAGTTCATCCATGGTGCACCATTATGTAACTTTAGCAACCTGAGAACATCTTTTCCCTGTTCCGTAGGTCCCCATCTTCAATACATTGCATGACAAAGGATCTAAAAAGAGACTTATCTATGCTAACTATAAGGAAAAAGAACAGCATGTCAGAGCAGCCATATAGAGGGAGGCTGACAGAAATTATAGAGCATCTTCACTGGTCCAGTTTCTAAAAATTCCCTTCTGCTGATCATTAAAGAAGACTTAATTGTGTAGTTCTATATATTGATCTCCAAACAGAGGTCCTACTAGCCCTGCACCTTTGTTATAAGCTTATAAGTTATTTCAGATCTTCATGGACTGACCAACCAGGAGAGTCCTTCCTCACTCTCTTACAGATTAATTTGGGCAACCAATCCTACCTGCTTTTTCCCTACACAGCAACATCTCACTCTCCTCTTTGATTTTTCCCATCATGCTTCTTATAGGAAATAAAGAACCAGGAAGGTCACATAAGGCTTCCTGACATTGCCACATATCTGTCCTGTATGCAGCTCTCAAAACCTGGAACAAGTTTTTTCTGCATCTCTACTAGGAAAATACCTGAAGTCTGAAGAAAAGGTAATTTTTTGAGACTTATTGTCTTCAAGGTACTTTAGGCTAGCTTAGGGAGAAACAGTATGGTCATGATGAAAAACGGAGCAAATCCCAGGTTAAGCAGAACAAAACAAAATCAAATATCCTATTTAAATTAGACACTGGAGACACTCATGATGTGAGTAAATAAAAATGTAAATAACCTTTTAGATAACCCTTTTCAACATTTCTGATGTGTCTTGGCAATTTTTTGTGGAAAGCAGCTTCACCTTGTAACATTCAAGCATGATCAGTGGCACTTTTCATGCAATACACTTTCCATTCCATGGAAGGGAAACTTAGTCCAATTGTTGTTAATATTCCCTGGCAATATATAATTCTAGAAACTCCACTTTTAGGAGTATGCTGGTCACAGATTCAATGTTTTCGTGGTGCCTCAAAATTTATTCTTCTTTTTATGAGAGCTGTTAAAAGTCTTTAAATATTTTCTGGCTGCTGGAGCGTAATTAATTATCTGTGCTTCCAAACTAATCAAGGATATTAGTCTTTCTAGAACACTTAGGCAAACCATGCAGGGGTAACTGGGGAAATCCAGATGGTTACTGCCACACTAACATGCACTTTACTGATAATTGCTACCCAGGTTTCCAGAGCTCCTCAGTATATTCTCATTACACTCATATGGTTCCATTAGGCAAATAATAGCGAGAATTAATTGCTTCTAATTGAGGTTGGTGGTATTAAATCAAATTAGTGTCCACAACATAATACAAACAATGTCAACAACACTGGCTCTGTTACAGCAACTAAATAGAAACTAAATACAAGTGCTCAAAATGGCATCTTTTAGTGGTCTTCAGCGAGTTAAATTCTGGGCATTAAAGAAAAATGAGGTTTTACAAGAACATCCCTTAGGAGTTTCACCATCTCCCATACAGAACATGAACTGAACCCAATCAACCCAAATTTTGAAGATTCAAGTAAGAGTGAAAGAATGCACAACTCGTGCTGCTGAAAGATGTCTGATAACATCCATGACAGCAAGAAAGTCTGTCTTTTTCCCCTCCTTAGATTAAAACTTTCAAAATATTCTAAATACCTGAGAAAAAGGTGCAATGACATCTGAAAAATAGCAAAGTCTTGATATTTCTGTTCTTTTCAAGCCCCATTTTCCCTCCTGCTGCTAACAAACAGGACTTCAAATGGGGTAAGACTCTCTGGCTAGACTGTCCAGAGAATCTCCATTGATCTCAGTGGATAGTTTGGCAATTCTTTGTATTTCTGCTGTCCTAAGATGGAATTCATGACTGTCACACATAACAATGGCCACATTTTTTTTTTCTTGCTTAGAGTGACACTGACATAGCTGAACTGATACCAAAAAAGATTTTAACCTGGACTGAATTTTCCTACTGAGATACAAGCTCACTCTTACTTTCTGCAGTATTTCCAAGCAGATGTGTGCATCACTTTCCATAGCTCTGCCATTTCTCCTGAGTTGCCCAGAATGATCCTCCACCCTAACGTGTGATGGCACAGCGGTTAATTATTTATAATGTTAATTAATGAACCTTTCAGTGGCACATCCCATAATAATCCACTTTGATGAGATAGAAGTGATTTAGCCACTTTTCTTTCAGGTGATAAAATAGAGAAAGCAGGCTCAAAATGGAATAGATAAATATAAAGGAGGGTTTGAGGTTTTTTTTGAAAGAGGGGTAAAATTTATTTCTTCTGAACTTCTATCCCAAGCTGAAGCAATTATCTGGAGAACTGCTGGTAAACATCTTGTCGAGATTAGTTCCATTACCTATGGGGAGATGTCAAATATCCACCTGTATCCCAGGGAAATTCTGCTAAATCTGCTGAATGTTATTTCTGCCCTGAGGAAATCCTCCAGGCATTCCATTGAACTAAATATTGATAACCTGACCCGCTACTTGCAGGAATTTCTTTGTTGATACTGATCAAATGGAAACTGTGCAATATTAAGGGCTTACTCTGACCAAGCTCAGGACACTCCCAGCTGTAGAAGGCAGACCCACAGAGCATTAATAGTGCATTAAAGTGAAAACAACAGACCTTGGGTCTAATTCTGAATTTCCAGGTCATGAAAACCACATGAAAAAAAAAAGAAGAAAAAAAAAAAGACTGGATGAGCTGTCCAGATATTATCTAAACATCTAAACCATGTTACCTAAACCTTTGGCCAAGGCTATTTCAATAATTTCTACTAATGTCACAAAGAAACTGATTGGAAGAAATCCTTGGAGTAAGAACACAGAACCAGATTCTCAAATAGATGGCAAAACCATCCCTTTGCTCCTGGGTAACAAACAAGATGGATGAAGAGCAGCTTAGGACACAAGAAGTTTTGGGACCGATGTTTTGTGTCCCAAGATGCTGCAAACTCTGCCCCAGCAAAGTCAATCATTACTCTTGAAAATAAATGAATAAATGGTTAAAGAAACAAAATGGCTGGACCTGATTCTCAGAAAGATTTTTTTCCTGTTTAATTTTATTTAGTTTCATGATATTAGGTTTGCTAATTTTGCTACAGAATTGCAGCTGGTGACTTTCTAAAGTGATTTTGCTAGAAATCAAGGCTACATTAGAACCTGAAATGCTATTAAATACAACTGTGAGCTTTTCTGTGCCTGAAATATCTCCTAAAATTCCAATAGTTTGGCAGTGGTGAGCATGGAAAGAAATTTACACCTGATTTCCCTGCGGTGAATTAAGGTGTTTTTCTATGTGTTCAAAATATAAACATCTTATAATATTTATGTGTTAAGTAGACAAAGATGTTTCATATAGAGCTGCTGGAAATGTCCTGAAGAATATCTTTAAATATTGATGTTTCCCAATGTAGCCCTTAGACATTCTGTTTGCAGTGACATTTCAGCTTGCTATAATTTTGCTGTAATTAAACCCCTCAATTTTTTCCTCCTAGATAATTTGTGCATATAGACAACTGCATTTTTCTGTACAACTAATTTAATATTTCACCACCTTCTCTTATGAGCATGAAGAATTCAAAGTTACTTAGCACATTTTAAGCAATTTTTTCTTCTGTTTGTAATTATACATTGCACCTGCTTGAAATCCAGGTGAACAAATGACTAGACAAAAAAGAACATAGGAGTAATAATTCAAACTGATGTTTCCAGATAATGCACTGTGCAGAACACACTATTATTCATGGAGGAAGAAATTGTTCACTTTGCATCCCAGCCACCTGTTGTGTCCAAGGACCAAATTGCCAATATAAGCAAAGAAGTTATTTTTCCAAAACTGAGGTTGACATTTAGGTAATAGTGTGTCTCACAAAATTAGTTTGACTTCAGATTCTGGAACTTCAGGAATTCCAAAAATTTGCTTAACTTTGAAAGCTGAATTACAAGTACTGTAATTAGGGGTGAGTTTAAAACTTCTGTTAAACCCCACTTCAGGGATATAAGTTGTTTTAAGATATTCAAGACCCATTGTTCTAGTCTTCTCAGAGAACATATTGTATAGGATATATTGAACATAGTGTTTTAGTCTGTAGTGTAATGAATGGTATTTCAATATGCACTGTCTAGCCAAAAGCAGTTTGTCAGAACCTTCATTTCTCCTGACAGGCCAGTCAAATCAGTACTCATGCAAACACAGTTAGGGTGTGGGTCTGCACTTGCCTTTCTCTGCAAACAGCACACAGAGTATATAAATCAAGCTCTTCTCATCTTCTCTCATTTTCCTTTGAGCAGTAAATTATTGCAAGACTGGTTAAATCACTGTTCACTTGCCCCTTGGTTCAAGACAAAGAAATAATTTCCATTCATGCAAGTCTACATCAGTGGAACAGGTAACACATCTTTCTGTCCCAAAATGCCATGAAAGATGACTCTTCCAGCACTGACATCGACCTCCTTATCAGGCTTTACAGACAGCTGCTGCACCTCAAGTGCAGTTATCTCTGAGATATAGCAGGAGATATGCTACATGAAAGAGGTGGGCTGTCAGGATTTTGTGCTGAGTTAAAAATAAATAACTACTTTAAAAGTCTTACATGCTAAAATGCACTCACACATTTTATCCCTAAGAGGATATGGCTTTGTACTCCATCATTTTTTAGCCATTTTAAAATTCTAGGTGTGACAAGATTTAACCCTGAGAACCATCGTGCCAGCCATGCTAGCATGAGTCATGACTGCCTTCCTTTTCTTAGTTAATTTAGGCATATTTCACAGGCGTTATCAATGGCTTTTGTTAAACATGAGATGGAAATTTATGCTATCTGTACATCCTGGATAGCAGTTAATGGCCACAAGATTTCAGAGTAATGGACTGTGCTTATAATTTTGGCAATAAAATTCTTGTATTTCCTTAAAAACCCCAAGATTTTCAAAATCTCCACCTGGCCATCAAAAAAATCACACAACCCAGAAATATCTAGAAAACATCAGACCTGAAGTGAAAACCAACAAGTCCTATGAAGAAAGGCTGAGAGAGTTGGGGTTGTTCAGCCTGCAGAAGAGAAGGTTCTGGGTACTGTTCTTTGTGTCCATTCAATACTTAAAGAGAGCTTATTAGAAATACAGACTTTTACCAGGGCCTGTAGTGACAGAACAAGGAGCAAAGGGTTTAAACTGAAAGAGGGCAGATTTACATTGGCTGTAACACGGAAATTCTTTACATGACCCTGGTGAGATGCTGGAAGAGGCTGCCCAGGGAAGCTGTGGATGTTCTATCATCAAAAATATGGGGTTTGGCAACTTTGGTCATGCATGCATTATGCCACATGAATTTTTCTTCATTTGCATCCCAAGGGGTGTGCAAATTAATATGTTAATGGGGCTTAGTGAGAGTCTCTGCTATTTGGGTCAGAATTTACAGCTGACAAAAGATGTAGAATAAATGCTTTGGTCCTCCTCCACATGCTGAGGCAAGAGTAAGGGCTGATGAGAAATCTCATAATTTGTGAGCTGTTTCAGGGGTTTATCTTCAAAGTTTGCAAGAGAAAAAAATCTTCTTTGGATTTAAAGTATGTTTAAATACTTTCACATAAGAAGTTCAATAATTATATATTTAGCAGTTTTACGTAATTTGTTATTACCAAGGCTAAAGGACAGATTTGCAAAAGAGGCATTCTATCAAGTATTAGAGATGAAAAAGACAAGGCAGACAGAAAAAAATACTTGCAAAAACATCAATAAGAAGTTGTGCCACCCTGCTCAATGGTTTACTTATTTATTCCTGGTGATGCATCAAAATAATCAGCACAATTTAATCTCACTCGGGCACAACATTTTTACACATGGATCGATGTCCTTTTATTCATTACTGTACATTTCCTTTATAATTTCTGCTATCATTTGCAGGGTGTAAACAGCTTCTAATGCTTCCTTTCTGCTCTGCACTTGAACAATAGCTTAAGTAATCAAGTAGAAAATTAATGAGAAGCAAAAGCTTATTTATAATTACAGTCAGACCAAATTGCTATTTAAAGTATGAACAGTGCATGAACTGTTATTCTACAAATCTCCTGTAATTCCTCACGAATGCTAATTAGAGTTTGTCCTACCCATACCCCAGAATTGCTTGTTTTTCTGAACAAACCCTAAAATTAGCCTTTCCTTTGTAAGCTACTTATAGTGGAAAACTTTCTCAGCCATTTTAGATGCCTTGAAGATCAATGGTTTAATTCACATGCTAAAAACTATGCATGTGCTTAAGGTATCTTAACTCTGCCAGTATCTGCTGATTTTGGGAGGACTTTAATGGAGTCCAATGTCCATCATTAAGGATTTTAGATGAGATATATGTTAAAACTTCAGCAAACGTGATCCTTATATAATTAACAGCAAGCAGGTAACAGGGAGCTGAGTGTGTGTTCAGGTATTAGAGATTAGTGGGAAGACTGCTCTAATGGGCAAAGGATTCCTTTGAGAGGTCAAATTGCTTTTGAAAATATTTAAGACTGTTCAGAGGGAGAAATAACTGAGTTGTTGAATTCAGTTGTTCATAACATTTCTTCTCCCATTTAGCCTTCTATATGTTCCTACCATTTTCTCCCCTCTCTTAAGAGGGCTCACAGAAGATAAATTCCAGATGCCAGCTTTATTTCTGGATGATCTGAGGGCTGATTTATTCAAACAAAAGGTGGTGTAATATAGTGCTGATGTGTTACAGAATGTATCCAATGACATGCACTGTGTTCCCAGGTAAAATACAAAGCCTGTGCCTTGAAATGCATATAAATGATCAGTCATTTAGAGTCTGGCTATAGGCATTCTAAATAGGATGCTATGAAAAGAAGAGTGAGAGTCAAAAATGCAAAACTGGAAGAGCCAGACCAGACATCAATAATCAATAATTGTCAAGAGTGCAAAGCCCTCTCTGAAGAGAGAATATCAATAACACTTAAGGCTCACACCAGTCCTCTCATACAGAGCACTGCAAGTATTTTCTGATCACTAATTTACATGTATCTGCTATGAGGTAACAACATTTTATTTTTGGTAGAGCTCCTCAGGCAAGTCTTGACAATAGTAACCAATGCTAGATTCAAAATGTCTTAAGGGTCCTTTTAGGGAAAATCACAAAAAGAACAGCTCAAGGCCATGGTCAGAAACTATTTGATATCACCTCTGAGAAATATAAAATAACTTTCTTTGAGCTCTCTAACAGGTATTTCTTCCCCAATTGCGAAGCTGCCTGAGTCCAAAATGTGGCAAGCCCATGTCAAAGCAAAAAAAATCAAATTATGAGACTGCTGCTAATGCTGTTACTCACACAATCCCAGTGGTGACTGCCCTGCTGGTCATTACTGTTCTTTCTGAAATGCTGCTCACATTTGGGTTAGATAACAAGCTGAGGTATCCAGCTGCAAAGCAATCCTTTACTTGTCTGAAGTTTTTCTCAAAGTTATCACCTTATTCTCCTCCTGAGAGAGCACCTTCTGGAGCTTACTTTGACTACATTGGTATGAAGAACTCAGAAACACCATGTAAAAATCCACACTCATAATTATGTCCCTTCTTAAAACAAAAATAATGTTTATTCTTCTTTCACCGTCATTTGTTTCTACCCCGTTTCATCCAATACAAAGACATTGTTCCTCTACCCTTTATGCAAGTTGTTTTTCCTTTCATTTCTCATTAACATGACAGATTTCCAGAATATGTCCCCTAAACAACTTTAAGAATTATCTCTCTTTTTTGGCTTTGTTAATTGCAGCCTGTATCTGATTGTATCTTACTGTGCATACATGCTTTAAGAATTCAATCTCTTTTGATAAAAATAAATATTTATCAGATTTTCATATGTACACAAGGACAGTTAAACACAATCAGTGTGATCTTGTGGTTTTCATTGCCACATGTAAAGGAACACATTTTTCAAACATACTGCATACAATTGGCCTCAAATGATCAAGTCTCTCCATGAGAAAGACGAGAGATTTAAAAGCAGCAATAAAATAGTAATTTTCACCCTGGCTGTCATGCAATTGATGTGTCTTTGATAATGTGAAGCCAAAAGAACCTGAAAACTCATAATTCTACACATAATCTTTTAGTATTCTTGAAGGATCATCCAGGTAATATGTCATCTTTTTATGGAAAATCCATAAAAACTGTGCAGTGTATTACATTTTTTCTTCTGGGAGAATACTGTACAGTGCTTTCCCCCCTCTCTCATTAAAGCATCTTGCCTCCTAGGAATGGTGACAATAATTAAATCTGCCTCAAGAGGTTGTCTCACCCCCTTATGGGTATAGCCTTCTGTGTTCAGGACTGCCTTTAATTACTGGAAATTTCAGTCTGTCTCACATTGAGCTAAACTCTTAAACTCCAAGAGAAAAAAACGCAAAGCAAAGGCTGAAAGCGACAGCGGCGCCCGCTTTTGTCAGAGCTGCGCTGCCAGAGAGTGGCTCCCTGTCCTAGAGGAGCCCAGCTCCAAGGGGAAACTAGTTGGGTTTGCCTGTTTGGTTTGGAAGAAGTGAGGTGAGTAGAACCTTTCTCAGGTCCCCATCAGGCTGAGTTCCCACTGGGATCCAAATACAGAACCACAGAATCATAGAATGGCCAGGGCTGGAAAGGACCTTAATGATCATGATGATCCACTTCCACCCTCGCCTGCCATGGGCAGGGACACCTCCCACTAGAGCAGGTAGCTCAGGATTCTGTCCAGCCTGGCCTTAAAGACTTCCAGGGATGGGGCATCAACAGATTTTCTGGGCAACCTGTTCCAGTGCTTCACCACACTCACAGCAAAGAATTTTTTCCTAAAATCTAAACTAAACTTACTCACCTTCAATCTGAAGCCATTCCCCCTTGTCTTATCACTGCATGCCCTTGTAACAATTCCCTCTTTCTTCCTTGCAGGCTCCCTGATGTACTGGAAAGTCACAATTAGGTCACCCCAAAGCCTTCTCTTCTCCAGAATCAACAAACCCAGTTCTCTCAGCCTTTCCTTGTGGGAGAGGTGTTCCATTCCTCAAATCACGTTGGTGGCTCTCCTATGGACAAGCTCTGACAGGTCCATGTCCTTTCTGTGCTGGGGACCCTAGAGCTGGATGCAGCCCTGCAGGTGGAGTCTCACCAAAGTGGAGCAGAGGGGCAGAAAAAACATTGTCAATACCATGAGGACCTCCAGAGCAGATTCCACTGAAGGTGACACGGCATTTGACATGAAAGTTGAAGTAAATATCAGGTTGTTGGCCTGGAACTCCTCTGTCTGCCAGTGTGACAGACAAAAAGACATCAGAGAAGCCTGGCAGGTTCTTAGCAAACATTCATAGCTTGAAGCCACCGTGTTCAGACCAATATCAGCTCCCTCCTTAGTGGCACAGAACACAGGAACTCTTCACCTGTCAGGTCACTGCAGTGGTGCTGGAAAACGTCCTACTGACTCGCAAGCACAAGGGAATTAAAGTGAACACTCTAAGACAGAGACAGAAGGATTGATATAAATTCCATTGAGCATACCAAATGTTCCAGTCAGAAGTGTCCTATACAAATTTCTGTTCTAATGATGAAGAAAAAAATGTTCAATATAGTCTCTTCTCCTCAGGCCTTTGCATCATTTCTTGCTCTTCTTCCCATAATTATTCATCCCATCTTGGCCTTTCTCTGAAGCCCAAGAATGGAGACAGCTGAAGTTTGCAAAAGCAGCTCAGCCTGGTTTTGAATTCACATCAAGGCAATTGTGCCACACCTTCATCACTCTGTGCCATGCAGAAGACATGTTATAAATGCAAGGGTCTGCTTCCAGTACTATTATCATCTATACTCTCTGGTTATGGAAGCAATTCAAATTCAGTCTGCCAGTGATAAAAGTTCAACCTACATCTCTCTGGGTTGTTAATGACAAAGACACCTAAGTGCAATTTTACTACTTTACAAAAGCTATCATCACATTCAAATTTACTTTAAAAAAAATTACTGTAGGCCATCTCTTACACCTTGCCACTAAAATTTGCTCATTTTAATTGCCACTCCTTCACAAATAAAAAATTAAAATGTTTATCATATAACTTATAGTCAAAGTTACTGCTTCTAAGAGTCTAAGTTTAAATTTTTTAAATTATTCAGCTTGCTTACTAATGTAAATGCCATTTTAAGTATTAATACACTTTAATAATTAATAAACTGATATAACCATGTATTATGCAAAAAACCCTTTACTTCTCCACCCATGTATAAAATAACCTGTTTTGGATCTGGAGAACTGGAACAGAACACATCCTTGTGTGGATGAGTAAAGGGGGAAAAGCTTAATAAGAGACTCTTTTAACAGTCTGTGCTATTAAGAATGTAATTGGACTTAATGATGCTTAAAGATCCTTTGGAGGTCTCATTTCTCTACCCAGAAGAGAGAGGGTGTGTGCCATCATGACATGCTTATAGCTCAGCAGGATAATTAGGCCTTTTCAGGGCTGGCCATTTTAAACATCTAACTCTGGTCAGCACATGTTGATTAAATGTCTGGCAGGGCACTGTTAGTAAACCCTGTTCAAGACACTCTGCAATAAAAGGAGGTGCTTTGAATTATCTACATGACATCCCTCCAGTGGGTATGTATTAGCCCAGAGAAAACCTCAGTGATACTTCACAACAGCATCTGTCAAAACATTGAGAGTGAATTAACCACTCTACCATGCTTAGCACCAAACCCATTCTCTTTCTAATTCATTAAGCTTAGCATTTGTTTTCAGGGTAAATGACTTAGAAACAAATCAGGACTTGCCTGGAGTTGTGCAGTGGTCTGATGTGTCTGATAAACACTGGCTTGTAAACAACCTGCAGACTGTCCTCTTTGACAAGGTGTTTGCCCAGCAGCTGCAGAGCCACTCGCGAGATGTGAAATCATGCTGGGCTGGTCCTGTCTCCTGACAGGATGGCTCAAGTGTTTTTCATGAGGAGTCCAAGCAGCAGTGTGAACTTGGATGAATTTCAGAGATGAAGGAAAAGGATCTGAGGCATGTACAGCACAGCCAGAATGTTTTCAAGCGTGTAATATGGTTTTGATAATTTTTATGCATCCAGATGTCTTCAGAAGTCTGCAGACAGATTTCAAGAAGACCTGCAGACTCTGAAGAGGCTGTTTGCAGTCCTCCAGGATGTGAATGGCAGAATCAATAATCACCTATTTGTATTTAGCAGAACCATGTGACATGTATTTCACACTACTATTTATTAAAATTGACTTAGATGATGTTAGGTTGTCTAAGCAATCCACCTCTAAAATTTTTTTTCCGTATTTTCATGCAGCTATATACAGACAAGGAACCATTTTTTTTCCATGACATATTGCATTGTATTCATTTTAAGTGGTCTTGTGAGCAAAAAGCCAAACACACAAATAAAAATAGCCAAAGTAACACACTTGTGCACCTTCCTCAAGTATCACACTTCTTTACTCACTTTATCTCCTGTCACACTTAAAAATCTTTCCTGTCTTTTCAAAAGCACTATTTGAGCAAGCACCTATGAATAAACATATTTCTTAAGAAAATCTGCCAGATTAGATAGCCTAGAGTGAAAGCTCAATGGAGAGAGCATCAGAATGTCATCATTAGTTTTCAGAACAAACTACAAAAGAGAAATTCAGGCAATTTACAAATTCATGGATTTCCCAGCAAAGCTATAACTACCAGAAAAACATTGAAGTCCTCCTTCATAGGGGGAAAGACAACAGAAGCTGACTCTAGCTGAAAAGAAAATTGCTTCCACTTGGATTCTAGGGCACTAACCTCACCCCTTATTTCAACTTCTTTTATTCTTCAAATCTTTCATCTAGTATGTGCCTCAACTCCTTGGCTATCATGTGTGCACATTGCTCCTTTCCAAAGAATTTATACTTATTCAGCCCTTAAATGCTAAGCTGGTGAAGATCACGGATACCTAGTCAGGCTGCAATCCTTTTGCTCATGATACAGAGAAATCCCAGTGGAAAAAGCAGGTTCTTGAAAAGTGCATTCAGAAAAATGCACTCACATTTTATTATCATGAAATCAGTAGCAGCAAACCATTTCCCCATGTGACTACAGATAGGCATACAAACATATAAACACAGCAAAGCATGAATATTTTGCCACACTGGCTCATACTGAGCTGTACTTTAATTTGCAAAAAGCCCCACTTGTCAGATCAGGGGTATTAGTAAAATCAAATGCTACTTGTCATGGCTAAGGATGGCAGAACTGATACAGAAGATTGTCAAACTTGTTTAAAAATTACCTCTTCAAATATCTTTGCAATCCCTCAGAGTATGTTATCATGCCATTTTATGCTCTTTCGGTTAATCCTAGACTTTAATGGTCAATTATTGAGTCTGCAAAGCATTGTTTACAATCAAGCATGTTTTTGTGCCTGTCTCAGCAAATTACATGAAAGCACACTGCAGTCAGAAGGATCAATTCCTATGTTATGGGTATTATAAATAAATGTGGATATATGCAATACTCATACCCAAACTTGGAGGTATTAAACACTGAAGAGTTGCTGATATCTCAAGGAAGAAAAATACTTTAATTATAGACCCTTTATATAAATTATGATTTTCTTCTTCATTCATCATCACTAGAAACATTTGCATGAAAACAGGATCCATATTCTTTGGAGTTAATCTGCTGTTTCTGCAGCTGCCTTCTCTTCACCTGCCTTGTACCTCTCACTTGGTGCTGTATATTTAAATTGGAAGTTAATATTAAAAAAATTTTTATTCCTGGTGGGAGTATCGACTATGGGGGAAAGAGGAGTCCTACAATTGTCCTAATGTTGCCTGAGAAAAGTCAGAGGAGAAAGGTAGAAAATTCCATTCTGTGCTGCATTATCCCAGAACACTGGTTTTCAGTTTCATATAAACCTGCAGCTAACTTCAAATAGCTTTAAATGGCAATACTCCATCTCTTGGCAATCTGATAGGGACAAATGGAATGACATTACAATTCATGTTTCACTGTATCCAGAAGTCAGGGTTGCAAGGTTAGGCTTCACATCATAGTGTAACACCTCATTTTCTCCCACTCCCTATTAAATGCTTATTTCTGAAATAGAATTGCCAGAGGTTATGCGATTCAGTGAGCTTATGCTTCACCTGTACACAATGTGTTTTGGTCACATAACAAGAAATCACTCTCAGCTGTAATCCTGACTCTTGTAAATAGTGAACACACACATTCATGCAGCAAAATACACAAATATAAGAATTTATAATCCTTATAGTGCAGAGGCCAAACCTTACATTTTATCCATCCACAATACAAACTGCTACTCAGGAGTGAGTGGGATATTATATTGTATAGTCTCAGGCTTTAGTAGGATGTAGTACAAAACAATCTAAATTTGACCATGGAAAAATTTATAAGGAAATATTCAGAATTCTGTCTGACTTTCAGAATACCAAAGGGAAGGCATTCCTACATGTGTTCATGTAAGTCAAATATCACAGTCATCAGTTAATGGCTGGATTAAACTATTTGAGGGGAAAAGATTATTGAGTGAAAGATTATTGAGACGGGTTTGTGAACTCAGCTACAAAGATATCACCAGTTTACAGAAAAGGGTGGAGGAGATCACTTTGTCTGCAACACAGATGAATTTATCATAAGCATTGAAGACTTTCAAAGATGAGCAAAATCTCTAGTAGTTTTTCTCATCACGCACCTACACAGGCTCTTTGCAAACCTTTATTCTGTTGATGTTGGGCAACCAGAAAGCAGACACTGTGTACTGTTTCCTAGGATCACTATGGAATTTTTAAAATCCAAATCCATCTTTTCTTTAACTTGGGCACAATTTATTTTTCTTTGGTGCTACACTCAATCTATTTTATCAAACAGCAGATTGGTGAAGCACAATATTATATAACACCTATAAATTTTTTCTGACATGGAGAAATGTATGATCAAAAGTTGTAAAATGCCAAGTGGATGATAAGCCCTATAATTTACATGATAAAACCTGACTCCACAGGAGATATTTTAATGAATGTAATAACAGCATGTTCCAAGGGAAAAGCTTTAAAATGCTCAGATTACATTCAGTCTGTAAATCCTGTTCAGATATTAAAAGCAAATTGATTACTATAAGATGATCATCACACTTAATCTCCACATTCAAGAAGCTTTATAAATGCCAGGGAAAAGTTGGGAAAAGATATTGAAAAGCAGCTATCTGTAATTGTGCAAACATATTGGTCTTCTGTGATTTAACACTGCAGGTCTCATTGCAATTTAGGAGTTTGTGTCCACTGCAGGTCCCTCAGCCCTGTTTCCCCAGAAGGAGTGTTCATCATCTAACCTTACTCACAGATATTTCTGGTTGCCACATCATGGATATTAATTAATCTCTCTCCCCAGGCATGGATTTTTTTGTAGATTTTTTTGTAGACGGATCTTCCAAAAACATACAATATACATACAAGTGTGTGTCTTGTCTGCCTTCACATTCAAACCATGCAAGGACAAGGGAGTTCCATGCTGTCTGAATCTTTCTGACATAGATTTTGATATGAATATTAATTAATTCAAACCATGACTGAACTTCAATAGAAAGCAGCTTAAAACTTTTCTTGTGTAGACAAGAGACTTCATCACAAAGAACTCTTCCTTCCTAGCAAGGGGTAACATCTACATTCAAGACTGGGACAAGTAGTTATAAATTAGCTATAAATCTGTTATACAAACCTATCACAAGACCATGACAAACACCATGCTGAATTAGCATGGATTAAACTCCTTGTTTAAAATCTCATTAAGATTCACCAAAGATTAACTATGAAAAAGGCTTCAGCTGCAACAGCCTTTTATCAAAAATGCTCACATGCATTTCCCGGGTAATAAGGTGAGCATACATCAAGTAAAGAGTGTGACAAAAATCCACATTGCTCTAGATTTCAAGCAATCATGGTTGGAGTAAATCTATACAATTTACAGAACACTTCAGCAGTGAATGCATGGGTTAAAACATTAGTGACAAAGTACTTGTTCAGTGGGCAAATATGTGTATTGCTAGGAGAGGAACTCTTGAACACAATAATTTTGAACATCAGATATCTTAATTAAAGCTGCCTGCCACTATTGTAAATGGTCCAACAAAGTATTCAGTGATGAAGCAGCTAGACAGAAGAGAAGGGGGCATAATTTTGCATATATTTCTGGGTTCAATTCCAGTTCTTTAAAGAACTAAGTCTGATTGAATGTGTTCCTTTCCATGTTGAGTCCTTTGAATGTTCTCCTTCATATCAGCCAGGACATAAGCAATCTCTTGTCCCTTCTATTTCAGGAAAAGTGCAGCTACTGATTGCAAACTCACACAAGGCTAGGACACTTGCTGGTGAGCCATTTAGGTTTTTATGTGATGCCATGTAAATATCTTCTTTGATGCAAGCACTACAGGTAAAGAGTATGTGCTCTTCTGTGCATCAGAGCTAGTGATTGGCAAAGATACTTTGGATGTATTAGCACAGGGAATGTGGGTTCTCAAATAAAAGTCTTTGGACAAATCTGTATGTGTTTAAATTTTCCATACATAACATAACTCTTTTTGCAATGGAACAAGGTTATAATCATTGAGTAAAATTGAGAAGTTATGAGCAAGAAAGCCAGAAAAACACAGTGCTGCTTTTCCTTGAAATCAATATAAAGGCAAAGGGAGGAAAGTACAGTTTGATTTTCTGCCATATTATTTTCATACATCACTTGAGAAACTCGTTTTCTTTGATTTTTTTTTTTTACTTAACTTATTATGCCAACTTTTATTTAAATTAAACTGCTTCTAAGGTTTAGATATCCAAAGCAAGACATTTGGCAAAGCCTTTTAGAAGTCCTCTGTTAACAAAATCACTGTTGATGCTGCAATGAAGCTAACTAGCAGTGGAAAGCTGAGAGGTTCTCATCATGTCTGAAAATGCTGTAGTTAACTTCCTCAGCCAAACACACTGGTAATGGGCTGGATCCAGGAAAACACCATGTACCTATCAGCCTTTTCATCTAGCAGGTTCACTAAGATAAATGTGAGTCTCTAGAGGTCTCCATTCCATCTGGACAACCATTTGTAAAGATGACTGGTTAATTCTTGCAACAAGCCACAAACTGGAGCATTCACTGAAACTTGTAAAACCAGCCTAAAAATAGTTTATAGTTCCAAATCTTTAAAAGGATTCCAGAAAGAAATTATGGGGTTTTGACTTTGGAGATCAGGTAGAAGTTGAAGAGTGGTCTCTGCAGGCATTAAATCATCTGAAGCAATGACAAACCAGCACTTTTTAAAACAGATTTTGAAACCAGCACTTAGGCTGGAAAATTCCAGGGACAAATCTTACCTTTTAATGGGTGCATGGAACTTTCCATTAATTTAACTGAAGTCATGTTTTTATTATAGGAGTCAGTAGAAAAAGTCTGATGCTTTGGTGAGTAGTGAGGTGAGCAGGCTAAACAAGTTTTGGGGGGCTGTTTTTTGGTGGGTTTGTTTTCATTCAGGGTTAAAGGCCTGTGCAAAACAACCAGCACACTGAACAGTAATGTCTATCAACACCACTTAATCTTTCAACCCTACTGGAATTTGATGCTATTTGTGCTTCTTCTTGCATGGGTTTAAGCAACAATCCAGGAATTAAAGCAACGCAGCATGAAAGCCTGGCCAGCCATAAACAGAGAAAACTCACCTAAGAGAAAGTATTCATTTCCCTTTAATGGCAGATAAAAGCCATTTCCTGCCCTTCCCCACAGATTTATACGAAGTTTCCAAGGAAGCCAACTCTGGAAACACCTTCATAGTGTCAGCATGTACTGTGATATTCTCATACTTTGGTGCACATTTAAGACTTTGTAGGGTTATGGCTGAAAGCAAGCGTCTGTCTCAGTCCCTCATAAACATCCAGCTCCATCCCAATGCTCTCCCATCATGGCAGGGATGAGAAGCCATGAAAGAGGAATGGAACAACCCCTCCCTGAGGAAAGGCAGGGAGAGAGTTGGGGTTCAGCCTGGAGAAGAGAAGGCCCCAGGAATATCTTATTG
The DNA here is from genome assembly GCA_026413545.1 of Cichladusa arquata. Taxonomy (NCBI): domain Eukaryota; kingdom Metazoa; phylum Chordata; class Aves; order Passeriformes; family Muscicapidae; genus Cichladusa; species Cichladusa arquata. The sequence continues at coordinate 14,996,997 of JAOTQP010001652.1, forward strand.
CAGCTTAAAGGGACTTAGAAGAAACAGAAGGGCAGACTTTTTAACAGTCCCTGTAGGGATAGGACAGGGAAGAACAGTTTTAAACTAGAACAAAATGGATTCAGGCTATATATAAGAAAGAATTTTTTTGCAATAAGGGTGTTGCAAGACTGGAACAGGTTGCTCAGAAAGGTTATAGGTGACTCATCCCTGGAAATATTCAGTGTTATGTTGGACAGGGCTATGATCAAACAGATCCAGTTGATGAAGTCCCTGCTCATTGCAGGAGGTTGGACTAGATGACCTTTACATGTCCCTTCCAACTCAAAATATCCTATGATTTCTTGATAAGTGGCAGTTCTCTGCTGAAAGGAGCAGGGAGAAGAGGAAAGCAGAAGCACAGCAACAGGAGGGTGAAAGCCAGCCATGGAGATACACAAGAAGTTATTGCCTCCCAACATTGTTTTTTCATTTTGCATAACTTTATAAACACATCATGTCTTTCATGCGTCATGATGTCTCCATGTATCATCATGACAGCAAAATCCTTGAAATTGGAGGAATCTGTGCCCTAGTAGGGCAGTTCCTACACTGGCTCCAGAACAGTGAACCCCTATCTTAATGCTGGAGCCATGCTAATATTGATTATGGTAAAGGAATGATAAGTACATCACTGTCCCATATTTCCAACAGGTGGGTTCATATGTAGAATATTTGAAGTTTCTTCATCTAAATAATTGAGATGTAAACATTATGTAGTATTGAACAATCAATGAGGTTTTTATCTGTGCATTAAAACTGATAATCTTTCATAGCATTACAAAGTAGAGTTAATACTCTACAAATCAATTTATAAACAGCACTTTTGCTATTTTTATAAAAGTATTATTTCAAGCACCCTTAGGATTACACTTTCAGAGAGCACATTTCTAAGGTATCTTCAGAAACTATAATGCATTTATTTTATTAAATAATCTGTCTGCACTTTACACACTTTCTGTGCAAACAGCTTGTAAAAGGCATCACTTGCTCTCTTCATACTGCTGTGATGTCTCTGCAGAATGCTGTTGCCTCTGAATTTGAGTAAGAGAGTACTTATTGCTGCCTGTGGCACACCTACTGCCAGTGAAAAAGGTGAAGAAAGAAAGCAGGATGAGTATGATCCCGAGGTGCATCTGAGATCTTGCTCTATTCTCATTGAGAATGTTGCTGAGAAAAGAGAAAATCTTCATATCAGCAAAACAGCAGCAGATAATAGGCAAATGGGCCAGGCTTGCTGATCCTGAAAGGTTCTGTTGTGTAGGGACTGCTAGGTAAAATATCCTTATGTTAGCTGTATTTTGTTCTGGGTACATTTTCCATTATTTATTCATATTAGAACATACACCAAATATCTGTTCTGGGTAAATTACAAAATGACATTGAGGTTTGGGTAAAAAAGTGTTTTGGAGATATCTTTGGCAAAGACAGGAATTTTGAGACTTCAACCTAGAGTCTGAAGAACGAGCAGTTTTATTCATTTATTTTTTCTAATTTTTTATTGTATTTTGTCTCTGAAGAGTAGCTTTGATTTTTGAGTACATGCTTGGAGACATGCAAAAGATCTGGATTTGGATCCTTTTTATCACCCAATTCAATGATGGAACTGAGATGAGGATGGTGATGTTCAGAGCAGAGAAGAATTATTTTGAGGTCAGGATGACATCAACAGCTATCTCAGTGAAATAGGTTTTCATCACAAATAAGAAACCATAAGGCCCATATTGATTGTCTTAGATTCCAAAACCTGAAAACAGCCAAGACATGCAGCAAGGTCTGTCTCCAGCAAGATGCAAGCTCCTATCAGGCCTGCAATCTCTAAAGGATCAGGACATTGGTCCCCATGATGGTTCCACCAGCCATGAGGAGGCAGCAGAAGGGTCCCTGCTCCATGGTGAGCTGACTTCTGCTCATTATTCCCACTCAATATGGGGACATTATTCTTTCCAGACTCTGTGAAAATGGATTTTCTTCACAGTGTTCACTCATGCAGCATTTGACATGAGCCTAGCTCTTTGTATTTTATTACTGTTCAGCTGTTTTATTTATAACAGCAATAATTAGCTGAGATCATGTAATTGCAGCTGCTTAAAACTTAGTGCTTCTACACCATGACTTCCCACACCGTGGAGGCATCCCACCTCCTGATATAAATCTTTTACTGCATTGATAAGTGCAGCTATTTCCCTTCTCATCAGCTTGCCATCTGTGAGCAGGGGGCAAAGGGAGCTGACAGTAGCACAAAGGCTGTCAGTTCCCTCAGAGGCCATTTCAGAGTGTCACAGCACATAGTTTGTCATCTCAGTTGTTGTCCTGCTCCTACCTCTGCCCATCATCATCTCCCTGGATGACTCACTTGCTACACAGCAAGATGCTGCAGCAGTGAAATGAGAACTCCCCTTAAAAAGGTGGTTTTGGTTTACTTTTAAGTTAGTCTCCTGAGTGCTGAGAAAGGGAACTGGTAGCCTCTCCTGTGCTTCAGCAGCAGATCACAGCTGATCTGCAGGCCACTCCTGCAAATCCCAGGCTGTCCATTGCTGCTCTCATTGCCTGTGCAGGGTCACCCACTCAATAGTGAGCCCTGCTTGACCTTGCTGACCTTCTGGTAAACAACAGCAGCAGGGACACCTCTGGGACAGGGGACAGCCACCTGTGGCTGCAAAACACATGGAATCACAGAATCACAGCATGTTTTGGGTTGGAAGGGACCTGTAAAGGTCATCTAGTCCTGCAATGAGCAGGAACATGGTTACCTAGATCTGGTTTCTCAGAGCCCTGTCCAACATTGAGTGTTTCCAAGGATGAGTCACCTACAACCTCTCTGGGCAGCCTGTTCCAGTTTTGCAATGCACTCACTGTAAAAAAAATTCTTCCATGTATATCATCTGAACCTACTCTCTTCTAGCTTAAAATTCTTTCTTGTCCTATCCTTACAGGCCCTCTTAAATAATCTGTCTTTACCCAGGGATTTCCTTGGCTCAGGAAACATCCCTGTACACCAAAATTCTTTGCTGTGCCATGGGATGCACCTTAGTACTGTAAGGATGACCCATGTTCCCTTTTTCCCAGCAGTAGCTCAGCTTTACCTGTCTTCAAGGACACCCATTCCCTCCTAATAGCTTTAGGGAATATTTTTTTTGGCTTTTTATATGTTTGCTCAATAAAGGCATCTATGTGATTGTGTAACTGTTGTGGTTATAAATCAGTTTCCAATTTGACAAAACTGCAGGGTTGGACAGTAGTAGCATCCAATGTAATGATTGCCAATAATATGCCAAATATGTGTAATAAATTACGAGTATTTAAAACCATAGCAAAGATTCATTATTATGGGGATAATTTGTGATCATCATTACAAAATAATGGCTTTTCAGTACAAACAGAACAAGAGTAATCCTTTCTTCATGCCACTGGAGGTGTAAAACTCTGGATTTGATTTCCCCTTGGTAGTCTATTGCTTCATTTGGCACTCAGCCTTGCAAACCTGCTGCAGTATCCAGAAGCAGAACTGGGCCTGTGCACTGTGTGATAGTCAGAACACTTGTGTGACCTGCAATTCCTGTGAGAGGCAAACCAATAACCCAGAGTGCAGCATTCGCACTAGGATGCAATAAAATCTACTTAACCAAACCCTCAGAGAATATTAGCTTTACTTAGTTATTAGAAGTGAGAAGTTTCCTAATCAAAAATGACCAGAATAAAGAGCAGGCTGAGTAAGGTCCATGGTCCGTTGCCATTTTCCCATCTGCATGAGAAAGTATCTCAAAATAGAAGTATTTGTTTTAATTTTTCAAAGCAAGGTGTTTGGTAGTTATATGGTTAAGGGGAAAAAGGAAAATTCATATTTTGTTATGAAATAGCTTTTTCTGCCAGGCACTTTCAAGAAATTTTCTCTCTCTTATTTGAAAAGAAGGCAAATATAATAGATTTGGATAAAAGTGAAAATATAAAAGTTAAAGAAACGTGGTGAAAAAGTAGATTTTCCCAAATAAGAAAAATTAGTCAGGCTATGATTTTTTTGTCCTTGGGATGAAATGCAGGAACTATAATTTCTTTTTCATAAACTCTTTGTTAGGTTACAACTTAATAGTTTCAAATATTTAATTTTAAACCACAGCATTTTGGTTTGACTTCTTTATTCTTTGAAATGAAAATGACTGAGCATCGCAGGAGGAAAGTAAGTGCAAATATAAAAAAATAAATTTCTATTTTCATTCTGAAAATGTCAAAGAGGATCTTTGGTCAACTTCTAAACGTTTTCCAATCTTTCAAAAAATGAAGGCTTTTTCAAAAAACCTGACCCATTCACATGCAACACATCATAATTTCTCAATAAGAAATAAAAGAGCTTTTTATAAAAAGAAATTTCCAGTCAGCAGTTGAAAATGCAGTAATTTAACTATTATTAATTTAACTATTGTAATTTACCTATGAGATTGTAATTTAACTATTAGTATAAGGTAAAGCAATGGATCAGTGGAGATCAGCTGTTTGTCTGTAATTGTTTGGTTTACAAGTGAATTTATTTAATTTTTTTGTTCATGTTTTACAAATACTATACATACAATAACTTAAGGAGCCAAAGGTGAACTGGCCAGCAGAACAGAGGGTAAAAACAAATGCCTCAAGAGGAACACAGGGTTACATAACCAAAAAGTTTGCATGTTCTGTACTTCATTATTGTGAGAAAATTTAAAATAACTGAACAGTTCATGCAGTAGCTGAGCAGTTCATGCATTAGTTCACACAGAATACATTCCCAGCCATGAGCAATTTATTGCCAAAATCAGTTCAGTGGTGCACAAGAAAATTGGCTTGAAGGAGCTTGACAGACAGCTGGGCTTTATAAAAGTGATTGAAACACATAGGGAGGAATGGAAAAGTCAGCAGGGTAATGGGAGAAGAAGAAAATTAATATGCAACTGGGAGAAAGAAGAACAAAAGGGAAAGTATTATTACAGGAGCAAAATACACTGGAAAAGTCACTCTCTATTGCAAAATTGGAGCTGTCCATTAAAATTCAGAAATCAGGAATTTTGAGATCATTGCTAACCCCAGACAATATTTAGGAGAAGCTTTTTTGACACAATTCATATTAGTCTGGGATACTTTTCAGACATTACTAGAAACAACTGAAGCTATAATTAGGGAAATTAAAAATAAGGTTCAAAACAGGAGTTTGAGGATTCAAACTACATTTAGTCCCTTGATAATTAAATTGTTCTGCTAATTGAAATCACCCAAGAGGCAACAAAATTTTGTGAGAGTTCCATTTCTCACAACCTCAGCACTCTGATCTCAGGGGCAGAACCAGCTGTAGGGAGTAACAACTCCTAGAACACACAGAGATGTCCTGCAGAGTTGTATTAAGCTACAAGTCAAAGGTCTTCCTTTTCTCTGTGCATCATGTGCCCACGGTGAACGCTAAAAGAAGAAAGAAAGTGAGAGAATGGGAGAAAATTACCTAATTAATGAGTCTGTAGGCTGGTAGGTAGGGCAATTACTTTCCAGAAAGAAATTCTGTGGATTCTTGTGCTCCCTCAGATAATTCCTGTGCAGCCTGTATGGATCTTTACTGAGTGATACACAAAAGTAAAAAGCAGCTTGGCCCTTTTAGTGTGCGAGTGCCTGTGGGGTTCTGACACTAAGTGTGTTATGTATTTTTGCAGCACACTTTCCCAGTGATTCATTACAACACAAGCAGAAATTTCAGGATAGAACTAAGGTGCTTCAATTTGCACAGAACTATTAAAATTAAAAGTATTGAAACAACACCTTTCCCCAGATATTTAACGAGAAGTTCTGAAACTGAGCTCCTGAATTCCCAAAGAAGGAAGGTATTGATGTTTTTTATATCTGCTTTGGAATTCACATAATTTAAAAGTAAATAAATACACAATTAAGAAATTAAGAAATAAATTTCCTAGCAGTTATAAAGCACTTCATATTCCTCAAAGCACTCTAGATTCATTAAATATATTACCTAATTAATTCCTCCACAAGCCAGTCTAAGAGACTTCATGCTGTGCACTGAGAAACTGTTGCTTGATTTAAGGTTGTTTACTGCTCTTCACTTTTTTCATTTTGTCACCAAACAAAACCAATCCTCTGATGATTTTAACTTTGCCTGTTTTTTTGCTTACATAATAATTACTTAAATGTTACATCAACCACTTTAAAGTCAGTAAAACTACTAATATAGATTAGTTATATTTTTTGCAGATATTGTTACTAAGTCGTCTTATGCTTTCAAAAAGGGTGTTTACAGAGCTGAGCCCTCCAGGATATCCTTTCACCTCATCAGTACAATCCAAGCAAAAAAAAAAAAAAAAAAAAAAAAAAATTATGTGTTTTATATATTTTAAAATTTTTAACACAAAACTGTTATAGT
>JAOTQP010001652.1:15005011-15027230 GCA_026413545.1 Cichladusa arquata
AATGAAAAAATATAATTGAGATTTTAGTTTAGAAAAAAATTTAAAAATAAGTTTTTTTCCAGTACAGATTTTTTTTTTTATTTTTCATTTTATAAAACGATCTGACGTGTGGTTTTAAACCTTTGACTTTTTAAAGGAAGTTGCTTGGTACAGAAGACAATCTCTTTCAAGACTATGAATATTTATTTTCATTTCTCCCATGCAAGCACCAGCAGTTAGCAAAGAGACTTACTGTTAACAAAACACCTTTTTTGCAGTCCTACAATGCATTAATTTGGGATACCAACTCTCACAAGGTAAGTCACATATTTCCAAGCTTGTCTGTGTCTCTTACATCGTGTGGTTTTCTGTCCAAGGCTACCTGAACAAAGGCTGTTGTTCCACCCTGTTGTTCCAAAATTAATGCAAAATTTCTCAGCCCAGCTGTGGTTTAAACCCATATGTGGGTCTGTTTCTGCAGCACATCCCAAGTCAAGTCAAGTTCACCCAGAGGCAGCCAGCAATGGTTCCCAGTCAATTCTGATGAGTGGATTGTGGTGCTGCAGGAGTGTTCTGCATGTGCATTAATCAGCCCTGCCACAGGGGACCTGATCTTGATGGCAAAGGCAGAGCAGGCAGCAGGGAGCAGAAGGATCTTCAGCTCAGAGAGCTCAATTTGCATTAACCTGCATAATTAGCATGCTGAACAACTGCGTGGCTCGCTCAGAACCAGGCTGCTCTTTTACTCCCTCTCCTAACTCAGTTCCGCACAAGTGATGCAAGAAAACAAAAAACATTGCTTCTTTTAAATCTGGATTTTTGACAGAAAGAGGATAGGCAATGGCTACACCTGAATTTGTGCTCAGTTATCCCAGGCCAAGAGGCACCATAAACACTGGAGAAAGGGTGGCAATGAACAGCTAGGGCAGGCTGTCAGGGCTGGTAGTTATTCTAACTTAATGACAGCCAGAACAGTCACTACTGTGACTACAATCAGTGATCACAGTTAAATTATATTTCTTGGGGCGGTGAGAAGCAATAGAAAAATTTAACTAGAACAGGTCAAGTCAAACATCTTGTTCTGTAACCAATTTCTGATAACAGCTAGTAGGGAAGAATACAGTAACTAAGCGAGTATACAGGAATATTTTCCCAGAAAACCTTCCCAGTCTTCAATGATTTGTAATTAAATGACTTCTGGACATAAACATGCTGACTTTGCACCTAAGAACCACTGATGTGGTTTTCCTCTGCAAAAATCATGAGCTGCTTTTAGCAACCATGTAAAATTTTAGCATCCTCAGTACAGTGGCAACTTTACAAAACTTAACCAGTTGTTCATTGAAGAAACTTCTCTTTCTGTTTGTTCTCATCATCCCTTCCTCCCCAAATTTAATTTGTTGCAACCGTGCTCTTATGACAGAAGCAGCAGTGCACACTCACTTTGTATTCACCTGGCATGCCTGATTTTAGAGACTCCAGTCATGTCACCCAGAGTCATGTCTTTTCAAAGCTGAGGAGTCAAAGCTTATTCACCCAGAAAACTGCAGTGGCACTTCCAGATTTCTGATCACCTTTTACCATATCAATTGTGGGTAAAAAACCACAACAAACGGGGGAAGGAACCACACACCATGTTGACAAGGTAAGTTTGTAATTTATAACAGCATAAAGATGTTTTCCATTTTTTTCTCTATTTATTTCCTATTAATTCCAAACATTACTTTTCTATTTATTATTATATTTAAATACTACTACTACTACTACTACTACTACTATTACTACTACTACTACTACTACTGCTACTAATAATAATATAATGAATGTAACGTGTATATCTGCTTATTCAAATCAGGCAAATGGCCTGTAAATAGTTTTTTAAGTCACTATGGTAAAGTTTATCTGAATCCAATGGCAAGGAGGTTAACCACAGAAAACCACAAATAATAAAAGTTATTTTTGATTAGCCCTTAAAATTAGGAAATTAAAGTTAGGAAATTTTATATCCCTATATCCATAGATAAAATAAAGAGCACTGTGAGCAGCTGCCTTCTAGAAGGAGCAGGCTATATCATACATGGATCAGTTGTAGAAAGCCTTGTGTATCTGCAAGGTCCTGCAAAGGAATAAAGATATTCCTGGCTCTCCTGAGTGGGCCACGAGCCCTGTGGGTGAGGAAGCCTGAAGAGTTGGCTCTCATGGCTGTTGTTTTCTTTGGAAGGGCACAGAGTCAGAAAAGGGATGATAGCAGCCATGCTTCACACTGACAGCTGCCTGGGTAGAGGACAAACACAGACAAGGGACTGAGCAGAGAGTCACCTCTCAGACAGCAGAAGAAAATCTATGCAAGGATTTTCACATAAATATTCCTGTGCAGAAGTATCCTCCCATGACTTCTAACTTAACACAGAGTGATAGATCTGAGAGTCCTTTGCCATCCTTGAGACACACTAAATGTGTCTTTGCATTTGTATCTTGGCCAGGAGAAAAATAGGCCTGACCCTGAGAAACAGCAGGGAGGAACAGAAAATAAAGGTGGAGCCCATATTTCCTAACATCTAAATGTTAGGCATTGTCATTTATGCTGGAGAAACACTTTTTCCCTGCTCCTGGACTCTTAGCAGTGGAAAGATGACCCAAACCAGCACAAAGTTTCCTTCATGGACAGTTCAGAAAGTCTCAATAATTAGCCCAGGCTAAAGTGCTGACTAGGAGAGGGTCACATTTAGATGAGATGACTTCTAGAAAGGTCTTGATTTTTCAATGGAAAGGTTTCTACAGCTGTGACATTTTTTTTTTTTTTTGAGCCGTTGCTCTGTTCACTCTGCAGATCTTCCCCAAAACACAAGTCATCCAGAAATTCAGCAGAAGATGGGTACTTGATTTCAATGGCACTTTCAGGAGACTAAGATGACCCCTGTCTTCCCATGTTCCCGGTCTGGAAAGATGAAAAGCAAGAACTGTTGTGTAATAAAGTAATGAAAATACAATTTAATTGTCAGAATTTGCATTTAAATAGAAGTTTTAAAATAAAAACATGATGCAATATTCATTATACAACATAATGGCGATTTCTTAATGTTTCATTATTTTTCCTTGACCCACAGGCATTTGCAAATGCCTGAAAAAATTTAGGCTCATTTTAAGACTGAAAATCCTCCTAAACTTTATGGTACAAAGATTGTTTTTGCTTTTTGCAATTGGTATGAAAAAATTTGACTACTAACTTGGGCAGCAAAGATCCCATTAGTGGGACCCACATACTCCATTGCTAATAAAGACTTGGGATTGCAGAATTGACAGGAAGGTATTCTCTGAGTTAAAATGAATAAGTAGATGGGTCTTCTACCAGCAGTAAAGAATGAAGAAAAACACATGCATATTCACAGTTATGAAGACAGGCAATTCATAAGTAGCAGCTGGTAAGTAAACATGTGAATACCATGTTCAAAGATCTGTTAAGTTGCTCAAAAAACTGTTAAAACCCAAATCAAAGCAGAAGAAAAAACAGAAAGCCATAATAAACAATGCAGTTTAGTTTTAAGTATAGCACACAATTCTAGCCTGCAAAGAATCCCAAAACTTACTGTTTGGATTAGGCCTAAAATAGAATATATGAAGGAACAGCACCAGGAACACAGAGATGGAAAACCTAAGAAAGGCCTAAGCTGACATATTCTATCAAGAAAAAGCTAGAAGAAAAGCCTCCCAAGGGGACAAGGGCTTCGTTTTTTAATAATGCATGCTAGGGTGAATTAGAAACAGGAACTAAAATGCTATGAAATCAATGTAATTAAAATATCTTGCCCAGGGGTTGAGAAGGGTATCATGGAGGAGAAAATCGTGTTCTTTTCAGACAGAAATGCATGCATGTGTTTATGTGTCATCAATATCACTCCTACTTATACCATGCAAATAGTTTTCATCATCATTAGCCCAGCATTCTGTCTCTCTGGTGTATAGCTACAGCCGTGGGAAGAAGTAGGAGAAACAGGAAACTGCATGAGGTTAAACTCCTTAAAAAAACCAAATTAACATTAATTTTTTAAGCCCTAAATACCAGATAAAGCATATGGAAAATTCTTTAGGGTGTTCCTACCTCTACACCAAACAGAAAAAACACAATGTTTTTAACAAAATGTGTTAAAAGAAAGAGCCAAAAAGAAAAAAACCAAACAACAAACCCCAGAAAGGCACATGAAGCCATATGAACTCTCCACTCCATGTATAGGACTGGGAGATCACTGGATAACCTAGAGATGTGACTCATGCAATTATACTTGCCCTCTCTTAGCCAGTCCTTTATCTCTCCAAATAATCCATCAGAATTCAGGCTGCCTGCCCAACAGCTACATCAACAGAGATCAGTCAATCAACCTCCTCAATGGTGCATTCTGTCAAGTTGCATTATTTTGCTGGGCACCAGACCAGGTTATGTGATGCTGTCCTCCTTTGGCTGATGATGCTGAGGGTAACAGCAACAGAGACCAAGCCACTATCAACTTGGCAATGCTGAGGTGTTGACAGCTGCCAAGTCACAGGTAAGTGGATGATGTTACGTGCATGAAAATGTTGTGGATTTGGCTGAGGTAGAGTTAGTTTTCTCCACAGAGGCTGTTATGGGGCTGTGTTTTGGATCTGTGCTGAACACAGGGATGACAATATAGAGATGTTTTTGTTATTGCTCAGCAGGACTTGCACAGAGCCAAAGCCTTTTCTGCACCTTGTACTGTCATGCTGGTGATGAATTTGAAGATGTATGGGACACTAGGAAGGGACACAGACTGGACAGCTGTCCTCAAGTGACCCAAGGGATATTCCAGACCATCTGACATCATGGTCAGTCTATGAAGCAGGGGGAAGAAGGAGGAAGGGGAGGACATTGGGAGATATGGCATTTGTCTCCCCAGGTAACCATTGCATGTGACATGTCCTGGAGATGGCTGAGCTCCTGCCTGCCCATGGGAAGAAGTGAATGAATTCCTTGTTCTGCTTTGCTTGCATTTGTGGTTTTTTTTTAACCTAATAAATCATCTTTATATCAGCCCACAAGAGTTTTAGCTTCTACCCTTCTGATTTGGCTTCTACCTTTCTACTCTTCTTCCTCCCTGATGCTGCTGCTGGGAGAGTAAACAAGCAACTGTGTGGTGCTTGGTGCTGGTTGGGGTTAAATCATGACAGAAAGATGAAGAAACTAGTTTAGAATTGCCACCACCTACTGAGTGATGATTAATTAAATTTTATTGGTTTTATTATATGTTAGAGAAATGGGACACAAATGGGATAAAGGTCCCAGGAATGTTTTAACTTAGAGAAGAGCAGTGTTCCCCAAATGACATTGTGTTGGCCATCACAGAGATGAGAGATTTTGAATTCTTCTATCGAAAGTCATGGTCTATCAACAACAAAGAGTCGCATTCATACATTGCAGGATCTAGAAGGAATATTCTAATGTATAATGATTATGCTAATAACACTTGCTGTGTCCCAGAAAATCCAAACAAGTTTTGTTGAAACTGAAAACATTTCTAAGAAGAACAAAAGAACAATTCGTAGATTTAGCTACTGTATGAGCTATGTTATAATTGGTCAATTTGCCCAGTCACCGCTGATTTTTTGTGACAATCAACCCAGATATTTATAAATTTTGTCAGAATTTTAGCTTTTCCTTTACAAAAGTAAACATAATTCCAGTGTCTGCTAATAGAGAGCATAAACATTATGTACAGAAGGAAAGAGAGATGTAGAAGATGAAAAAAAAGATTATTTAAGATCAGGCACTTTTCCATATCATTCCACTCATATGATCAAGAGCAGGAGACAGATGATGAAACTTAATATGGAATGAGACTAATTAGAACAAAATTATTATTGTTTTAATTCCCATGCACTAATGCTTAAACTCTCTAGAAACTATGTGTCTAAGAAGTTTAAGTAGGATCCATTTATCTTTTAGATATAGTTTAGAACAGCAATTATGTAGAAGTGCCAGTTATCCTTCTGTAATACAGTTTTGGAAGTAGTTAAAATTTAGGATGCTACTAACACAGAGCTTCCTCCCCTTTGCCCTAAATGACACTGCAGTACCTGATTTTCATTGATTTTAAACTGTTTTACATCTGAAGAGGTTCTATCTTTTTTTGTTTTACTTAATACATAAGCTTCTGTTTCAGAAAAGCAGCCCTAATCCCACTGAAGTAATAGATATCAAATCTTTTACAGTGATGAGCTATAAATGAGAAATGACTGTTTTCTGGTATCTCTCTTATAAAAGTTAAGTGTTTGCCTTATGGACAGATCATGCCACAGTTTTCATTACTTTGTATGATTTCTGTGGTTGTCCAGGCTATTTGGTGAACTATAATCAAATTAAACATAGTGACAAAGGAGATAATGCACAGTTTTCTTTAAAAATCCAAATAAATTCAATGACAAGTTGTGTAGATTAAAGCAGATCATCATCATAGTGTGCCAAGGTATTGAAAAGTCCTGTAAGTCCTTCATTTAGGAAAGGCTTTGGCAGAAAATCACTCATAAGTACACATTTGCTTTGTATGGACTCCAATTGGACTAAATTTGATAGAGGACAAGTGTTCCACTTTAGCAATTAAATCAAGAAGCAGCATGAAGATGATCTCCAGAGATCCCTTTGAACTCCATTATTCTGTGATTCTGTAATATTGTCCAAGATAGCTGAGGGAACATGGCCCATTTATTGTTTGTTTTAAAGATTATTTCAATTGTTATTTTTTTTCTTTGAAAACCAGGCTAAAGCACCCAATCTCACCCATGAATTAATCCACATGTTAATTTATAGAAACTTTGCTAAAAAAAAAATTCACAGGCAGTGATCAATCAGCCCACAGTGAAATGGAAAGAGTATTAGAGCACACTACCTGCCTTGCATTCACCATGTGTATGCAATCAACTTTGGGCTGGAAATAGTGAGCAACTTAAGATTTGCTCTAGCCCAAGGCTGTTTCCAGAGGAAGTTAGTGGGATGAACCATAGATGCTGCAAATTCACTGAATTCCTTGCATGGCAGCTTCCTGGACATAAAACCCCTAAATTAAGACAAATCTGTTTCAGGATTTCTCAAGGGTATCCTCAGAATTATGACTGGGAAGCTTTTGCTTTAATTTCAATTAAATAGAAGGTAAAATATTGATTCCTCCTTCCTCAGGAATTAATATTTGTGCTGTTCAAGGTACTGAATCTCTTACGTGAATTTAAAATGCCAAGCAAAGCAGAGAAACCATTAATAACATGAATATAAAAGCAATCTAATGGATTCATTATAATCTACATACACACATAAAAATTGATTATAATCTACCTCTTCTCATCCTGAAGCACATATTTTGGTTTATAGCACCTCATTAATTTTAATTGTAAACCTAGGAAATAATCTCTTTTTCTCCCTGCTAGTATACAGAATGGGAAAATGTGACTGATACATTTGTCATTTTGTTTCAAGTCATTAACTTTCCCTTCTAATACAAGCCTCTAATACAAGAGTTTTTGCAGCATTGAGCAAGTTTTTAAAGCCCAGTAGAAAATGAGGGATTCTTTAATAAAAAAAAAATTTAAAAAGAAAAAAGGACAGAGATAAAGAACTATCAAAGGAGCATCATAAGATATTCATCCCTTCAACTCAGGTTGAAACAGGTCTGTCATTCTCTTATATCTGGTAATATATCCATGAATTCGCAATCAAATTCCACTTTTAAATTACAGTTGCAATTACTGTAATGGCTTGCACTTTCTGTGTCTTCTAAATATTCCAAGACTTACAAACAACAATAAAGGAGAATAGAGAAGACAAAGCACAACAATTATCATCTATATCTTGTCTTCTGTCCTTATTATGTTAATGTACTGAAGGAATTGGACCACAGCAGACCTAGAGTGTATAGCACTGACAACTGCACAATCTGTTTTTAATAAGAGCAAACACTGCAAGATGAACTTTCCTTCACTATTTGACAGAATTTCTGTGTTTGGAGAAACAGAAATTAGAATAATTTAACTATAAACTGTGAGCTACAGTGCATAGTTCTAACTTTGTGGTACAGAATAATACTGTATCCTTATTATATATCCTACTATGGTGTGCTGTTTTTTTCATTGGATTCTAGCTAGTTTGGTTCTGTGCTCATTGTAAGTTTCAAAATTATGACCACCTGCTCTATGCTACATGAGCACCACAGCTAGGATGCTGATGTCTTTCAGGACCCTGTCTATAAAATTATTCAGTCTATCAAAAAGCATTGAGAGAAACGACTTCTTTTGCATTTTTTCATCAGCCTAGACTTATTAGACAGAAACATGTTAAATTTCAGTTGCTTATTTAACCTGTAGTCTTGTTTAACTCTGTCTAAAGAACTTAAACCAAATTATCCTTCATTTAACTTCATTTTTTTCCAACTGAACTGAGGCAGCTCATTAACAGTGAACCCTGAGCCATCCAGACTGACTGTGTGGAGTCTTTGGCCAGCAACTGATGCATTCAGTACTGCTTAACAAGCACTGTCATCTAAGAAATATATTATTCAGACTACTACCCTCTAAATCTTGTAATATGTAAAAGCATTGAGGAACAGATAAAGCCCCAGAGGTAATGAAGACTTGTATTTTGCAGGAATTAAGGGTGTGTAAATATTAGGTGCTAGGAAGAAAGTAATACATCACACACAAAATACAGCCCAAAGTAAAGAAAATAAAACCCAGCTGTAGGGTATGACCAAAATGTCTTTTTATCTACCTCATCATTAGTATTGCATATTTAAGTGCTTGAGTCACAAGAATGTACTGTAAATCTTCTTTTGATTCAACCCTATTACTAGCTGTAAGTGTCTGCTTCTAAATGATTACCTGAAATTTGGGGGAAAATGGCACAGAAGCCCACTGAGAACAGCAGAGAAAAAAACAGGTTTTTTTCCCCTCTTCTAGTGTCTGTTAGAAAGCATCTCCTCCTCAAAATAAACACTTTTTTTTCCCCATATATACTGAATTTATTAAACTAGTAAGTCACCAGTTTGTCTCTTCTTTTAGACTCCTGCTGCCAGGTACTTAATCCCACTTTCCTGTATTTCTTTCCAGAATGACCATTCTTCTAAACCACT
Source organism: Cichladusa arquata (assembly GCA_026413545.1). Classification (NCBI taxonomy): domain Eukaryota; kingdom Metazoa; phylum Chordata; class Aves; order Passeriformes; family Muscicapidae; genus Cichladusa; species Cichladusa arquata. Next base: position 15,014,116 of record JAOTQP010001652.1, read on the forward strand.
GGTCACTTGGGACTAAAGTGTGGCATGAAAAAAGGATGGACTTTTAAAATGTTTGGAAACACCAGTGTGTCAAATTCTTAATGTCTTTCAGGGCACACTTTGTGTCCTCGCAAATTTAATCCAAAGTGCATTTTTTAGAGGTGTTTAGAAGTAGAAGACTATGGAGACAAGAGAGTTTGCATGATTTATATCTGGAAAATAGCTTTGTTTCTTTTGTGACTCCAGAATAGTAAGCACTCACTCTGAATATGCAGGAGGCAACTGCTGCTCCTATGCATGCATACCCCTATTTAATGTGCTTTATCTGAGATTGTGGAGAATGCAATCCAGATTGCAACTCCTTTGGAAAAATGACCCTTAATTTTTTGCACTTGTCATTCAGAGTTTGGACTCTCTTAGAAATCCAGTACAGCCAATGGAAGCACTCGTGTAAGCAGAAGGGTGCACAATACAGGGAAATATACTTTTTCCCAAACTGGGCTCCTGGACAAAATCTGTGCACAGGAACTCCCGTTACAAAATACATAATGATTCTCTGCTGTAAATTAAATCAGACTGAGTTTGCAGAATTCACTTCAGCATCCATTAGGCAAAGGAAAGACCCAAGCAATTGCATTTTATCTACTGGCCAGCCTGAGGCTGGCAAGAGAACAAGCAGAGATGGGTTCAGAGCATCCAGGAGTGCACAGCAAAGGCTCCCATTAGCCCAGACATCAGCTACTGCTGCATGAATCCCTGCCAGTATCACCCAGCAGCTGGGGGATCCCTTAATGCCTGCAAACTCCATGAGAATATTCAGCTCTCACTGCTATCACCAGATTGCACTGCATAGCAGTGATACTCACCTTTGCAGATATAAAACAAATAAGTAGAAATACTGTCTAGCCAAAGAATAAATGCACAAATATAGAGGGGTGGGTTTTTTGTTTCATAGTGGGAAAGAATGCAAATGAAAAATATTGACAAATATGTGGGGAAAAGCAGTAAAATAAATCTTTTCAATGCAGAAAAAGGTTTAGGCAACAGTCAGCCTCCTAGCAATTTTATTGCCTGTATGATATAGAAGAATATTGAGAGACAGCCCAGTGTGCTCATGTTCCCTGTACTCCAGGCAGCTCAGGAAGGCATGGCATCAGCCAGGAGCTTACAGCTATTGATACAAAGTCAGACAGGTATATTGACTCCTTGGATTGTCTATAAAAATGGAAATTTATCATAAGGCATTTTTTAAACACACTACGCTCCATGAATTATTTAGCAGCTGCCTAACCCTGCTCAGTACTGCAACTCTGGCAACAGCCAGTGCCAGCAGAAAACCTTGCTTGGCACTTGATAGAAGTATTGCAATCTCATAAATTAATTAGGTGCAATCTAGTGGCCTGGCATTTGCCTGAACTCCATAGTGGCTTTATATCTAGGACAAGCTCACAACTAACAGTAAACTGTGCTGCCACAGAGCTGTGTTAAGAAATAGTCCAGTCCCACTTTTATAGAATTTAGATTGGCTTTTTACTGCATTTTGGTGCTGTTTCTATATTTCTTAACTAGCATGAGCAGGTAGATAGGTACAACATTTTCAAGCAAGAAATGAAAAAGGAATGTAAAAACAAACGGGACTCATTTCTCAGATGTCATGGTCATACAGAAAAACTGAAAGCAGCCAGAGCATTGCTGGAAGTGCTCAGCAGCTGGTAGGATGAAAACCTGCAATCTGTTGCAAAAGAAAATGCACAATATATTTTTTTAAAGAAAAGAGTATTGTAATATAGAAAGTAAGGAACATTTATACATGCAGAACAAGACACTTCTCAAAATCCCATAGGTCAGGTGCCTGCCTGGATACAGCTATGACATTGACTGGATATTGAATCCCTCTTTTATCACATCTGCTGCTACTTGATAAACAAGAAGAGAAGCAGAAGGAGCAAAGGAGCTTACCCCTTGCTCTTATGCCACAATAAATCCCACTTTCTTTCAGACCAGCCCAACAGGTGTGTCTCTCAGTTTTAGCACATCACGCTGCCACCTTCTCAAAAAGCGTCTTTGCATCCCTGTAAATGGCACCACCCAAGGTTATTTTCCAAAATGGGTGTGAAGCCCTCCTAAAGCCAAATCCAGGCCACTTGCTGCAAGCACACTGATAAACTCAGCTCTCCCACATCCTGTGCTGAGCTGCTCCATGCCCACACAAGCAGAGATTTCTCACTGATCTCCGAGTACAAGCAGCTCATGTTTTATGCTGTAACAGTGCAGCCCCCAGTCCACTTTGAGAAACAACAGCTGTCAGTTTAAATGGTTTGGTTTGATTAAATCTATGCAAAATAGAAGCCATCATTAATGGATCCTTCACCTTCCCCACTGTTTCAGTGATTAGATATTAAGCTCTCAGGGTATTATTAGAACCCACATTTCCTTTAAATCTTTAGACAGTTAATTTGGGGGTTGTGTTTTTGAGAAGAGACTGATTCCAGCTTTTTCAAAATCAGAGACCAAGTATTTGTCCCATGTTCTTGAAATATCAGTAAAGTGGAGCAATGTTAAAAACACAAGTTTCTTTTTTACAAACCTGTATGGCTAAAAATACTCAGAAAACATACTGAATATTAATGGAGTGAGAAAATATCCTTTTGTTTATATTAAAGAGACCCCTATCACATAAAATACAGTGGTAGCAAGCATTGCTATGGGAAAAGGAAGAGCTCAGGGTGTTCTGAGTTCAGTTCATTCACTTTCACAGATTTTGCCTTCCCAGGAGATACACAGGAAAAATAGATGTAGTAGAAAAAGAGGAAGGACTGAAAAAGCTTTCACCTGTGCTTGCTACCCATTTAATGAAAGGCATGAGTGGAAAATCAGGTTCTGCTTCCTCCTCTTCCACAAGGAAAGAGACCTCATTCCTGACACTCACACAGGATTATGAAGTGGAAATGGATCCTAACTTTGTCAAGTGTTGGGCAAATCAGAAAATAAACAAAAAGACATGTTAGAAGTTGAGGGACAGAAGTACCTCACCACATGTCTATGCAGCCCTCCAGTAATTTGGATCTGCACCACCTGGCATGACCTAGCACTGAGAACACTCTGAAATATTTTTTTTTGTGAGGATCCAACCAGAAAGGAAACATTTCACTATGATTCAGTGGCTGAGACAGACTGTTCAAAGATGTTTCTACATTAAAGTACTGGAATTCAATGCCTTTTTTGGGTTAATCTGTGAGGATCTTCTATATATCCCCTGAGCACTAGAAAAGGTGCAGGGCTACAAATTTAAGTAGAGAAGGGGTCCTTGAAAATCACATAGGAATTTTTAGCTGAAATTTATGCCTAAATAATAGGTCAAGTTTTAAGGCAGTTGTCTAAAAGTCCCTAAATCAGTCTTCAAGTTCTCCATTGAAACTGGCTTGATTTAGAACATTTAAGATTTAGTGTGAAAAAGGAGGCAGTTTATGGCTCTTATACATCCAGATATCTGGCTTCAAGTTCAAGGTATTGCTGCAGAAGGAATTCCTTGCTCTTCATGTGAGCATAGTGAGCATGGGAAAGCTCTTTGGGCTCACCAGTTTGTGGATGCTTTGGAGATATCTGGGAGTTTGTTATCTTTTAGATTTGCTACTTTATCACAACAGCAGCTGATATTCTTACTTATGAGCTGGAAATTAATCCTTTAGCACAGAGAAGTTATTTTTTCCAAGACTATAAGAGATTCAATTTTCATGGCTGTTTTAGATGTCATGCCCAAAGGCACACCATCATTCACCTGTGTCAATATCTTACATACTCCCTGTGAAGATCCTTTATAGCTGAAAATCTTGGAAATGCTTCCTGCTCTATTTAACAACAAATAGAAATCTTTTTTCCTATTCAAACAGATTCTGAATAAAATGGAAATAAGCTCTTAAATAAGGTCTCTAAATGTGACCTGTATTTGCTTTTTGCCTTTACAGCCTTCTGCTCACTATGTAGTTTGTGATGTATTGTATATTTCAGGCTTATTTTTTTAAATATTTCTTACTAATGGAAAAGTTATCCCAGCTCCCAACTCTTCTCCAGTTACTGTTACCTTCTCTTCCATCCTTCAAGCTTCATCAATGCTATCAAGCAACAAAGCTAACTATGTATTTCATATTCAGATAAAGTATAATAAACTATTTCAACTCTTGAAATTATTTCTGTAGCAGCACTTAAGATCCAGGGATTTTGAAAAAACAGAAGGGAGCAAAAAGCTTGAGTCTGAAAATCTGTTCTACTGAGTCAATGCATGTTTTTCCCCTGGTAGTCTTTAAATAGAGACACACTAGTCTGAAGTGTTTCTAGTGCATTATCACTGCACACCAGATTCCTTAGCAGGAAACATGTTTAACTTCAATGACCTATATATAAGTTTACATCTTGAGATGATCCTGCCTAGTGAAATCACATAGTATTTCTCATTGGCTTCCTATAAGCTCTAGAAAGGTACAAAATGCAGAGTGATTTCATCTCCCCAGTTTTTCATTCATTAAATGGGACAAGGAGGAGAGAGCTCATTTCTTTGTTCCCTTGATAGAAAGCACATCTCTTTTCAGCATTACCCTTTCCTGATGAGTGGCAGCAAGAAACATGCATTTTTCCCACCATTTTCCTCTCCTTTCTCTCAGCTTCTCTGTGTAGCACTTTGAGGTGATAATACACATTCCTAAAATGACCCTCACCTAAAACTTCCTGCAGTATTTCCAACCACATGCCCTACTATCAGCTGCTCTCATAGTTCACTTACAGGAGTTTGCCATTTGATCCCTGCAAAGTGCAATTCCTGAACTGCCTTGCCGCTCTTCCCGTGCCTTAGAACAAAACCCAAGCCCAAATGAAGAGATTGTACAAAGAAGACTCAGCCCTGTGGAAGGACACAGTATACACCAGTTCTTTTGTAAAAGTGCAGGTGAGAAGGTGCATAAGAGAGCTAAGTGCTTAAGACTATGATTAATCAGGGTTGGAAGATAGTGAGAGAGAGAACATTCAGAGAGCAGTAGGGTAAAAGTGCAGCTCGCAAACAGAAATTGCAGTTTGCAAATAGATAACAAAGTTTTTGTGGTTTAGATATTCTCAGCACTTCCCTAAATCTTTGAGTCCCATGGGATCTTTTGAGGTTCAATCTCATTTTCAACACAGGCTGTAATCCTTGAGTGAAGGATCTACAAATAACTAACCTTCTCAAACTGTCAGGACTTGTAGCAGAATTTGCTGAGGCAGGACTGTAAGATAAATACTGCTTTGACAGTCAGCACTGCAATGTGTTTAGAGAAATCATTGTGTTTTTACAGATACAGCACAGAGACCACATGAAAATGGTTCAGTCAACTTTTCCTTCAAATTTCCTTCAAACATTCCAACTCTATAATTGCAACTGTACCCTAATATTCAAAATAGAGACAAATGATGACATTGTTCATCTCATCAAAGCCTCTATTTCTTCACTCAAACTACAAATATATACTTAAAATGACCTAAAGTAACATGTCATTCTCTTTTCTTATACACAGGGATAAAAATTAATAATTGAATCATTTAAATATAACCCCTTTCCACTTTACAGGCTGTAATAGCTTTCCACTTTCCTTACCTGGTTATTCCACTGCAAAACTGCACATCTACCTTCAGTGTTTGACAATGTCTGTTGGCATCAGGGACTTTCACACACTCTTCCTCCGACACAGGTGGGGTTGGCACTCAGTTGTGACCTGCAGCAGGGCACACACTGCACCAACCATGATGGTCTTCATGGACCTGCATGTTTCTTAATCCTGCAGGTTGGTATAGAAGGTGTTACCTCCCAGCTTCAAGATGAAGCAGCTGGGAGCCCCATGGGATTACACAGGTGTATATTCCTGTAGCACTGATGTTGCTCCATGAGATATTCATCCAAGCTGAGGCATCCACCAAAAGATGTGGTTGAAAAACAAATAAATCCTTGAATTCAAAAGATATTTGTAAAAAGCATTTTCCTTCCCAGATTCATCAGGACAGAGCCAGATCCTCAACTAAATGTAGACGACATGAATGCAGACCACAGATAGACACTTCCATGTAAATTGGGCTATTTTGCTCTTAAATAGCAAAGTCTTGTCAGGAGCAAATTAGAGTGCACAGACCACAAAATTCTGCTTAATCATAGAATCACAGAATTGCTAATGTTAGGAAAGATCTCTAAGACCATCAAGTTCAACCATTAACATAGGACCATCACCATGTTCACCACTAAACCATATCTCCAAGTGATATATCTACGTATTTTCTGAATGTTTCTGAGGATGATGAGCCAAACACTTCCCATATGGTTTCAGTGCCTAATCACCCTTTGAGTGAAGAAATTTTCCCAATAATCCAGTCTAGACCTCCACTGGTGCAACTTGAGTCCATTTCCTCTAGTCTTATCACTTGTTATACAAAAATGGAGAGCAACCCCCACCTCACTGCAGCCTGTCAAGTAGCTGTAGAGAACAATTAGGTCACCTGTCAGTGCCCAGGCTAAGCAACTCCAGCTCCCTGAGCTGCTCCTCATAAGATTTGTGCTTGTGAGCCCTCTCCAGCTCTGTTGTCCTTGTCTGGACACGCTCCAGGACCTCAGTGTCCTTCTTGCAGAGAAGGGGCTCAAAACTGAACAGAGTATTCACAGTGAAGCCCCATTGGTGCTGATGACCCACATCTCGAGGTCCCTTTCCAGCTGGCAGCTTTCCAGCCACTCTTCCCCAGGCCTGTAGCATTGCATGAGGCTGTTGTGACACAAGTACAGGATGTCACACAGCTGAATCTCCTACAATTGGCTTCAGTGCATCCATTTCGCCTGTCCAGGTCTCTGAGCAGTGCCAATCCCCAAGTAGATCAACACTGACAGGAAAGTGAATTCTTGCTATTGTTGGAGCTCAACATACAATGGGTGATATGTTTGTATTTCACATATATGAAAGAAATAAAATTATGCTTTTCCATGTGTGTCTAAATGCCCATACTTATCTATCAATCTCTAACCATGCTCTTCTAAAGCAGGGCAGGTTTAGAAGGTGAAGGATGATTGGTATCAAACAGCCCTGAGCATTACACAATATGCGTTCTATTATCACTGCATCACAGAAATCACCTTATCTTCCTATCTGTGTTTTCTGACTCTGTTGCTGTTTTGAACTTTTCTTATAGCTACTATTTCTCTTTATAGAGTTTACCTGTAATGTGTTAAATTCCTTCATCTTCCCAATCAATTTAGAACGGTATAGTACTAGTACCATCTGTTAATTGTCATTGATCCTCTTTGCCTTTGACCTTCCCAGTATGTATTAGTATTGAATATATAATAAATACATACTGGGTATGTATCTGTATCCTAGCATTATTAAATGGAATTAAGAAACATGTCAAAAACAGTATTGGAAACACTGCCCCACATCTGTATGAACACCATTCTGTCACTACAGAAGGGATTCAGGTTGAACAGCTTATAAGCAACATGAACATTTTATAATGTCACATGACTTGGGAAATAAATAACTTTCTCCAACAAAAAAGAGCACTCTCTACAACTCTGCTCCTAAATGCAAGTCTGCCAGAAGTAATCTCTCATTAATATGGAATATATTGTCTTGGAACTCCATGGCCATAAGGACTTGGTGAACACTTATTGAGGGTGCACTTGATGCCCTCACCCAGATCATTGATAAGGACTTTATTGATGTTTATTTATTTATGATTATATATTATTGATAAAGATAAGGTTATTAAGCAGACTTGGCTTTAAACTGAGCTCTGGGGACCCCCACTAGTGACCAGCTGTCAGCTGGATTTAACTCCACTCACCACCACTCTCTGGGCCCAGCAACCAGCTAGTTTTTTTACTCAGCAAAGAGCACACACATCCAAGCCCATGAGGAGCTAGTTTCTCCAAGAGAATGCAGAGGGACACAGGGTCAGGGGCAGTATCTGAAGTCCAGGTAGACAATATCCACAGTTCATCCCTTTAGTGGGTCACCTTGTCATAGAAGGACATCAGGTTGGTCAAGCAGGTCCTGCCTTCCATAAACCCACAGTAGCCTGGTCTGATCCTGTGGCTGTCCTGTACATCCTGTGACAGCACTCAAGATCCCAGCTCTAGGATCAGGATCAGGACAGGCTCTAAGGACAGGCCTGTAGTTCCTTGATCCTTCTTCTGGCCCTTCTTGTCGCTAGATGTCACATTTACTCACCTCCAGTCACTTGGGACCCCCCCAGTTAGCCAGGACTGCAGATAAATTAATAGCTGAACCTTCCTGAGTATTACAAATAATTTGAAGGAAAGTCATGTTGAATGCTTAGGGCTAAGTGTAACTAATGTGTTCTATTTTTATATGTCTCAAGATGGAATGCCGGGTTTACTATACAGCTTTGCTTATTGAATTGTTGCCTTTAAAAATATTTTCCACCCTCCAGGCACATATGCAAATTCCACTAGAAATTATCTTCACATTAAAGCTATTATTATATTGTGCCATATTTTACTATTTCATAGAAAGTATAATCAAGTTTCCTATCCCAGAGCACATCACAGATTTCACAGGAGCCAAAACCCCAGTGTCTATGTAGTGTCAAAATATGTCTCACCATGAAAAAAGCAGGCTGTATCCTGACACAAGATAATTCAGTATAAATAGTGTGACAGATGGATGGTATATTTGATCTGGTGCAAATTACATAATTTCCTTTATAAGTTGGAAATCCATTTCCATTTGGGAAATTTTCAGTGGAGAAAAAGCACAAGCTGAGCTCTTAGTTTAGTATCAGTACAGGGAAATATTTAACCCAATGGAATTGTTTGGGTAGAAAAGGAAGTATAGTAGCCAAAAATGGAGTGGAGAAGTCTTTTCCAACAACTGTAAAAATGTTCAGATTTGAGGAATACCATCACCCCAGCTTGCTCTCTTGTGGAGCAACTCTACTGACTTGTACAGGGACAGGAGAGAAAACAAATCAAAGAGCTTTCAATACTCGAGAACTTCTGGGAAATGCAAGATGAGTCTTGCACTATAATTTGCAAAAAATAATTTGCCCTTATAGCACACAATTAGGTGAGAGCAAACACACATGCAGCCACATCCTGCTTTAGAAGACATTGCTTGAGTGTTTTATGCTAAGCAGAAAATACAAGTATACTCATCCCATAGAGCACAAAGAGGTTACCATGAGGGATTAAGGAGGAGGAGGAGTGTGTGAAGGGAAGCCTCTGGGGAGTGTGAGGGTTTAGGTGCTGCTACAACACAACCTTGGCAACTGCACCAGGGGGAAAAAGCTTCCTAGACAAACAAGCAGAGCAGAGCAAGCTAACCTCTGACTGGAGGAGCCAATCTCAGGATAAAGGTTCAGCAGAAACTGATGCATGCATTACTCACAATTCCTGACACCAAGCTATGGACAGCTGTCTAAAGGTATTTTTTGGATAAATACAAAAATCTCAGAAGCAACACAAAAACCCTCAGAAACAATAGGGATTTATAGGGGGATAAGAACAACTGAAAGATCATCATACCAGATTGGTTGCTGTTTCAATATTCTAAGTGCTATTATTTTAAGATAAACACCTCTGTGAATAACTGAGTCATATGTTTGCATTGGGAGAACAAAGGAATAATTTTAGAATGTCATCTCTCTTTTAGGCTAACTGAAAACATATTTTATTATTTTAACCTCTTAATCTTAAAGAATTCTTTGGAAAAATACATCAGGTTCCCATTTTTTAAAAAATTAAATCCTCTCAACCTAGAAAGATAAACTCCTAAAATGAAAGGTAAATAAAGGATGCAACAAACTCTGCACAGGGTCAAACCGATTCAAGATCATAAGACAAGGAAAGGACAATGTTCTCTTTCCTCATATAAATATATCTAAACCCAACTGCTTTGAAATCAAAGTGAAGGGGAGGTGGTTATATTACACTGCTGAGTAGAAAACAGAATATTTTTCAGGTGTACCCTAACAAGAAACTGCATCATATCATCATTTATTCTGGCTGTATTTCAGCCCTTGAGTATACTTTCATTGTGCTGGCAACCAGTAGATATGTCAAGCTTGGAGAAAGAAAACCAATCATTAACAGCAATTAACAAATCTAACAGCCCTTGGATTGTGGGCCATCTGGGCTAGCAAAACTTGCCATGCAGACAGCCCAGAAAGGGGTCAAGTAACAGTGTGGATTTAAAGTATTTCATCTTGTCAAAGTGGTTTCAACTTAATGCAACGGGACATTGTACTGACGACTTTTAAATAATAATGATAACAGTGAAATAAAAATATTTTTTTCACAGTACTATTTGTATCCATGGAGGAAAAACCTTTTTGCCTTGTTTTGTAAGTAGGCTGTGACCTGTTTGTACATAGTTCCAATATCTCTGTACACAATGAGCCAAGGTAAGTGGCAAATGACAGTGAAGGCACCTCTGTGTTTTGATTAATGTATAATGAGGCACTGGCTATTTCTTGCTCCTACTGACTTCTCACAGTAACCACCTCAGAAGTATCCTCCAAACACATAAAGATAAAAAAATAAAATTACTTTATTTCTGAAGACTTTGGGGCCTTAGGGTATTTAAAAGACCTTTGCTTAGAAATCACCACAGAGGTGGCAGAAGTTGCCCACAGCACATAGCACAAGGCAGCTTCCTGCATTCCTCCCTTAACCTCAGTTCAGGAGCTCGACCATCATGAGGTTGTTCCTACTTCTTCCACCAACTTAAAAATAAAATCAATTTCTTCTAAGGAAATCTAGGCATTGCCTTGCTCTTGTTGCATGAACAGGTGCTATTGAACTTACATTTTTTTTATTCTGACCTTTAAACTGATGTTCCTAGGGAATTTACTGTTCACTGATTCTGTTCACTGTCAAGGCTCATCAAGGTTATATGCTGCTGCAATTTTTTTTGACTGAATACTTCATTGTTCCTGATACAGGATTTATACTTTTGGAAATTATAGGTCTATTTAACTATCATTGTTAGGAAATACATAATGTACTCATTGTACCCTAACCTTAAAGACAAGATTTTTTGAAAAAGTAAGACAAAAAACAAATATACAATATGTGCAAAAGAACAGAATGATTTTGAACCAGTTTAATTGGTTTGTACAGCTGAAATACTTATGTATTTTCTTAAGATCTAAAATTTTATAGCTGCTTTTTATGGCTGGAGCTCATTCCTGCCCATTTAATAGAAAAATCTTGCATTTTTATAAATGGTGAAGTGAAAAAACATGCCTCATATATTAGACATCTGGAATTCTCTTTAATCGAACCAGGAGGGTATCCTTATATTGCTAGCTTGAACAGATGGATTATATTGTAAAAACCAAAAGAGAGATAAGAATGAAGCAGAATTTTTTCAGCCTTGCTCATTTCATAGAGAGTTTATTGGTGGAGGGCTGTAACTGAGGGTAAACCTTTTTATTCATCCTGAGGTTAATTTTTTTCTTTTAACTGATATATTTAGTGGAAGTCTCGTCATCTCTTGTTTCTTCACTCTCCCTCCCCCCAGTATACACGAGGATCTTTTCTAACAAGGAACTGCTATAGAGATTACACTTTTCCTCTTTGGCAAGGGGTGGTGCATGCTGGAGAAGCAACTTGGAACATTACTAATTGCATTTGGCCTTACATTCCCTTCAGTACCTTAAGACAAATATTTCTGATCATGGTATGAAGGCATACTCTTCAATATATGGGACTAGAAATTATATGCAAATTTGTAGAGGATTCAGCTGCTAATTTCTTTTAGGAAATCCATTCTTTTATGCTTCACATGTCATGCAAACTGCCAAGCCTGGAGTACCTAATTTGTGTTCTTTAATGTCATTTATACCAATATTTGTATCAGAGATAGATTGAACAAATTCTTGAATATTCACTATAAACAATAGACAGCAAATAAACAAAGCAGTTGATTTTTTATTATTGTCTGTTGCATTTGCAATTGAGTTCATAATTCTGTTTATAACATCTGTTAATTTTTGTCTTTATTTCATGGCAGGCAATGGTACTGAAATAAAGAAGTAGATGAGATAAAAAAGTGCACTTCCCTGTGTTCAATGAAACATGAGAAATACATGCTCAATGTTTTTTAGACAAAATGGAGCAATGTCTTGAGGCTCATGGAATCAGCAGCTTCCATGTCAAAGTGAGAAGTGAACTCTGACACTGGCTATATCAGACAGAGTTAAACCATGAAAGCAATTAATGTCTTTTAGAGGATACTTATTTGATACTTTATCTTTGTGGATCTTGTATTTTCAGGACAATCACATGCAATGGTTTCTTGTCAAGAACATAAATCTTCTTTAAGCTATGAGTATTACACTTCATTAATGCTGGGTTTCAGTGCTAATTAAATCCCCAATATAATTTTCAAGTACTGATGTAAAAGATGCAGAGGTCAAGGAACATTTGGCTGCTATTCCTACTGTCTACAGTCCTTTGACTTCATGTTTAAGTAAGACTTTAAATTGCAGTTGATGGAAGAACAGCTTCTGTCTATCCCCACTCCAAATCTTTCTCAGCTCTCAATTATCTCAATTTACCTCCTGGCAGCTTTGGAAATGTAAAAAAATCCTGACAAATGAGATCAAATAGGAAGGCCAGAGTTTGAGCGCAATCCATTGGTGTGATATTTGAGAATTTGTTAGAATTTTGTAGAATATCTCAAGTTACAAAGCACTCATAAGGATCATCAAGGCCAGCTCCCTCTTGCTCACAGAATTGCCTAAAACTAAACCATATGACTAAGAGAGTCATCCAGACCCAATTTTTAACAATGAGTTGCTGACTTTCCTTAATTCAATTTCCTGAAGCCCATATAAAACAGTTTATTGCAGTTCTGGGGAGAATATTCTTCAGGAACCTACATTTCTTTCCCCCTGTATTCATCACTAAAGCAAGGGTAATTACTTCTGGAAGAAGAGGGAGGTCTCTTTTTCTTGATTTTTGGAGCCACCTATGTTAGTATGAATTGAAGAGAAGAGAAGAGAAGAGAAGAGAAGAGAAGAGAAGAGAAGAGAAAAAAGAAAAGAAAAGAAAAGAAAAGAAAAGAAAAGAAAAGAAAAGAAAAGAAAAGAAAAGAAAAGAAAAGAAA
>JAOTQP010001652.1:15027488-15038675 GCA_026413545.1 Cichladusa arquata
GAAAAGAAAAGAAAAGAAAAGAAAAGAAAAGAAAAGAAAAGAAAAGAAAAGAAAAGAAAAGAAAAGAAAAGAAAAGTATATTGCTATCTCTTTGTGGCTTGAGGGTAAATAATGTATACACTATCCTAATATTGTGCAAATGTCTCTGATAGTGCAGAATTATGTACTGCAGCTAGATAATCAAACAAAATAATGTGAAAACACCACCCTAAAATGTTAATTTCCTTCTAGAGAAATGTGTTTCACTTCCAGGAGCTTGGTTGGGTTTTTTTTCCCTGTTGTTTTTTGGTTGGTTTTGTTTGTTTGTTTATTTGTTTAAGTGTATCTTGAAAGGATACTCTTAAATCTGTAAAATTTTTCATTCAAGGATTTGCAGATGGGAGACAAAAAAATATTTTGATGTTTTCTCGAACATCTCCAAACATTTCTAATCTTTTAGACATTTCTACATTCCCACATCCAAATATTGGATTCTGTTTTAAAGATGCAGTATTATTCCTGGCAGAATGCTTTCTCAGAATATTTTGCAGCATTGAGTATGCATGCAATACTATTTTTTGAACTCTTTATCTGGGAGGGCACCTTCTTGAATTTTTTTTTTCCTTAATGTCTGTGAGGCTCCTAGTGGCACCAGTCTATCCCAAATAAAATTGAAAATCCTCTGAAATGGCAATTGAAGAGAAACAGCCACTACTCAGCTCTCCTTCCAGTATTGCAAAATGACCAGTACAAACTTTGCCAAGATGATGAATGTCTGGATTTTTTTTTCCCAAAAAATCTTTAAATGGGAGAAAAACAGAGAAAACTTAGAACTATGCTATTTCAGAAATTTATCAGAATGTAATTTAAAACACCTTTGGTGTCCATTTTCATCTGTACAACATGACTTCCAGGCTGACAACATGGCTTCCAGGACCAACAATTAAAAAGTAGTAAAGAAAATGGAGACTTCCACATCTTGGATGACCTTCATAGCTGCACAGTCTGGTCTAGCCAACACCCAAATAGCAGTGTAGGGTGTCACAATTTTATATACTCTTTGTTTCCTTGCATGCTGTCTAACCACTCTTCATTCCTCTTCTAAACATGCAAATGACACCAGCTTAGATTCCTTTCCAAGCAGGCCAGTTGAGCCACATTCAGAGGCAGATATGTGTGTACAGTCAGTCAGACAATAGAAGGTTGTGAGTTTCCATTAGAGTTTAATGTGGGATGAGGGACAACTTTAAATTAGATTACATTATTCCTATTATATTCCCATATAGGAAACTCTGTACTTTTTATCCTCATTTATCTTAATTTTTATTCTTGATGGAAAACCTTGTGCCAGCTCTTGGGGCACTCCTCCCCTTCCTTTGGGAACTCTATTCTTTCCAAGTATTCCAACCCTTTCTATCACTGATGTCCTTCCTATGTTAAAGCTTATATATGAGGTCCCATATTTCACATAATTTCTTGGTGGTGAATATAACCCTTTCTTATGGTTTTAAAGCAACTTTGGGGTTGTTTTTTTAAACTATCTTTTTCTCTATTAAGGTGAAAGTTCCCTTAGAATCAATTATTTCAGCTACAAACATCTTGAATGTATATTCTACTTATAATGTTCAATTTCTCTGGTGAGACAAACCCCAGCAGATTAGTTGACATACAGACTTTGCAAACAGACAGCAAAGAGCTAATTAAGAAGTAAAACTCTGCTACTTCTCTTTGCTTGCATTTAAAAGTGAAATATTAATCAAGTGTTAACCATGTCATGAGGGAGCTGAATAGTCCTTGCTGTAGAAAGAAATAAGCTCTCACAATAGTAATATCAAGTCTTTTAAGATCTCATCATTCTTGCAACCAACAACTTTGTCCCTTACAGCTATCAGGTTCTGATTTACAAAGGGCCTGCTATGAGATATTTTATTCTATTGCCTACCCTGGCTCCTATGTCTAGTGCAGGAAAGATGTCATCCTCTGTACATTTCTTATTGTTGGCATATTCTTTTTAACCTCAGTGCTTCCGTGCAGTTTATCTGCCTTTTCTGGGAGACAGCTGTAGAATACATGTTTTCTTCCAGGTTGCCATGACTGCTTGCACTGCTTTTCCTTTTATTTAGGGAAAATATCTGTAGATGTTTTATTGTAGATGTAGATGTTACAGATATTTCCTGTAGGATTTGCAGCACCAACACAGGTTGTACCAACATGTGTCTCTTATGATTTGTTGTCTCTCTACCCAGTAGATCTCTCTGCTGTCATCTACCTGTACCTGACAATTGTTTTGAACTGTTTGAATTGTTTGTTTGGTAAAAAATGCCAGGATTTTAATAATTGCTCATATTGCTCACTACTCATTCCAGAACTTCGCAAGAGTTTGATTTCTTAGACTAGAAAGAAGCACCCTGACAATAATCCCTTCAATTCTCCAACCTGATGCTATGGATCCACCCCAGTGGGTACCAGAAGCCTGGTGGAGAAGCTCTAAATCACCCATGGCCTTTGAGTAAAGGAAAAGAACTGTGACACTCTGGGAAAGGATGTACGATCAGATCCAGCAATCTGCCAAGATGATTTGCAGGATGGCCAGATTCTGGGTCTTTATGCAGATAAGTAGGGGTATATAAAGTCTTCCCTCAAAAAACAGGTGTAGGTTAGTGGGTTCTTCCATCTGAGGCCACAGAGGAGGTTTTGTCCATGGGATTTTGTGCTTATTTTTGATAAAAAAAGAAAGTCAGGAAGGACTTGGATATATGAACTGAAACAAATTGTAAGAAAATTAAAGATTGTTTTGTTATCCTTAGAGAAAGCAGGAGCTCTGAGACATTAATCTTGATGGCAAGTTGGTTGTGGCATAAATCCTGAAGTGAAACTGGTGCTTTTTCCCCTTTTAATTTCAAATCTTTAATTTTCAACACATTGTGTAACATATAGAAAGACAGAAGAAAAGAAAAAGCAGACACATTATGCTAAGTATACACTATGCAGACTTAACAAAAGATTAAACTCACAGACTTAAAGCTGAGCACAAGACTCACTACACCAGGATTTTCAGGAGGGTGGAATCTATATCCCAAATTAAGATTGGGAAATAGCACTCAGTTTCAGGATTTTGCTGTGCTGACTAAAAAACTTTAGAATGAGACTTTTGAAAACTTCGTCTCCAGTAACATTTGCTTTTGCTTCCTCCAGTGTGTGAGACTCTCAGAAAACATTCAGTGCAATGAGCTTCCTGTAACATATAGCTAAGTTCCTGTTCAGTTTTAAGCCCTGAATGATTATTGGCATCCTCCATGGTTTGAACTTCTAGAAGAATTGTTTTTCTTCAAGAGATTAAACACAAGTCCAAGAATTTTATTGACACATTCATGCCTGTGTCTAAGGCTTTAGTTTAAGTTTAAAGACAATTAATGAGCTCAACACACCAGTTTTCAAATGTCCACTGAACCATTGTGATTAATTAATTATTCCCAGAGAGCTGATTAAGAAAAAAAAATTCTGGGTGCAAATTCTCATCAACACCTCTAGATTTCTTTTAGGACAAGAATTTCAAACCATTTTTATTTTATGTAATTTTTGTATGTGTTCACTGAAAGGATGTGAAAAGGCTCACTGAAACCATTGATAAAGCTAAATACACATGTACTTGTTAGTAGGAGAAAAAAGTCTTAATTACCAGCTATATCTGATGCTTTTCAATTTTCTTCTGCATTGTGATGCTGTCTTGCTTTCATTATGTTTTCTGTCACATCTTTGTGTCATATCTTCTTGTGAGAGCATCACTTCATCTTAATTTAATTTGTTGTTTGTAGCCATTTTACAGTAATCAATGCCTGTTTTGAAAAGATTTCTCTTTACTGAGGGGTATTTTCACCATTTGATATTCCTGTCCTTTTTTCTTTCACATCTCTTTTATTTATCATTGTATTGTTTCCTCTGCTATTTGCAGTACATCATGATTGGAGGAAAGGTAGTCTTTGTGATGGGATTGTTAAATTGACCAGATTGAAATGAAGTAACAAGGTAGACTAACAGAAATTTTTCAATATTTGCAACATATAAGTGTTTTTCCTGTGACTGCAAGGCACATGACATGTGCAATGTCCTCTCTTTTACATGACTGTGCTAATTACCTAGAAAAATGTGGTTGCTTCAAACTGAAAAACATAAGCATCTAAAACAATACCCATAAGGTCTGGCTTTTAGGCATACAAAAAGAAGCAAAGAACAACACCTTTCTCTCTTTAAAAATGCAGCTGAAAAGTGCTGTCTGAAGAAGTGACATGCAGCCAGTTAATATCTCTCCAAGTTACAAGTCACTCAAAGATCAGTAGCAACCAGCCAGGTTCATACCCTTTACCTTAGACTGATGTGCAGTGGTGCAGCTGTGCTTCTCCTTCTTTCACTGCACTGCGGATTCAACACTTAGTTGAATTAATTTGTGTTTGCTGTGAGCATGCACATCGTTTCTTTGACAATTCCTCCTGCTTGGAGAGCAATTTGCTAAGCCATGAAAATTTCCTTGTGTGTCTGAGCCAGCAGAAAGCTGAATAAGGAAATATTGCTTCAGCATGCCACCTCTTATTAAAAGTTCATAATTAGCAGGCCATTTGGACAGCCTCTTGCCAGGAACAACATGATTGCCACCACTCACAAAAGGAAGGCCCCAGCAGAAGATGCTGTTAATGCATTTCTTATCTAACACATGCAAGATTAATGTATAATTATAGTGGCATCAACTAAAATCTGCTTAGAGAGGAACCAGAGCTTGTTTAATTGACAAGAGTTTAAGGGATTACAAAAGCTGATGCTTTCCAGTCTTTTCACACAGCAGTCAAAAGGATGCCTCGTGGTTTAACAGCATTGCTGCACTGTAGGATCATGTGTATCCACCCAAGCATTCTGGCACCCTTTTAAAGAATTGTCCTACCTGTCTTTTCCAATATCAAGCAGTAATACCTCTTTCAACCTCTTCTAGTTTTAGGAATAAAGTTATTTTTAGAACTGCCATAATTAAGTGGAAGCCAACAGTCACTGAAGAAACCTTTAAATTGCATTGAAATGTGCTGTCTTCAAAAGCAAAATCTAATTAAGGTTTAAACTGCAGTGTTAATTGCACTGCACTGAGATTCACCATGCATTATGGGTTTATTATCAGCTTTCTGACGAGTAATTTCAGAGAGGCAAATGCAACTTCTGGGAACCATGTTAAGTCCATGGAAAAGGACTTAATTACTAACAGGAAAATATTTGCTCTATAGTTAGTTTAGGGCAGAATATCTGAAGAGATCTTAGTAAGAGCCAGGGAACATAAAGCACCAAATAAACCACCATAGCAGTTCTATTATCTTCAGAACTATTTATTTTGCATTTCAAATGTAATCATCTCTTCATAGTTTGGAGACGACTGAAGCTGCTGTAAGCATTGCTGCAAATAACCAGATTCTAAGAAATAACATTAACAAAGCTAAATAATTAAACCAAATAATTATTCATGGAATTTAAGGAAACAAAGCCCGTTCTGTGTTATCACCACTCAATCCTTAGTAAAGGGCAGCATTTCAGACCAGATTTTTTGCTTGACTACTTTTCCTACATGAAAACTTTTCAAGAGGAGAAACCTTCCTTCCTCTCTGCACTTTTGCATTATTTTTTGCTCTCAGCTAATTCATAATAATATGGAAACCTCCAACTGAAGCCTAATACTTAGGAATCTGATTATCTTTTTCTTTTATAGAGACTTAGGTTAAGTAAGGCTCAGCTCCTCAAAGGCATTATGTCCTTACTTCTGAAGTCAGAACCAAAATATCTTTGAGGATTTAAGTCTTAAGCATCTATGTTACATCTAGTAATGAGATTCGGGTGCCCAGATAAAATTGGCACTTTCAATTTTCCTTTCCATTGCTTTGAACTTTCACTCCTGTGCATAGGAGCTTTTCATAAAACCTGAGATGAGTGCAGGTGACATAACTGGAGTCTTTGTTACAGTATTTCTGAATTGCTCATTTAATGTCCTTTGAATACCACTAATGACATCTTGTTAGACATAGGTGAAAAATGGATGTAGTGCGTTCCATCAAAATTAAACACGTACATGAAAATTGGACTATACTTTAGTTACAAGGTTTCTGCTGAGTACTGCCACCTCTTTTTGGCAATTTTCAGGGAAGGAATTTTGTTTGACAAAATTCCCCTGTAGACAGGGGAAGTGTTATTTTTCAGGTTGACCTGTAGACCTTTACCCACAGGCGACTACTACTGCTGAAGAAATATATATATGATTTTCAAACTTCTGTTTTCCACTGAAGGAGAAGAAACAAGTTTGCTTTTGGTAGCTGAATAAACCCCATGGAAAACAAGGAATGCTGGAGGAAACTACATACAAATGGAAAATTTCTCATACCCAGAAGGAATCCTGCAATTGCTCAGTAGAATAACCCATACATTGACATTCTTCATTCAGAAAAAGAACCAAGTTATTTCATGAATGATTTTTGAAGAGAAAATAGAACTAAATTCACAGCTAATACTTCTTGCAATAAATTATTAAACCAGATCGACTTCTTTTGTTACCAAAACACAGCTATAAATAGCTCTCCTCCATAACAGTTTTTCAGCAAGAAAAATTATGTTTGAGGAGTCTAACATCTCTTGTCACTGTGAATGACCCATTTAAAAATGTGCTATTAATGCAGTCATTTTTATAGCCTGTTTCTTGCATCTTGATTAAAGCAGAATTGATCAATACAAGTGGATTAGCAGCTCAATATATAAAATGATAAGGATATAACTACCACAGTCACTAATTATACATATGTTTGAAAATTCCTATCAGGATACCAGCTGCTCGTCATGTGCTACTCCAGCTCCACAGTTTTTATAGAACCACAGGATGATTTGGGTTGGAATGTACTTTAAAGACCAGATAGTTCCTTGGGCAGAGCCTTCCCCTGGAACAGGCTGATCAGAGCCCCATCCAGCCTGGCCTGTTGTGTCTCACCTCCAGGATATTTTGGATGAAATGGAGAACAAGCTGCACTCCTCAGCATGGACTAGCAGGCTGGGAAAACCTGGCATCCACCTCTATTTAAGAATAGAAGGTGGGGCAAAGTAGGGAAGGGAATTTATAGTGATGAATTAATGATATCCATCCCTCACAAAGGTTCACAGATTTTAAATTACCCTGTCTGCTTAGCAAAGGCTGGAGCAGCTGACCCTGAAACACGTTGCATCTAGCTCATAAAATCAGACTAAACTGTAGCAACAGTCAGAATCATATCAAATTTAACATCTGAACCTTCTTGTGCTTATGAACCTTCTATGTGCTTATCTGAACCTCCTTACGCAAGTCTTTTATTTATTTATTTATTTTTTATTGCTTGCCTGTCTGCTGTTCTGTAGCTGTCACATCACACTAGATGCAAAGACTATGCACATGTATTTTGCAATGTTCTATAAAATATATTAGCTTCATTCAATTAATTAATTAATTCATTTTAAGTCATCACACAGCCAGCATGTACTGTCACTGCTAGAATTGAAAGTAACTGCAACTATACTCAGAAGATGGCAGCTGCCAGAGGGGACTAACTAACAAGCTGTTTATAATATCCTAATTTTAACTTGAACTACAAAACCAAAATTCATAGTTCATGCAAAAGCAGGAAACACTTCCTTTCACACATAAACAAAACTTTCTAGATTGGTGTAGGAGCAAAGTGGCATCAAATGTCCCCCCAGACCTTACTAAAAGAAAATGTTTTAAATAGAGATGTCAACTCAAACACTTCTATTGCAGGCTAATTTAGTCCAAGAGCTTGCACAACTAGTAAAAGAGGTGATGCAGACAGCTACTTATGCTTCTGAACAAACTGCTATTATCAACTCTCCAGGGGGCTGACCTTTCTGAGTAAGATTTCAAATAGTGCATAAATGAATCTCTAGTTAATTCTTTCTCTAGACAAAATATGACTGGAGTGGGAAATATTTGGAAGCTCTTGCCTTTCAAAACATATACAGGAGAGCAATAAAATAAGATCACTATCATCATGTCAGGATATTCCTGTAAACAAATGTTTATTTTTTCTGAATATCTTTGCTGCTAAAAATCCTCAGAGTAAAACTACTAAAAATAATGGCATACCAGTGTTTATTTTTGTAAATAATTCTTTAATGTCATAGGAGGAATTATCAATTTTATAACAGGATCTCAAGATAATAAAACCTCACTTGTCTTCCTACCTATGCTGGCTTTTACATGACTAGTAGAAAAAAGAGATTGTCTTCTATTCACTATATTGCACAGAGTATTTCTCTTTGTTCCACTTTTTACTGTTTACTAGTCCCAGCATGTGACAAATCACAAATTTCATTCCTAGATACCTGTTGGGCTTTCTTCAATAATAATTAGTCATCCTCCTGTTGCCTTTAGGCATGTCCTCTATTCTTAGGTAATTATTATCCACATGCTCAGGAAGATGCTATGTGTTCCTTCTGTTCCTTGTGCATCCATACTAGAAACAAAACCTTTTTTACTTAGTGTGCTGTTAGTTTCCAGAGAAGTTGTTTTTGCCTTACAGAGCTCGTACAATAATTGATTCACTGTAAAATTGATAAAATCTCGCTCTTTCATTAGAATTTTTTCATTTATTATTTAGGTTTTTTGTCTATTATTAGTTTCTTTTTTTAATGAGAGAGATATATGGAAGCATTTTTTGAGTATGAGGTATAGGGGTTGTTGTTTCTGAAAAAACATTGATGTAGCAGTATTTCATTTGAACTTTAGTGTAGAAGCTCCATCACCCAAGGGCCATAAGAGATCACTATTTTTCTGAAATGTCTGCACACACATTTAGTAGGGATTCTTTACCAAAAAAACCCCTCAACACATCCCTCTCTTTATCTATATTTAGATTTATATTGTTCTTTGAAATTTCCATGGGATTTTCTCTGAATGCTTAATTTTGAAACAATATGCTCAGAAATACCACATTTTCATTCCTAAAATAAGTAAAACTTTTCAGCTGTAAGCATTTTGTTTAAAAATTTAAATGAGTGCATAGTGAGATGATAAAAAGTTACCATAATTGCTGGGGCTAATTTTTTATTTCAGCTGTTTTGTTTTCTCCCCTTCAACTGTTCAAGTGGCAAAAGCATACAAAATTTCAGCCTTTTATCCTGATTTGCAATGTAATTTTATTTTTAAACCCAAATCTTTACAAGAAGTTGGAAAAACCTTCTGTTGCAGGTTATAGCAGGCCCACCTAAGTCCAGAAGATAAAAAAAGGTGATGTGCTGCCAGGGGAAAAACAGGACTACAGATGGAAAGATCGAGGGACACAAGCAAACTCTCATCTTTGGGGTGGCTCCTGAGGAATAAATGGTCACTAAATTCCTAAGTAAATTTTTCCACAGACTGGATAGTGGGGAGGAGCTGCTAATTTTTTGTGTGAGAACACCAGTGATTCCAGCCACAGCTAAAGGGACAGTGGAAAAGCACTGAAAGTAGTACTGGGCAGAAGAAAACAAGGCAATGAGCTCATTACTAAGCGCTCCACAAAAGCCTAATTAAAGTCCCACAGGCTTTTACATTTTTTCTTTGCTTTTTGTCCCTTCCTACCAGGAGCATTGTGTAAATCCTGCCTTGTCAGCTTAACACATGGGGACAAAAATGCATCAAATGCTTGAGTAAACTGGGTTTTATGGTGTTAGCAAGATTATGGCAGGATTTGTTGCTGTTTGAGGCAAGTGGATCATTCCTTTTCATTTGTGGGTGATTTGCATTACAAGTATCTCTTCTCATATTAAAAAACCCAAATTGCAACCCCAAGCCAAGAAACTGACTTCCAACTTCTCTGGAAGCACAAGAACCCTTTCCTGAGGTAAGATTTCTAAGATTTGCAGTGACCCAAATGCACATCACACTGAAATAAAATAGTTTTTTCTATATTATTGTCTCATGTTTAGAGGTAACTGATGCCTTTGAGAAGTTCCTGGTATTACATACCCTGTAGTGACACTTCACTGAGTGACAATTAGCACTAAGGACTGTGAGGGGAGCTTATCCTGGGAACTGCTTGCTTCCCTACTCAAGGATAAGGGTCAGCGCACAGGTCCTGCAACAATCCTGTGGTGGATTGAGAGCAAATCTGTAATAGAAGTGCAAGTTGCACCTACTCTCCATCCTGAAATGCCAGCTAGTATTGTATACCAAGTTTTGCCATAGGAAACCCTGCCATTTATCTCCTAGTAAGGTTAGAGCTTCAATTTGGCAAATATTTCTTTGCATAAGCTATTTTAGCACTTGCTTCCGTAAAATCATTTCAGACCTAGAGAATTTCCAGAGCTACACCATTACCCAGCTATTACAGACGCCACCTTCCCTCCATTTATTTTTTTTTTGCCTTGCCATACCACCATAAAGAGAGTTTATGTTTTATGTCCTTTTTCAGCTGCAGCTGTCATTTACTGCTCAGCACCTTCTCATTTATCTCGTCTTTTCCAAGCTCTCAGGCCTCTTGGTAATTTTGATGGACTCAAAGCGGGACACTCAAAGTAAAGACTAGTCAACAGTGTTTCTATTAAATCGAAACTGCGGGGGAAAAACATCACTTTAATGTCATTTGTGTTTGCAGGAGGGCTATTTTTAAGCAAAATGTACAAAAATATTGTAATAGCCTTGATTTCAATTTTACAACAGGCAGGAATACTCTCTTTGTCTCCTTTGTCCTCCTCTCACTCTTCTTTACTGGTAGGAGAGAAAAGGGAGCAGACAAAAGGGAAAAACAATGTCCAATGAAAGAGCACGCAAGCAAAACTATTCAAGATTTCTGTCAGCTGTACTTTTAAGACCTTTCTCAAAACACAGGGTAAAAATTATTTGCTTACTGACAAATTCTGTGCTCCCAAGCAACTCTGGAGCTCCTGAGTGAGAATTCAGCTGTAAGTTGAATGAATTCTACTATCTGGGGGTCTTCTATATGTATGTTATACACCCTCTTTGACTGACCATTATGTGACCTTTAGGCTTATAGGTTCTTTTTTGTTTAATTCTTAGAACTCTGCACACTTTTTTCCCCCCCCAAAGGATATAGCAGACTATGGCTTTAGGTTTTCCTTGTTTGGGAAAAACAGGACACTAAACAAGCTGTTCAAAATTGACTACAAAAAAAAAAAAAAAAAAAAAAAAAAAAGGAAACATGAGAG
>JAOTQP010001652.1:15038775-15055329 GCA_026413545.1 Cichladusa arquata
GGCTCGTGCACTTCTTGAGCTGCTGACAGTGCCAGAGCCAGGCAGTGGCACTGGGGCTGGCAGAGCTGACGGGGAAACCTTCATGTCTGAAGGATTTGATCTTTCTTAGTGCAGGCAAAGACAATGCATTTCTTCTTAATGAGGAAAGGAGATGTGGCAGGGACTAATCTCTTCTCTCTGGTGGCCTGAGACAGGACTGGAGGGAATGGCCTGAAGTTGTGTCAGGTGAGGATTAGGTTGGCTATTAGGACAAAGTTCTTCACCCAGAAGGTGATTGGGCACTGGAACAGACCCCTAGGGAAGGGGTCACTGGAACAGTGTGACAGAGTTTGAGAAGCATTTGGAAAATGCCTTCAAATGTATGGTGTTGTCTTTGGGATGATGCTGTGCACAGTCAGGGGTTGGACTCAATGATCCTAGTGGGTGCTTTCCAACACAGGATATTCTATGATTTTAAATTACTTAAATTAAATCTTTACTGCAGATTCTTTTTTTACATTCTACACATCACCTCATTGTCACTGAATTAGTTGTGTTGGGCCTTTCTGAAAGGACATATTCTCCTATGTCTGCACAATATAGCAAAGCCAAAGTTTGTCTCTGCCCAGTGAATGTTCTCTATTTTATTTGTTGTATTCAACACCCAGAGCAAACCATCCAGGGGAGCTCAAAGTGTAGCAGTGCCATTAAGAATGGTATTTTCATATGCACCAGTAACATTGACCAACCACTGTTCCTATTGACTTCAGAACTAAATCAAGATCAAATCACTTTTTAAATACTGCTAAACATGATGTTCTCAATAGAGTAATTTGTGAACATTTCATTAATCCTCCTTAAAACTGCATCTGTAAGTTGCTTTGCTGACCTGTTATTTCTAGCTACTCCTCAGTTACTTTCAAACCTCACACTGTACATGCAGCAACATTTTGTTTCTGCTTCAGTCATCTTGTCTTCTTATATCTAGTGTAATTAATATTTATTTCCCTAACTCTTACATAGAAGAAAATACACAGAAATAAATTATCATCTAATGCATGGAACATCTCCTCCCTGAGGAAAATTTAAATAGATACAAGAGTGCAGTTTGGAAAGCAATCTTTGGAAAGATTGAACAGGTGTATGACAGAGGTACATAAAATTATAAGCATATGAGTTATGTGAATTGGGAATGAATACTCATTGTTTTTGCAGCACAAGAGCTATGGGAAGCAAATGAAATTTTTGGAAATGCTGTTTCACACAGCACATAGTTATAGCAGGAGACTCCCTATGACAGGAAGTTGCTGAGACTCAATTCAAGAAAAATAATGAAAAATAAAGTATTACTGAGGGCTAATAAAAATAACAAGCTGGGAAAATAAAATGCTATACGAGTTTCCTAAGCCACAGACTGTGGAAAGATGGAGGAAGTAAAGGGAAAAGCCTAACCCTATCCTGTGTATTCCTAAATGTTTGGCCACTGCCACAGACAGGTATTGAGAGGGTTTGAGCCTCTATAGACATTCTTTTTATGGATGTTTTAAAATCTGAAGTACTTCAATCTCTGATTCTTTTTCACTAAGTAAGTATAAATGACACTTCTCTCTGTGAGATATGGTAAACACACTGCATTTCTGGAGTGCCAGAAAAGCATTCATTATCATGCAGGTGTCAGCTAGTATGTACTATGTTTGTCACATATTATACTGGAAGGCAGGAAGGTAAATGACAAATGTGGTAGAAGATGTGAGTAAATTACTGAATAAATTGGAATCAAAAGTTCTCATTCTGAGCGTAAGAGACTTGGTTCTTTGCAAGTATGACAACGTAATTGCAAAAAGAGTGGGATTGTGAATAAAGAAACAAAAAAGGAAAAGTCTTGTGATTCAAGTAAAGTTAGCATTCTCAAGGTGTTTTTTCTGCTCTCAGGTTCTAGTTTTTATTAGCAAATTTGTTTGAAGCCTTACAAATGTGACAGTCCACTTGTGATTCGATTTTCTTGCCTGTTCTACCAATACATCTGCTTGAGGTATGGGACGGTTAAAAAACACTGGCAAAATATTAGGTTGTCTGATTCTATCCCTAAAGTGGTTCTGTGAGGAAAACCAACCTTGTTTGGTTTGTTCTGCATCTGGTTTTCACCAGAGTTAGTGTAAAAAATGCCTATTTGAGGATAGTAGAGAGCAGGTCAGACATTGCAGAGCACAGGACTGAATGAGGTTAGGAATTGACTTCAACAAGAAGCAGAAATGTAAGTTACAATTCAGTTTGTAGCACATGTGAAGAAACCCTAACACAAAAATATGAAATTATTAATTTTATATAAATTTCTTAGATATTTCCATTCACCAATGAAACTTTTAAGTGAAAAATAAAAAAGTACCAAATCCCTTTTCCCTAGATGGTCTCATCAACAGAGATAGTATGGGGCTCTAAATTTAGTTTCTGAAATTGCCACAGTCTGATTATGGTCTTTTGATTACTTGATTATGATTACTTCTTCTGGGCATCAATTCTTCAGCCTCAGGGTAAAAGTACTTCCTTGTTCCATCCTTCCTTTCCTTGCTTAATCCATCCCTCTTATCCTACCCATAAATCACTCAAAGAACCTACTGCTCAATACAACAGTAAATATAACCCAGAGATGTTCAGGAATTGGTTTCTAGTCTTGGTTAGCTTAGATTTGAACTCATATTCAAGTATTAAGTACAATCCATGAAATATAATGTGCTGCAAAAATAATGTTAACATTACTGTCTAAACTAAATTATTTGGAAGGACAACAATTAAGTGGCTCACCTTATCAAAATTACTTATGCTTCTCTTGGAAAACCAATTGCTTGATTTAAGTAAAATGAATATCTGAGCAATTTGTTTGAAATTTTTTGTCTTCCAAACTTCATTTCTGTGAAGTATCTTGATTTTGATGAAACTGCAATTTTTGATTGAGAATCATTCCATTAATTGTCATCTAGAGGATCCAGACATTGCACCTCATCCTTCTTCTCTAATCTAGACAAGAGAAAAAAATCTGCAACCTTCCCTATTTTTTCTGCTGACTGAGACAGTTTCAAATGGGCTTAATGATACTCTGGGACTTCCAAAGTCCATGAAAATTTCCATATGTCTCTGCAAAACGGCTACACAATGTCCAATGGAATTGCACAAGGGCACCATTTGAAAGCCTTTATTTCTGAAAAGTAATGTAAAGCATGCAAGGAGAAAGATTTTCTCTCTACTCCTCTGCTCCTTGTGAACCTTGATGATAATGGTGAAAAGATAAAACTTTTTTTTCCTCTCAATAAATGGCCCTAGGTTTACATGATTGAACTCACTGTGAGAGGTCTGTGCTGACAGGAATCAGCCAAATTCACATTTCCTACACACTCTTCATGCCAGCCTCCTGCTGATCTCTGCTCATTCTGATGTCTGGAGGATTCCAAAGAACGATGATGAAGATAATGCAAAACACCAACACTAGACCAGAGAGAGGAAAAAAGACAATAACATATGTACTTCTCTGCTATGCTGACAAGCAAAAAGGCCTCAAATAAATCTAATAATAATAATTCAAAAATTAAACATAAAAATACCAAAGAAGTCTGATTAAAAAAACACAAAAAACCAAAAGATGTAATAATAATTTATACAGTCCAGTTAGTCTTCATGGAGGTGGGTATGATGTTTTAGCTCTTTCTTTACAAAATATAAACTTTGGAAGACAGAGGTCCCCAGTGAGCCAGGGAGAGACCTGGGAGCAAAAACCTCATCTAGTGCTTCATTGACGCAGAGACACTGCTCCTGAACAACATCACTAACATTGGGAATGCACTGAATAATTAACCTTTCCATTAAAAATTAAAGATATCTATAGGAAAAACTTGAGAAACCTTGGCTTTGCTGAAGGCAAAAGAGCAAACTCAAGAGGTTTATGAGGTCCTTCAAATGCAGTATTTACCTGACCCAGTGCAGACCTGTACAATACACACACCTGGCACTGCACTATCTCCTCAGTCAATAGAGACAAGTATTTCTCAATCCCTTCATTCCCAGAAAGACATCCAAAATAGGCCAGCTGGATTGCTTTGGTTTTAAAGGGCTTGTTTCAGGGAATATTAAGCATGACTTGAAAACTGTCTCAGAGACAGACATCTGCTCTGTAGCAATTTGAAATTATTTGACAAATCTTACTGAAAGTGATGTCAAATAGAGGTTATAAAGGCCTGTTTGTGGGCATTACTGTGGTCACTTAAGAAAATAAGAACAAAGGCTTTTCAGAGGAACAAATAACTTTCATAAAACACCTTGAAGTAGAATGTATTTCAATATTTCTTTGTTATAATAAAGTAACTTTGGGACATACACTTAAAAATATTCTGGTTACAAGTAGTTTCAGGGTCTAGTCCTTTAATATTCAAAGAATATTATTTTAATATCATTTCTCTGTGGGAGGGCATGAGATACACTTTTCCAGGATGGCAGAACAGACTGTTCTCTTTTGCTGTATAGAACAGAGTGAATAATTAAGTGGCCCGAACCACTTTGATGCGTGGAGTGATGTTGGGTTGAGCTCTGTCCTGTTCCAGCAGGTCCAAATTTTTCTTGTGATCAGGGCTCCAGATCTGGATGCAGTACACCAGGCAGAGTCTCATGAGAGTGAAGCAGCAGGGAAGAGTCATCTTCCTTTGCCTGCTGGCCTTTTCTTTTGATGCAGCCCGGGATACAACTGGCTTTCGGGGCTACAGGTGCACATTGCCAGCTCATGCCCAAATTTCCATCCATGAGAACTCCCCTGTCCTTCCCTGTCCTTATCTGCAGAGCTGCTCTCAGTGAGTCCTTCTCCCAGTCTGTACTCGTGTCTGGGATTTGGGAACACACACAAATGTTTGGTGCTATGTAGTTCAAGGTTGAGAAGTGCCTTGGTAAGAGCAACGTATTTTTGTTGTGATGTTATGGAAGTACTTTTCCATGCTGGTCCTCTAACAGCTAGAGGCCATTTTGGTATCTGCAGAATTCTAATGACAGCTTGTGCTTTCGTCTCCTCCCACCCATGTTATTACAGTAGACAAACACACAAAGATTTCTGCAGACAGAAGGGCTTTCAATTACTAGAAATTTCGCTACACTGTCCAGAAAACTGGTCTGCTTGCAGACTATCCAAATGGGTTCATGATAATTTGGCAGATGTCTAATTCAGAGGAGAGGAAAAATTCTTTAAAAATGTATGGCAGAAACTTGCAAAGCAATACATCTTAAGAACAGGGCAGACTTACATTTACTCATTACTTGCACCTTATGGTGGGTTGTTACAGTAATTCAGTCCCAGATGCAGAGAAGATGCTCTATATTTATGATGCTGATGAGGCATGCAAAAGTGAAACAGTTTATGAGGAAGTTAGGATATTCCTTAGACCTGAATACTCAAAAGTGTAAATTTCATCATCTCCCTCTGCAGACAACTGTCTCCTGCCACCTGTTTGGGCAAAGATACCTTGTTGATTCAAGTCTTGGAGTAATAAAGAGGACAAAAGAAAGGGGAAAACAACCAAAATAAACAGCAAAATATTTAGATTATTTTTTCTCAGACTACCTTACTGAATGTGACAAAGGAAGGACAGTATAATCAGATAGTTCATTTGGCCCTCAGCCTAATAAAATCAAGTAATCACTGCTTTGCATCTGACCTGTTCTTTGCTTTATGGTTTAAAGGACGTGCACAGTTAACAAGTCTTCCAGGCTGAGGTTTCTGATGGGAAATAGGCCCCAGAATCCAAACTGTGTATATGCCAGATATATATTCTTGTTGCTCAAAATTCCAAAAAGCTTCCTCTCCCAGAGTCAGAGGATGCTCTTTGGCTGAGGATGCCACATGTGCTACAGATCAGTATCCTGGTTCAGATTTGGGAGAAATTAACACATGTGAAATTTATTCAGTTTATGCCTACTAGCAGGGCATCACACAAAATGCATTTAATGTATTTACTGGAGTGATATGAACATCTCTTAAGTGTATTATTAGAGCACTCTTAGGTGGCTACAGACTCAAAAACACTCTCCACTTTGGGAAGGAATCAAATATACTAAGGAAAACACATTGCCAGAAATTAGGGCTTCAAGCACAAGGAAAAACTTACAGTTCTGTGCAACATTAACATCCTTTTCTTTAATTTTTTTCTTGCTTCAGGAACACTTATCATCATGCTCTAGTTATAAAAGCAGTGCTTTGGCTACTTACAAGTTAATTGGGTATAAAGCTAAAATTGAACGTAATTAGAAGGTCCATGGTCTTAGCCCACAGAAATTCAGGCTATTACTTTTGTGCAAAGCTTCATGCTAAATGGATCTTTATTTCAATAAAATATCTTCTGTTAATTAGCATCATGAACTCCATCTGCCAAATTGAGAGTGTGCTCTCTCTGTGCATTTCCCATACTTTGAACAAAAGACTTCAAGTAACTATTAAGATGATGCATTTTTAGCAGCACAAAATCCTGAAATGCTAATCCGTGACAGAAGGAATTAGCATTTCATACACAATAACTTAAAAAGCAAGAAATGTGTTAGCTTATGATTTATTGAATACAAGGTCTTGATTCCCATCCATTAAAGTTTTCATCAGACTAGTTACAATTTTTAAATGCATTAGTGTCATAGTTTAAGTGGCTTTTTTCCCCCTTTTTTCTTTTTCCTTTTTCCTTTTTTTCCCCTGAACTGATATGGACTTTGACTAACCAAAATGAAAGAACTTATAGAAGATTCTGGCTCTTGCTCTTAAAGAAGTGTCCATCGTCCAAAGGATTATTGATCTCTGGAAGTCTTGGTGCTGCGACCACTTCCCTGGGGAACCTGTTCCAGTGCTCATCCACATTCTAAGTAAAGGAACTTTGTCCAATACCCAACCTAAACTCCCCCAGTGAAGCTTCATGCTATTCCCTCTGGCCCTGTCAATGGTCATCAGAGAGAAATGAGAAAGGGTAATGAGTGTCTGTATGCCCTAGAAAGGAACCTGGCCTGGCACACAGGTGAAAAGTTGAGGAAGGGGTGAATTCAAGCACTCTCCCAAGCTGGGTTGGTGAGCAGATCTGACAGAGACAGAGATAAAACCTTCCCATGCCCTGCTTCCTCGTGGAAGTGGGAATAACGTTTTTCAACAGAGTATTCTTATGGTTTTATCCTGCAAGTATTTACTCTGAAATTAATAAAGTCTATTAATTAATAAAGTCAATTTCATCCTTCAACTTACGTTGTGGAAATATTTAAATGCATATATTTGTTATAATTCCTAGATTACCAAGTTCTCAATTGCCATATGTATTTCTACTCATAAAATTCCTTAATTTTAGCTATGGTTCCACTTGAAATTATAAAATATGCAGAAAAAAATTAAAATAAGTTCCATCCCATTCTTTTTCTACATGCTATGTTATACACATAATAAATGCAGTTTGGAGAGGATGGTTGTAAGTCAACATCAAACTCCCTGGAAAATCCTGCCCTTCCCAATTTCCAAAGCTTCCTGCAAAAATTCAGCATAATTGTGAGAATTCAGAAAAAGAAGTTCAATTTCTACATGTGGGATTACCATTCAATACAGTGTTATTTCACATAATGCTATCATGGGAAAACATACTTTGAGTTAAACAGTGCAAAAATTTGACCAGATCCCATTACACGTAGATCTTAATAACAGCTCTCAAAATGCCAGTTTATATGTACAAAAACTGAATGAACCATACAGTGATCACTCACAGAGGCTGGAGCAGAAAGGAGGAAGGGGGAATGTGGTTGTTGCTCAGCCATAACCGATGAGGAGTTAACGCAGAAGGACTGGAGAGACAAAGCAGCCCGTCCCCTGGTGAGGTATCTATTTGTTCAGAATAAAGGTTACTGCCATTCATTTGAACAAAATGGGCACTGCACCTAACTCAACTGTCAGGCAAGATACAGCTGAATGGTGCTTTTGTTGAGAATGATAAAAGACAAGAAATTCAGGTATAATGAAGTCTGTTTCATACATACCAGGCAACCTGACGTATCTTATCTTCCCAGGATAGCATCAACTTGCTGTTAAAATAACCCTGGTATTTTGGCCTCAGAAATCCTGGAGACAATCACAAATATTTGCTGCTTTTCAATTGAAGAAGTGCTTGCCTGGACTGCCATGTACTTTCCCCAGACATTTTACTACCCTGACTGAAAAAAATATAGTCTAACATGTCTTTGGGAGCATTGTTGATGGAGCATTTCATGCAAACTGATTTATTGAACACTTCTTATCTGGGGGCCTGATTTGTTCTTGTTCTCAATGCTTTCCTGGCACAACATACTTATGGTTTGATCCTCAAACTATGAAAACATATTATGGTGCATGAAAACAGAACAATCTGGTCCTAAATATGCAATTCCACTAGTTGGGAAAAAAAAAAAAGAAAGGAAAGAAAAATAAGGACAGCTGCTGCCTTCCTATTAACTTTACATAAAAAGACAGAACAATTTTAGAAGATGAAGATTCAACTGAGTTTAATGATGCAATGACTCTGGGGTCAGATCACAGCAAATTAGCTGCCTACAGAGTTAGTATTTCACTTGCAGGCTTTCCGCTCTGTATTTTGAACAAAAGCCCAGGACAGACTGCTTTTTTCACCTTTGCACAGAGGTGATTTTTTGTAAGTCTTTTTTTTTTTTAAAGAAGTCATCATTTTTTGAAAGTCCTCATTTTTTTGAAATTACTGCAGCTGAGTAACTTCACAGGTAGAAAATGCCAAAGGAGAGAAGTCCAGGTAAATTTGCTTCAAGTCTCTTATGCATCTCCAGTTACGTAATTCTTATTGTATGTTCTCTTATAGCATGGTATCTACATGAAGAAACATCATGGGAATAATTCCATGAAAATATAATATTGCAAACTGGCTTTTCATAACTACATTTTCACACTGACAAGTCTGCAAACTTGCTTATATGCTTTTTAACATGAGCAGTATAATGAATCTTTTCTCAACAATACTCCCAGTAATCAAAGCATCAAAGATACCCAGCAAGAGAAATTTCAGACCACAGGATTAAATCCCTGTGGTCTGAAATTTTCCAGGATTAAGTGAGTGAAAGCTGGACCTCAAAAAGAAAAGTGTCAGGCAAGTTTAGCAATGGATGTTTAGGCTAATAGGAAGCTTTCTAGCTCTATTTATTTGCAAACTAATCAGAAGGAATTTGAATTGAC
This sequence comes from Cichladusa arquata, assembly GCA_026413545.1. Lineage (NCBI taxonomy): Eukaryota > Metazoa > Chordata > Aves > Passeriformes > Muscicapidae > Cichladusa > Cichladusa arquata. The sequence continues at coordinate 15,047,975 of JAOTQP010001652.1, forward strand.
ACCTTGCTAAATGTTTCAGTTGTGCCTTACCAAAGTGCAGTGGCAAAGATTACGAAACAGAATTTCTTGGTAAACTTGAAAATCTCAAGGTAAGAACGACATTCTTACCATCCCGAGAATTCCTTATCAACATTTAGTATTAAATAAAATCAAACGAAAACTAACAAACAAAACAATCTCAAACCATCAGGAAAAGATGAATTAAAAGTCCAGGTTTTATGTTACACTGCAGACTGGGTCTTGAATCTCAAAAGGCCTCTTTTATTCTACACATTAGAAACAATAATGACCTGTGCTGGTGTTGCTGTTCCCTCTGAAAATGATGATGGAACAGAGTTTGTTGGCAAGTGAGCAGACCTATTTAAATATTTAGATTAGCAGTAAATAGAAGTGCTTTCACTCACCTGCTTGTCCCTCAGTCTGTGCAGTGAAAATTAGGAAAACTCTACATGGCTTGTTTCAGAAGTGAGGCAACATCACTGTGCTGTCCTTTCCCTCATCTTCTCCGTAGCTCACCCAGTCTATTTCATGCCACTTGTCAAGACCTGCTTGCATTTAACTTGGAAAAATTCATGCTCTTCTACAATTTATTTAAAATGAAGCTCTGTGCAGAAGTTATCTTGCTTGCATCTTCTTTGCCCTAGTTTTCTTTTTACTTACATTTTTTATGTTTAAAAACTTGCTTTGTTAGTCCAGCTTCAGTGCTTAGGAGAGTAGTGTTACAATACACTGCTTTTTCTGCTCTGCTTTCATTTCCTCTGGTTATTCATTTACACAAGATTTCCTACCTTCATCCAGGAAAAGAACAAATGTTATTCTTTGGGATTTCAGTGGCTGGAGATTTTAGCATATCAATTACTGCCTTTTATTTTTCTTTTGCATCAATGGAACAATAAAAAGAGCAGCAGTGTTACATGAAAAAGCCAAAGCCAAAAGATTTGAAAACAAAGTTAACTCTGGTTTCTAGGGGAGGAAGAGCTAGGCAAAACCATGCACATCTAGGATTTTGAGAGAGATCTCAAAGATATAATTAATAATTCTTACTGAAGGCCATAAATAACCAAATGATAGATTTAACAACACACCTGTGGAAATCTTGCCATCTCTCCTATGTCTTTGTCACAACTACTGAGCTACTACTGAGCCATGCACACTTCATCCACATCAGAAGCACCTTTATATCACTGTGCTGGGCTTTTCAGTCATAACTGGAGCCATCCCTTAAAACATGAAACTGTCAAACACTATTGAGATATCATAGTAAGCTCGAGTGCAATGTTTAAACAGAGAATGAACTGAGGAAGTGACCAGCACCTTGGTATTTGCTTAACATTACCACCATCAGAACAAAAATAAATCTCTCTGTAGAAGTTTTGATGTGACATTAAACATGACCTTTTAAGTAACTGATTGAAATGGGATTCTGTAGAAAAAGAAAGACATATACGAAATGACGAGATAAGTACTGCATTCATTACTGCTAGTCTCATTGAGTTAAAAAAATCCCTTTTTTAAAAATAATTGCACTAGCAATAGTCAGAAATTAATTCTGACTCATCATTATCACATAGGCTACTTGGCAACCAATATTCAAACAACTAATTATAAAGGCATGTCAATGCAAAAGCAACTAATAGACAGAACATTTCAGATGGAGATGCAAGTGAATGAAATCATGATTAGCCAGGGTTTTCCCAGGGAAAAAAGAGGGAGGAACTGTCCCCAAGACAGTGCTATGATCACTCTTTTCTGAGTTTCTGACTGAAGTCAGAAAATTGTACCAATAAGATTTATTTTCCCTTACAGATAAGGGAAAAGTCAGAAGAAGGTTGGGAAGATGTATTTTTGACTTAAAAATACATAAAAAGTAATTCAGATTGTGTTGTTTCATTCTCAATATAGATTGCTGCAAAAAGGGCAAGCTTATTTAGCAGAATAATTGAGGGAATAAAGAAAAAAATAAAAAGCTTCCTATTTTCATACCCTATATTTTTTACCTTATTTCAATTCAGGAAAATATTTACCTTATTTCAGTTCAGAATCTTACCCATCCCTAAAACTTTCATTTAAAAATGGGAATTACTCTTTTTCTGAAGTCATATGACTTTATTCCAAATACATTAGTGAAAGATGACATTGTATGACCAGATGATTATTTTGTTTAGTTGCAAAACCAGAAACAGAGGACAAGAACACACTGAGGTTACCAAGCTGAAAAAACTGCTTAAATTAGGACTTGAAGGGAGGGGATTATTCTGTGACTGGCTTATAGTCACAGCTTGTACTTCAGCATGTATTGTCATGCATTAAGTTGTAGGATTTTCTAGACAACTCTGACAAAGCCAGTTAGTACAAATGGCCTTCATATTTGGAGATTTAATCTAACCTATTTCAGAATAGAAATTTTTCTAAATATTTCTTATTTTGTTACAGAGAATGAAATACTGTGACATGTTCTTTAGTTGTTCTCAAATAGGGATAGCAATGGAAATGGTCTTTTCAAAAGGCTTTTGCAGTATGAAAGGTGATAGCCTATTGACTGACTAAGCTAGATCCTTATTGAAAATAAGTCAACTTTTGATCTGTGCAATCACTATTTCACCTTTATAAATCAAAGAACAAAGAACAAACTGTAGTGGAAGGCTCCAAAGCATATTCACACTTTAAAACACCATTCAGCAGTTACTGCTGCAGTCCCGTGGCAATGCTTCAGCAACTCCATGCAATTAAATCAGACCCAGAAAATCCCCTGAGCGAAAAAAGACAGAATAAGACAGAGACAGTGATGCTACTTCCATTACAGCAGGTAAATAACTCTCTTTAATTTCCTTCAAACATGGAACCAACCAGGTAAAGTGCATCTTCACACAGGCATAATGAATGTTTTGGGTGCCTCAAAATGCAATATGATTACAAAAGGAAGAGACATGTAAACAGACCAGTTTCCTTTCTATTTCCAGGGAAATCTCTTTCCACAATATGTAATGGATAATATAATGGAGGGGTTTAGGTGTGCCAGACAAGAGGATTCAGTGTGCTGAAATTTTCACAAATGATAAGAGAAGTTAAGGTTCTCTAAGCACAGCTGCTAGAAAGCTTTTGTTTGAAAGCAAAAGGAAATCTATTCTATGATTTGTCAGGAAGGAAGAGCCTGGGAGAAACAGCTGTTTGCACTAAGTATGGTCTAAGTAAAGCAAGCTGTTATCTCTAGAGTATGTGTGATGTCTTCCTCTGCCCCAGGTACTGACGCACAAACAAAACACGTGAATCACAGATATAAAACTGCTCCAAACCTCCAGCATAGGCTTAGCTAAAACACCAGCATACATACAGAGCACAGATATTTTTTATGTTCTCCAAAGTTTGAAGCTCCCTGAAGAGTGTATGCAACAGGTAACAGTTCTTATTCCCATTCACAATGAAGAAAAGGCATTACAGATTTATTTCCCTCTGTCATTTCTTCCCTAATGTCATATAAAACCAATATTTCTTAGTCCCTTCATTTACTTCCATTCATATTTTGAGTTGATTCATGGTGATGGGGCATTTTTTTTTTTTTTTTTCCTGCGAGTTGGGTAAGAAGTCCCAGAAATCTGAACACAGATTACAAGAGTAGAAAATTGAAGTTTCTCTGCTTTGGAAAATGGTGGTGGGACATGGAAAGAGAGAAGAAAGGAGGATATGAGTTGAGAGCAAACTATTCCTAGTTCCACTGGCTATTCTCAAGTAATTTGCAGATGGAAATCTGTATATCCAGTTATATCCAGGAGATGAGAAATGCAAGAGCAGGGAATGAAAAAAACCAAAACAACACAAAACACAGCACATTTGCTTTGTTTTAATCATATCCAGAATCAAGGTCATGTATTCTGATTAATCTCTCCCCTGAATTAAATAATTTGTTAATAAAGATACCCAGAAGCTGTTTGGATTTCTTCTTCCATTGTAAATGCTTAAAAAATTCCCTTAATGTAGAAGGTATGATTTCAAGAAATGCAAGTCAATTCTCCATGAGCAGAAACCTAAAAGTAGCTGCCACATCACAAAAAGCTGCATCCAGGGGCAAGGTTGCAAGAATAAATAAATTCCAACACTTGCTTTCCCGTGTTATCAGCTGTGTGTTTGCCAGGTTTTTTACTCATCTTTCAGCAAAACTGGAGTTCCAAATGCAAAGTGAACAGCTCAGGGGGGTTGCATGTGCTTCTCCCCAGTGGGGGCTAAAAGTCACAAACCAATGAACAGATTGAAATGAGGTAAGATTTCGACATGCAGTAAAGACAATTTAAGTACTGTTCCATGTGTCATATCATTCATTTCCTTCAGATCAGTAATTTGATAATCCATAAAACAAGCTCTACTCAGGATTAACATGTAGAGAATTCCACAGGGCAATTAATTTAAAAGGCAAAGCTGCAAAGGAGTCATGAATTAAGGATTTATTCTGTTCAAATATAACATCAGAGGGTATCACAAACCAGAGAGAAGACTTCTCATCTGGTAGCACACTCCATGTGGCCAGTGCATTCTGACAATGCAATTGACTCTGTCAGGTGAGACATTTCTGGAGATATGGACAAACAGACTTTCCCAGACAGATCTTTGCTTTGGACTTCACTCACAGCTCAAAGGTCCGGAGTAGGAACAAGACGAGGGTTGTCCCCATAGGACAGGGAGATTAATTCTCTGAAGCCCACCTGAGCCATAAGTTTTCGTAAGAATTTCACTGAAGCTCATCTTTATTAGTAGCTATCACTTCTGGCTAGATTGACAAGGTTGGAAAGGCAAAGAGTCATGAATAAACTCAGCTCTATTGCTTTTCCAGAGCTGGTTTAGTTATATCAATCTCAGTCCCAATTCTTCATGCAATGCTCAGAATTGTCTCTTTCCTTACATCTAAACAAACCTGAACCTTAATTCTGAATAAAAGTGCTCTTGTTTGAAAATCAACATGTAAAACTTGTCTGTTCTTTTGTTGCCCTCACTTTAATACCATTTAAATTACCCAAACCTTATTTATTCATTTAAACTGCACAGCAGTTAAAGCAAATAAATAATTTTGAATACAGGAATAGAGCAACCATCTTGAGACAATGAAATACTAAAAATGTGATGAGGTCATTGATTAAAATGTTCCCTTCAGCAAACAGTAAATAAATGACAGCATGAATTCCCATTTGGCTCAGGAAGCGAAGCCAGCACAACTCACTTCAATAGCTGCCAAAGCATCATTGATTATGAGGGATCAAACTCTTTGCTAGCTCACTAATATCAAAGCAGAGAGATTAATCATGGACTGCAATTCAGAGAAAACTGTTGCAGGACCCATCACTGCTTTTGATCTATGAAGGTTAGGTTTACCTTTGGCAGATCCCAGTGGTGAGGCTCACAGAGCAGCTTGGACACAGCTGTGTCCACTGCAGTTTTACTAAAACCCCTCCAAGAATCTTATTAATTCCATAAAACTTTTAAATGCTTTTGGGAATACTTTTCAATCTTTGTTTATCCTGATTCAGTTGTTGTGAGAGGCAGTCAATCACTGAAGTAGCTCTTAGCTGAAGAGCCTTGCAATATGTTCTGTGCACCAAGATGCATTTTTCATCTGACATACACAAGACACCTCTCACATCAGCAACTTGCATGGTTAGCCTTTGCTATTGATAATTTTCTGCTGGAATGAGAAGTATCTTAAAAATATTCACTCTCTTTGGCAAGAAATAAAAGATACAATAGGGTTTTACTTGGAGAAGAATTTTCTGTAGGTAACAACATAGTTATCTAAGTGGAAGCAGGGCAAGAGATTCTATATCTTCTCTTACCAGAAGCAGACCAAAACCTTAATCATGAAGTCAGTATTAAAATTCTGTTCTCAACTGGAACAGTGTTTCTTTAAAATAAGTAATTTACAGTAGATATTGTCATACAAAGAATGAGCATACAAAAATATCATGGGGTTCTTTATACAAGGAACTCAACCAGTGTCCATAATGAAGCTAAAAATTAAGTTTTACCAAGGTCTTATGGTTTTGATGAAGTCATCCAGAACTTTCCAGAGCTCCATCCAAATTTCCTTGCACCTCTCAGTGACAAGACTTCAGCACACTCTGGGGAAATTATTGCATTTGGTGCTTCTATACAAAGTAGAGGATACAACTCCTCAACAGCAGGTTGGCTCTGATTGCACATCTAATATTAGACAGCCCTAGCTCTCAGTAGGATTTTCAGAGAGAGGCTATTGACTTACTGTCCTTGTGTGTCAAACCAACAACCTGTAAATCATATGACTAAGTATATGGGGAGTTTATTTCTGAGGCCAGACAGGGAGATAAAGAATAAAGATGCACCTAAAGAAGATTGAAACTCAAATAATTGATTTCCTGAGGCAAAATTAATAAAGATTTTTTTTTCTCATACTTTGCAGTTAAACCTCAGACTTCTCTCCTGCAGAAAAGCTTTCTGTTGGCTAGCATGATGCCAAGTAATCCAAAAGATAGTTTCTTCTGTTAAACCCATTAAACCCAGATTTAACTTTTCACAGATGTGCATTTTGGGTTTTTTGCTGTTTGTCCATACTGAAAACATGCAAAAAAATTTCTCAGACTAATGTAAGGATATAAAATATATTTACTGAAGAAAAAGTAGAATAAAGAACATTTAATGCATTTAGTATGCCAAATATTAAATGCATTTTATTGGTAGGAGTGTTTTGTGAAACAAGTGTAAATTCATGCTTCGCAGAAATTCTACCTTAAAAGTTAAAAGTTCTAAATATTTCTTTATTCTAGAAGAACTTAAAGAACTTCTAAAATACAGTATCATAAGCCTTATTATAGCACTGGCTGCCTTGAGCTCTCCCCTATATTTTATGATCAAGCTATAAATTTCCCCCTTGACAGATTGCTAACTTTGGTCTTGCTGCTTACAAGCTCCAAATATGAACCAAACCAGCAGGAGTGGGGTGTGCATAAAGAAATCTCTGTGCTATTTCATTCTAATATCACCCAGTTTTCTGCTGTTATGTTGTAAGAGTGTCTTTTCTCAGTGCTACTGCATGGAAACATGGAAAAAATACCAAGAAGATGAGATGAAGGTGAGCAGTGAGAGAGAGGATCAGCTGCTTGGAACAGCTCAGTGCCAGTCTCATTCTTGCATTTAAGAGCGCTGTAATCTCTACTTTCCACTCAGAAGAAAAGTAGATTTAACCAAAAACCAGGTTAACTAAACTAAACTAAGAATAAACAAAAATTTTTTAAAAAACCTACTAAATTAAATAAAATAAAAGAAAATATAATAAAAATAAAATAAAATTAAAATAAATTAAAATAAAATAAATTTAAGCAAAATAAAATTAAAAATAA
>JAOTQP010001652.1:15063934-15095308 GCA_026413545.1 Cichladusa arquata
AAATCCAAAAACATGTAAAGTAGATTAAATAGAATAGAAACGGGTTGTATTTAATAAAAATGTTTCACCCACCAAGAAAGTAACTGTTGTGCCTATGCATCCACCTGAGCATGTAAATAAAGTTAATATAGAAATTAACATCTCATGGTGTCATACTCAGGGTATCTGAGCCTCCTAGGGTAGCTCAATTCCCTGTCTAGCAGCAGGGAATGCTTCCTCCCTTGCTTTGCCCTCCTCCTCTGTGCCAGCCGCATCCAGCCATAAAAATGTTCAGTTTAACCCAGATAAAACTGAACTCACAACTTTTGTATCATGTTAGGTCAATTTATTCCAATAGATTTTTTTCTGACGAGCTCCACTTTGGAAGTCAACCTATGCCTGTGCTGAAGAAAATGTGCTCCTAAGTGTCATTTTTGGATATATTTTTCTCTTCACACATCAGTCCCCAGTATATAAATTGAAACAAACATCCTTCACTCCTCTGTCTTGTCTAGTAAGATTTTAATTTCCTGAGTGCAGTGACTTCTCTGCATTTCCAAGCCTCCCTGCAGAGAGCTTTGAATTCAGCTGGGGCTCCTGGGTGCTGCTGGGGCTCCGTGGTGGATGTCAGGCACACAAAAGCAGCAGTGCAGGATCCAAAGCAGAGGTGATTCATACCGAATTAGAGCTCATAAGACCTCCTCATTAAAAAATTCCACAGTGGCTCTACTTACCATGCATGTCATTCCCTAAAGTACTCGTGTAGCATCTGCCACCCACAAATAATTAACAGGCTGAGAGTGAGGAAAGGTGCGTGCAGCGAGTCAGATTGGCTGCTCCCCCGTGCTCCCCTGTTAAAGGGATGTGCAAAGGGTGAGAACACCAAGGCCGAGCAGCAATTACTTCACCACACAAAATCACAAGGCAGCAAGGAATGTCTGCACTTGAGCACTGGCAGAGCAGATGAACACAGCTAGCACAGAGCAGCACGATCAGCTCTGAAAAGATCTGCATTTAAGCGCTTATTAAACTCCCTCAGAGCTTTCCTGCCAACACAAATTGTGCTGGCTCGACAGCAGTGGAGCTGTCAGGATTCTGCAGCCCAGTCCACACGTATGTGTGGCTACAGGAGCACAAAGATGCTCACACGAGCTGACACAAAGTCACACAAGGATAAGGGATCATTACAGCAATGTAAATGCATCCAGCCTAGCAGAACTGTGCTGTTGTAACAGAGAGATCACAACTAGGAGCAGCACATTTTCACATCAGCAAGCTGCCTTTCAGAGAACAGATTTGCTCAGCCAACACAATGCAAAGGTTCAGGGAATCAAGAAGCAAGAGGACTCTGAAACAGGAGCAGAAGCTCACAGAAGATGAAAAGGGGAAGGCACTGAGTGCAGATTTATAACAGTCACCGTATTACTGACCAAATATTATTGCATTAAAGCTACAGGGCATCACAGGCATTTTCTCAGCTTATTAGCTGCCAAAAATAGAGAAGAAAATTATAAAAAATATACAGGGACCAGATTCTTACAAAGAACACATGGAACATTCCCCTTACAGTGGCAAATACCTTGTTTACATATTAGGAGAAACAAAACTGGAAAACCAGGATAGAGTGTGAGAGAACAGTTCTTGTGTGTAATGTATCAGTAGCACCAGGCCCTAGCACTTCATGAAGCACAATCAAAGCAGCACAGCTGGAATTTGTAGCCCACTGTGTTATCAGTCTATGAAAAGCTGCTTAATAGAGACAGTGCCATCTGGGCCAATTACAGACAGCACATCTTAGGCAGGATAGAAAATGATTCCAAGTCACTGTTAAAGTTCAATATAGTTTTCTTTTGTCTTGCTTTCCCTTTGATTTTGCCTACAAAACAAGGACCAGTAGCAATGACTTTGGCTTAGACTAAACTTACTAAAATGCTAGGGTAATTTTCTATCTGCTTAACTGAAGAGATTTGGATGCAAAGATTTATAAGGGAAGAAATCAGCATAATTTTCTGAAAGTTTCAATATAAAAGAACAAATCTCAGTCTTGGACTTGTCTACTCCCTCCCACTTTATATACAAAGTACTCCTCTGGGAACAAGCAGACCAGTTTTCACTTCTTTACTATATTCAGATCACATGGAAGAAATAAAAAGGAAACATGCTGTAATGTCAACAGCACACCATTACAATAAAGCCTATGCAATAAACCAGAATAAGATAGAACTATAAGGATATGAATATTTTTACACTCCTCATGCCCTATCTGCCAACATTTTGCATCAGCACAACTGACACATATTTTATGTCTTTTTGTTTGCTTCTCTTCTAACAAATACTGCTTAGGCAAAACTAAATCATACATGGGACCTGTCCCTTGCACTCCCAGCAGGACTGTAATATGCAGTTTGTCCAGCATAAAAAAATCTCTGTTTAAGAATAACATTAATGGATATAGCCACCAGGTGACATTTAAAGGAATAAATTATTATGGAAATAAGAATAAATTATTCTGGAAAAAAATCCTATGTTTAAAGTGTCCCATTGGTTGTAAAAAACTTACTGAATATTCAGCAGTAAAAATGTCACTGGGCTACATAAAGCTACTTAACATCCTAAGGGGGAGATATCCTCTCTGCAGAGAATACTGGGATCTTGTTCATTCCTGTGAGAGCAATTAACCCACAGAAGTTGGCCCTTTAGCCCCACCATGTAGCTGCTCTTGAAGGCTGCTCCTTTTTTACCTTTAGCAGAAGACAAAGCAATGTCATATGTGGTAGATATGTTCAGTACATGTTCAAATAGGTACCAAAAATCACAGTGAGTAGCTCTGAGCCTTCCTGTTACAAAATTGCCTCAGAAAAGTGCTTCATTCCAGTACTTCAGTTGAAATTTGTAGGAACTCACCTGTCAAATGTAAAAACAGAACTGCTCAGTAGGGAACTGTTACCATCTACCTTCAGTGATTTGCTTTATGAAATAATTGCTTCTTTCATTACTCTCCAGGAAAAAAATAAAAAGCTAAAAAAATTATGAACACTCCTGTCTTGCAGTAGCTTATATGACAACAAAATCTGTTTTTATTATACTGAGTAAGGTTTGTGTTGTTTAAATCTGTAAGCAAACAGGCACAAGGAGGGTGTGGGAAAATGACAGCGGGTAAAATTAGAGAAAACTGGGAAGTTATATTCACATTCCAACAGAAGTTATAACAGTAAGGTAATTCTAGGGTGAAATGCAGCAGCTAAATTCAATGCCTTAAATTTCTGTAACACTCACCACACAAAACATGCTAAGGGAGAGGAAACAAAGGGTGGAGCAGAATGAAGACACCATGGCTAGATTCTGTTTCAATCCCTGCAGGAATGGGAACTTTATGTTCCCAGGGAGGTGATAAACTACGTAGCAGCTGCTAACCAAGGGAGAGAGGAGAGGTCCTGCTGCTGAACCAGCAACTGTGGTGAAATCACTCTCCTCATGTGAACTTTGTTCATTATGTTGTCATTGTCATAACTAACTCACACCTGCATCCCAAAGTTACCTTCACTGGGCATGTGATCTTTATTTTATTGACTGTGCATCTGAGAGCAAAGGGAGAGAATTTTACCTGTCTGGGCTGCTCTGTGCAGAGTCCCCATGATGGGACACTGGCAGACTGGTCAGGCACAGGGATCTCAGCTTTCCTGAGGCACTGCTAGACATCAAACACAGAGGGTGTGAGGAAATCCTCCCTTTCTCATGACTCTGGGCTCCTGCCAAGAAGAAAAATTTCATTCAAAATAACTTGATGAAGTATTAGGACGCACTGACCGTTGACTGAGTAACAGGACAACAGAGAAGTAAAATCTCACAATACACTGATGGAAACATTTCTGGAAGCAAACATATACAGAAGGACACTGCTTTATGGTAGCAAGATATGTTCATAACCAGAACCATTAGATTTAATCTTTTATTCTGAAATGAATATTCTGGTTGGATGTTGGTATAAAGCTGAACCCAATGAAGCATGAAATTACAGGAAGGCATTCTTATACTATTTGCTGGTTAAGTGCATCTGCATTTTTTCACCCAGAGTACTCAAATTACTTTATAAATACCAATATTCTATTTTACAGATGGGGAGACTGAGATTCTGAATGGTGATGTTTGCTGCATAGGAATAACAAGCAGTTTAGCAACAGAGGTTTCACACCTAGTGGGGCTTAATTCAAACAGTGCTACCTCATGAGCCAAGCTCCCAAGGCATGACTATGCAAATAACTTCTGCATGTTTTTGTTTCTCTGGAAAATCCTCTCCCTAGCCAAGAGACTTCTAGGTTGTCAAACAAAGAGTACTAAATTCCCTTTGTCACAATAAGCAAGATAAATGTTTTTTTTCAGAGTTCAAGCTAATCAGAAGGAGGTGTTTTGGGTGGGGTTTTTTGCTTTTATGGCAAGGGCATTGAAGCCACTTAACCATGGAAAGAAATAATAAAGGTTTAAGAAATGAATTTATTGCAAACAGTATCCCAAACCTTGAATTTGATAGCTAGACACCCAGGAGCTGGGGAAAATGGAGAGAGTCACATTCAGAGTCCTTGCTCAGGGACTCTTTTCACTGATCAATCATTTACTGTAAAATACAGTAACAGCCTCAGGTACACAGAGCAGAATAAAACATTGATTCTAAGTTTCTGAATGTTTTTTGCTTTTGAGCTTTGTTTTACTCTTTTGAGGTCTGTAAAGATATATACACATAACAGCAAGAGACGTAAACAAATAATCATTTACATCATAAGACAGAAAAAAACCCTACCTAGAATTTTCCCAGCCTAAATCTGTACTTTTCAGAGTTGCATCTTTGCAGTTTATTTTATAATAAAAGTTGAAATATTCAATGTCATAGCATAATGAAGGAGATACCTTCTTTGCTGGTTGTTAATTTGCAGAATAATTCATAATGGGGGGAAGAAACTTTGTTTCCTAAGAAAATTTCATGCCAAAAGCATGTTAAATAAGAAAAATATCTGCAGAGATGGAATTGCAGTGCCTGCATACTGAGTGAGAAGACTTTGGGATTAATTAAAAAACTGCTAGCTACTTCTACCAGCATGCATTCTCAGACATTGCAAAAATTCACTAGATATTATGAAGTGGCAGCAGTAACCAAGAACAAACAAAGCAAAAAAAAGTTTTTTTAAAACATGCACAAAAAAAAAATCCTCCCTAAAGCAAACATTTGCATCTAAAAGAAGTGTAAAACTCAAAGTATAAGAGAAAATAAACTTAAAAGAAATAGAACTTTTATGTAATAAAATCTACTGAATATAAAAAAAATTTTGATTAAAAAAAATGTTACCAGTAATGTTTGTGATTATTATTTTAGTGGAAAAAGTTGGTTTCAAAAATGTGAGTTTAGGATAGCAATTTCTCTTAATTTTATTATTTTATTTTATTATTAATTTTTATTATTTATTTTATTTATAGTATTATTGGTGCTTCACACTATGAAAAAAATTTCTACAACTATTATTTTTTTTAATCTACATTTCCACCAGCTAGAAAATGAATGACTTTCCAGTGCCATTGAAAATCTTCAATCCATTCTATTTCAATCTACAGGTATTCTAATTCCTGTGGATTTTCCTCAGTTCTTCATATGGAACTCCTCCATCAGCACTTTTACATATTTTTATTAGCTGATCCATCACGTTTGATAGAAAACAAGTAAAGCATCACAATAGGCAAAGAAATCTTTAAAAAATCTTCAATCCCATGCTTTAAAATTTGGGCTGTCCAGCTAAAGAGACACTCCAGCTTCAAGAAGTGTTGAGGCCTGTGTGATAAAAAAGATGAAAAACTTCCCTGAGTAAATTCTTATCCTGAATTTATACTACCAGGATTTTTGGATCAGGAGAATGGCTAGAACTAAAATTTGTAAGACCCATGAGTCTGTCCCTCCACCTCTGCGCCCTTTCATCTACTCTTCTGAGCATTGTCAGATACAAAATATCAAATTTATTAATGCTTCCTTGTGAATACAGTGTAAAATTCCTATATAAAAGTAGAAGTAGCATCTAGCTCTTTCAACTCACAAAACATATTAATTAATCTCTTCTGAATCAGAATACTCACTTTTCAAAATATGGTGATGCATTAAAAAATAAGTTAAATATGTTACTTTTCTTTGCTTGGGTTTTTCCATTTTAAGTAGCAGGAGTAGGCAAATTAAGAAATATAGATTTGTTTACACACTTTAGAATGGATATACAACAGGGGAGGAAGAACTGAGACATGAGATAAAATGCCACATTTTATATACAAATAGCAACAAAGCAATACCATATATTTTGTGTTAAACAAAGGCAAAACAATAAATCTATAGGAAATACTGTATCTATGGGGCACAGGAGTCAACTTGTGAAATCCTGAGACCAGACTGAGGAGATAAAGCAGCTTCAAAGACAGTCTGTCACTGTTTTTTCAGCTAGTCCTTTCACAGAAGGTCTTTCAGTAGAAGGCTCTCCAGGAAATACAAGTTTTATCTAGGACTTGGACTCAAAGATTCTTACTGGTCACTTCCAACTTGAGATATTCTATGATTTATAAAATTGTTTCATTTTCAGTATCAGCTTCATCAGCCTACCCTGGAGATTTATGACACCAATCTCTCTCAACATTATACTTTCATTAAGACTATGGCAAGCCTATAGCCGTGCAAAGGAAGAAAATCCCAGATTTTATTTCCAGAGGAAATTATTAAATCAAAACAACCCCAGCAGACTTAAAGGAAAAAATAATTACATTAAATTGCTTCTTTTAGTTGATTTTTTAAGTTCTTTGATTTAGCAAGACAACTGGCTGGTATGAAATAATCATTCCCTGTAGAGTCCTGGAGCAGCAGAACACTTGAGGACTGGCAAGAACATATTCAGTGCTGTTCTACCACACATCCTGAGATGTCCCTTTGAGGGAAGATGCTGAAGCACACGGCAGCACCATGCCCCTCATAGCATTGTCCTTGCCTTACTGTGCCTGCTTTGCAGCAGTTTAGAGGCTGGAGACACAGGCTGAAATAAAAGACCTGCATATTCGTCTGCTGGAGCAGGCAGGTTTTTGGTCTCTCACCAGAATGTATCTGGTAAAAGGAGCACGCCACAGATGCCCCCTCAAGGCAGCCCAGAATTCCTATCTGCCAATGGCACATAAGGTTTAATCAACATATGAGAAAGAAGGAGGGAAAGCATCTGCTGACCTGCTCTAGCCAAGACACAGACAATTTCATTCTTCTTAAGATGAAGTAACTCAGCAAGCAACCCCCTATTTTATTAGGGGGGAAATGCAAGGCAGCCAAACATCCCTACTAAATCAAACTATCCCAAGCTGCCCTCTGAAGCTGCAATCCTCAGGATTGGAGTCTGGGATCTGCCAAATTAAAACATTAAAACATTACTTAAGTAATCACCATTTTATAAATAGAAGAATAATTTCCCCTGTAGCCAAATCTCCATATGCGAGATAACAGGCAAATGTTTCCATATTTTAAATATTAACTCTTGTGTAGACACACCTCATTTAAGATGGTATCTTGTTAACAATCCAAATCTCAAAGAGCTGTACTATAAGAAGGCTGGGTTATATCCTCAGCTCTGTAAATCATTGACTTCAACAGAAATAACTCAATGCACATCGACTACAGATCCAGCACACTGTTTATTGCTGAGCTTGCATAGAGAGAAGTGCTTTGAAAAATGTCATATCCCTGTCATTCATTTCAGGAATATATTTTCATGATGACTGGTCAAAGGTGGCTTTTCCCTTGTATTTTCCCTGCTTTACTGGCAGCTGTTATTTATTTAATTTTATTTATTTTAAAAGGTTTGTCCTCATCCTTCTCAGGCTCCCTTTGAGCATGGAAAGTCACAACAAGGTCTCCCCTGAGACCTCTCCAAGTGTCTCGAGGTTAAACATGCAAGAACCCAACGTATAGCTCGTATCCAAATATGACTACAAGTCAATCATCTTACTCCATAAATAGGGGACAGCCTGGTGAACTCTCCAGCATGGCAGTGGGCTGCGCACCAGGATCTCCCCTTGACTGGGGAAGCCTCCCAAAATTGCTCCTTGAGGCAGGGCAATTCCTTGCAACAGATTTGCAATGTGAATAACAGCATGCTAAACTTTGAAATCTTAGGTAAATTATATAAAGGATGGATTGTAGACATACAATCCTCTAGACACAAACTTTTGACTAAGTCTCAGACTAATTCTGGTTCTAATTCTTGTCCAGCCAGATGGATATCTTAAAAAAATCTCTTTCAAGCATCTGCAATGAAAATGTATGAATCAGGAAAAGGTGTAAAAAATACCAGAAATAAAGAGAGACACTGAATAGAACTTTCACCTAAAAACTATGGATAAGCACACTTAGTTTTGACATGTAACTTGATTTCTTTTGCTTAAGGTCTCATGGGGACCTTCCAGCTGGAGCAGATGTTCAGACCAATGGTTTTGGCAGTAAATGGTTGGGACAAATAAATGTTGAACCTGAGTTTGACTAACACACAGATATCAGAAACTGCCTGAGAAAGAAGATCTGGGAAAGTTTATTAAGGTGTTTATGTGAAAAATAATATAAGAAAATGCATGGGCAGTTTCACTTCAAAGACTAATGTAAAAAATGAACAGAGTATAGCAGAAAGCTATTGTGTGGCTTCTTTGGTTTTCTTTGGGTTTTTTAAAAGTAAAATTAATCTAGGGACAGGGAGCAAAATGAAGCATAAGCAATAAGTTCAACACAAAAGTGTTATTCTAAATAAAAGGGTAAGTCTCCCAGTAACCAAGCTTTTATCATTTAGACTGTGTAAAATTACAAATAACACTGATTTCCATCCAAGACACTGCAAAAATGATTAAATCAATGGACCTTTCTAAGGCAAGTCTGTTACCTTTTTTCTGGTAGAGGACAAAACACTGCACAGCACGATAAAGGGACTATTCATATGCATCCAGTATTTGCATAATATCTGACAATGCTGAGTTTTATCAGATTTCAATGTGTGCCCAATTTACATAGTCATAAAAATATTGGAAAATGCAGCCCAGGTTTATGGACTGTTTATGGACACTCTATTTCCTTGTTAGACACAAACAAGGCCTCACTTGAGCACACACAACATACACCAAAGGTGGGTGGAGAACCAAACCACACTTGATACTCCATTCTTTTCTGTATGCAAGTGATAAAGTCTTTTAATTCATAATCCAAAACATAGGAAAACACTCCTGGTGTGCAGACACAAAGCTGATTAAAGAGTCAGGTTGTCAGTGGAGCAGCTTACTGGCAATTAGTTACCTGAATAAAAGGAAGATGGTCACAACAGAGCAGCTTCCTATGAATAGCAATCACCTTTGTACTTGGACTAAATTTGCCAAAAACACGGAAATATTTTACAGTTTCTAAGAAAAACTTGCTACAGTTCTGGACTACATTTACAGAGAGGAAAATTATGAATTCACCAGCAAGTGTAGACATTTAAAAGCTTAAAGGCAATGAGCACAGGTTCATTGTTTGTGGGGAAAAAAGTAATATATAGACATAGATATAGATCATATAGAGACATTTTCTCAAATAATAGCCCTGAAGTTCTGAAGTTTAAGGAACAATTCACTGAAGCATGCCAGTTGCTATTAGCTCAATAGAGTCTGTGAAAAAAAGGGTCAGTGGAGTTAAATTGCATATTTTTCACCAATGGTAAAAAATGCTAAGAAAAAGAATATGAATGGTAGACTATTTTAACAGAGAAAACAGAAATATGCAAGAAGAACAAGCATTCAAGTCCCCAAAAAATCGTGTATTCATTCCTGGTGAAGTAACAAGCCCACTTAAGTTTCCTTAAGCTGCTAAATATAATTCATACAGGGACTAAATCTGAACTGTCACAGCCTGACTGCAGAGCTACCATGAAGTGATGGGAATGACAGATTCTGATTACATGACATCACATCTTAGAAGAAAAAGGAAAAAATAGAGTTTGAAACTTGGGCCAAAATGCTCCCAGTTGTGTGCCTTAGGTTGTCACCAAGAGAAATCTGTAATTCGGCACCTAAGTCCAATTGTCTTTATTTCATCACTTACAGCTGCTAAATAAAGCCTTTGATGTGAGACCAATAGAAGATTCACTGTAGAAGATGTTACTTCCCCTAAACAGGGCCCCTGGGACATGATTCCTTAGACAAAGAAATTCCTTAAAGCATGCCACCCCCTTCTCCTTATCAAAACTTCTGTTATCTCTTAGGATTTCTACTGGTTTTTAAACTTGTTAAGTGATTGGCTTTTTCTTACTTAGAATTTTAAGGTAATTGGTTAGTTCGTAATTTGTAGTTTTTATTGGTTAAGATCTCAATCCTCTAGAAAGCTATAAAAGCCCTTTGTTACATCATGTAATCGGACTTCTGTGAGCAGACCCCTTCGGAGAAATAAAGTTACCTTCGGAATATCTGTAGCAAAGTCTCAAGCCTTTATCTCTGCTAGCGCGTAGCTGTGGCTCTGCCTCCAGAGTTTTCTGAGCTATCTGGACTCTCGTAGCATCCCGGGGTTGGAAAGAATCCAACCCTTGGCAGCTACAATGCACCATTGGTATAAATCTCAACATTTTTTATTTGCAGACCTGTTTTCAGTATAAAACCTTATTGAAAAAAACCTGCTGAAAAAAGGAAAGTGTAATTGCCCTCACTCATGCCCAAATATATGATACAGTTAAAAACATAAAAAAAAGTCTCATGCATGAAGGTATTTTTTTGGTACTTATGAAATTGTTTCAGAGACAAATATGGAAGCCAAGTCAGGCCTCTAGGTGAAAAATCACACTGAATTAATTAAATTCAAATGTTAATATGTTAGCATGTAGCATATATAGGCTATTAAGTATTAAAATAGTCCAAATATTTCAAGACAGATCACAATGCATGAGATATAAAATAATCTCTTAGTTATTCATTACACAGATGGAATTTTCTTTCTGGAAGAACTGAAAGTGTACTAAGAATCAAGCAAAATATATAACTCCAGATAAAATCTATCTTTTAATAATAAAGAAAACACTTAGCTAAATAGGGATTCATCTAGATATACACTGATATTTTCTTAGTATCAAATAAGTTATAGATAACTCCATATGAGAGAGATTATACATTTCATTCCTAAGTGTTGACTCTGTGTACAGATCCGTGTTGGTCACAGTAGACAGGTTTCCAGCTTCCACACATGCTTCCTTTCTGCTTTGGATAAATCACAAACACAATCAACTTTTACAGGATTATTTCTCTATGCATTGTGTACTGTTACAAGCAGAGGTGATGACACCTCTTCTCTCAGGGTACTTTTGGCTGCACAGGAAAGAGGAAAAGAGATTTTTCATTTGTGTGGTTTTGCATTCTAGAGAGTTTAGATACCTGTTTATTCAAATAGGCAGGTGCTTAGCCAGCCTTACCCTAAGAAAGGCTGGTACATCTCCCTGCAGTAATCAGAATGCAAAGTTTAGCACTCATTTGCAAGGGTCATAATTAATACAGTAGAAATCTTTGTTTAAATGTTGTCTTGGCTGAGCACGTTCAAAATTAATGTCACATTGAATCCTCGCAGTTGATGCTTTCATTTACATTTGATATGGGACTCAGATCCCTTGTAAGAATTTTGGAAAACAGTGTATGCATCTTTATTTTTTAAAAAAACCTCATTGTTCAAGGGTGTTTTCCCCCAAGTTTCCAATTTGGCAAGCAGTTGCAGGCCTCTCAGTGATTTCCATTTCAACATTTGATTTGTTAAAAATACCCTAGATATAGTTTAATTTACTTGCAATTTTTTTCACCTATTCTCAAATAGAAAACCCATGCACTTGAAAATTGTTTATTTCCACAGCAGCATCTCCAAATATCTGTGTAACATCTCTTGAAATTCTGTTCTATAATTTATTGCAGCTGTATTTCTTCAGGCACCATAGTTGATATGCTTGTAATTTCTTTAGTAACTCCTTTAAGGGAAATTTTTTTATTTGCCTCTCTCAGCTCTGGGAGAAAGCCCCAATGTCACTAAGTTTTCCCAGATCAATTCCATTGTGTATTTTTTGATAAAGAAAGCTAGAAGAGTACAATTGTAAAAGGTCATTTTTTTTAAAGATGTAGCAACATGCTATACATCTTGCTTGTGTTGCAGAGACATATATTATCACAAAACATTTCTTAATTTACAGCATTTGAGATTCTTTGGTATATTCAATCCAAATTCATAAGGACTTTGCAATCAGTAATCAGTTAAGTCAGTCTAACAGGAGTTCAGGTTTTGGATGATAAAGTTCTCATGAGATCAAAACCTTTCTAGTTTTATTCCAAATACTGGCTTCTCCTGGCTTAGAACACAACTTGAACCCAAAACTCTGCGTGTGAACTCATGTTCAAATCCATGACACTTGGCAGCTTCCTAAAATGAAGGGTTTATGAGTAACTTGAAACAGTGATTCCTTCCTTCAATGCACAATCAAAACACTTTGGTAAATGCAGCAACTGTAACTTTCAAATTCTGTTTTTCTGTGGTCCTGGTAATTGGGATAATCAAAATTTAAAGTTAAAAAATGCTCATTCTTCAAGCCATGTCTTTTTAATGACAAGTGCTATAACTGGATAGAAAACCTCTCAACCTGCTGTAAGGTTCATAATATTTGGTGTCTATTAGCCTCCAAATAAACTTATTTTCTGTCTGCATTTGTACATACATGCAAATTAGATTATGGCAAACAAGATGAATTCTATCTGACGAAAAGTAGTCTGGGCTGAAAATTATGCTGCAGATATCTTCCATATGAAAATACTTACCAAGAAAAACTTTCATGAAATGTACTTTACATTAAATCGAAAATATAATATAAGAGATTGGTCTTATAACTTCAATGGAGAAATATCATCTCATTGATTCTTCATATATAACATCAGGAAGTATTATAAAATACATTATATATATATATATATATATGTTACTGATTTGCCACATTTTTTGTCAAACTGCTGACTAAAAAAAGAAAAAAATCAAATTTACTAAGTTGCAGGTTAATAGTACTCTGAGTTTAAAACACATTTTAAAGAGAATTAATTCTGATTAATAAATTTCTATCAAATGATCAATCTTTTGATTATTTTAATTAAAATTTGCCAAATGTACATTATTTCTACTACTAGAGTAGGCAATAAATTATATATGCACTTAGTTTTATATGGCTTACAGGCTTGACAAATTGCTTATTCAGAATGACTAACTAATCTATCACTTTTTTAGCAAAGAGTACAATGTGTAAAAAGAATCCTAATAAATTTACTAAACACCGTCTATGTACAGAATGAAATTAAACAAATTAAATTAAAATTTTATTTGCACACACGGTTAAGCAGGAGAATGTTCTCAGATACTAGAAGCTAACAATTAAATGCAATGAACATAATAACTGTTTCCATGCTCTAGAAATTTCTGCATTTTAAAGTAATTACCAACACAAGCTCTTTTTGCTTTTCTGGGACACTTAATAAAAGCAGGACAAAGGACAGAAGTTACTCCACCCAAAGCCTGCAGCGCTGGACTGTTTTAAGGTTTCTGGAGAAAATTAATTTATAATTTCCTGAAAATGAAGCCCAAACGCTGTAAAGTTAACTCATTCACACACACTGGCTGCTCTGGGGGGGTAATGCCAGAACCTGACCTGATGTGACAGCCTTTAGGCCACTGAGCAAGCCAGGCTTAGTGGGCTCTAAACTCACACTGCACCAGGTGTGCTTCCAAACACCAACTCAGCCTCTGCCAGCAGTCACTGATCCCACATCCCCTAAAAAACTTCCAGAGTTTTTCATCTCCCTATTTCATTTCCCAGTGCACAGCCCAAATTTGGCTGAGCTCTTCTTTCTGGGGGTCTGACTGTGTAGTCACATTCATGAGAAAAGAAGGATTTGGATATGTTCTAACTCATAACTGCACCTGTTTTTTCGACAGCTTGTGGATCTCCTAATGGCTTTCTCAGGAACCTGGTGAAAAGTATTATACAGACAAGTAACCTGTACAGCAGGGGAAGCAGAAGACTTCTGCAGTATATAATTCTCAACTGGAGGCCTGGGTTCACATTTCCTGTACGGCCATGTATGAATATCCACTTATGCAAACTGCAAGGGAAATATAAAAATGTCCCTCCATCACAGATGTTTTTTTCCTTTGTGGCACCACTGGATGGGAATTATCCTTCAAAACATCCCATATTATAGCTATGTGGTTACGAAAACGGCTCTTAAACAAAGATCCTTTCTGGTGCCTACAGAACTAAAGCAGTAAAAGGTGAAGTAGGGGAAAAGTTTTCAGACACTTCTCTTTTGCAGCTTAGGCCAGCCTGGCTTTAAGCAAGGTTATTTTGTATTACAATGCTTTGGTTAGATTCTAACAGTTCTAAAGGCTGAAACTATAAAGGGAGATTTGTTCTTCTATTCAGGACAGCCAAGTCAGTTCAGTGCTAGCAAAAACACAATTGGTGGTTCTTCCAAAAAAACCAAAAAAACAGAGGTCTTTGGAACCTTAATCAAACCTTGGTGTCTGTCAATTGTTCTAGACTAAAATGTGTCAATATTGCTATTTAGCTATCAACTTCTCAATAAAACTAAACCAATATTGACACCTTTCATTATACAGATTCCTTAAAATCAGAGGTGAGGGTGAAGACATTTACGTTTAATCTCCCACTTTAGCACTTTCTTTGCTGTTCAGCCCCTACAATTTAAGTCTCTGAGGAAGGCACCAGTTCAATCCCTGCAAAGCATCTAAGCTGTGAGCCCCAGATCTCAGTCTAAAGAATAAAGAACCATGACACAGCTGTCATCGCTGGAGTCCACAGGATTTTTAATCTTCTAAGAGTCTGCCTAATAACTGTTGTCTGTCTTATTGTCTCAGAGCTATAATTTGGCCAAGCATATGAGTGCAATTTTGACATCCACCCCTTAAAATCCATTATCTCTCTGCAACAGTGTACAAAACACTGAGACATTCAAAGCAGGAGGAAAATCAATAACAGCCCGATAACGATACTATTCCAAGCATCTATATTAAGTCTGCACATATCCTTTTCCATCCTCAATTTGCTATCAGCTGTTATCAACAGCCTGCTGAACACTACAGGAAGTGGGAGACTAAAGATGATAAATGCATACAGCTTTCTCTGTAAGCAGGCAATATTGAGAACATACTGCTGGAATAACACTGAGATCAGCAGGTCTCTCTATTGCTGAAGATTTTCTTGCATGTTTACAGTACAAGAACTGATGGCAGTGAGTGTTTTCCAAATTCTGTGACAGCAGTCCATCACTGTATGTATTTATGTAACTAGAAAAATATATGTATTTATGTAACTAGAAAAATGCATGTATTTATGTAACTAGAAAAAAAAATAAAAACCCAACCAAAACTTGATAGAAGTGTTTATCAAGTTTTGAAACTTACTTGCTGCTTCCTGGGAAATAGATTGATGGAACAGTTCAGGACTGAAATAAACAAGCTTTGTATAAAGTAAAAAGAAAGTGTAATTGCACAATTTTAAGGGCAGAAATCCTGTTTTAATGACAGACACAGAACCTGAAGTTACAAGAGGAAACTTCAGCTCCGTGCTTATATTTTTTTTATCTCTAGAGACAGACAGCTGCTGACATGGTTTGATCAAAATGTTAGCAAAAGTGCTTGCAAGCTAATTGCCAGGATTGTTCATTCATCTGCCTTTTGCAGAAACAATTTAGTTTCTTTTTATTTATATTTTTATGCCTCAACATGGTCTTAGATACTGAAGTTTCTCTATTTTAGAGGACATGGTCTTTTAGACCAAAGCTTTGCCTCTCACAACTAACAAGGGAACCATTTCTCAAGCATTACCTTTGTACTCCTGCCAATCTTCAACCCACAGCAAGAGCTTCAGTACTCACCTCCCCACTGTGCCTTCCCCAAGTGTTTTCCTCTAAAGCTTGGTGATAGAAAGAGCAGCTTTCTTGTTAGCAGCTCAGTCATCAGTGGACAGAGTCCAACCACGTTTCTGCTAACTTGCTTCTTTTCTTTCCTAGGTACAAGCTCTGCAGAACCTGAGTGCCTCCTTACAGCTTAGGCTCCCTTGCTCATCATTAGTGTGGCTCCCATGTTCAGACAGCTCTCTTTAATCTTTGCTGTGCAAAAGCACCACAATTATCCTTTCCATTGCATTTCTCTTCTCAGCCTTTGGCTCTTCTCTGCCACTTCTTTCCTCTTTTTCTTATCTTTACTTCCCTTGTCCATTGATGTCAGCGTTTCTTGACACATTTCTGATGTACAGAAATCACGTATTCCCTCTTAGGATCTCTGTTTTGTGAAAATAAATTAATATGTATAGAGTTGGATGACTTTGAAGGGCATTTAAACAAGGGGCAGAAGGGTAAGAAGAAACTGCTTGCTAGTGTAGATTTTTGACTGCTGTCTCCACATAAAAGAGGAAAGGCTCCAACACAGTGATTTTATCATCCAAAATTATTTTATGTTTTGCCATCCTCAGAAGATGGATTTAAGATACATTCTGTTGCACATTGTAATGTCTTATCAGTATGAACCCCTTTTACTAGGAAGAGTGGTATACTGTTATATTCCACTGGTGAATAGGCATTAAATTTTTTCTTTGTCTGGGTTGCACAGCATGTGAGTGTGTTAGGGCCATGATATTGAAACCCTAATTCTTTTGTTTATGCAGCTAAATACCACTCATTCCGTCTGGAAATTCCCAGTTCAGTCCTTGTTGTTTTGGCCATCTTTTCACTCTCACACAGCTCACCCAACCTGTCCATGATTCCTTGTATAAAGGAGGCAAGGTACCTAAGGAGCTGTGGTATTATTTGTTATACCAATTGATACACCCACAAAACCCACATCATCTTTCAGGGAAAGTCTTTAAATTTTACCTTAAATTTTCTCTTAGGCTTTATTTTCCACAATTTATCTTAAGTAGAATATCCTTTCAAATATTGCCTTAGTTATATCTTTAGAACATCGTGTCCACCCTACTTGTACCACACCAAACACAAACCTTCATGCCTAGAGGAACATGGACAGGATAAAAACCCTACTGTTAAATGTGAAAGTGCATTTTCTTCATGTTGGCGTTCACAGAAGAAGAAAGAACCAGCTGGAAAACAAAATTCTGCTAAGCCAGCTTGAAACATTTACACTTTGTTCTTTGAAGGTATGCAGTCTTGGGAACACTGGTTTAAGGGATATGGGAAGGAAAGAACAGAGCATTGGAGACTAGACAAGAGGGAAGATGTACACATCAGTAATTTATAGACACCTGCTTAGTTTAGTCAGCTAGCTTGGATCCAAAATTTCTGCAGGACAGTTATTCCATGGAGTCATGGTTCTCTAAAATCTGAATGGGGAAAGGACAAGATCCCTGCTCCATAAAATTGCTGTTGCCTCAAAACTGAGTATCTCTGAGTATCTTCTCATGGCATGAGAAGAGCAGGCAGGAAGGCTCAATTTCTGGAGACATAAACCAGTTCTGAATCTGAGCAGGTTTGTGTCTGGTCCCCTATGCTATACTTTGGAATATTGCTATGCAGAGGCTGTCAGTCAGTCATTCAATTGGTTTTACATTGATACACCTGTGACATCTGCATATCTCCCAGACTTTCATATTCAGTTCTGTGATGCAGGAAAGAACAATTTCCAATGGGGTCACAGCTCCTGGCAGTGCAGGCAGGTTTAATTGACTTCCCAAAGATCAAGCAGCTCTGTGGCAGAATAGGGATAGTTACAACTGGAGCTTTCCAGATGAGATAGGTACAAGCAGGAAACAGGGATCCTTGTTTGCAGCGTTTTGAGGCACTTTCATGTAGCCCAGGGTAATTGCTTCAGGAATTCTTAACCACAGAACCCCATGGAGACTTGCCAGTCAATTGGTATTAAATGGTCCCTCTTCAGAATTCAGCACCAGGTGCCAGTACATACTCTCTGAAGCATAAAATTATTTGAAAATATTTGGATTTTTTTTTTCCACTGATGAAACAGGATCTGCCTAATAAAAATCATCAGGGTACGAGTGAGAGGAGACTTGATCATGAGACCCTTATGAAAGACTCCTTTTCCTTTCAAAAAGCATATTGAATTAATACCCACTATTTCAGAAATATTTAGTCTCAAGCCATGTTTTTCTTTGAGTTTATATGACAGGGAGCTCAACACTGCAGAGAAGTTGCTAAACATCCAGGGAAACAGAACAATGAAAATTTATTTAAATATTAGGTGTGGGGATTTTTTCCTCCATAAAAATGTCCAGCATAATCATTGCTTTTTCATAACTGTGCAAACGAAATAACTCACTTAAGATTTTTTTTTGCTTTAACACATATATGGTTCCCTTGCCCACTGTGCCCTTCCTCAAAAACTTCCTATTCCTAAGGAAAAGCTGTGTTACATTGTTAAAAGAGGTGTGAAAAGTACACTATCTCTAATGAAACATTTGATTTAAAATTGTATTTAAAAATGCAAAATCCCTCTTTAAATGGAATTATGACCTCTTTGAAGCTCTGCTGGATTGGGCAGATTCAGCTACAAATTAAATTACCCACCGTAAGAGCAATGTTTCTGCTGAATGCACTGCTTAAAGAAACTCTGAAAGAGCAGAACAAATAAATAAACACATCTCTTGCTTCAGAAGGAGGTGATTTAAAGCCTGATTCACTCCTTCAAAGCTCAGCTCCTTGTAGAATTGAATGGTTCTGTGATGTGTGGAGGGAACATCCTTGGCATCTCCCAAGTCTTAAAGAGAGCAAGGGAGATCCCTGGAATTTCATAAATGAGCACACCCTTTCTAAGCAGAGACTTCAAAGAGGACAAGACAGAATACTTTCCCTTCTTTGAAATATTCAACTGCTGAAAGAAACTGTATTTCTTATTGATTTTCATCAACTCCACTCAGCTTACAGCTCAAACTTGACCATAAAGGTTATTTTGGAAGCCATAATTAAAAATAATATTCCCCTAGAGTGTAAGAGTGCATTTTAAATTACTGCAGTTCTTTTTTTCTTTGCTACTGGGTCTGATTTTGCTTTCTGTGAGGTCTTTCACAATTTTATCAGCTCTTGCCTTCTGTAGATTTTGTACTTTTTCCAACGTTTGGATGAATGTCTGTTGGAATGTTTAAACGTTTATGGAATATTTGAATATTTTCAAGTCCTGTTCCAGCACCTCTGTATTTAGGAGCACTTTCAGTTTCATCCAAATGCTGGAAACAATGTTCTGTTGCTCATGGCTGTGACTGGTGGAAGGTTCAGAAGAGATGGCCAAGGGAGATGTGCCTGTGAAACTCAGTGCACTGAAAGAATGTGACTGTCCCGGCCAGGCCACAAGCACAAAGTCATTTTGTGGCTCCACACAACACAGAGTATGAAATCAGACCAAAAATATTGGAAGAGAGCAGTGACTTCAACCCACATATGTATGGCATCATAAAGATGGACAGTGGGAATCACAATGATATTGTGTTTAAATTCTATATTGTGATTACTATTTGTTTTCCTGTGTAACTTACAATAACATTGTTTTATGCAATATATTCTATTTTTAAATAAGGTAATTTGCTATTACACCCTCCACATGTGAAATGCCTAAAAGAAACTGGTCAGTAGGTATTGAATTCTAAAGACGAATCTGAATAAACATCTGAGAAAAAGCCCAAAAGGTTTAAAAGCAGTTCAAAGAAGTCAAAGCCCAGAAGAAACAAATGTTCAAATCCTTTGTTTAAGATTTTATGGTAATTAAGTTAATAATTAACACAATTATTAAGTTAATAATACCATCATTTTTTGAGGCACGAATGATAGTCCTGAGGAAATAATCTTGTGCCTGGTGGAGGCTGACTCATGGACATTTCATTCCCCCCCACCATCTGAAACAAGTGGGACAACAGCACATGTCACTTTTTAAATTGATTCTAAATTATAATATATTTTCAGAGGCACTCATTACCTCCTTTATGCCTACTAAATTTTGTATGTTGTATTAGTAATAATTATTACTGTCTCTATTGTATTATTAATCTATAATATATTATTATATATCAATATATTATATTTTTATATTATCAGAGTATTATTGCTTAAATAACAGATGACACTGTAGCTTCAGGCATAAATATATTACCTAGATAATTTAAACTGTTTATTTTATTCCTTGGATTACTAGACTAATCTAGACAGATTTAGGCAGAAATATTTGTGTCCAGGGTCTGAAGCAAGTCCTTAAGGAAATTCCACCACATTTCAAAAAAAGGTAATTTATGGGAAAAATGTCTCTGCATGGCCTAGTGTTATTGTTTATTCATTTGTTTTCTTGCCAAGTAATGGGGCATAATTAAAATAAGTTCCAGGTATGGAAAGGGGAGAGTGAACTTTGGACTTGATTTATTTATCACAAGCCTGATAACTAATTCAATATATAATGTAGGTGTAGGCCTTCTTAAAATATTCTTAAAATACAGTTTAAAAGAAAATTCAAAATGTGTTAGTTGAACAAGGTCCTCAGCATTATTCATTGAAGTCAATGCAGAAGAGCATTGTCTGTGACTTGGTTTTCATGTAAATTCCCGCCTCTGTAACTAGCAGTATATACTGCCCAGGGCATTTTGCTTCTTTGGTTGCTTATAACAATTAAGTAGAATGGAGCTCGAGTACTTTTACATTGTTTTGAGTGTGGAACATGACCTTATTCTGCCAAGACCCTTGACTTAGCATTGGTTCAAATTCATTTCATTGTGTGACTGAAATTGATTTCTAGAAAGGAACATGAAAGAGGTGAAGAAAAATGACTCCAACTCCTCAAAACTCTAGATTTTGAGATCACACCCCAGACATTTGGGCAGTGTTCATTGGCTATTTCTGTCACTGCTGCCAACTTTTTACAAATATACTCTGACAGAGAGAGACTGTGATAAGGGAGAACAACGCACACATCTCTTGTCAATATGGTAGCCCGAGGGAATTAGACTGCCTAAACATTTGTGGAAGCAGGACTTTATGTTGCTGACCATTTGTGAATGGTCATGCCTTAAAAGAAAATAAAAGGAAACCAAAGATTGTCGTTATAGCCTGCTGTCTGCCTTGTCTATTTTTCTGTAAGACAAAACAAACAACATTAAACCTGAGAACTTGTCTAGTTTCATTTAAAGAAAACAAATACTCAGCACTGCTTTTAGTAAGTAGGTCAGAAAACTCTCCAGGGCATCAAACACACATTTTGTGTAAACATGAGTTGTTAGGCAAATGAACTTTTAAAAATGGACAGAAGATTTTAGCATTTACATCGTGATCTCTTCTTAGGATTAAAAGGAAATGAAAGAAGCTGTAAGTCTCTTACTACTGTCTTGGCTCAATATTCCTTTTCCATGAAGTGAAAGTGTGCCTCAGAAATCCTGGGCTTTGTAAGCTTAGGTGTAATACCAGTGTACATTTATTAAAGCTTTGAGTCTGTCACACCTCACGCCAATTGACACAGCCTTTGGGTCTTAGCAGCCCATTTGAAAAGGGATTGAGCTCACTTTCTCACCCAAAGCAAAAGGACAGTTTTTGTTCCTCAGGCTTTCATATACCAAGTTAGGACTCATCAGTGTACACTCATACCGTGTAGGGTTGCCACTGGCTGGTCGATACAGGGGGTTGGATACTTCTTCCAACAGCTGGGTATTGTGTGGTTAAAATTATCTCCCTTCTTACTTCCTAAGAGGTTAATGGAAAATGTTTAGTGAGGTGAATTTCAAACTATGACCCTCCCCTCAAAATGTTCCTTCTGATTTGCATGGTCTTTGGGGTGATCCAACTGTCTTTGCATTTGGGTGTTGCTGGAAGCTGTGAATTCTTCATGGACAGTCCATCCTGACCTAGCTGGACTGAGAACTACAACTTAATTATGGAATGAATTGAGCAGTTCATCATCACCAAAAATCTAACTTTTTTTTGGTAAGTGTATTGTCAACAGCCAAGCTGCAGTTCTCTTAGCTGTATTTGGTATGAAGGATAATTCAGTAAACAGTTCTTATGGATAATTCTGGCTTTATTATAGGTGATCCCCAAGAATTTCCTAGTGAATATTCAATAGTTGGAAGCAAAGATGTTTTGCAGTGGGTACTCAAAAATACATCTTTCTGAGCAGATGAGTTCAGTTCCTAAAGTTGATTTTCAGCGTGACTACTCCCTTTCACTTTATTTTCTTGTGGATGCACAAGACTTAAATGTCATATCATTTTCCAAGCAACATGACATCAATATTTATTGATGTCAGCCATTTACTAGACTTGTTCTTCCAGCGTTCTTACTTTCTGGCCATCTAGAATGATGCATTTAAGCACAATTTAAAGTTCTCCAGGATTTTTAGGCATCCACAATCCCTTCTGCACCACTGACTCATCGGCAACAGAATAGGATGTCAATAATCACCCCACCATATTGCCAGAAACAAACCATTTGTGTGATGGATTGGAAACTCATTACATGCTTCCTTAAAATTAAGTAAAGCTTCTTCTGATGGAGCTTAATCTCATCAAACCTGCAGAGAACTGTTGCTGTAATAAACCAGATCAATTGAAGTTGTGCTCTCTAGCATGGAGCTCCCTCCTCAGTGTTATAATAGGTATGTTTGCACTGCCATTCATTAGCTCTATTGTCATTGACCTGCTAATTGAACCCTTTGACGAGTGGGAATAATCTGGTAGCTAACCCATAAAATACTAAATGTTCAGGAAGACAATAGGATAAAATACATTTTGTCTCAGTAATGAAGCTGTAATTAGGCACATTACAATTCCATATCTATTCATAATAAGGGCATATAACTGCAAGCAAACTGGGAAATATACCAACTTTAATTTCCAGACAAGTGTTATCTGACAGACATTTTTAAGGATATACACAGAAAATAGAAAGACCTTTTGCAACTATACAACTTGGGACATTACCGTGCCCTTCCACCTCTTTCAGAACTTGGTTTTTAGAGGAAAAAATGTACCCTTTTTTTTAGGATAGAGATACAATTCTAGCTACTGTTTGTAATATGCTTTTGAGACACTTGGAGGAAAGCCATTTTATAAATTATTTGTTTTCTTTGTTATTGTAATATTTTCCCATCACTGTAGAAAACCAGCCACCTTTCCCCTCTGAAACAAAAGCTTCCATATTAAATGTAGCTATTCTATGTTTAAAAAGCCTCTAACATTTGAGGAAGAAAAGAATAGAAATGTCACAGCATAAAATATAATCTCTTCTTTGTGGAAATTTCTGTCATATTTTATCTGCATGCTACATCTACATATGAATGGACAAGTATTCATCGTGAAACCATTAGGACTTCACAGGATGAAAGGAAATATAAATCACTTGAAAAATGAATACAAATACACATGCAATATGTGTTCTTTTTCCAGCATGATGTATGGTATTTTTCTGCTCTGCATTAGACCAGAATGTGAGCACATTAAGGGCTTAAAGAGTTGGAAGTGTTCAAAAATATTCTGATTGGAACCATAACTAAATCAGAAATATGAGCAGGCTTTGAGCTACTGTACTTTAACTCCAACCAAC
This sequence comes from Cichladusa arquata, assembly GCA_026413545.1. NCBI lineage: Eukaryota > Metazoa > Chordata > Aves > Passeriformes > Muscicapidae > Cichladusa > Cichladusa arquata. The sequence goes on from JAOTQP010001652.1 coordinate 15,087,548, forward strand.
ACAATGAGCCCTTTGTGAGACCATTTAAAGTGCACATGTAAATCCCTGCTTGCCCAAGGCAGTCCTAACTAGCCAGAATTATAGATCCCCTATCTCATTATCATCTCACTCAGACCAATTCTTTAGCCCTCTCTTAAAAAAAAAATATTTTTCTTATCCCATGTCTTCAGAGCATGATTTAACAAGTGTCTCCCCTCCTTTAAGCTGTGTCCCCATAGTCACACCCTAGTTGCTATGCAGAAGTAGTTCTATCAAAATTTCAGCACCCCATCTTATCTGAAAAACATCAGTCTTATCTTGTTCTGAACTCTAAACAAAATATGTCAAACCTGCCAAAAAGTTCTTGTGTTAGAAAGACCTTTTTAAAGTACTTATATTGGTGGATGAGTGTAGAGAATTCAGGTGGATGAGAACCTAACCCTTTAATTGCTGTATTATTTGTGTCCATTGCTCTGGTCAAATGCTCACAGTCCTACTGATCTGGAAAGGATAAACAGCAGTTTGTTTTACCTCAGTGATTTTATTTCCCATTTTTGAATATGGAACACATAGGAAGCAATCTACCACCTACTAGGAAAAAATAATTCCGAGACAGTCATCCACAACATCTGCATTATGTAAGAAATGTGAAGATTACCCTATAAAATATACTGTCAGCTGTATGAAAAAGAGATTCACTGTGATCTTTTTACAGCTAAAAGTTTGAACTACCCACAGTAATGTGTCATCTGATCTTACAAAAGAGTGCATAGCAATGGTAATTACTGGTGCTTGTGCAAAGACTTTTTAATTATTACTTCAGAGTATTAAAAAATACTTTCCTTAAGGTGCATTTGAACTCTGGCCTAGGAATTAACATGACCTCCAGTGTAAATAAGCTGAATTTTCTGGCTGCAAAGGGCTTGTCTACTCTCAACCCACACTTTATTGTCTCCTCTGAGAGGTTAGACATGTACATGCTCTTCCTACACTTACTTTTTGTTCTGGGAAGCAATACATTTATGGGATAGTGGTCAAGAAATTCAAGCTCCTTGGGTTTGGTTTCCTCAAGTCTGCAGCACCAAAAGTCTTAACTAAAACCCCTTGTTAGGGCTGCTGGGTGTCCAGTATAAGAGATCTCTAAGATTTCTATTTTGTGCAATATGTGAGCCCAGAACTTAAAACGCCTGAAGCCAGGTCTGCAAGAACATAGACTTCAGACAACTTATCAACTAAAGAATTGCAGGTGCTACAATACAGGAAACTCATATTTCACCCAGATCACGAGACAAAGTTTGGCTCTACATCTTTATTTGTTAGCAGCAGAAAGCAAGTTGTGTTTCAAATGCAGTATTATTCTCCTGGTTCCTAGTGCATGGAAGAAATCAAGTCCTGAAAGATAATTCCTTTGTCCACAACCTGAAGTTTCCTATTAGGCATCCTCTTGAAATGAGTTCATGCTTTGTGTCGTTGTTGCTCCTCCTCCCAGATGTATTTCTCAAAGCTGTGCAATTCCCTCCCCAGCACCCGGGGTTTGGGTAGAGCCTTTTCCTGTTCTTAGCAACCGGTTGCACAGCTGGGAGATCCTGAAAAGAGCAGCTTTCTGTTATTCCTTAGTGGAAAAGAGGTCTTAGACTTCCCAGACCACAAGGTCTGCCTCAACCCTTGCACACAAAGAACAAAGAGCAAGTATCAAGGGTAACCGAGCATTGGATCAGGTCACCAACAGAGGGAAATACACCAACTTTAATTAGTTTATTTACCAATTAAATTACTCTACAACAGAGGTTGTGGAGTCTCCTTCTCTCCAGATATCCAAAACCTGCCTGGATGTGATCCTGTGCAACCTTTTCTAGGTGAGATGGCTTTAGCAGTGGGGTTGTGCCAGAAGATGTCCAGAGATCCCTTCCAACTCCAAATGATTCGTGGTGACTCTGATTCTGTAGATGTCATAAAAAGATCTTTCTCTACTGCCTCTGAGATGAAGTTGTTCAGCCCTTTAGAAGAATCTCCTTTTTCCCACACCTCTAAACAAGCAGTAATTCTTTTGTCTGTTTATAACCAACTCAAGGAGCAAGTTCCTGCCTGCAGTTAGAGCTGAAATATTGATTTAAAACAGGGTTCAACATTGTCTGGCATAAAGATACTTGGTTTATCCTGGAACTTTGATGCTGTAAGCCAGAGAGCTCTGCAACCTACCTATTGTAGAATAATTCCATTCAAGGATTTTGGAAGATATGTGGGGAGGGGAATGAGAGTGCTGCAGTTTTTTTATGCTTTTCGCAGAATATCAAAAGCACATGAGGTCAGCCCTCCTTGCCATAATAAATGGAGATAATGAATGGGAAGTGCTTGTGTGCGGGAAAAGTAAATTTAAAAAAAAAGCGCTACACTGAGGTAGTTATGGGAAAAACTTCAGGAAAATTATCTCCTCCCATACTGAATGTGTTCTGATAAAATATAAAGCATTCTGTGTTCTCCTTGTTAACAAGAATGCTCAGATTACCCAACACAATCAAGTCATAGATGAAATGTCAACTGTAAGAAATAAACGAAAATTTTCACTTCATATAGAAGAAAGTCACTGGTCTCACATTCCGGTTTTGACTCAATTACCATTTCTTGATGAAGGTCTGGAGTGCCATTCCACACTTTCAATGAGGTAAGTAATAATACCTAGTATGCTTCCATATTTCCACAGTATGCTTCCATAGCATGCTCTTACCCAGCAGATTGATGTTCCTCTATGTTTTATATTTCTGTATTAGCGTTGGGGTTTTTTAGGCAAGTGTTAACGTGTGATGAGAAAACATTCATTTTCCCCACTGTGATGGTTTTCTAAATGTCATGCCCTTTTTGCCTCAAAGATTTTGGAGGTGGAGAGACCTCAGTTTGCTGGGGAAGGACTGGCACCAGCTTCACAGCATGCATAGAAATCAGTGAAGGAGACAGATGATCCTTGGGCATAATGCTGATTTTTGCCACCCATTTGCTCTGTTTCTGTCTGCCTTCCACCCAGATGTCTCATGGGTCATGAGGAATCATAAATAATAGTCATTTTGTGCCTAAGGGTGTTCAAGGGAATAAGAATCAAGCATGGTCCTTGTTCATTTAGAAGCATGGCCTTATCACTTACTGGGTTAATCTTGCTTAACTATTAAATCTAGCAGCAAGTGAATTTGATGGGTGTCACATTTGTCTTCTGAAGTTTGTTTCAGAGTATTATTGCTCTCTTTGCTTTCAGTTAGCTTGCTGTTAGAAAGCTAAAACTCTACATCAGTGTGAAACCTCCAGTTCCCAATAAACAGGAATTCTTTCCTCCCCTGAGACTGAATGAATCCAAAGGCACTGGAGCCTTCAAAGAGCCTGAATTCTGAATCTGTATTGAGGTAATTCCATCCTGCCTGCTTCCTCTTCCTGGGATAAGTGTAGCCACATGGGAGGAATGGTGGTAGTAAAGACATGCATCTTACTATGCCACATATGCTGAAAGAATATTCTTGGTTGCCTGTGGGGATGAATCTGAAATTAGACTGTTTAGACATATTTAATGCACTAGACTCTTTTCTAAAATGCTGGAAGAGACTTAGGTGAGTTGTTTCACCTCTCTGTGCCTCTGAGGCACCTCATGCTGTCTGACTTTTTTAGACAAATGGGATGCATTTCAGGCCAGGGCTAGACTTGACTTTCCTGTTACAGCTAACCTACAGGAATCCCTTTCTTTCTGATAAATTACGGGAGCAGGAAGCCATTAAACTATTCATGGATTAAAAAGAAGGCATTGGAAAATCACACAGAGGGTACTGTTGTCTGTATATCAGCTGGTTCACTGCTGAAATCATTCCTAGTGCTACCTGGTCACCTCTGCATCCTGTGCTGCTCTGTAATGCTCAGTGTGTCTCTACCCAAAGTAATGAGTTGGTAGCATTTGAGGTCTCAAGACACTGACAACTTGTCTTTGGAAAGCTGTAAGTGTCTAAACTTATTCATCTTCCAGGTAATCTGATCTGGCTAGTGTAATTTTGTTCCCTTGGTCTTTTTGTCCATATGTCTCTCTATTCAGCCCCCTGGCTTGGTTTCCTGTCTCACTGTCACTTTGAATTAAATGTGTTCCCTCCCATTAAATCAGTCATGTTTGTGCTGTCATTCTCCTGCATGTCTGATGATCCTAGTCTTCACTTAACTTGATTTGCCATCCACTCTGGCTTTTATAGATGAGCTTTCCTGCCTTCATCTGAAATAATGCTCATACAGGTGAGAGCACATGAAGCGCTTGATGGCACGTCTTCATTAATGTAAAGTCTGGAGGCTCATGTAAATCCACAAGATTCCCTCTTTTCACCACATTTCCATCAGTTTATGTCAGATGAAGAACTAGTCAGGAGTTTTTCTTCCCACATCTCTCCTAAAAGCCTCTGGAAAATCTCTTGTGTGCAAGTCATGAAGAAACACCTCACATTGTTACTATTGAAATTGCTGCTCAGCATAGACAGGTGACACAAAAAAGGAATGTCTAATTCCCACTGCTAAATGATGCAAGAGAAATGCTGCTTCCATATGTGAGCTGAGTCAGAAAGAAACTTAAAGGTGAATTTCAGTTTAATCTTGAGCCAGAAACTCCAAAATCTGAAAACCAAGCCTTGCTGAAAGTCTGTGGGGCTGTGGCTCTCTCTCACTGGGTTTGTGAGTATTAAGTAAGTGAGAATTAAGGCTGAATTCTGCTTTATTTAGTATTGTCTGGGCTTCTTTTCTACACAGATTCTCTCTATTACTGAAGTAGAAAATCCTCTAAAAAACAACAGAAATTATTCAACAAAATGTTTGCTTTAGTCAGAGTCCTAAAATTTGGATGCAGCCAATTAAATCACCTGCAAGCTCTAAGAGTATTGTCTATGTACCTCTGAAAATCTGTGTCTCAGTACCCACTGAACAGATTTTTGTCTGACTTAAAACCCATGGTAAATACAATCATGGATTGTAGCTGTCTGTATTTACATCTCTATGTCCCAAATCCACTTTCAAACCATAATGGTTCAATCAAAATTGATAGAAGAGATGATGTTAAAATGTTTTATTTTACAGCTTCCATGAAATTATGGGTTTAGGCACTCAAGAAAGGGCATCCTAAAACCTGCAGGATGGAAACACAGCAACATCTTTTCTTTTCTGTTTTAAGACACTTAAAGAATACTCCAGAGAGGAGGCCCACTGGAGACATGAGACTTCACTAGAAACTGGGCTTTACTCTTCCTGTAGCCAGAAATCTTGTGGTAAAATTAAGCATTTAAAAATTCAGGCACAGACCTCTCAAAACAGTTCATTTGCATTATTCCTGAGCTCTGCTGAATGCTTTGGGGAACGAGGTGCTAGATCTTTCTGGAAAAAAAAAAAATGCTTCTGCAAGCACTTAAATATTTACCCACTGAAAAGTGATTAATTAACTTTCTGGGATGTTTTCTATTTGGTGTAATTTACTGTAATGCATCCATCAGGACAGTTAATTTAGTGACACAAATACAACATGAAGAAATGCCATGTCAGCCAAAGCTAATGTCTTTCCCTACCTTGTTCTGGAGATCACCACTGTTTGCAAGATTAATGCTATTTACCAGAGGATGTAGTGTCAGGACAGGGGGAAATGGCATCAGGCTGAAAGAGAATAAGTTCTAGGTATTAGGATAATACCTAGAATAATACTAGGTATTAGGGAGAAAGTTTTTACTGCTCAATTCATTCTAGAATTCATTCCATAATCCATTCCATGATTACTGGTTGTTGTGGCCCCCAGTGGCATCACAGTCCTTTGAGGAAGCAGAGGTGCTCAGTGACCAATGCTTGTGTGCTGCTGGACTCAGACCCCTTGGCTTAACTCTGTTGCATCTGTGCTTCAATTTATGTATCTAGGTGTTATTTACTGCAGACATTCCATTTTATTGTTCTCAGAGTTATTTGGATTCTATTTTACTTCTGTTTCATCTGCTTCATAGTGACAAGCTCTCTCTCTTTCCTCCACCAACACCCCATTAATATCATTTTTCGAGAAAAGAATTTTGCCTTCTGCAATTTTTTTCCAGTTGTTGAGAGGAAATATAAATTGTCTCCAAAGCCATCATCTTACACTCCTCTTAATTAACAAAATCACTGTGGATAAGAACTGGCTTCTTGAACAGTTTATTTTAGCCTATAATGCCTACATTTTTTGAGGAATTTTTTAGAATGATTAATGTGAAATCGAAAATAGGACAAAAGTTGAACTGCTACCACATTGCTTTGCTTATTAGTAAAAATTGGCAAGCCAACCACTAGACATCTTAAACCAATTCACATTTTGGAAGTGTTTTATAGTTGGACAATTCTGTTTCCTTTTGTTTAGTTCAAGTGCAACATTTTCAGAGAGCTGAGTACAGACTTAAATACTCTGTGTAGCCATTCTGAGTGGAGACAGCTAGCACCAAACCTTCAGAAGCTTTCCATTGCCTCTCTCTTCTGAGGAATGATAGCAGTGTCGTGTCTCAGCTCTCCAGGATTCTTGCCTCAGTGCATGCCATGACAAGACCTCCTTCCTCTCTAAGCAATGCCTTTTAAATGGACTGAAAATCACCCACAGCGACGGCTCCTTTATTGCTTCTAGAAAGTATGAAAATACATATCCTTAAAAAACTATTCTCCTGTGGTGGTTTGAATAATGTGCTTCTGCTTTACAAACGGTTTCCAGATAATGTACCACAGGGGAAACCCTTTATGCCCTTGTAGGCATATCCCTTGCATGCTGTATATCAGCCCTGAGATACATAAAATTTTTAACAGTATCCCTTGTGTTTAAACTTTCTTCCATTCACACAGCATTTCCTTATTACTTACTTTTATGGGCAGTGAATCTGGGGTGTCCATTACATAGATCAGTGTTTACTATCCCTCTTAATGTGTTTCATTTAGACAACAGCTTTATAGTGCATCTCCTCTTTTCTCTCCACTGTCTTACTATTAAATACTGCTGTTTGGCCTTTGCTCATGTATGCAATTTTATTTTTTTAGAAAAAGCTTTTTTCCAGTTGTAATGTCCTGCTTTTTATCAATCCTTTTTTTTTTTTTTTTTTCCAAATTAAATTAGTTTCTGCTAGAATTTACTGAAAAGACAGGTGAAAACACAGCTAAATGCACCCTGTGATGAAGTGGTGAAATATCAGGCCTGTTGTACTGTGCTAGAAATAGTTTTCAGGACTTGAGAGAAAAAGAGCTTACAATCCTAATGTAAAGAATCTGAAAAAAGTGAATTGCAGCACAAAAAACTTGCTGCTTTTGGGCTGATGCTCCCCTCACCACATGCTGCTATTTTTGTATTTGTAATTCACTAATCTGGTTGGCTGAGACAGGAATATAACTGTTAATATTTACCTAAGGAAAGTAATGATTTGTTCATATTTACATCACTTTAAACGAAGAATGACACAAACCAGAGATAGTACAGATGTAGCTGGCCACCCAGCCATCATGGACATGGAATTCCATGAAATAAATGACTGTGTGGAAACTTTGAGATATGAATGCTTCTGTCTGCTTTGAAGCAATATGCCTAGAATAGACAGATTTCTCCAGAAATGGGAACTCCCTCTTTCCACACAGCTGTGCTGTTTTTCTGCTCCATCACATTCTCTTACCCTGGGTTTAGTTAATAGCTCTTACATTACCGGTGTGTTGTGTTTGGTTTTTTCCTGTAATCACACAGCAATCTAATGGAAATTTTCTGATGATACATTTAAAATTAATTAATTGAAGCTAGAT
>JAOTQP010001652.1:15102240-15132627 GCA_026413545.1 Cichladusa arquata
AAAAAGACCAGGCTTGCCCCAAGAACTGCTGGAGAATTCTTTTTTTTTTTTTTTTAAAATTGGATCAGTTATTTCAGTGTCTAAGCACAGACTGCTGGAACGTATTTCTTGGCATTTCCTTTGGCTTCCTATGGCTAGACAGAAAAGCAAGCCTAACCAAGCAGAGCTGTGGGATGGTTGGGCAGCTTTATCAACTGGTCTTGAGATTTCTGAGTATAACCTAATCAGTGCACCAATGCAGAATACTGAAGATCTTCTGGGCTGCTTTAAAAAACGATGAAATTAATTTTCTTTTGTTGTTATTTGGTATTTCCTGATTTCAGTTGGGGTAAGTAAGTTCTAAAAATCTGGACAACTTGGAAGACAACAATTGGAAGATGAGGCACCTTGTATGAATTAATAGGCTAGACATTTCAAACGTAGGTTTTGATCCACTAGGTTTTTGCCCTAACTTTCTGTCTACAGAAGTCCTGGTTAACTGGAGATGTTCCCAGATGGCTGGAAGTTAGCAAATGTAATGTCCACCTACAAGAAGGATTGGAAGGAGGATCCTGGGAGTTGAGGCCTGTCAGCCTGGCCTTGGTGCCAGGGAATGTAATGGAGCAGATCAGCTGGAGTGTCATAATGTGGAAGGGATAACCAGGGAAGCAGGGACAGTCAGCATGGGTTAAGAAAAGGCAGATCCTGATTTTTTTTTTTCTATTTATTATTTTATTTATTTTTTTGTTTTGTTTTCTGTAAATTGCTGACAGGACTTTTGCCCCTATTGCTGTGGAAGCTGACACAAAGCAGCTCTGTTTAACTTACCTCCTTTTCTGCCTCTTGCCTAAAAGACTCAATTTGTTGTTTGTCTGAAGTTGCCCAGAGGACCTGGTCCTTAGCTTTCATAGAATCATAGGATTATTAATGTTGGAAAATGCCTCTAAGGTCATTTAATTAATTAAGTCAATTAATTAAGCTAGCTCCACCTTGTTCACCACTTCCAGGCTTGGTGATTCCACTGCTTCCATTGGCAACCTGTTCCAAGGCCTGACCATGCTTTCAGTAAAGATATTTTTCCTGATATCTGATCTAAACCTCCCCTGGAGATCATTGCTGTACTGGTTTTTGTCACCTGGGAGGAATATGTGCACCACATGGCTTGAAAAATCAGCTCAGTTGTCAGTGTACTCTGCCATGTTAGCTATAGCTGGAAATTGTCCTTTTCCTTTCTCCTAGTTGTAATATCTTTGAATAAGCAAAAGGTGTGAGAAATGGTTGTAGTGGAAGCAAAGTACAAGTTTTCTCATAATTCAAGCCAGCTCTGTGATCATGACAATTGGTTTTGTGGTCAATTGACAGCAAGAGACCTTGGATCTGCTTAGAGGGAAAATTAATCTTTCAAAAGAGAGCAAGAAGAAATGCAAGTGGCATTGCAAGATTAACCTTTAAAGGACTTATAATAGATCAGTGTAATTAAAATTACGGTAACCAGTAAATAAAATTATTGCTATGACCTAGACTTTCTCAGTCCTGAGAAACACAATGAATTTCTCTAAAAAATAGACACTACTTATCCTAACTTCCTTCACCTCACCTATTTAGACTGATAATTTAGTTTCAAAATAAGACAAGAAATACTTTACACTAGATCATTAATTTAATACTACTAGATCTCAGAAACAAGCAAATACCTTTAGAAAACATGATATACTCAGTGCCCAGCAAATAAAAGGGAGTTGTGGAGCAGCCAATCTAATTACTTTAATCTCTCTACCCAGGGAAGAGTCTTCTCATCCCTCATTAGGATTCTGAGCCACGTCTGTAGCCTGAGGAGAACAAAGACATGAGGTGAGGGGACCGTGAAAAGAAAGTAGGGAAGCATAAACAGTTCCTTATTTTTCTGAAGGAAAGGAGGGTAAATGACATAGCCAGGAGCACAGAGGTCCAGGTGAAAGTTGTATTCTGTCCTTTCTGTGCCACTGCCACCTTGTGCTGCTCGCAGCCCTTCTCTTTGCTGTCACTTACTTATGGCAGCAGCTCTGCAGCCTGGCTAGGCAAGGGTGTCACACTGGAAAACTGCCTCTTGGGCAGTGACAGCCTCTGGCCAACAAGTCCTACACCTGCACAGGCAGAGAGATTATCACAAATCTTGTGTCTTCCTGCCAAATGTTGTAACATGCTCTCATGACCCCTTTTTGGGTACCTACCATGCTGTCCAGTGAATCCTGTTCCCTCTCTTTCTCTTGACAAAGAGGAGGTGCACACCCTGTTCAACCAGAATCCACACACTGTGTCTTGCTGCACCTTGTCAAGTTGTTGGTAGCACAAAATTCCTGTCCTTTTTTGAATGTGTCTGTACAAAGGAAGACCTACAACTTGATAACCAGGCCCTGAGTTGAGAGAGGACAGACAGATGTCCACAGTACTGATTTCAGTCCTGCTAACAGATGAGATACAGGGGGGCTGCTTAGATGTGGAAGAAAACTGGTCTTCAATCTTCCTTGCAGGAGAGGAGAATGGCTGAGTCAGATTTAGGAAACCAGAAATTTAAGAAGTTAAAACAAAGGGGGACATGGCCCAGGATATGGAAAGCAGATGCCATCTGTCCTGGGACCCAGAACTGCCTGGATTAGATGGACCTATTCCATAAAGACAGTGCATGGAAAGGACTTTAAATTCCTAAAGTTGTCTTATTGGATAAGAAATAGGGAAAATTCAGACGTGCAGTGTGAGATAAACAAACCAGTCAAAAGTTTCTTACAGAAACACAGACCAAGGCCAGGACAGCAGCTTCCTGGGCAGTGCAAACTCCACCAAGTCCACTGAGGCATATCTGAGGAAAACAGACAAACATAATAGTTTTAGTCACATAAATTTCTTTCTGACTATGAAATGTTTTCATAGACCTATATCTAAGCCACAGGTTCTTGTCTTTCAAGCAGTTCTCACTGGAATAAATAATTGTGCAAGTACAGAGGATAATCCTGAGGGTCATTTTCTGCATGGAGAACCTACCTTGACATGCAGGAGACTAAATCTGTATCTGTTAAAATGTGTAATTTAGTGGTTGATCTTGAATGATTTATCCAGACTCCCACATTTTTGGTGCAATTTTTTTGGCTTATGACCTGGCTCGTTTCATGAGGATGGCTCTCCAGGAAACTTGGACATTGAGCCAGAAGGATCATGTTTCACCATCGACACAGAAACAGAGAGATCAGGAACATGATCCTAAAGCCTAGCACAAACATCAAGAGTACAGAATGTCAGATAGGAGGTTATGGGTTGCCCTCCAAGTCTGAGAGATGGAAAGTAAGAAACTCAGGAAACACTGAGGTTGAACTTGGCTGTTTTTTCAAGAGGGTTATGATTTGATGATTCCGTTCAGATGGGTTCTGAATGACTTGAGAGACTGGTCCACCCTGTGCCCCATGGACTCTGAGAATCCTCCCCCCTTGATGCTGTCTGTAAGTCTCCTCTGATGTAAGAAAAAAGAGTAGTAGCTCTATGGCATGTGACTCTTGAAAGGATTTAAATAAGTAAATAATTTCCTGTAGATAACTCAGTGTTTTTCAGTGTGTGGGAGCTAGGATTTTCTTTACCTAGTCAAGTCTTTAATAAAGGGAACATGAAATAGCAGGAAAACTGGCTTCCCTCCAAGGGCAGGGCTATATAAAGTTATATATATTTGCAACTTTGTTGCTATTCTTGAATGACAGAAGTTTTTAATATCTATTGCTTTCCTTTAAAGAACCTTTGCTTTACATCCTACTTAATTCTGTATATAAAGGTCTGAATAATATGTCAACTATTTATTAATATCAGAGTTAATTTTAATAAGTAGATTAAAAGACCACTTGGTTTCCTTTTTTAATGCTTTGGCAGTGGCAAGGATTTTTCAAAATATTTTTGTTTGCAGAAAGACTTAACATTGAATATAAATGCTTGAAATGTATTGCTCATAGGTTCTGAAATCATTACAATTTTTTTGGCAATTGAGTAAAATCCAGAACACACCTGTGCTAGAGTGTTAACAAATCATGATGGATAAAATGACTGAAATAGCTATTCATTGTGATTGCAGGGATGCATGGGATTGCTCCACCATCCTTGAAAAACCCATTTCATGTGTCTGTGTGACTGCTGGGAGCAGAGAAAGTGCCAAACCTGCTCTGCCCCTCTGCCTGGCAGTGCTTGGCAGAGTGGATTCAGAGCACAGTTCCCAAAACCTCACAGCAGGGAATTCTGTGATGTCAGGTAGTTAATTGATGGCCTGTGAGACTTACACTGCTCAGGACTAGGAAAAAATCATACTGCAAAACCACAAGGTGATTATCCACATGCACATGCCTGCACCTTTTTATAGGAATCATGGAAAAGATAATAAATATATTTTCAATATATTACTCGTCTCTAAATAGTATTCTTCATACCTAGTTACTCATTTAAATTGTCTTTTTGACAGCAATGGTGAGCCAAATGATGAGCAATGATGTTGCTTTTGGTGTATATAATGGAATCTGTGGCATTGAAGTACATTCAGATGATTAAAATGTCCTATTTATACCATGGAAATATATCAAGATTATCACTTTCTCCACTTGAAAGTCTAAAATATGTGTTCATTGCAATTTGGTTACTCAGTCATCTGTTTGGTCTCCTCGGGGTTTGGCAGTGTGATTGAATTGCTCCTTCCAGCCCGTAACCACTGGCAAGATGCTTTTGTGGCAAAGGCTGAAAGAAACTTACCTAAGCTCAAACTCTTCCTGGTAAAGCACTGGAAGGTGTCAGAATCTTCTTAAGACTAGTGGAAGCATCTGGTGATGCTGTTTGGCTGCTTCCTTTTGGCTTCCCTCACGGGAGCTGTGCCCTTCCAGGAGTCTGGTCCCTGCTGTGCAGAAAGACAGGTGTAAAGAGCTGCCAGTCTGTGTTATAATGTGAGCCAGGCCATACAGCTGGACAAGATAACAGTGTTTGTGCTGGCAGCAATCAACTCCCATTAAAACATTTTTTAATCTTGTAGTGAAGATGCAAAAACACTGATGAGTTTCTGAAGAGTTGGGTGGTTTGTACAGCTGCAACGTCTCTTACTGGTTTTTACTGTTGATTAGGTTGATTTGTTTCTTCAAATATTCCCTTATTATTTCACTCATTTCCTTTTCTCATTTTCCTTGACTGTTCATCTTAACAAATTCCTTGAATAATGTAACAAAGATTTTTATCTGGTCTGTTCCAGAAAAGATGTTTTCCACTACTATGATTCTTAATACTGTTCTTGGACGCTGTAATATTTGAACTTCTCCTGGCAACAAACTCTCAGAACAGTGGTTCATCCCACAAGAATGTAAAGAGCAAAACCTTTCCATAATCTTTAGAATCTCACACAGATAGATGTCTCAAAATTGAGGGTGATGGATCAAGGGATTTTTGCTGCTTCTTGATAATGCTACTTAGAATGTCCCAATCTCATTATCATCTCTCATTTCTAAAAATCAGAACCAAGTCTGATGAGCTAGTGATCTTCTATGTCTTTTAGCTTTCTTCTTCTTTGTGCTTTAGCTACTTGTCTGTCTTGGGTTTAGCCTTGAAGACTTTGCCTGTATGTGTTCTTCTCCCCCAAAAGACTCCTAAATTAAGTAAGAGATATTTTGTCCATTGAAACTCAGTTTATTGCTCTTACTCAAAAGTTGTACTTCTCACACTTCTGATTCTAACATGTTTCTCCCTGTGTACCTTCCTCGTGGACTGAAAAAAACCCCCAAACAATTAAATTCAGCCACTTTTCAAGACATTTATACCAGCACTGAGGCAGAACTGTCTTGATTATTGATTGGAACAGCACTTTAGGGTTCATGACTGTCTGACACTGATATCCTGTGGAATCTGGAAATGTTTGAATCCTGAATTTCCCTTCCTAGGATTAGAGTTAGGGGTTAGTGGCAAGGGTTAGGGACAGGGTTAGTTAGTGTTAGGATAAATAGTAGGATTAGGGATTAGGTTTAGAGTTAGGGTTGAGTTAGAGTTGGGAGTTAGGGGCTAGGGCCAGGGATTGGGTTTAAGTTAGGGTTAGGTTCAAGGTTCAGGATCAGTGTTAGGATCAGAATCTGGCTTAGGGTCTGGGTCTGGGTTTGAATTATGGTTAAGGTCAAGGTTACTGTTGAGTTAGGATTTAGAATTAGGATTTTAGTTTCCTTTCATTTGGCAGGGAAAGTTGTTATCTGCTTTAAATTCAGGCTGGTCAATAACAGGCCTTCATAATTCACTTTTGGGGTCAGCTCCAGGGTGTAGGCAGTAGAAATGTTTGTCTGCTGGGTGGGAAGGGCTGTGGAATTACTGTGTGCTAGCATATCCTGTGAGCAAGTCACAGGTACCATAAGCAAGTTTTCTTATAAATCCTTGTCCAGCTCAGATCAAGGCATGTTTGGGGCACAAAGATTGAGCAAAAGGTGCCAGTCAAGCATGTGTAGACAGTATGGTAGTCATGGTTTGCTAGCCAGCACTCATTTAGACTTATTAATACAAGATATTAAGAAAATTACTGGAAAAATCAACTTTTATGTATGTACTTCTTGAAAAAAAGGGGACACTCCAGTGGATGTATTTGTCATGTCTGCCTTTTTTGTTCATTCTTGCCCCTTGGATTTTATCACTCCATTTATGTCGATGTTGTAGAAAGTAGTGGTGTGTATATATATGAGATTAAAATATCACTGAGGGATAAGCTAAATGCTTTAAAACAAGTGGCAAATTACCTGCACTTCATTTGGTATTGATTGCAAAAACATTAATCATGTTGAATTCTTTTGCTATTATGCATTTGGATGTAAGAGATACTTCCATCTTAAGCACTGAATAATTCTAAGGGTAAATAATCTAAATACCATCCTGATTGTATCTTGCAGCTCTATACTCAAAACACAAGTGTACAGCAAAGGAGGAAGAATGAGCTTTAATTTATTGGTGTTTAGCAGAACAGCCAAAATTGTTTTTGCTGTCAGACTAAGCTGTTCATCTGCTCTGCTGATACACAGGCTGAGCACTGTTTTCCTTTCCTGGAGTCTGTTGCAATGGGATGCACTTTCATGTGGATGACAGGAGAGAGGTGTTAAGATGTTGTACATGACCGTGCAGCATGCTCGTATTTCCTCCTGTTAGCCAAGAACAACTAATTGGCAAAGCTGTTTTGGCAGAAGTTTCTTACTCAGAAGCAATTTCAAACAAAAGGAACGGAGTAACACAGCCCACTTACATATCAGGGCCCTTCCAGTGAATCAAGAACATCCCTTTATGCTCAGAATAATCTCCCTTTCCTGAAAAGTGTGGGATTCTGAGGATGGTATGCACTGCAATGTATGTGCAATATATATGTTTGCCCACTGGGGAGCAAATCCCTGAATGACTCATTCCTAAACCTTGTGCTGGTTTATTTCCAAGTGGAATGAAGTTTGGCCCTGCTGAAACATGAACATGCAAGTGATACCAATCTCCAGTTCTCAGTGGGCAGGTGCATGGGAGGACAGGCCTGTGCAGCAGTTTTCCCAGTGTCCTGTGGCTAGGTCTCTGCAATACTTAAAAATGCTATTTTTTAACCATCAATAAACAGAAGCAGTGCTGGTTTTAAGAGAAAAAGTTCTTCAGAGCTATAGAAATGCAAACTTTAACCTGTCCTTTGGCTAGCATACAGCAGGTAGCATACTGTGACTGTGTGGACTGACAGGATAGCAGATCTGTGTGCTTTCCATCCTGTCACACCTCTGATACTGCTACTGTTGTCTGTAACACATCGTAACAACACAGATCATCATCAGGCCACAGCAGGTATAAGCCATAGCTTGAAATTCTTGAAAACTTGATGTGGGATATCCCAAGGGAAGATATTTATGTCAGCAGTTGAGGCATTTCCAGCAGCAAACCACTATTAGAAGTGCGTGGGCCAAGTGTAGCTTTAGCTTTATTGCTTCATCCATAATCTCAAGGAGAAAGTGCACTAGGCTCTCTCTTTTGTGATTTCTGACTCTGTTTTTCTTCTCAAGTTCTGAAAAAAACAGTTTTCAAACTTATCACCAACACAGTTAAGCACATTTAATTTACAAATATTGTCCAGGCAACCTGTTTATTAGCAGTCAGACTCCAGTAAACTCAGCAACTAATTAAATTAATGCTTAACTTCAACAATAGCAATTTAGACTCTTGTTGATGTGGGTGATACAGTTCAGGCAGGATGCAGGTCAATTAATTTGGACATGCCAATGGCTGTAAATGCTCTGACATAGCTAATTTAGATAATTTTGGCTGTTGCACTGCTTTAGGCGTGTCTAAGCAATTATTATATCTTCTTTTGGCTCATATACTTGCCAGTGTGAAGTGTCATTTAAACTAACAATGCTGAAACACTCTTGGGTTATTGAGTTTTGTTCATAAACTTTTTGACTCTTGACCCAAATTTGCTATGAATTTGCTACTGAGGCATACATGGACACAGTACAAGCATTGGGAAGTGGTGCCATGGATCCCATGGCTGTTTACTGTATTAGCCTTTTCTTAGCTACTTAGCAGCTGGATAAAAAAAATAAATTTGGTATTTAGTGCCTACAATTGAAAAAAAATATAAAGGGTGAGCTGAAAAAAACCCAAAATTTTCCTGCTCTTTTGCCATGTCTGAAGGTCCCTCCCCATTTCATAGGTCATTAGGGTTTCTAGTGGATTACTTGCTGTATCCCAGATTCCAAGAGAACAAGTGAGGCAAAGCACAGGTGTGCCAAGTCTGTGTTCTCATTTTCTTTTGAGACCATGTGTCCATGGATTTGGTTTGTTTTTTTTAAGATAGTAATGGGAACCAGCAGTCATAAAAGTAGCTGTCTACAGAGCTGCTCTCTGTCACCTCACATGCTTCAGGTATTCTCACCTCATCTCCTGGGACTTGAGTACAAGGGAGGGGTCTGACCTCTTCATCAAGCTCTTGTAGATTTGCCTTTCCAAATAACTAAAGAGTTAGCTCAAAGTCTCTCACTTAGGAAATTGAGATCATAAGGCATCCCCAGTTTGAACTGCATCCCCAGATATATTGATCCTGAGGGATGTTCAGGGTGAGCTTCCTGACATGTGGTACTGAAAAGAAACTGCAGGGAAGACCGAAGAGCTTGTACTGGCTTTCCTAGTGCACTGGAAGAAAATAAGCAACACAAAGATCTATTTGGAGGAATAAATTTAATTTAATGCCAATAACAAAGCAGTAGAATAGCAAGAAATAAAACCAAGACTAAACATGCATTTCCACCACTCCCTCTTCCTGCCACTTCCTTCACTCCTGACTCAGCAGGCAGCACAGCAGGATGAGGAATGGGTGTTGTGGTCATCTCACAACACTTTGTCTCTGTTGCTCCTTTCTCTCCATGCTGTTCCTCTGCTCCAGAGTGAGGTCCCTCACACAGGACACAGTTCTCATGGCTAAAGACCATTCAGGGAACCTGAAGGTGCAAAAGTCCATGGGACCTCCTGAGATACATCTGAGTCTTGAGAGAACTGGTCAAGGAAGTGGCTAAACCACTGTCCATCATATTTGAGAAGACATGTCAGTCTGATGAAGGTCCCATTGACTGAAAAATGGAAATATCCTATTAGTGCTGTGAGGGAGACATTGCAGAGTGCACTCATTTTTTATAGATGCCATCAGATTTAAGTCAGGCAGAGATGTAATGAATATTTTAAATACAGGAAAAGCTTACCAGAAAATTCAGCCAAGAGACGCAGGGCCAAAAGAACCAGATTGAGATGATTCAGTTCTCATAGCAATATGTTTAATTTTGGAGATAAGTAAGCTGCCACTTAAGTTTTGGTTAGAAACATTCACTTTGTTTGATAAACAAGTCATCATTCATAGCCAAAAAAGCTCAAAAATACTTCTCTATGAAAATTAGAGCTTTCTGTAGAAAATTGCTTTATGAAAAGCAATTTCTTGTTGGTAAGACACCTATTTTGACTGAATTTTTATTTGAAAAATAAATAAGATAAAGTCCTTAGTTGCCTTTGAGTCTTAATGCAAAAGGTGAAAAGCCTGAACATTAGGAAAGCCCAAAAAAGGTAAAGAGGTTGCAGAGGATGATGAAGGAAACTGAATGGAGGTAGGAAGGGCATGTCAGGTTGAGAAAGACTTTCCTTTTTTCTGTATTTTGCCTCATTCTGACATATATTTCACTTTTAGAATAGAAGATCTGAGCTATATCTTCCTTGTGGTATGTATAATATTAAATAAAAATTCAGCTCAATTCAGAAGAAAGCAAGTCAAACTTTGCAATGGGAATGTTTTTCCTGTTTAAGTCTCCTGTTGGTTACCTGCATTCCTGGGAGAAGTTGATTGCACATTGTAACTGCAAGCAAATTGCAAACAGCCTGAGCAATCCATGTGGACAGTACATAATAAAAAAAAATGTCTTTGGACATAGATAAGGGAAGCAAACTTGCTCTCATGAGCAATTATCCTGCTGATCAATTTCCTCTAGACAAAGAAGCGTCATTTGGGAATCATATTTATGTCCAGATTGGTTTGTTTGTTTGTTTTGCCAGAAAAGGTTCATCTGTTCCTTACAGCTTTATAGGTAGTGTGAGGCAACAGATTTTTTTCAGCCTACATTGCTTCCCTGGGTGAAGAGACAGTTTGTAATTTTTATGGTTGCTTGTGTCTTCCCATTTGATGTCTACATTAGGTTGTTCAGATTTCAAAAGCAAATTATATTTGCAGTGTTTTCTGTTTTCCATGGGAGTTGCCACCTGCTGATAAATCTTGCCTAAGGACTTGTTATCAGTCAGAACTTGGTCTAACCATGACACTTGTGTGCAGTTTCCAAGAGCTCAGAAGAAGATCTGTGGTCTGTCCCATACATATGTGTGTGTATACATATATATACACATAGTTTTTTTCTTTTTTTAAAATATATCTGATAACTACCATCGAATGAACTTGTGGTTGGAGAGGCTTGCTGAAATGGAAACGCACATACGTAACAGCTGGTTCCTGGAGGAGCAACCTGCCCCTGCTGGATACTGCTCTTGAATGAGCAGTGAGAACAGTCCAAGAAGCACAATGAACTCTTCCCTTCACCATTAGGTCTCCAGAGCTGTAGATCAGCTCCAGATCTCAGCTCCAGAGCTGAGATCACTCATTTTACGTGATTGCCAGTGCAGTACACAAGCTAAACGTACAGTACTGGGCTATGTGACATATTTACTGCAAAGATGTGATCAGAAGAGTGGACCTTGGACCCTGATCTGAACAGGGCTTTTAAAGGAATTGGGAAATGAAGAATTGTAATTGGCATCTGTCATTTGGGTTATTTCTCCTGGGTTGCTAACGAGATGTAAGGCAGTCAGAGTGCAGAATGGCAACAGACACCTTTGAATCTTGGAGGTAAGACTAGTTCTTTTCCCCAGAAGATGACATTTCTATTATCTAGGCCACCAAAAGATGTGACAGTTCATTTGGAGATCTTCCTCCCAGGCAGAACTTCCAAGCAGTATTTAAAACTAAAAATGCAGATGTATCTGTTTGTAAAAAATACTCTTTTCTCTCTCAAGCCATAATGCTTTATTAATTACTGAGAAATAGTTTTATTCCCCCATTTTCATGCAAGAAACACTAATAAGTCTTTGAGAAGGATATAACATTGAAAATTGGATCAGGTTTTTATATGCTTTCCAGGTTGTGAGAAACACCCACAGTCAAACTGGGGAGCCAACCTCAGCCACATTGAAGGCTGGAGATTTTAAAGGGCTTCACATTGGTTTATTGTAGAAGAGGAAATTCCAACAAAGTGAGATTTGGCGTACTTTTTATTGATGAGTCAGCAAAAGAAACTCCAGCCAAGAACTACAATGGGAAAATGGAAAGGTACATGATTAATGAAGTGTCCTGACTTTGATGAAGCAGGGGGAGCTATCTCCCAACAGAGGGGCTCTCTCACACACCACCTCTGACACCACAGCAATATTGATGAGCTCCTTGAGCTTCCCAGGAGCTGGGGGTTGATTTCAAAGCATGTCACATCAACACAAAACCTGAAATTCAGAAGGGCAGAGACCAGAGTGCTGGGACTGGATTAAGCCACTTTCCCCTCCTGCTACTGCTTTCTGGGAGGAGAGGTGTCCCAAGCTGTCTATATACTCATGACTGTGGCCTTCCAAAGGCTCCTGCACTGAAACATCCCTTAGACTGATGCTTTCTTGTAGTGAGAGGGCAAGCAGCTATAAAATAGCTTCACAGTTTAATGAAAAATCTTCTTCTGGCTTTCTTCAGGTGCCTCATCTTGCCCTTAATTTACTGTTGAGGGTGAAGGACATAGCAGTGTATTCTTTTTATTATTTATTAATTGATTTATTTATTTATCATTCTGGCAAGCAGGCTATGGTTATCTGGAATACATTTCCCCCTATGACAGCCACTTTTAATTTATTTGAGTGAGTGATCTCTCCTTTCTGACACTTTTGCTGTTTGAAAAATATGATGCTGTGTGATTGAGGAGGCAATATAATTAGCCATGGTACAGCCAGGATCACCAGATTTTTCTTTAGCTTTACACAAATGCAATTCTCCAATTTTTGGACCTATGAATCTCTCTACTCGTGTGCTAAGTCTAATGTTTTGCCGTTTTTTGTAGCTGTTGTATTTTTGTGTTTTGTTTTGTTTTTTTGTTTTTTTTTTTTTTTTTTTTTGCAAAGCTCAGGATTGCTAAATACTGCAATGTCACAAAAATATTTTTTTCATATATTTCTGTAGTATAACAGCCTACTTTGTGTTACAGGACAGGAAAAAACCACTAATTTTTAATCATTCTATTTCAGAAACTTCGACCAATGAAATTTGACAGAAAAGACATTCTATTCAGTATTTTACAGGTGGAAGAGTAAAATAGACAGAATTCCTGTGCTGCAAACACAAGTTTGTAGGTGGATAAGGGGTGTAATCACCTTTACCCTCACAACCCCTGACTGGATGTTTCACACTTCTTACAACACTGTTCTTGTCCTGACAGAAGGGTTCCTCCAGCTACTGCTCAGAAACTCGCCTCTGCCATGGGGATGAACAAGTGCACTTTGTGATGAATGCATAATAAAAGCAAGAAACTTATTAGGACAAAAACATTTTAGGGTCTGATTAATCTAGGTAATGATTGAAGTAAGGGGAGGATGTTGAAGGGGACTAATCCATTTCAGTGAATATGCAAGACAATATTGCTGAAGTTGATGAAGACGGCTTTATGTGTAAAGAGATCAGGATTCAGAACACCTTTTGTAAATAATTAGGCTGAGAAAATTATTACTGCCCATTAAAAAATTACTTTTCACACAAAATGGAAAATTTGATTAGTGCACCTCAGAGTGGCTAGCTTCTAGAATGATAAAATTAATGAATATATGAAATATTTAATTTCATACATAAATATCTGTTAATAGAAATTAATTACTGCATGCAATAAAAGTCATTTATTGCACATTAAATATGAGATGAAATAAAAATGTGAGAATTTCCATTGTTTATGTATAAGTGATTTGATTATCTGTTGAAGATTTTTGTTACTGTATAAACAATATAGATCAAACTCAGTGACAAAATAAGCCCTCTCTATATCTTCAGTGTCTCTCAAATGGTAATAAAAGAAGTCCTTGTTCATGGAGAGGATCACCTGTAAGTGCAATTGATCTCAGATATCATTGGGAGTGCAAGAAGTTAATGAAATGAAATATATACTCCAGAATTGTTCTTCCTGTGCTTCCATCATAATGAATTTTCAGGCAATTGGACTATGAGAATAAGTACATCTGCAGCTTTTGCAGCTGTCCCAGATAAACAGCACTCTCATATGTTGATTTTTGATGCACTGATCCTCTGATCTGTCAAACACATATTTGATATGCCATGATTTAAGTTGAGCTTATCTTTCAGCCAACTCCTGTCACTTGCACTGGATTTATTGGTTTCATTATTATGCATCACCTCATCTCCCAGTCTTCCTTCCCTGTGTGAAAACTTCCTCTGTGTCCATGCAGGCAGGCCATTCACTGTCCTAACCTTGCCAGGTTGCAGCTTCTGCTGATAGTTGTTTTCTCCTTCTGGTCTAAGCTTCTGGTGCACCTGCTTGACAGCAGAGCACAGCAAACTGAAAAAACCCTAGACTCAGAATAAACATTGCTTAACAACAATCCAAGCATCAGAGTGTTATTGGTATTCTTCTCATAGCAAAGACAAAACACAGCACTGTACCAACTACTAGGAAAAATACTAAGAAAACCAGCTCCATTCTGGCTGAAAAGGTATCTGGGTGAAAGTTCCCAGCTTGCAGCCTAAGCCTTCAGCAAATCCAGCTGGTTGTGGTAATCAATTAAAGCAAATAGCATGTTAAATCACGTGGTATTATAGCTCTGTGCAACTCATTCTATTTAAAACAGACTTATTTAAACTGAGCAACTGATACCACTCAACAGTAGATGGAAATGTCCAGGAATAAGGCAGTATTCTTTTAAATAGATTAAACCAAGTAGTGCTAGTTAATGTGAAAAGCTGAGAGGCATTGGTAGGAATAGCACGTCCAGATGTATTTATTTAGTCATGTTATTTGGAATTCATCTGCATTAGTGTCATTCTTTTATTGTGTTTAACAAAACAATTGGAGGTGAAAACAGATACAGTGGTCCAACAAAAAAAAGAATTGCTGCCTGAAGCTACTTGGCATGCAAGGAAATAGCTCATGTTCACGAGAAACAGGATTACAGAATGTCTGAGTGCTCAGGGAAAATGGATGTACTGGGAGGGTCCATCCTCTTCTGAAGTAGACAATAGAGAAATGTTTCAAAGGTTGCAGTCATTAATAGTGTAAGTGATAAGAAAGGGTGATTGGGGTGGGTGGCGAAAATTGGTAACTTAACAGCTACTTTTAAGCTTGAGGGTAAAAACGACTTAAATTGTAAAAAATACTTTTCCAGTGCTCTGTTGCCCAAGGCCTCGGAGGTCTCCTTCATAATGAAATCCAGATAAAGAAACAGTTTCTGGGTCTCTTTTTTCTTAAGAAACCTAAAAAAACCACTGCTGATGGATATTGGATCGATATTTGAGTAATTTTCCAGGTTTGTCATTAGCTTCTGCAATCTAGAATATATAAATTATTTTTCTTATTGGTTGGTGGCAACCATATCCTGAAACTTACTTATTAAAGTCTCTCTGAAAATGTCATAACATACTTCAAGTCACTGTCTTCAGAGGACAGCTTTGGATGTACATATGAGCTGGCATTTGAGCTGTTGCATGAAGTCCTTGTTTGAGTGAGAGACACACCAAGTATCACAGGATGTGATCCCCTCTGTTAAAATGATGCTGTACAATTGAAAGCTAGCAGCAAAAACACCCTGAGAAGCACCAGAAAGTTATTTGCAAGTTCTAGACATGAAGCAAATGAGACCAAATCCTCATTTTTCCAAGGTTTGGCTGTGTTCTGTGGTAATGCCACATTCAAAGACAACTTGAGCAAGTCATTTAAGCAAACTTTTTGACATGATCTCAGTATAAAACCTCAGCTGTGATGTTTTTTTCCTGAGAATGGATAATTATTATCCTGATATGTATCTTAAGAGTGTTACATCCTACAAACAGGCTGTCATGGCAGAGAGCTGTTCTGTGTCCATGGTCTGCTTTGCTGAGGCTGAGAAACTCAGAACCCTTGGATGGCAGATTTTCCCATAGGAAGTAGCTTGCAGTGATTCTCAGACATGCTTAAAGCAATCAATGCTTGAGATGGGTGGTCATACTGAAAGCCCTGCAAATATTGCTTTCCAAATTTCTTTGCATCCTCAGAGCACCACTGAGCTTCAAACCATAGACAAGTTCTGTGGTTTGTTTTCAAGGAAAAATTTTCCCACTGTCTCTGAGTACAGTTTATTAATTGCTAATCTGAATCCTTAATGCAGTGAATGGACAACATGTACTGATTATTGCCTCCTGACAGGAATGGGGAGATCTAGGGGTTTGCCTTGGGATAGTAACAAATTTGGGTGCCAGGTAACAAGAGAATCTGGTGGGAGATGCACTTGTGGGGCTGGAGCCAGAGACAGCTGATATATTTTGCTTGAAGGTGATTAGGGACTTATTAACCCACAGATACTGTGGTGTTCATTGAGGCTGGCAGCAAATGTTACATGTATTTAAAGATTCTGCATTGTTTTCCTGGGAATGGCCAGGTACTGTGTGGCAGAGAATGTTAAACCAACTCCTTGGAAGCATTTAAACTATGTATGGTTTAATTGCAGTAAATGGCCATTCTAGATACCCTGCAGAATTTTCATCCAGTTCTTTCAAGAGGTGACTCTTTACAGACAGTGGTGATACAAGACCTGTTTTCCCATACTTATAAAATATAAACTAAACTTTTTACCCGTCTACAGAAATATCACAGTTTCCTGAAACAAATGCTATCAAAATTTTCAATTAAATGTCACATTACTACAAATGGTGGAAAGGTATTTGGAGCAATCAAGAAATTTGTGCTGTGTTACTGGAAAAAAATAGCCTACAATATAGTGCAAGCTTCTTTACTAGTCTATGCAAATTTATTGTGAGCAGTGATTTTACGGAATATTATTTCAGGTTCTAAAGTAAAGGTTACACTGAAACTTTAGGGTTTGTTATAACCAGTGTGAGGAAGAGGATTTGATTAAACCTGTGAAGTGAAGTGAGATAGGAAATGGCTTTCCCACCTGAAGTGAGTGTCTGCAGGAGGGAACCAGCAACTGCCAAAACACTGTGAAAGATCTCTCCCTGGAGTGCCAGAAGCTCAGGGATTAGCATGGTTACCACTTGCCTTGTAGGAGACTCAATTTGACAAGGCTGTCAGGTGGAAAAAAAACAGAGATGGCAGAAGTTAGCTTTCAAACCTCAGTTTTTCCTCTTTTTCCTCTTTTTTGTTTGTTTGCTTGTTTTATTTTTTCAAGGGGTGAAACACCAAGCAACCTTATCTCCTCCTTTCCTCCTTTAGAGTCCATTCCTAGTTCTGTCCTGTTTAAGTGAGCTAATAGCTTTAGGGAGGGGATTTATTTTAAACTTTTTACTATTTACTAAAGAACCCACCATCAGCAACTGTGCTATAAACCTGTTTGTTAAAACATGACATCAAGAACCCACTGACAGGGTCAATGAGTGAGGATATGGCCATGCTGTTCTTCCTGATGATACAATGCAACCACGACCACTGTGCAGAGAGGATAAGTGATGTCTGGCCTTAAAATCTGAGGGATTTTAATAACAAAGTTGATCTCAGGGGATTAAGAAATTGAGAGAAGAATGATAGAGCTTTTGCTATCAAAGGACTCAACACAGATCTGCCTGTTTAACTGCTTTAGGAAGTGTGCAGATATACAAAACTAGAAATCCATGTGGTGTCAGGTTGTTCAATTCCATGAATGCTGGTTTGAGACTTAGAATTTGAATCTCAGAGACGCTGAGAGGACTCAAAAGTACTGCTAAATGCAGCAAGGATCCCCAGTACAGTAAGTGTCACTGGGATGATGCAAATTTTTGAAAAGAGGTTGTTTTGTAGGAGATACCATTGCTGACATGTAAAAATAACTGCAAAAGGCACAGAAGAAGAAACAAGGTTCTGACTGCTCATACTGACCTTGGAAATGCAAACCCAGTGACTTTCTGGTGGTGGATTTCATCCCTTTCTTTGCCCTCAGGTTTGTCTACTTTCATCTGGGATGACTTTCAGAGCAGGACAGCTAAAAGGACTGTCCCAACAGTATTGGAAAGGTTTACACTTGCACAGTGGTTTGTATTACAGAGATAAAGCTATGCATGCCATTATGGTTTCATGTCAGCTAAAAGTCCTCTGATCTAATGCCATTCTTTTCTCTGAATCTGGAAATTATGATCTTTGTCATGTCTTGTTAGAGAGCATGAAATTGTATTTGCAGATACTTATGCACAGTATAATAGCACTCTGTTAGTAAAATGTAATGCAATACAGATTCCCTCTCACACCCTCCCTTTACTGTGAAATGGACTCAGCAAAGTTTCAAGAGCAAAAAAGATCTCAGGCCATTTCACTTTCAATTGTCTGCTTCTTAAACTTGGAAAACAACAGCCATGTATGATTTTATTAACTCCCTGTAGATACCATCTATGAGAGGCATTTCCTATAGTCATGCCTAATCAAATCCAACGTGTAAAATAAAACTCAGTGAGGGATGATTAAATTCACCTCTTTCTTGCAACCAGCTGCCCTGCAGTGTCTAGCACATCCCAAATGTGAGAATATCAACTACCAAAAAAGAGAAGTACTGTGTAAATAGAATGAAACTGAATCAGGAGAGGTCTAGGTTGGATATCAGGAAAAAGGTTTTCCAAACAAAGAACTAAAAGACTAGCACTGTGCATTAATGGGTTTAGACCACACTTTTTGTGTCTACAGTGAGAGTGAAGAGAAATCCAAATTTTATTTCACTTTTATTATCTGGGCCTGTTTGCAGTTGTTTGCTAGCTCTTCCTTTTTCACAATCACATATCATAGCACGAATGGGGTGGCATTCACTTACTTCTACTTCCCTGATTCAGGACTTCCTTCACTGCAGGCTTTGGAGGCATGCTGGCAACTCAGGCTGTGTGTGCTGACACAGTCACAGTGCAGATAAATAGCACCATGCATTTCTAGATGTACACAGTAGCCATAATGACCTCATGCCTGAATTTGTCCTAGAATATGCATGTGAGATTCAACTAAAATTTAGAGATGACTTTTGCTCTCTCTCCCTTCCTACTTCAAAGAGATGTGGCTCCACAAAGAATGAACAATGCTTTGAAGTAGCTTTTTGAATTCTCAACTACGTTACACTTCTGAAGAAGAAGGAAGGACGTTGAAAAAGATCACAGCAAAATAATATAATTTATCACAGAACCATCAACCTTATCAGAAACTTGCAAATCCTACTCTGGTAGTTAAATATTTACTCCAAAATTAGCAAATAATGCTTCAAGATTGAGCCCTTCAACATTCAGTCTGTGTCTGAATTGTTCAGAAATTCATTGTTCAATATTTAGGTCCCTTTCTTTGTAGTTTGTTGTTTTTCTTTTCTCCAAGAGGAAGATCTAAAGCATCCTTCTTTTTCAAAGGTAAAAATCTTCACACAATACATGGAAGGAATGGAAACTGAAATCCTTTGCTCAATTGTTAAATGTGTAGAATTAATAAAAGATGAAATATTTGCTTGCCTGAGCCTCACATAATTACTGCTTATGTTGTTCCCTTATGGCAGCTGCTTAGAGGATTAAAATTTGTTTTTATTAGAAATTGTGGCATTAGTTATCAATTATGTCAGGTGTCAATGGTTGGGTTGGAGTTCACACTTTGGGTGGAGTTGCAATGAGATTTTAATTCATTATTCATGTCTGAGTTTCTGTTTGACTGCCACATAGCAAAAGTGTCATATTAAACACTGAAAGCAGTATGGGCATTGGAGCTTCTCCAGAGCCTGGGTTGCTATGTCCCCCCAGTCTCTTGCAGACCAGGGTACATTTTTTTCCTTACAGATGACATGTGATAATTTGTGCAAGAAATATTTGCTTTACAACTGTCTCAACTCTACATTCCCAAAATAACCTTGAAAAACAACCTGTATCTATCTCATTTATGGTATTTTAAATCAAGGCATGTGATATTAAAACAGCTGAAATCAGAATCTGGCCCTTGGCATGGTGAAAAATGTTAAGGCTTTCTCATGAGTTTTGCAAGTTGTTACAGAGACTGTCCTTCAGAGCACAACCTGACCTTTTTCCTTGAGAAATGTTTATGCAGCATATGACTTATATAGGAAATTATAGCTACAGAGAAATTGTGCACAGAGCTATTAATTTGGTTGAATGTCTAGTAGACAACAATAAATCTAGCTGACATTATGAGACCCTGATAATAGTCCTTGTTGATGGGTTGCAACAAAAAGGTTTACAGGCTTCTTCATTAGTAAAATACAACAAATAAAGCTAAGTAAGCTTGATACTCAGTTCTGTTTGGCTCAGGTAGTGGTTTGTGCTGTGTGCTGCCCACTGTGTCTATTCATTAAAAAGGGAGAGAAAACAGGGTTCAAAGCCCATTTTACAAGCCAGTGCTTATTGCTGTGGGAGTATGTATATATCTGTAAGCAAAATAACTTTCTCTGAAAGGATCTGTTGTCTCATTCCTTTCATCAGTGAGAATAGCAACTGTACACTTCATTTGCACAGGAAGTTTCACATTTTAATCTTTGCTGAAAACACCTCGTTATACTTCTCTGTAGAATGGCTCTGGATGTTGATTGTGTCTGTTGCCTTGAGGAATGAAGTTATTTTCCAAGATGGGGATAAATTTGTATACAGATTTGCTCAGGACCTACACAATATGGAGAAGTATTTGTGTAATAATTTCCACAGCTGGGACTTTTTATATTTGCTTCAGTTTTTCATTGCAGTTCTCTGTTTTGCTCAGCCAATGCTGTGAAGCAGCTGGAGTATTAGAGATGTTACAGGAATTACTAATATTTTTTTTATCTTTCCTCCAGTCCTCACCCCTTCACCCCACCTTTCTATCAATTCTTGAGCAATGATTTCTGTTAGTGCACATCCTGCAGAGAGGAAACTGCTGCTTTCATCAAGTAAAACTCTGCAGTACTTTGGTTTGTGAAAGCATCTGAAAGCCATCACCTGATATTGGAACTTAACTCTTTCTGTTAGAGAGCTATGAGGAAGCAAACCTTCTCATGCCTAGGAGTGCAAAAAGAACTAGAATTATCACAGCAAATGGCTGTGGAGTCTGCATCCTTGGATAGAGTCCAAAGCCATCTGTAGAATCCAAAGCAAGTCCAAAGCAGGGGGTTTGAACAAGAGGATCTCCTGAGGTCTGTTCCAACCTTAATCATTTTGAGATGTTGTGATAACCTACCTTTGGGTCAGAATGAGAAGGTTTTGGGGTCACTGATATGATTACAGTTAGGAGAGACAGCAAGAAAATATTGGATATATTTATATAAAATATATATTCATATGTACAGGCTCTGCTAAATCTATATATACTTATTTTCTTCTCTTTTATTATTCATAGCATCATAGAATCAACAATATCCCACACTGAGATAAATGAGTAAAATAGTTTAGCGGGATATCTTAGCATGCTCCTGGGCTTAAGCATCTGAAAGGTTATTTTGCCATTGATCTCAGTGATTTTACATGACCAAGTGCAACTTTGGAAGTCTGACACCTGAAAAGTTTCTGATTTACTTTTGGAGGTGCAGGTTCTAGAATTTTTGAAATGTTGGTTCTT
Organism: Cichladusa arquata; assembly: GCA_026413545.1. Classification (NCBI taxonomy): domain Eukaryota; kingdom Metazoa; phylum Chordata; class Aves; order Passeriformes; family Muscicapidae; genus Cichladusa; species Cichladusa arquata. The sequence goes on from JAOTQP010001652.1 coordinate 15,123,549, forward strand.
CCAATACATGTTCTTCATTCAACTGACAAGAAGTTTTTAACCTAGTAATTACTACAAAGAGAGCAAAAAGCATTGCAGGAAAAAACCCCCCAATATTCTTTTCTCTACTTTGTGGACTACTAAAACAAAAAGGGGGCCATACTCTCATTCCAGAATCTCTTTTGTTGTTGGCATCACTGTATACACCACTGGCTGGAAAATGAATACTGCAGGAGTCAAAATAGATGATGTCACTGCAAAATGTTTGGTGGTATGAAGTTTTGTCACATTTGGTTTTATTTTTCCAGAAAGGAAATGGGCAGGTGGTCATGAAAGTAATTGTTTGAGCTGCCATCTGAATTTGTGGGGAATAAAAGCTGGCCATAAGTTGCATCAGGTTTTAGTTTTCTGTCTAGAAGAATAAATTTAAAAATATTTACTGTGGGGAAAGAAACATACCTAGGTCTTCCTCATTGCAGTTTATCACATTTCTGTGCAAAAGACAAAGTAATCACAATAAATCACAGATTGATATCTTTGAGTCTTCTTTGGGAGCAGTGACAGTGAAATGCCAAGCCTAGCCTAGATTGACACAATATGCTGACTGGCAATGTTGTGGAGTCTCATTGCATTTGCTGGGTTTGCTCTGATGGAAGTGAAGATACCTGAGACTAAAAATAAAACCACGGCTCTGCCGTAGCCTCCAGCCTTCTCAGTTCACTTCAGTGAGACACAGAATGTGAAGTTTTTAGCTGCAGAGGGTCAGATCAGGTCCCCCCTGCTACTCCCTTAGCATGATAACATGGCCAGGCATGCTGCCATAACATGAAGTAAGATGCCTGTTTTTTTTTGTCACAGCCCTGAAAAAGTCTTATGAAGAGAATTTTCTGTAGCCATCCCTCTCCATCTTTTATTCTTTGGAAACATTGCCTCCTTCAGCAAAGCAATGGATTTTAGATGAAAACATCTGATAGGACTGTGAATGTATGATAATACACCTTATATACAATATGAATGTGTGCGCACATACATGTGAATTTATGCACTGTCATTTGAAGTAGCTTAATGTTCCCTGGTCTGCATTTTTCTCTAGTCTATCAACAGTGTGCTAAAGGCTGTAGAGTGATGGATATGTAAAGGTGACCAAGCCTCTTCTTTCTTCTTTTTGCATCTTAGCATGAATTCCTTAGATAAGCTCTGAAATTAAAGGAGATGTCTTGTCAATGGATTATTCTGTGCTTAGTTGAGACTAGACTGCTATGTTTACAAGTTAGGGGCAGTATTATGAAAATAGGCCCAGGAAAAGAAAGTTTCACTAAAGTGGCTTGGTTGGTTGAGGTTTTAAAGAGATCTGGAGCTACAGGGAATTACTTAGGCACTGCTAGAGGTGGGTGTAGGGGCACAGCATCTGCTCCACCCTCACAGTCCCAGCATGCACACCCCCTCTGTGCCTTGTGCCTGCTGGGTTTTGTAATGCTCAAACCTGTCAAGGTGATCTGCTGCTCCTGCCCTTTGAGGAAACTGAATATTTAACTCAATACTTCCACTGAACCTGACTACCAGCATTGTGTCTGTGCAGGACACCTTTTTAATCAATCTGTTTTTCTCTGTGAGAAGCATTCTCTATTAAGTTTACAGGATGACAAGAAAAACAGATTTATTACCAAAGTTAATGTCATAATTTCTGTGGAGTAAAAGCACTATGGCTAATGCAATGATGAAGTATCACTAATAGCATTACTAATTATAACTGCTGCATATTTATAAATAGCTAAAGAATATCATTAAGTATGCGAATCATGAAGAGCTAGCTTAATTGTGTCTTGTCTTGTTATCAGACAAAGACAGCTCTTTGACTAATACTTAAAACTCCTTATCCATGAAAAAGATCAGGATTTCATTATTTAACTCAAACATTTCAGTACTGGTGCAGTATAGATACTATGGTTCCTTCCTCTCCTTCCTCTGGTCCACAAATGTGAGCCTTCTTTTTATACATTAATGTACAGATTAGCTTCTGTTTCACACAGACTCTGAAATCTTTCATGCCTCAGCTCCCAGCAGTATCCTTTGCCTAGTTTTGTTTCATTCACATGGGAGGCTGTGAATGTGGCTTGCAAACACCCTACAAATGAGGGTCTTGATCTCAGTAGGATTTCAAAAAGAGGCACAGATGCAAACGTGATACCAAGATTGTAATTTGCCTGACTACTGTTAGAGGTTACTTTAAAATTTGCCCATGGGCTTTGGGATTTATTCAGTGTATATCCTGCATTGTTCATAAGCTCCTTGGAGCCAGTGAGGAAGTAGATTGCATAATCATTTACAATGCAAGTACAAAAAGAAATTTTAGATCTTTTCTATGTACAGCAGGAGCTATTTGGGGATAAGCAGGGTCCAAAAAAGAGTTTGGTTTAAGGTTGTATGTTAAAATCTGAATTTTTTATGAATTTTGTTCCTTATTCTCTTTTTTTTTTCTCCTTCTTCTTTTTTTTTTTCTTTTAAAATCCTTATTATCTTTAAATACACTTTCCAATGGCTTTTAGTCTTTGAATATCTGCTCTGAGATTAGGGTATGTCCTTATTATGACTAATCTTCATTAAAAAACCCCCAAAAGATATGTGAAGGACAGGCTGGGGCTGCAGTTACACGCTCTGAAGTTACTGTGCCTGCTGTTTCACAGTTAGAATGTATTTCTTGAAATGCACTTGTCTCAAGGTTAATGTCAACTGAGGCATTACCACTAAGACTGCAATTAAATCCAGTCACCATCCAAAATCTTGGCCAATACATTTTAGAATTATGAAGCAAAAGCTGCTGTCATGGAGGCTGACCAGTCCTTTTAGATGGGCTCCTTTGTTAAAAAGACTTCTTCCACCTAACCCTGAGCAAGGCAGGGAGAAGATTCATGGTGATTTAAACAGGAGGCAGGAAAGGTCTCTCCTACAAATCAGCTTTACAACTCCCTATTTATGAACTTCCAACCATGTCTTGCCCTTGTGGTAAACAGACTCTTAAAAGAATCTGATGTTGGCAAATAAATTACATAAAAGACAGTATCTGATGGCATATCCCAGTCTGTTCTTTAAGCCTGGAAACACCACACTTTATGTAGTCTATTTGAAAATTCAGAATGTTTTAAGATTCAGTGTTTTCTCTAGCTAAGTAATGATGTTTATGATTCTGAATATTCATTGGTGGTGACACCTTCTGTGATGTCACTGTCAGGAGTTGAAGATGCGAGTAGAGAAGAAAACCAGACAAGTTTCCTGTATAGACATTGAATTCCAGACACTGAGAGCTTTGAATAAAATGTGCCCTGTGGTCTGGGAAGAGAGAAAGGCTTCACACAACTAAATATTATTTGTGTATTTGCACTAATGCCTTCATTTTGAATTTTATCATAAGGCTTGTAGAAATGGAACTTAAATAATATTCCAAAAAGCTTGTGCTAAATGATCACTTGGTATCTTTTTTCAAAGACTTAGTCTTTGAATGCAACAATTGTTTCAAAGAAATGAGAATGATTATGTAATATATAGATTTAATTCACAAGTAACTTAATTGGTAAACATCTTTAATACATATTGTGCCTGGTAAGAAGTGGAGCTGATAGATTTTTTGCTTTATTTGCTACAATAATTGCAATTTTGCAACTTATATATATTAAAATTTTGATTTTTTTTTTAAAGCATCTATAGTCAGTATTTTTAAAAGAATTCCTATGGAAAATAAAAAAGAGAAAATATCTGGGGCAAGCCTTGTGTTTGGTATCAGTATGTAATTTGGAAAGAGACTTTGTAACCTGAAGATTTTGGTCTTCTTATTAACAAAGCTTTTAGTGCTGCTGACTTTAGTAGCAGACCTTCCTCTCCCCTTTCTCTTCCCCCAAGCCTGATGGTTTCTTCATGTAAGCACAGCAAAATGGGCTCTGAGAAACTCCAAGTCCAATCAAAGCAATTTACCTGAGCATGCCACAGCCCCAGCCTCCCTGGGAAGGAAAGGATTTAATGGGCTTGGCACTCATATGGGTGTCTTATCTTCATCCATATTCTGAGAGAATATCTGGCTTTCCAGACAGCTGTTTGGATTTTGCTACAAATGTTCTTTGAAAGTAAAAAAAGAGGGAGAAGCATATTTTAAAAAGCCACAAGTATTCTATCAAAACATTTACAAGAATTTGAATCTTGAGGGTCTGAAAGCATTGCGTGCATATTAAAAGAAATGTAACTGGCTAACTGTAAGTACTATTTTTTAGATATTGATATAGTAGGGTAAGCAGGCATGATGCTTAAGCTCATAAAAAGTTAGGTTTTTAAGAAGAAAATTTGAAAATTCATTTGCACACTATAAGTCTTCAATTTTTCAATTTAAAAATATGATTGCATTCACACTACTTGTGATCTGGCACAGAATATAGAATATAAGCCTCAAAGACTGCCATATCTTCAAAGAGCCTTAGAACCCAGAATTTCCACATCCTACCTCTAAGATCCAAGCTATTGTTATTCTCAAAATTACTAAGTCTGAAACAACTGTATCCTTTCTTCTTTCCCATATGTGTTCTCATTGATGGCACAGAAGAATTGAAAGGCCTCTAAAGAAATTGCACGTGTGGGTTGCTGCACTCCTTTTCCAGGCTGATGCATCTCATTCTCAAGCTGTTCCTGCTGCTAAAACCTTTGCTCATCTTGTCACCATCTTGACCCTTTGTTGCATTCCTTGTGTCTTTTCAGAACAGATTAGGACCCTGTGCAGTGCTGCAGGTTCAGATGCTGTGCACATTTAATACCATAATCTGCTCTTTGCTCCTTTCCTAACTTCTTTTTTGCTTACTGACTGTTGCTGAACACTGGACTTATATTTTCATGCAGTTAACTGATTTTTACCTTATGACTCCTTCCTAAGTGGCAGCAGTCAGCTCAGAAGCTGCCTTTATACAATTATATCAGGTTGTTTTTTCTTGTTTAATTTCAGTGCCCTGACACTCAGTGTCATTCCCCCACTAATTCATTCCTCAATACATAATTAGATATGCAGGTTACTGGCTGTACTTATCAGAAATGGATGTTGATTGCAGTGTGTATTCCTTAAATACAAGCTGTGTACCTCTAGATGGAGTCAGGAGCTTTCATCTGTGTCAGGCTTACAAGTGCAGCTGAGTTGTTTTGCTTCTCACAGTTTTGGATATGATGCTCCCAAGGAGCATCTGGACACTGAGTGATCTGAGCAGATCTTTTTTTGCTTTCATTTCTTCTACTCCTTTTTTGTGACCTTCCATAGACATTGAATTTGTGGAAAGAATATGGGTTAAGTTTGGCAGGGTAGATGTTCCAACACATTACTCTGGACGTCAGATCTGGGTGTAACTTAAAGAGGATTAGAGCTCTGAATTAAAGATGCCGTTAGTGGTTTGCCACAAAGTCATCCATTTCCAGCTTATTATGTTTCTTTGCTTCTTGTTGTCTCAAATTGCAAATTGCAGTAGATGGGCTGAAACTTCCACGACAGGTGTGTCTGTAGTGTGTTTTTTGTCACACCAACAACTTTCCTTACCAAATTATTTTTTAAGACCAACTTTCAAATTACATTTTTACTTAAAAAATATCTAGTTGGAAGCCTGTCAGTAGAGGCATCCCCCACAGCTCAATACTGAGCACAGTGTTGTTTAATTTATTACTCAAATACTTGGATGAAGGGGCAGATTGCTCCTCAGCAAGGTCACAGACGACACAAAGCTGGGAGGAGTGGCTGATTCCCCAGAGGGATGTGCAGCCCTTCAGCAGGATCTCGACAGGATGGAGAGATGGGCAGAGAGGAACTGTCTGAAACTCAGCAAAGGTGAGTGCAGGGTCCTGCTCCTGGTGAAGAATAACCCCAGACACCAGCACAGGCTGGGGCTGGCCTGCTGGAAGGCAACTCTGTGGAGAAGGACCTGGGGGTGCTGGTGGACAACAAGCTGTTGTCATTGTCTGCCTTTGGTTGTCTGAAAAATCATGGAAACTTTTGCATGAATTTTCATAATTTGGTAGATTTCCACCAGGAATTATATTCCCTGTGCTGATTCAAGCAACGGTGTCTGGATACAATTATGATCATTTCCTCTGGGGTTACAGGTATCCTCAGAAGATGTGGATTTACATTTATTTAAAGCTATCAATAAAATAATTCCTGTCAGCAAAAGAAAAATGGCTGACATCCATCTGTGTTTGTCTTCCCCATTTCTGTCAGTGTATTCCTTTCTCAGTCCTGCTTCTTTACAACGCAAATTTGTTTAGATGAACACGCTTTCCTTTCATAACCAGCACCTGTAGCAACATGAAGACATCCACAACTAAATTAAAGATTTTAAGGGAACAGACCTAATGAATACTAATTTAAGCAATGAATCTAAAAGTACTAATGAAGCTGTCTATATAAGGATCACTCTGATAGGAACCTTATGTGTTCTGACCTGTGTGTGACGAGGGTAAAGCAGCATCTTTGAATACTTACATTGTCAGAAATATGTTTGCTGTTTTATACTGGGTCTAAGGCAGAATTCAGATGCTCTACTTGAGCAAGACACTTAATTCAAAGTCTGTTGGCTTGCAGAGAGGAAATCAAACCCAGGAAGATATTCTGGTTAGGTAGACATTCTGTTTAGAGAATTGCTTCTAACCGGCTTTTTGTGTCCTGATTTTATTATTATAAACTGTCCACATACCATTTCTAAACATTATTCAGCTAGAATTCATTAAACATATGTGTCTGTATGTACATAAGTGTGTATAAAGGCAGAAGGCAAAGAGAAAATTTGGTGAAAACACTTGATATTTTTCTTTATTGCTCTGCTTTCTAGCCTTCTCACCAGCTTTGCTGTCCTCTGGACACCTTCACACACTTCTTAAACTGTGGGGCCCAGAAATGTACCCAGGGTGAGGCTGTCTCAACACTGAGTGCAGTGGGATAATCACTCTTTTGATGGGCTGCTTGTGCTGTGTTTGATGCACCCCAGGGTGGGGTTTGCCTTTGTGGCTGCTGGTGCACACACTGCTGGCTTGCTCTGAGCTGCTGCCAGCCAATATTCCCAATATTCCCCTCTTCAGGGCTGCTCTCCAGCCACTCCTCTTCCCGTTTACACTTCTGCCTGGCCTTGCTTTGTCCTGGATGCAGAACCTAGCACCTGGACTTGCTAAATTTCATCCCATTAATCATGCCACTACAAGAAGGCCCAATTTTACTTTACTTTTGTTGGTCAGTAGATCTAATGAGTCTTCAGGTTTGGGGTTTGGGTATTGTAGGGGTCTTTTTTGGAATTTTTTTTTTCTAAGCAGCACATTGTTTCAGGTTTTTGTACCAGCCCAAATATTTCCACAGATGCCTTAGGCAAAAAGCTGGTGACTAGCATACAAGCAGCACTCAGTACACACCAGTTTTATACCAGCCACTGCAAACAGCATGAAATTGCTTATTCCAAGCCAGCCACACTACAGAGAGGCAGGAGAGAGGAGCAGGAGCAGCCAGACATCTTTTGGCAACCGGACCTCAGCACTGGCCATATTGGAGGTGTGAGCAAGGCTGGTTTTTAGCATGTTCTTGCTGCCTGTCTCCAGCCAAGCCCCTGAGAACAAGAGCAGCCAGCAGCTCATCCCATTTCCCATTTCCCTGTGGAGATGACAAAGGCAGGCTGCCAGATTGGTGCTGTGATGTGCTGACTCCTGCAGCACTGCAGATATCAGGATCAGAGATCCTGAATAACTCAGAGGTGTCCTACCTAAGTCCAGGCCTGGTGTGTAGTCTGGAAATCTATGATATACAGAGCATCAGTAGAAATTCTTCTGTAATGATCTAGGGAAGAGCAGAATGGGATTTTCTAATCCAAAAACATTCCCTGGAAAACCAGACAAAGAATACATCAGTAAACAAATGAGCATGATAAAAATTGATAGACTAATAAGCAAAGGCTTCCTATGAGCACATTACAAAAAGAAATGTAGATTCCCTAACAGTGCCTATAAAAATTAATTGTTGGATTAGCAAACAGAGGAAAAGTGTTATACACCAAATTTACTAAAGTCTTATTAATGGCCTAGAAGAAAAATCTGTCAGAATCTAGTGAAGTTAATCAAATTTGAGAATGATGCAAAATTACCTCACAACCTTCTTACTTCCCCAGACACCAGAAACCCAGAAGGGAGGCTGGCTGTGGCTCTCTGTGCTAATATCTCCACAGATGCCCAGGCTTTGGTTACTGAGCTGCTCAGCTACTGAATCAACACTTTTGATGCCTTGTGTGTGAGAGGAGTGGTGAGGGAACCAAGGTTCTCCCCACACCCTTATTCACACATCCTTACCCAGTGACAGTGAACTGAGAACGATCAGTGCTCTATTTGCAGGAACATAGTCTATGAAAATTATTAAGATCTGCTGCTCCTGAAAGTGTTTTGGCATGAAGCAGTGTTTGCACTCTAAAATAATAATCTTGACTAGCCCAATTTTCCACTAGAATGGATTGAGAGCTCCTGTATTGTTGCATTGGATGTTTTGAGCCTTCAGCTCAAACTGTGAGAAGTGTTTAGCTCTGAGCAGTCTGAAAATGCACCAGGCTGCAAAGTCTGTCTCATTTCTGAGCTGTTAAATTTAAGTTTCTGCAACCATTAGTCAGCTTGTATTTGGACTGTGTTATCAAAATTATTGCTATAAAGAGAGAAGCATGTGGGAGGGTTTGTTATTACTGTTTTGTGAGTCTGTGTTGGGTTTTGTTTTCCTCAAACAAAAGTTAAAATTTATAGTGCTCCTACAGATAGTCACTGTAGCAAGGCCTCTCCCTCCTCACTCATACCTGCACCTCTCTCCATACATGTGATTTCTGAGATATATAATGGTTCTGCCACACATTTCCCTTCTTTGATTTTAGTATTAATTCTTCTAACCTTTAAACATTTATGTCAGTCCTTATGTTGACAACAGTGAAAATTGTATTTCTTCTGATACATATATTTAGTCATCTTTTTCTTCCTGAAATATACTTTATTAAAAAAACCCCAAATGATCAAAAGTAAATTGATTTCTTAAATTTTTTTCTGAAATGGAAATTGAAAAAACTGTTTAGATATG
>JAOTQP010001652.1:15132727-15158893 GCA_026413545.1 Cichladusa arquata
AAAACTGTTTAGATATGTTACAACACTATATTTTGATCTTTGTGGAACAAAACTTTCTAATCTTCTGTTTTGAAATAACTAATTTCAATAGTTTCTTGAGTTCATATTTATAAAACAATATAAAGAAAAGCCTAAAAAATGAAATTAAATATATTGATTTTTCAACACTAAGTACATTGCTTGATAGACTTTTCAGTTAACGGAATATTTACACTAAAATCTTTTGTTCTGCTACTGAAGAAAAGGCATTTCAAAACTGAGAAACTTGGCTGAAGACATGGACACGACATGGTTTTAATGGATAGACAAAAAACACGTTGCAGCATCAGGTGATTTCACAAAGAGCTTCATCATTCAAAAGCTAAAAGCTGATGGCTATTTAATAATGAATTTACCAGTGCAAAACAGTTCATTTTGTGTCTCACAATTAGTTGTCCATCTTCTAGAAGCAAGTCAGTTTTAGGAACTAGAAGGTTTTAAGCACTTTGATTCCTCCTGTGAACTGCCAGTCTATGCCCAGCAGGTGGTTTCAGAGTGGCTGTCACAGAGCAATAAAATCACAGTTCCTTCATCTGTTAATGAAATACAAAAAATTCCAAAATATTTTACATACTCAGGTATATTATTACAATTATTGCTGAAATAAACAAATATTGAGAAAAAAGCAACGTCCTTTACAGCATCTGAAGCTGAGAATTCAGAAATCACTGTCTGCAAAATTGTTATTCTGTTCAGAACTGGCACAAAAATTTGATCACATTTCAAATAACCATATGAAGCTTAAAAAATGAGAAAGAAGAATTCTCAAAAAAAAAAAAAAACAATGAAAGGAGGAAGAAAGGCTCATGGTCTGATGGACTACAAAATGCAAGCAACAACTACCTGTATTCAAGATGTTGGTCTGTGTCATGTTCTCTGTCACTGATCCTTCACAATGTTTCACTACAATGGAATACACCTTTTATTTTTTAATCAAATTGAAAACACCAGAAAACTAGCAAAAACCATAGGAGCAGAAAGCTGTTTTACGTTGTCATAGTAACAGAAATTTAACAGTAACCATATTTGCCAGAAATTTGTGAAAAATTGCTCTGGGCAAATTTACATTGAACAAATTTCTAATTTCTTGTATAATTATTAAATGATGCCATTCAAATATAATGAATAATGCAATTCTCATTAATATTCACCAAGGTCTTTACTTTTAATAATTCTTATCAGTCTGGACAGTTTGCTTTTTGGGGCAGAGAAGTAGGAATTTATCTGAGATTTTTCTGATGTGCTTTACCTTCTGGAATTCAGGGAAAGGGAAAATAATGAGAGTCTGTGTTATCATGGAAGTGTGTAGGAGAAGCTTAGACAATAGAGTACATAATTCATAACCACAGTCTGTTATTTAGGATGAAATGTTCCTCTCTAAAACAAAGATAACAACAAATGTGTTTAGCCATGAAAAAGTCAGACAGCTTGCATAAAGAGCCCCTTTGGTCCAATTTTCCACTATGAAAAGAATCAGAATAAAATTCTGGTCCAAAAAAAACCAGTGACTGTTTTGCTAAATAGGATTAGGACTGGGATTAGTGCTAGAACCTCAATTTCTGTCTATAACATATGAAAGGCAGTTCTGACCAAGTCAGGGACAACTAGCTGTCCAATCCTGCTGTTTACTGTCATGCTATCACTCCCCTATCAGATCAGCTTTCCCACCTTTAGGGCCTCTTCCTGTAGTGAGAACATTTCATTTCCTCCTGGTGGCTGAATTCTAATTTCCAGATAGCAATTTGTGTAGGACAGACAAAGGTGTAAGATAGGATTCTGCCAAACAGAGGCACTTCGAGCATTTTTGTGCACATTTCTGGGTGCGTCTCATGGATATAAGAAAACTCATGAACTTTCTTCCTCACAGATAAGAGTGCTGAGCCCTTCTGGGTTAAACAAAAGGAGAAAGGGAAGTAAGTGAGAGTAAGTTGGATTTAGCTAGTGCATGATCTGTCCGTAGAGGAGTTATGGAAAAACGTGGCCAATTCCTTCCCACTAACTCATGAAACATGATGTGAGATTGCAAAGGGCTGAATTTCTTGTCTCAGAGGTGGAGCTGGGTCAGGTGGCCATGGGACACGTGCAAAGAGTGTGGAAACCACACCTCACTCAAGAGAGGCTCCAAGCTCAGGGGCACAGCCATCCCCTGGGGTGACTCTTGTGACAGAGGCACTGTGGCTGATGCACACAGAGGTGGAGTGCACTGGGATATGGCAAATCCTGGACCAGAGGAAAAAGAATCAGGAACAACGAGGAATGGTATTGTGCATAAGTGAAAAGGCTGTTGTCTTCACCTGCTTTCCTGAGTGTAAGCTTACCCACAGATATTAAAAAAATAAAGTGATTTCCATACCTACCCACTATGGTGGGAATAGCTGGACAACAAGCATTTTCCAAAGAAATCTCTGGATCTCTTAGAGATTGTAAAAATATTTTTGTTTCTTATCTGCAGCATATATTAATTTTCCTTGTTTACATTTCTTTTATAGAAAATCAATGGGCCTCAGCAAATTACAAACATTGTAGCAGCTTCCCTTTAAGCCTCCAATATATTTCTTAATCATCCTTTCTATTAATAATCCTTGTACACATGCAGTTATTCAATATTTAAAACTAAAACTGTAAATGCAATATAGTGCCTTACTTCAGTTTACAACTTGTACAAAACCAAAGCTTTTTTTTTCTTTTTTAAATCATTCAGCTCCTTCAGGATCTATTAAAAAGTACCATTCATAGAAGGCAATCATTTTAAGCTTTATTATGGCTTAAATATTATCTTTCTTTACACTAAACTTTGGAAGAGCAAACCTGTAAAAATAAAACTCTCTTTTGTTTTCCTCTTCTGTTCTTCAGCATTTATAAATGGAAGAAAAATACCCCCTTTATGATAACAGAAAAACACCCCAAAACTTAAAACTGAAAACCAAAACTTTATCAGCATTTTTGCTAGCTAAACAACATCTACTCTATGTCTTTTATGATCTGGAGAAAGATGGTTTCCTTTCTTTAGGACCTAGAGAGGAGGAAAAGCTGGTTAGCTCTTCCCTAATTCTCAAGAGGTTGTTATCTTTGTATGACTGCTATCCAAGTTTTGCCCTAGCAACCAGATGCTTATGAATCTGTACATCAAAACTCCCTCCAAAAGCTTCAGTTATGGATAATTTTAGACTCTGACCTTTGAAGCTTTTGAAACAAATCGTCACCTAATGTCTAAGAGGGGCACTTTAAGAGAAGAGCTTTTTATCCAGAAGGGTACATCTCCTTTTCCTCTTTATCCTAGCAAATCACTACATGTCCCCATCCCTGACATTTAATTGCAGCTAAAGCAGGTGGAGAAGGGGTGTGTGTGGGGAGGCAGGAGGTGTTTCCATTGCAATAAATGGCTATGCTTCTTTTCCTACACTTAGTACTCTGAAAAACAAGGAAGCCTAATTGCCTTTGAAAGGAGTACTTAAAGTTATTTTTAAGCTAAATTTAAATATATTTGTTGAAATGTGTCACTCTGATGATCTGATTCCCTCTTCAAATTTCACACAGGTAGGACATTTTTTTTCCATGCTCTGTTACAATTTTAAAGGGAAAGAAAGGAGTCTTAAGCATTTTGCTGCTCCTGCTATATTTAAAGACTATATTTTTGTGGCAGGTAGATATAACCTGTGTCCCAGCCCTGGCTGAACCTAGCCTTCCAAAATACAGAATTAACTATAATTACAGAAGATCTTCTCACATATGTGAATCAAGTACAAATGGGTTAAATCTAAATTGGCTGACATCCCTAAGATATAATATGTGTCTCTGGCCTTGTGGCATCTGTGATAATTGGTAGCCAGAAACTCACTTACTTTGCTGTCTCATTCCTCTTCTGATAGTGTTGGATTTTTCTACTTTAGGAGAAAGAATTGACAAATGGTGAAATATACAGGACGGCAAAAATGGTAACCATATTATCACAGAATGATCCAGGATGGAGGGAACATCTGGTCCAATACCTCTGCTCAAGTAGGGCCAGTTGGCCAAGAATTGTGTCCAGATAGCCCTTCATTATCATGGAGGATGATTTCACAGCCTCTCTGGTCAACCTGTGCCTGTTCTTGGTCACCCTCACAGAAAAAAGGTGTTTCCTGGCACTCAGGAAAACTTTTTTCTCCCAGTGAAAAGGACTTTTTTCATCATACTTCTTCCTAAGATCCGTGCCGAAAGAAAAAACATCTTGTTCCTTAAAAATAACTTTTTTGGGAAGCTGGAGCACATCCTTTTTCCAAGGCATTAACTTGAGGTGCCAACAACTTCTGCAAGCCAGCCTCTACAGTCATGTAAATCTGCCCTGTGCTTTTGATGTCAGGAGAACAAAAGTGGCTCATGACAAATTTTTATTGCTGGTATTCACATGACTGATGTCCAAATTCACTTAGGAAAAAAAAAAAGAGACAAAGAGCACAGCAGAGAGTGAGGATATTCAGCTCTGCTGGCTTCATGTGTGCATGCTGACAGCCTCAGGCATCAGAGGAGTGTAAACTGTGCTGACACAGGGGAAGGTGCTTCCAATTATTGTCTCTAACATGTTGGCATTTCAGAGCTACCTTTTCTGGCTTGACAGGCACAGTTGAAGGAAACAATACTTTTGGTGTTGATAATTTTTCAAAACCAAGCTGTTTAGCCACAAGGTTTGTGGCACCTCATCTCTTTATCAGTAGCCATACTTCAAAATACACTCTTTGCATATGAATATTCCCAGTTATCATCTTCCCTCTTTCTCTCCTTCAAATTTCCAGACATTTGGTTCTAACCCCAACTCTGTTCTTGTCAGTGGATCATGTAACACCTGAAAGTATGCTTTATTCCTCAAAGAATAAAGCCAGGTAGGGAGTAAATTGAAATTCCTGTTTTCCAGCTTAACCTGACCCATGGCAGCAAACTGCAGAAGCAAGAACTTCTGAGAGGATGACTTTTGTTTGGTTTGCAGCTAAGCCACAGAGACAGTAAAGCATTCCCATAATATACCATGTGCATGTGAGTATCAGTGTGTGGGTGTATTTTCCCTTGTCCACTGTTGCTGGGCTAATGTCATTTGTTGAAGATGGGTATAGGATAGAGCATGCTCCATGAAAAATAAGACAAAAATATTTTCCAGCAAAGAAACCTTATTTCAGGGTAAGTTTTTCTAGTTTTTATTAGGTCCCAGTGTTCACAGTGAAGTTATGGCAGAACCAGCCTGACTTTTCTAATCATCACTTCACAGTGGATTGTAGTGAGATGGATGCAGAAAGATGCAGTGATTGTACCTGGGATGGCAACTAAAAATAACATCTGAATGGTGGTATGGATAAACATTCCAAAGGGTAATTCCATATCATTCCCATCAATTTATGCCTCCTCTAATGAACAAAAAAAGCTGTTATATTCTCCACCTCTTGACTTTCCAGCATCCACACACTCTACAAAATATGATGTCAGCAAATGACCTATTTGTCCTCACATAAAAAAATAAAAACAAAACAAAACAAAACAAAACAAAACAAATCACCAAAAAACCCAAAAACAGAAACAACTTTATAATTTCTTTCCATTTCAGGGTGCATTTAGACTAAACTTTAAAAGATTTTTTTTCCCACAACAAAATTAAGATTATGCTTGATTTAAAAACCAATTAAAAATAAATACCATTTGCAAGAAATCACCTGATACCCAGGTTCTGGACTTTAAGGTGGTGTGGCNNNGAGAAACAACGTTTTTGCTTGAAATGCATCCAAATTGCCCAAACCTCTTAAGATGCATCACTAGGTCAGAAAAGGAAGAGATTCTCTCATTTGCAAGAGACTATCTACAAACACAGAAATTTAAACCTCAAGCACAATTTGCTTTTTTTTTTTTTTTTTTTTTTGCTTTTTTTTTTTTTTTTAATTTGGCCACCAAACAAGAAATAAAATTAAAAGAAAAAAATCCACTATACACTGAGCTTCTGTCTGCATTTCTGAGCTTCCAGCTTGTCTTCATGGCCCCAATACATTTACCACAGCATCCTGTCTCCTGCCTGGGCTGGAGGTCAGCTGCAGTTTGTGAATGGTATATGGGTTTGTCTTTTTCCCCAAGGTCAAGAATAAGAAGTAGTTTCAAAGGCAGGTTTACAATGCTATTGTCCTTTGTGAAAAACAGAGCCATTTAGTCTCCCTAATAGTGACTCTAATTAAGGATGCAAATATTCAATTAATTTGGAAAATGCAATGGGCTTCACAATTGAGTGAAATAATATGAATGAAGTAATTGGCCTGGGACTACAATTTATCTTTATACTCTCACCATTTCACAAAGGCATTACTTTGCTGAGAGTTATGTTTTATTCACACACTTGAGTACCAAAGCCCTGGGGATGTGGGATATTTAATTACATCACAGCAGCACACACAATGGTTACAACTCACAGGACACGTTTTCTATATTCCCAACCCTGTTAGCACACAACCCCCTGCTTTGCTGTCCTGGGAAAGAGGTATAGGGAAGCAAATGGCTTTGAGGAATGTGTATTTATGAAGTGCTTAGGAGCTTGTATCTCAAAACAATCTTTTTGCCTGAGCAAGACTGGTAAATGATCATTGCTCTGAAAATCCTTTGTCATAACGAAATCACACAATGTGCTGTGATGGAGAGAAGCAAACCAAGGAAGAACATTTTAATGGTGGGAAGATGCACAGACCATGCAACAGGCCCAGACCTATTGGCTGGGAGTGAGGAGGTTTAAATTTGTGCTCTATTATGTTGTATGAGCTGTTGCAAGCTATATATCTTGCAAATCTGCAGTCGCTTGGTGATTATTGGAGCAATTCTCTTTCCCTTCCTAGCTCATTGATGCTAATGACAGGCTTTCTACTCATCATTTGGATATTGCTCAGGGATCACAGTGGAGACAGCTCATTCCAGGTGTAACACAAAAAGCCACCTGACAGAACAGCTCCTTCAACTCACCCCTATTCTGCCCACTACCACAGAGAAAGGCCTTGCAAAATATTCTCTCTCATGGGAAAGGATTTTTCTATGGGACTAGTATTTTAGAAGGGTTTTTTCCAAAAAAATATACAGGCATCTTCAACTGGAATAAACTCTCAGAGTTTATCTCACTGCTCACTGGTACAAGTTAAATGGAATGTCTTGTCTCACAGCAGCTGCTCAGGTGAGGTGGTGTCTTTTTCCAAACAGAAAAAGGAAATATCTTGGGAGGTCTCAGTTAGAGATATGTTCTGTCTGTCTGGAGCATAAAGCCAAAAATCTGGCTATAATACTCAGGAACAGGCACATTCAAATGATTGGTAATTGCTAAATATCAAGTTCCAGGGCATCTATCATACCTTAATGTCGTTTCACCCCCAGTGAACTGTGAAGTCTTCATAAATGATAATGTTGTGTGAACTCTGTCAGGTGATGCATTCCCTCACTTTCTCTTAACAAGAAGGCACAGGTTCAGTATTCCAGACTCAGCATCAGAAATCAGAGGCTGGACATGAGTCATCAGGGTGTGCTCACAGCCCAGAGAGCCAGACGTGTCCTGGGCTTCATCCAGAGCAGCGTGGGCAGCAGGGGAGGGAGGAGATTCTATCCCTCTGCTCTGCTCTGCTCTGGTGAGACCCACCTGGAACCCTGCATTAGCCCTGGGGTCCCAGCACAGAAAGGACAGGGATCCATTGGACACAGTCCAGAGGAGAGACACCAGGATGATCAGAGGGATGGAGCACCTCTCCTATGAGGAAAGGATGAGTTGGGGTTGTTCAGCCTGGAAAAGAGACCTGATCTGATTGCAGCTTTCCAGTACCTGAAGGGACCTGACAAAAAAGATGGATTTTGTGTGCAGATATTTACTTTGTTAGTTTTTCTCAAAATCGTCTTAGCTGCAGAACTAAATTCAACTTTGATAAAACCTGTCATAGGATTAGGGTTCCACTCTGTGACCTTCTCAGAGTAGCACCCTCTTATTTTATGTCTTAAGGCTGACTTAGGCATTGAAATACTTACGCTGTGTTTCCTTTTATTTTTCCAACATGTTTTTCATAACTTCTCTAGCCCCCTGAAAATCCCTAGCCAAATTGTAGCCAGATGCTCGGCACTCTTGAAGAAATACTGCAACAGCAAGAAAATATGTGCTTAAAAAAAGCTGAGGCAAAATCAATTTCAATAATAAAGCACACTTAATTTTCAAGTTCCTGAGATATTATTAAAAGAATGAGCAGAACAAATAGGCAAGGAAACATGAAAGATATGTTGACAGAGTTCTAGCAAGCATTCAGCAGGAAATTTGAAGTTAAACTGATGCTCACATCATGCCTTTTGTAATGGCATCCATTAAGGATTCCCTGGGCAGGAGTTCACTTCCTCCTGAAAGCTAAAGATTAATAGAATCTTAATTTAATATGTGCTCTCTCTGGCTGTAATGTCTATTTAGAATGCAAAAAGTCTTACACAGTTGCTGCCCTTTTTATTTAGCATTTCATCAAATGATTGAACAAATAACACAAAAAAGAGTTCTTAAACAACATTAGGCTTGCATTATCAGGCTGTTACAAGAAAAAAGCATCAGAACTTATTTTACCCCCATTATGTGCTGGAGGATAATGACAATGCCCAGGTCCATCTAACTGCTTTCTCTCAGAAAGCCTCTCCAACTCTGCAGAGACAGAATCATCTCAGGAGGTGGCAGGACTGAGGGAAATTTTTGTTTTGGGTCAATTGGAATTGCATTTCAGGTAACACTTCTCTCTTCATTTACCAGAGAGGCAGCCTAAGACAACTGCCCACCTACCTTAGCCAGCTGGGGTAATTCCTTGACATAAGGCCACATGAATACTCTCCATATCTGACGCAGTGGAATACAACTGCAGAGTACATTTCTCTGACAAAAATTTTCAGAAATTCTGTTTGCTATCTTTGCTTTGGCACTGAGTTTGTACAATGAACCCCAGCTTTCTGTTGGAGGGTCTGGTTAATCAAACCTCACAGTCTTCTAAGCTGTAGGAGAAAGGAAGGTCAGTGGACACAAGTTTTTATTCCAAATATTCTAAGCTGGATTGGAAAGGCAACTCTGGTTATTTAATAATTTCTGTCTCTGAACATGTCTTTTCTCCTCTGTAATTTCTTGCTTATTTTTAGTATCAATAATTCTATAGCAACAAGCAGTCTCTACTCTATATACAAATCAGGAATACTTTAAAATGCAAACATCAGCATTTTAACAAGCTAAACAAGGGACAGCATGCTAATTCTGTATAGGATTTTCAAGTGAGTTATCCTCAAAGGACCATATAATCATTAAAACAAAGAGGTTTGAAAATTGAAATTAATATTGCACTTCAGCAAGTCAGAGAAAATTCTATCATGGCTTAATATATTTTTCCTAGCTCAAATAATCTTGCTCACTTTCCTATGAGTTTAACAACTTGGCTTTAACTTGTTTGTTGTGGCTGTTAGGTACTTTGATAATCACTTTATTTTGCTTTTATGCTCTGGAGGAAAGGGGAGCTCCAGGTAAAGTATAATAAGGGTCAGAAAGCTCAAAGGAGAAAAAAAGAGACAAGAATAGCAACACTGACAAATCTCTAAATATAATCTCTGGTGCCAAGAACACTACCTTTTGTAACTGAAAGATTAGTGGATTTTGCAATTTCATTTATCATAAATACCAGTCATGTTTGGGTGGGACAAAGAAAACCACCTGGGGGAGTTACATAATGAAATCCCATTAAAAAAAAATTTTCTTAAGAAAACCCCTGTCTCTCAAGCTTAAAAATAAATGCTTTTGTTTGGCGTTCCTTCTGCTAGGTCCTGCAAAATACTGTGTACAGGACATCATAACTAAATCATACAAAGGAAAGAAAAAGAATATGATATAATTTATATCTTCTGGAAGGGCCTAAAGAGGACAGATCTCCAATTTGCAGTGAACTGCAGTTACCAAAATGCTGTGAATCCAGTGGGATTTCTACCTTTTTTGTTCCAGAATTTCTGGATTTTTCAGCAGCCCCTTCAAGCTAGAAAATCCCAAGCAGTCCAGCCTCCATGTATATATTGGCAACAGAGTATAAATGTTTTACTTGGAAAACAAAATATTGTTTGTATTATTTCAATAGTGAAATATTTCAAAGTGAAATATTTTAATTATTTCAGATGATGCCTGAGAGATAAATGTAAAAGCCTGAATTTTTCAAAATTGATGTGCCTGAGAAATTATTTTATGCAGACATAATTAATTTCTAGAAAGACACCCTCAAAAATTTATCAGCCTGGTTGACTGGTCGGCAACATTTTCCAGACCCATGTGGAGAAATTTCTGTGATCAGACATTCAACAAAGGAAAAGGGTAACTGTTGGACAGCTCCTTAGGTAGTATGTTCAGTAAACTTTTGTGAACTTTTCATGAGCTGTCACCATTCTGAAATCAAAGAAGATGTCTGGGGCTATTTGCAGAATGCCAAGTGTTCAGTTCTAAATCTGCCTGCTGCATTTGGAAAGAATCCAGGTGATGACTACGCAGGCAAAGAAGGTTGAGATCTGAGTACTCGAGTTCCTGAGCCATCACTTGGGAAAAATCCACTGACATTTTTAAATTTTGAGCAAGAACAACATTCAGCACAACCACAGGCCATTTACCAAAGGGAGAATATTAAGAATGCCATATTATGCATCATTCTCCCAGCAGAGTTTCATTAAAAGAAGATATCCATTGAAAAGGGATTCTGAAAAGGGCAGTCATAGCTCAAGTCTTTTAACTTGATATGACTCAGTTTACTACCAATGTCTTTGGCAGTGGGGGAACGTGAGGTTATTTCTTATTAAATCCTCCAAATACATTGCCAGCTCTCAGAGAAGCTACAGATGCTATAGGCTTGCTGCTTATTTGAAAAGAACCTTTAACTCTCCTTGTCTTCCTTAACATACATATCTTTTGGGGCTACATGAAAAGGTAAAAAAACCAGCAAATTTTCTTTACACACTCAAGTTATGACCATCCCAATCCAGTTACTATTTGCTCTGCCATCTAAATTTTTTTTTCTCTGAAACTTCAATATCTGTACTGCTTTACTATTTCCTATGCCTTGTATTCTTCTCTTTTTACCTCACTACTGTCTCCCTGCTGCACCCTTTTCTGCTAGTCTTTCCTGAGGTCTTTGCTGAATTAATAAAGCCTCATTTTCAATGAGGGCAAGTTTTTGTCTGGTTAGAACCAGCAGGAGAGAGGAGCTGTCCTTACCTAGAGACACAGAGAAAACAAAGGCAATCTGACCCCACTGTTGTGGCAACCACAAGCAGACTAATTTGGGGTGAAGTGGAAGAAAACCAGCTCAGAAGAGCAAGGACAAAGCAGGCTTGTCTGCCATTTATTTGCAGCACTGTCATCTGCTTGCACACCTCTGGATGAACTAGGAGTTTGCCTCATCAGCTGAAAGCACATCTATTTCTACACACTTTTATCAGAGCTGGCAGCTTGTCATGCCAGTACATCCTTCTGTTGCAGTGTATTACATGGCACAACATAGCAGTGTGATGAAATGAAATGTCAGAGCCACATCAGATATATTTAGAGTTTTATGTGCCAGTGTCCAGAGGGGGAAAAACACTATTAGATCACAGAGCCATTTCACCAGGTGGTACATGTGGTTAGGAGTCACTTTTTTTGCCATGTTCAGCTACTCTTATGGTAATGGGAAGATAATATTTGTAATTTACCTCTCCAGTGCCACAAAACCAACATGAAACAATTAGACAATTTTAAATCTGTCCATCACTTTGTCACCTACAACATGGAAGTTGCATAATGAATGTATGGATTGATCCAGGCAGCAAATAAGATGGAATCCCAGTGTTCACAGCATTTTTATTGGGGATCTGCAAGAAGCTGAAGTGACATTTTTGTTAATGAATTGTACCATTGACATCATCTGGGTAGATTTCAGTCACATGAAACATCAGAATGAAGGAGGGTTGCAGAGTCTAGCATACAAGTCTGATCTCAGAGAACTTATTCTTTGTTTCTCATTCAGGTGGTGACCTGCCCTTAGTGCTAGAGGAGACCACTCAATTTTATGAAAGGTACATTCAGTTGCAATTGAAATTTTACCAGTATTTTTAAAAGGCATTTTAGTCCATTTAAGAAACACAAACCCATTTCTTGATGAGGGTTACATTTTCTTATTTTCAACAAAATTATATTTTCATGGGATTTTAATATTTCCATCGGGATTTTTTATTTTCATCTCTTTTGTTTTCAAACAGAAGCAAAACTATTTTTCCAAGTACCTTTATTGTCCAGCTATTGAGACTGCAAAGGAAGTTTTGTTTTTTATAAACTCAGTATAAGGACCAAGCATCAAGCCATTCTTCCAATTATTGTAATACCTCAGAAGATCATAGCACCCAATATTAAGAGTGGGGATGAGTGAGGAAAATACATTTTCTAGGACAGTTGGACATGTGCCTTAATCCTCATTGATGGCTATAAATGTAGAAAAACAAATTGCATCACTTATCTACTGTAAAGGTTCATTGAGGACACACCTGCATGGCCGGTTTATGAAGTTTCAGCAGTTTTATATTTGCTTAGGTTTCATTTTCCAGGGGACAGCAGGAAAAGGGATGTGCTTCATCCTCTCCTTAAACTGTGGGACTTTTTTGACCTTCTAGGTTATACATCACCTGAAGATACCAGACTGTGTAAGAAGAAAAACATTAATATTGTGACATAACTCACTAATAGTAGCACATTCTTCAGAGTTGACATTATTGAGGGGCTCAAGTTGCTGACAGACCCAAAGAAAAGGGAATGGAAATGGTCTCACTGGGCCCCACAGATATTTTTGTACTTGCTCGTGCTATCCTGAGAAACATGGATGTTTCACCTCTAACAAACACTTTATTTTCTTCAGAGGGAATGGTTGAAAGGTCCTTTTCTGCAGACGTTCATCTTTGTAGAGGGAAATGATAGTTTTTATAGAATTGCCAAAACCTGTATGAAAAGGATAAGACAAAAGTGTGTCTAAAAGCAAGCATATTCAGAAAAATGAAGCTACAGGATAGCAGAATTCCAGAACTTTAGAGTGCCTTAAATTCCAACATTTATTAGCTTTTCAACTTTCCAACCATTTTGATGATAAATAAATAGATTGTTCCATTCTCCTCTTCTCTTTCAATTTTAGGCAAAAATAACCAGAACATTCCTTCTAACCTTAAGATAAAAAGATTTTATATTTTAATCTCTTTTCCATAGAATGTCTCTGATCATCACATAAGTGCTCCAAGGCATCTTGTGCAAGTGTATTTATATATGGGTCCTATTCTGAAATGAATTGAGTGCTTTGAAGACCACAATCTTGGGAAGCTGACCTGGGACATAATTGCATAGATTTCTATACAGAAACTGGTATGAAACAAAGCACCTTTGTGTATAAGACAGAAAAAAAAAGTGACTCACCTGATTCTCTTTTCTTCCAGATGTACACTGCTTGCCTTTCCATTATTTTCTCTTCAAGAAGAAATGTATTTATGACAACATTCAATTTTCTTTCATTTCTGCAGTCTCTATAAAAGAGAAGCATGCAAAGATGCAATTTAATAGGGGGGGTGTTTGTCCACAAATTCTTAATTATATCAATAATGAAAGGTTTCTTGTTGATCATGTTCTGTAAATATGCAAGTGTGAAATTTTACTGACTTAAATGCAAAAGAAAAATTTATATCAAAAAATTGGTGTTGCTATGCTTAAATGTTCACCCACAAAAGTATTTTTTGAAGTCAGGTTTGTGAATTTTTTATTTATATCATGTTCATTACTCACATAAACCACATAATTAAGGAATTTAATATGAAACCCCATAGCAGTAGTGATTAATCAACTGACTATTTGGAAGTGATTAAACACCTGAATAATTTCAAAAACTGGTTTACAATCCAAACTCCAAAAATATTCAAACATCTTTGAATATTATGGTGATAATTAATGGATGAAATATTGGAAAGCAAAATTTGTCCAAAACCATATTTATTGGTAACTTTTGGTTTCCTCAGCTCACAGTATGTAAATGGAATTTTATTACCTGCTCTGAAATCGGAGTAGAAAGGTAATACATACATGTTTATTTGCCTTCATTCAATTCCTGTGTTCATTTCAATAAAATGTTTTCCTCTTAATACTTTCAAAGCAACATAAGGAAGTTAGTTCCAATTCCATTAGGTCTTTTTAAGTCATAGCATATCAAATACCTAGATATTAAATTCTCAGGTCTTGGTAGCTTATGTCAGTTTTGTAATTTCCCATTAAAAAGAAACAGAAATTGTTTTTAAAGGAGCATGTCACCCTGAGTGCCACTGCACAGCTCATAAATCCAGTCCTTGTTTTAATTTAGTGTGTCAGAAAATGACTCATTTGTTCATTATGCCATTAATTCATTCAGAACAGTACTTTGTCAGGGAAGTGCAGCTACTATAAAACTAATCATCTCAGACTATCTACTGCCTGGAAAGACAAGGATACCTCCTTCTCAGGATGGGTGGAAGCATACCTGGGCTCAAAAAAGGCTTATGCTTTAAATTGTATTAGGCTAAGTAACAGGTATTCTTGGAAACCAACCAAAAAATATCAGTGACAAGTATTCTTAGAATTACCCCAATTCATTAGGGTAGATTAGTTTAAAACAGCCCTACCAGAGTATTCACAGAGTCACAGAATGGGTAAGGTTGGAACATTTAAATCACTTCCAAATGTTTCTATATTTAGAGAATGAGGAAACAATTTTTTGGTGAATATTGTCACTTTTTGCCTTTGGTGGAGCAGAGGGTGCATCCCTCACTGGGGCAGCTGGTTACACTCTGCTAAAAAGCTCTGCTTCACGAGCACTGCAGCTCCAGCAGCTATCCCTGTGCAGTGCAGTCGGTCGTGGAAACCAGAGCTCATGACATGGCAGTGCAGAAAATATTTAGTTCCCTTGGATCATCCTGCTTACTAAACATCCAGGTTTAGGGATCACTTACTCTTCATCTTTTGTGATTGAATTGCCTGATATGGAGTTTCACTGTCAAGGGAATCAGACCTGAATGCAGGCGAGTGAAAGGACAGTCCCAGCTGTCAGACTGAAGAATGGACAGAAATTAATAATTTCCTAGGTTATAGATTCAGTTTTGGATTTTCAGCTGCCTTTGATATTGCTTATATAGGCTGTTTATTTATCTTAGAAGAGCATCTACACGTCCCAGTTGGGATTGGAGCTTGTTGGTGACACATGGAGCACATGAGCTGTATTGAAGCTGGTGATCAGCCGGCTCTGCTGTACCAAATCCTCACCATTATCTCCACAGCCACATTCTTCTGCAGCTGCTTGGACCAACTGTGAAACATACCAATGACTTCTATTCTACCAGGAACACCAAAGAAAATGCAATGTTTTCCTTGGAGAACTCTGAAAACAGGTTCTCGAGTGTCTGTCAGCCCTTCTAACTTTCAGAAGTCATCTTCCTGGTAGATGAGGGAGAGGATATCTTACTCTGCTTAAGGGTTAGAAAGGTTTATTGTTCTTATTATTGTAACATGTTTGTATTCCCAATTTGTTTAATTTGCTTGGAGAGTTGTGAAAGGCACTCTGCAAATGAGGCAAGGAAATAATGTGCTAAGATTTTTCTATGAATTAATCAAAAATTATGGCAAAGATTATTTTCCTCTTCTTCTCCCACATTGTTTCTCTCTGCTCACAGTACTACTCTTGTTACAGACATATTTGAAGAACAAAAAGCTGCATGGCTTGAAACAAAGAATAGGAGCGTGCAACACTTAGTGTGATGAAAGAAATGGATTTTGTCACTAAACAGGATTAAGCCACAATGAAGCAAGGTGAATCTAGGGATACACAGTTCAGACTCTGACAGAGTTTCATTAGGTGTGTTCTGGTTAAAGAGATAAGTGCTTCAGCTTTTATAGTAACAATCCTGAGGCTACTTTTCCACCTTGTTATAAATTCAGTCATAATGCAGATTGTAGTTTATGTTGACAAAAGCTGGAATTGGGAGAAGCCATGGTAGTGTATCTTCCATTCCAGGAATTTTCTGGGTTTTCTTTCCAGTACACTAAGGTAACATGCAGAGACAGAAAAGAGAGATGAAATTAATTTTTTAAAATGGAATATTTCTAAGACTGTTCTGTATCAATTTAAAAAGTGGGGTTTTTTTTTCTTCTTCTTCTTTGACTTTGGTTGGCTTGTCAGTTCCGTTGATTTAGGGGGGATTAGCATTTTTGCATCATTAATTTCTGTCATTGTACTCTTTGAAATGTATTATCCAAGACTGCTTGCTTTTATTGGAAGCCAGTTATTCTCCTACTATTTCAGGGCAATGGCTTTCTAACCAGAAGCAGACCCAAAGTTAAATCACAGATCCAGCCACTTCCTCTGTACTGTGGATATTTAGTATCTGAATATCCTTCTGGTAGATGAGCCTTCCATTTTTCAGTGTATACATTAACGTTGCAGGTGATTTTGAATGAAAAAACATATGAATATGCCATCTAATTGAAGTCTGTCCTTCAGAGAATTAACACCTACATTTGAGTGTTAAATGACCCGATACAATTTGTCAGCATGATGTTTATTCTGCAGTAGTACCCACTGTAGTGAAATCACAGCTGAAGTGAATTTGCAAATAAGGGCTTTGTTTAATTTTCTGAGTTGATGGGATGCCAGATTTCAGTGGCATTCAATGGGTTGTAATGGAAAACATGTTTTGCTATTAGAAGAACTATATTCTGTAGCTGTAGGAGACAGCAAAAGGGTGGTCCCTCATTGCCCCTTGCTACAGATAAATCCATGGTGTGTAGTCACTGGAGTTTATTCATATTGATTTTTCATTTTATAAATCACTTTACCATTGCAGCACCTTGACAAGCTTACATGTTGAAGCACAGTACATTAATATTTACTTGCTGCCTAAAAGCCACACACAGACTTTCCTTGCTTTCTAATGATATTCAACCGTGAATGAAAAGAGATTGAGAAAAACAATCTCTACAATGGGAATGCATCTGATTTATACCCCAAAATGGGAAATTATTATAGTTGTAATAATATACTTTCACATAAGCTGTCACAAGTGGAGCAAAGCTTGGCCAATAATGACCCATTTTCTGAAATGGAAGAAGTCAAATGATCAGTTCTTCAATGTCCAGCCAAAAGCAGTTATCAAAACTTGGAAAAATTTCCTCAAGACATCTGTAAGGGGGAAGGGAAGCTGCTTAAAGAGCCCAGTGTTTGTTGTGCACCCATGGGGAGGGAGCAGGGAAAGATCTTATTCCCCAATACTTGCATTACATATGAGCTGTGTCTAAAATAACAGGCAGAAGATTTATTTCCCTGGAGCTTGCATTTAGCTTCTTAAGACAAAATTACACATCTGCAGATGGCACAGATGCAGTGGGGCTCTTAGGGAAGCCAGCCTCAAGGAATGAGGCTGGAAATGTTCTCCCATTGTCTACTGGAGAATCATCTGTCTCTGTCTTGTCAGGGGCTGCAGGAGGTTGTTGAGGTTTTGTTTGCTCCTTGGTAGGAAGGGTTATGCATTCCTTTCACCAGGTGCTTATGGCCTGGTCAGTGGGGTGCTGTGGTCTGTTCCTTCCTCCCAAGCAGGGAAAGTTTGGCAAAAATGCTGCCTTTTGAATTAGGGCATAAGGTAAAGATGTCTGCTGTGCCCAGAGGCACCTGTAGGGATTGCCAAAAGATTTTTTGAACATGTACCCAAACTGTTCCCCCACACCTTTGTATTTTAAAATTACTTGTGGATGTGAAAGATTTATTTTGAGTCTGTGTTAATGCTTCTGTGAAGTGAGTGTTTTGCTCTAGAATCATGTGTATGCTCTGGGGAAATTTACAAGTTTCTCTTTTTCAAGTATATAAGGGTTGCAAATTAAGCAGTAGGATTGAGACACTGCTTTTATTTGGTGACTTCTAGCTATTTATAAATTTGCCAAGATTTCTGCTTCTTTGTTGTTGGGGTTTTTTTATCAGTACATTTCTCTCTCTTGGCTTCCTATGTATAAATGAATGAAAATATAGTTTTAGTGAAATGATGTGAATAGCACTGTGGTTGAGAGGACTGCAAAAGGCTTTGGTTAAACTGATAACAGTGGGGTCAGGTCTTTGAAAGACCATGGAGTCCTGTTAAATAGGGTATAAAGTGGCTGGCCAGAGTGTAAGCTAAATCAGAGACAGAGATGGGCCTCTCTTACCCCCTTAGCTGAGATTAACCCTGCCTGAAGTTTGGCTGTCTTAGACTCTCTCTGAGCTGAAAAATTAGAACAAGTTCGGTCCAGAGAGCAATTCCTTCTAACCATGCCAAGAAACTTGTTTTTTAGTAAATGAAGGAAGTCTGAAAGCAGAAGTTCAGGGACAGGAAGCTTATGCCACTAACTTGGAGAGCACTTTTGTGAAGCAGGAGAGTGGATAAAAATCTGCTTAGGAACATGCTTTTCACTTAAAAGGTCCTTTCTTATCTATAAAGCTAAAAGCACTTTTAAAAATCTGTGCTCTGTATTTTTTTTAACCAGTCTACATATGCAGAGAGACTAGAAGCAATTTGTACAAAAGCTGTGTTATAGTGAATAAAATCTTTCTATTAAATTGACAATCAAGCTCTTATTACCAGTCCTGTCACAAATTTTTGGCATCATCTTTGATGGGGTGTTTGGGGCCATGCTCTCTGGAAAGTGTACTTCCCACCAAAGCACTTGAATGAAGTGATTGCTGCTCATTCTCCTTGCACCCAGCAAGGATTTCTTTAGAAATATTCTCATCTTATTCTGCTTCCTAAGAAGTAATAAAGTGCTTGCTGACCTACAGCCTTTCTTTCTCTTCTGTCTCGCCCTGCTGGGAAAAAAATATCTCCTCGATGGGGACAGAGAGTTTTCAGGCTCTCATTTCTTCATAAATAGCTAGGTCCACAGGGCTCATTTATGGAATAAATACTTTTTTATATATTTTTTTTTTAATTGCTGTGATTACAAGACTTTTATTGTGGGTGCTGTCAGCCCTTTTTATCCTTCCTAGATGCTACAAATGATCAGGATTTTTGTCACGAGTGTTGTGATCTCGGTATTTTTTCACTCTGAGGAAGAGGTCTTGCACTCTGGAAACAAAAGTTCCTGCTGTCTGTATTATCTGTAGTTACCTCTTTGATCACTAGAGGTTGTTGTGTACATGCAGGCTTAAAAACTGCCTGCTCCTCAGAGATGCCATGGAAGGGCTAAGGAATTCAGGGCTTGAGGGAGAAGAGGAAAGGGATATTGTTCATACAGACTGGCAATCCTGGCCTCGGGGTCAATGGTCAGTAATATACTCTGAATTTTGTATTCTTGTCCTGTAAGATTGAAAATTCAAGCTTCTTTGTTAACACATAACTGTACCAGAACATAAACTCACAAGTTACAAACTCCAAATTAGCATTCTTTACTCTAAAAGTCCCTAGATTTATAATAACTTTGTGGATTTAAAGATTATTTTCTCTAGAATGGACCTTGAAGTGTGATGTTTCATTACACAAGATTTAAAATATTCTTCATTAGTCACAATTTCTTGTTCTTGTACCAGCCTCTTGTGGACTTTCCTGGATCAAGGGGCGAGATTGGATGAAATCATTTCATCTCAGACAAAAAGGATCAATTTTTTTCCTAATGATCACTGTATTGAACAGTAAATTCCAATTAGTACACAAACAAAAAAATAAAGTCTCCCTCAAACCTGCATTCTCATCTCTCCACACACCCCCCTCCACACACTCCTAGGCAGAATATAGACATATTACACATCAGCCTGCCATGGAAACCCAAAGGTCAGGACTTGACAGGGGAGAGGCTTTCATCCATAAATGGAGAAAAGACAGATTTTGTTGTCATGAACTGGCATAGGAACAAGACATTTTCAGTGATGTGACAGGTTTAATCTATCCAACAGTCAGGGAGGTCTACCTTCAATGTTGCTGGACTTCAGTCTTGTCCATCCTTATATGTTTCCTCCCACCACAGGCTGGTGTTTCTTATTTAGGGGCAGGAAGAGTTTAGGAGCTCCTAATGAAGCCTGAGTTAGAATGAGTGAAGTGGCACCAGAGGAAGGTGAGGAAGGGATCTGTGTCCCTCCCTGAGCTTCTGGCCACACCAGAACTGGACCATGGATGCACCCTGAGGTGTCCAAGTGGCAGAGTTATCACCCTGGCTCGGTTGGAATCTCCCATTAGAGCTATCAAAGTGGAAGTCTCTTATCTAATATTGAGAATGGTTTCACTGAGAGCTCAGCTGCAGCCTCTCTGCAGAAAGGTTTTTATTGGATAATGGTTCTGATTTATGGTTTAATGTAACTAAGTTGGATCAACATCTAACAGGGCTTGCTCTGATTTTTCCCTGCAAGTGCAGCTGGGACAGTCTCTGTCCTGTCTCTTCTGAGGTTTCCACCTTACAGTGACAGGAAGTGAATGTCTATTTTGCAGTGCCAAAAAAGCCCAAACCCAAACCAAAACCCCAAGCAAAACACCCAAACAAACAAAATTTTCAAAACATAAAGTAATGAGTAGTTCTTGCTTACAAAGTGAATGACACCACAGGAAAAGATCTTTTATATTTCAGAAGAGCTGTGCCTGATCCCTGAAGAAGCATTTCTATCTTGCTCAGGAAATACGACTAATTTTTAACCACTTCTGTGAATATCTGGGTTTCTAATTATTATAAATGTCTATTAAAAAAACTAAACTCTAACCAATAGTCTGCCACTTAAAAGTGCCATCAAAATTGAAGTTCCTTCTTTTCCATACTAAAACTACAGGTGCTAAGTAACACAAAGAAATGTGGAATAAACCTGAAGTGAATGGTGACTGAAGAATGCCCACAAAATAAAATAAATGTAGGAGTGAAACAGGGACATAACTCATGTGGTCCTCCCTCTACTTGCCCTTGCTGAATCTAAGAGGAAAAAAGAGGCCAGATTAGAGGGTTTGTTCAGGAAGGGAGCAGGCTGCCATGTGTTATGATGTTACTTTGGCTTTGCTCTGGCCACTGTGCAATGAATATCAGGTGTTTGTATTTTAAAGCAGTTTGCACACTTTTGCATCATTTTGGTTTTCCCTATGAAAACCCTGCTCATAGAGAAGAGTATATAAAGCATGATGTAACTTAAATGAAAATGCACAATAGTATGTGTGAAGTGCTCTGTCTCTCAATCTCAATGGTAAATCATCCTTCTAAATCAACATAACTTACAGTAGATCTAAACTGATGTAAAGGATTTTATATTCTATTTTGCGTTCCTTTTTATTAATGCCTCCTTTAAATCTTTATGACATTAGCTTATACCCGCTTAACATTTTTAAACTTCGCTGAGTTTTTTGTGAGTTTTGCTCCTTTAAAGCTGTGAAGTATTCAGGGGTTTATGTAATTATGATGCCCTGTGTTTCCTGAGAAAACTAGGACACAAGTTTCCCAGGAGGAATTAGAAAATAATTAAAATATTGAGGAAAAGAAAACAACAGTAAAGCATCAGCCAACAGGATTACAGATCTCTGATATTTGACAGCATCTTTATTTGATTTATTTATTTTGACTAGGGGATGTCCTGTGCTTCATTCTTGTGCTGTTGTGTTGGGGTGGAGGAAAGTAAATGCAAGAAGAATTGGACTCCCTGAGTTCAGTCCTGCATCTGCCAAGGTTAATGCACATGCATCTGCTTCATAGTTTGTTATCTCTCTCCTATTCCATGTTGTTCTTTTGTCCTCCTTTTTTTTTGCCTCCTCCCTTTGTCCTCCCTCTTCCTTCACTTTAGACAATCAGTATTCCTACCATTGTTTGATACTTCCCGTGCCTCTGCCAAAATGACATATTTGTGACAGATTTGGCTTTATTTGTGCTCTTCTGCTTCTGTAATTCCACAAAACAAAGTTTAAGGTGACCTTTCTTCCTCTGGAGTCTGAAGTCTGAGATCAGCCTCATGTCTCAGGATGCTTATATCTCCCCCAAAGCTGGGCCTCCTTTTTGGAATTATTCCCAAGGGAGAAGAGAGAGCAAAGACTGGAGACATGACACCTCTGAACTACAGTTTCCATATGCATAGGAACTGATACCTTAAAAGTGCAGCTCCTGTACAAAACTTGTGATTGTGTATTTGTGACACTTGTGTCAATTTTATGTGTGTGGAACAGGAGCTCATTGATTTAATCTTTTTTTTTGCTTATCATATTATACTCAGTAGTGCTTAATTTCAGTAGCAGTTGAGGGAATGGTGATCAATATTACAACACTTACACTTTGCTGAAGAGTGCTTATTGACTGCCTTTTCACCTAATTACATGTGACCACCTAGTCTTCATCTTTTAAAAAAAGAAAAAGGGAGTTCTTAATCCCATTTGGAGATGGGAAGAAAATATCTCCCCATGCTTTGCAATGGGCTTCATATTACCTGTTAAACCACTGCACATCTGTGATGAGAAGCCATTTGAAAAGCAATTAAAGCTAAGAGATCTGTGTGTGTATTATATATAAATCTCTGAAGCTGGTTTTTGTGCCAGGAGTACCTTTCTCCTCAAAGGAATTATCATTTCAGTGATCACAGTCTAAGAAGCAATAAACTGCTGAAGAGCAGGCTCAATTAATGACCCTAATTTCTAAACTGAAGTGTCTGTTTAGGAGCATAGGAGTGAATTATGCTCAGAATTAATTCTGAACTCAATATACTGTATTAACTTTTGGAAGCCAACCTGTCAAACACCAGCTGTGTGTTTTAGTGACAGGTTTTGATTGGAGCCAGTAGCCTTTTTGTCTTAACAGATGAATTTATTGTTCACATCATGGAAAAAAGGGAGTGTCCATAGCTGCAGCATTCATATGGAAATGCTTCTGGTCTTCTACTTCAGCTGTGAAAATTTGTACCTGAAGCTGTATTACATCTTTTATTTGTCATTGTTTCTTGTACACTATTGAAACTTCCTTGTTTCAATGGTTTTTATGATACCCCAAGTAACCATTATTAGGAGGTTGAATTAAATTTTTCCTATATCCTAATAATCTTTGAAATTCCCTCCACACTAAATAAAATTCAGTTCATTTTGAATCCTCTCTGTATTATTAATCAAGTTAGTGAAAGACAAAATGGCTCCAGCTTTCATGGAAAGCTGTAGGAATTCTGACATGCTGTAAGGAGAGCAGAGAGAAATCTGCTTCAGGGGCCTGATGAAATGAATGCTGATTCACTCTTAGCTTTGATCTCTGGCTGGTAAGGTTGGATTATTCCTTACAAATATTCTTTTTCATCTCCTTTACAACTTCTTTCCTGAAAGTATGGCTATGAGTTCTCCACTGAACATAATTGAGTTATGGTGACTTTAGAAGTGCTGTCTGTGACTAAACCTTGGTAACCAGCTGTGTGATTATTCTGACTTAGCTCCAGTTCTAGAGAAAAATAGTGTTAACCTTAATGACATCACTGTTTTCTGAGATAAATGCAGGCTGAATGTAGACCATTATATGCTCCCTTTTGTGAGTATGGATACCTACATGTATCCTGAGGATGTATTTTATGTGACAGTAATTGTGCAGCCCAGGATGGAAAGAAAGGTCTGCTGAACTGCAGAGAACTGTAAGAATACCACTGAGGATGCTTATGGGATGCTAAGTCACACCCTGCATGAATATTTTTGATTACACAAAACTTAAAGCATTCTTCACCTCACCTGTCTTTCCTTGACACCTGCTTTTCCCACATGCTCTAGCAGGGAGATATGTGCCACCCTGAATTTGTTTCCTTCCTCTGCATGCTCTTCCTAATCAAATGCCACAAACTACCATTCAGTTACTGGTGATCTCTGGATATGAACCTTCTCCTGGTATGCTAGAAGTCCTGTCAGGAGTGGAAAGAAAGTTTGGTCACTGTGAGGCTTTTCTTTTTTGTATTATCTCCTCTGAACCACTACAAGTTTGTCCCATGCTTCATGGAAAATAAGAGGTCTTGGAATAATTCTCAAAGTTGTGTGCTGTTAAGGACTAGCAGAATACCTGAATAACTAAAGAATATCACCAGCACCTAGCCCTCCAAAGTGAACATAAGAAAAGGGAAAATAGCTTAATTTATGTTCTTGCAATAAAACATGCAATTTGTTATTTGCTCGTGGGATTGGCAGCCTCTGGAGGAAGAGTTCTCATAGAAAACTTGGAGCTGTTGCCAAGAAATATGACAGCACCTAGTAGATGCTGCTGGGATGCTGCACAGCTGTAACTCCAGTGCACTATTTGGAGTAATTTACATTGAAAGATTTCTGTTTAATTAGGGGAATGCAAGACATTTAATGGTGCCTGCTACTTGTGACTTCCTGGGTAAGAATCTGAATGCCAGCAAGAGATGGAAATAGCTTTCCCTATTAAAAAGCTGGTGAGTAATGGGAGAGGGCATTTCAGGGTAATTATTGTTTCCAAAGGCATCTGTAGGGCCTATTTGTCTGTCCTGGTTGAAGATACTTTTTAGACAATAGAATTCAGGGTTTTTTGGGAATCCATTAGTGGAGACAGCAAGGCTTCCAATGAGAATGTCTTCCATCTGCAAGGAATGAGCTTGTTCAGGTATTGTGCAGAGGAATGTTATTTTTGAGATCATTGCAATCCATAAGCTGTCAGTGAAACACACCATGCCCCTGGTCTGTGATAGTCAAAAGAGATGGAGAATGAGAAAAAGTTGTAGCTATTTCTTTTTCTACTTCTTCATTAGAAGACAGTACGTTAAATCTCATCTTGCCAGTCCTCTCATTCTCCAGAAGTTAGGTTAGTGTTGCCTTGGCTTTGGTGCTGTCTGGTGTAGAAAGTAGACACTTTAAGAGAGTAGACCTGAGGAAAATACCCCTAAAGTCTGAGTAGTAGAGCTTTTGCAATTTTAAAAGTTGGTTGGAAAGTAAAAAAATTAAATAAAATATCCAGGTTCTTTTCAGAAGCAGCTGATATTTGCTTTAATGCCCAGTGTTTTATCATCCTGTTCTTACCTTGTCCTGTGATGAAGACCTCTCAGGGTGTCTAATGTAATAATACTTCAGAATGGAAGCAGAAAGGGCAAAGAAAAATATGAAGAGCAAGTCACCAAATTGTATTAAACTTTCTTAAATGTGTTAAGAACAAGAACAGAGTCAGGAGATTTTTCCATTACTTCAGAGGCATCTGGATGAGCAGTTAGAGAAGAGGAGGGGGGGTTGCTCTCAGCACCCACTGAAGATCCAGTGGCTTGCCTTGAAGACGGGAAAGTTTCAAGTTTTGCTGCATTGGCTTCAATTCTCTTTTTGAAAGGACTTTAATTTAACTGCTTTAATTTCAGTAGTACGGATTAAGGGTCTAATTACAAACACTGATGACCTGCTTAAGAAAATGTGTAGTTAAGCTCTGGGCATTGGAAAATGTATCACAGTCCTTCTGTTGCCATCATGTGGAGTTTCAGAATGGTGGCATTTTGGAAGTTTTTGTTTCAAAGTCAGGCTTTCTGAAAAAGAATCTCTGAGGGAATCCTTAAAGATGTCAAATCTGGGCAATTTTTGATCAATCTGTTCTGATTGGAACTGTTTTTTTCAGAAGACTGACTGGATGACTTCCTGAAGTCTGTTTCAAACAATGTGACTGCATGATCGTGTGGGATGTCTCCATTTATTTGTATTTTAGGATGAGAGGGAAAGCCTAGAGATAGCACCAAGGGATGAGATAAATGGGAATATCAGCACAAGTGAGATGTGGTCTCCACAGATCTTGGCTGCCAGGAGCCAAGACTTAAGTTCCAGGAAACCTGTCAGTCTCTGCCCCTGCCTTATAATTCTGCAGGTAGAAAAGCTGAAATTCCCTCTCAGGAGCCAGTTTTGATGGGGATTATTGCACTGTTCAGACTTGTCTCTAACACTGCCCTCAAGTGTGACATGGCTTCAGACAATGTCTTTTTTGGAGTCCAAGATTAAACAGTTTGGCCTTACATCACATTGTTCTCTAAGCAGAATTTGTTTCTGAACTGAAGTACCCTTCACAAAGTGACACACAAAACCAGGCAAGGGATGCTATTCCTACTATGAACACAAGTGTCTGTTGCATGTATAAAAGATTTAAAGTCTTAAATTCTTGTGTTT
>JAOTQP010001652.1:15158993-15170159 GCA_026413545.1 Cichladusa arquata
TTTTTGTTGTCTTTATGTTAAGTACAATTGTGTTTTGGGGAAAATTAGTTGGAATCCCTGTAATAATTTGCTGAACATTTGTTCCTTTGCCAGCTGTGAATGCAGGTGAGGCATCAGCAACCGTGTTGGAGGACAAGTTTCCAGATACACAACCAAGTAATACATATTATATATAAATACATATTGCATGTAAAATACATTACATATGGCTACAATATCAAATACTACATGTATAAGTATGTCCTGCTGGGTTGTTTCATGCAAGTTTAATAACAAGGCAGGTGTAGAGAACGTGTTGCACTGAGACTAAAGACAAATCTGGTGCAGCAGGAGTGTTTTTCCTAAATCTGGTCAGAACTATAATCTGTTCCATAGTTTACACAAAGATTACTGTTATTTTAACTGCATTCTAAGTGCATATTCTTAATCCAGATGCAGCATTTACCATTTATCATGGGTGGTATCTTGGCAAATTTGTAGTAATCACAGTCTGTAAGCATGAGATTTCTTTGCAGGACACTTCAGCTGCTTCCACAGGAGCTGGTGATGAAGTCCCAGAGATCTCATGGGTACTGGATTACTTTTCTAAAAATATTATGCTAGTACAAATAAACAGAAGGAATAATGACGGAGGAGAGGAGTAAGCAGTTGGGAAAGCAAACTCTTTCATGGCGAATGCAGACGAAATTAATGTTTTTCTGAAGTTTCCATGGTAAGTTTTTGTTCTTCCCCAGTGCAGTTGATAACCATCTCTGTGATACTCTGTGCAGGAGCAATTTCACGTTGGTGCTGATGCCAATTTTAACCCAAAAATGCCTTTCCTGCAGTTGGAATCTGGTCTGTGGTGTCTCTGTCGTGTTTTTACATGCTTAGCAGCAAAGTACTAACGAAGGCATGGAGCAGAGAGGGTGTGCTGCTTTTATGGTTAGCTGTAGCATAGATTTAGGTTTGAAAATGAAGGTGCTAAAAACCAGATTAATGAGATCTGGATAAGCAGTTAAACAGTGCCTAATGGATTAAACTACAATAAATACTCAATGCGTACTTATTTTTCTGCAAAAAGTCGCTTTGTGTTGTCCAATCATTAGAGAAATTTCTTAGGCTGGAAGGAACAATTGCTGAATATTTTTCCCCCTGTAATTTATGGTTATTATCTTTTGAATTATTTTGGGTTTGGGCAGCTGTTTATTTATTGGTACAGTGGCTACCAGTCTTCTTGTCATGAGTCATGACACAGAATTTCAGTTACCCCCATGGACAAAATCTTAAATCTTCCCTTCTTGTGGCAGAATTTACAATATTAGGAAATTACTTAAATAATAGGTCAAAGATCCATTTAACACATGGCTTAATCCTCCAGGATGTGCAATACAAATACATAGGTGTGTGAAATGTGGATTTAGCATTTCATTGGCTTTCCAAAATGTGAATGTGGCCAGCAGAGGAACTCTGTGGTAAACTGGAGTTTGTATTTATATCCCACTAGTGGTGCAGACCTGAGCTGCACAGACCTGGAGCTGACAGAACTTATGCAAGGGTAACTTTTTTAGTAGAAAGTGCCCCAAATTTAAGAGCTTTTTGCCTGCTCAAGAGAAAGATTGAATCAGTAGTCACAGGGTTGAGTTTGATAAGAGAAGAATAGGGGTCTTGGCTAAAAAAACAAGTTTATTTTTGTGGATTTCTTACAAAAATGCCCCAACACTTTCCAATGTCCAGATGCTGTGTTGTGTGCCCTTCATGTTCCCTGTTTTGGGGGGAAATGGTTGCTGTGTTTCCCTTCTAAACCTTGATACCAGTATAAAACCAGTACTTTTGGATGCAACGTCACCAAGCTTGCATTAATCTTTGAAAAGATTCTAAAAATGTACCTTTGTAAACTGGAATAATGGGAGCCAGTGTTAGAGCAGCAGGTTACTTGGCTGTGCAGTCGTATTCCCTCTGAAGAAATTAACTGAGCAGGGTGTAATGAACACTGGCTGGTTCCTGGGAGTTGAGGGGGAAGGAGTGAAACTGGAGCAGAGCTCATGCTGCTGTTTTTTAAAACAGGGTGTGAGAGGAATTTTGGAGCAAGAAAATGCTCAGGCAACCTTTGCCTTTTGTCTGAAGGGAGAAATAAAGAAGAGGAAAAAAGAAAAAAAGGATATATCAGTTAATTTAAGAATTTTTTTTGGTATTTTTTAAGGGAGACAAAGCAACTCCCAAAGTGACACTGAAAATTCTCCCTCCATCCCTGGGAGGGAACCCCAAAGTGAAGGTTCCTCTGGCTGAGTGGGAAGCTTTCTTTGACACCCTTAAAAGCAATTAAATAATTCTATTTTCCAGCCAGGGCCTAAGTGAGACCAGCAACAACAGATTAGAGACTGAGTAAAAGAGCGTTAAAAAATACACGGCTGCTCATTAAAGGAGTTTAATCTAATCTGTGCCCTCAAAAAGGTGGGCAAGCACAATACAGATGAACCACTAATTACCACACTGGAATGATGACGTGTAAAATGAACAAATTAAAGCTAAATTCTCTGTTCTGACACTTTTGAGTACTAGACATTGCAAATGGCTACTATGAACACAAGTGTCTGTTGCATGTATAAAAGATTTAAAGTCTTAAATTCTTGTGTTTAAGCTTGATTGTATCCTTTGTCATGGCAGGAAAGATACTTCATACTTCATACTACCCTAAAAGAACAGAGTCCTCCTTCAGACCACCCTATTTTTTTTCTGAAAGGAGATTAAGCTGTTCAAGAGCACTAAATGCCAATCTTGCAGATTTCAAGATCAAGTTAGAAACCAGTGTTTGATATGAAACTTTGAATTTGTCTTTTCCCTTCTTCCCCTTAAGCAAATAAAAGGCAGGATGGTAATAATGCAAGGCAAACCAGTTTTCTTATTTCTGTCCCAGGACTTGGAAGGCAGGAGATCATAAGAGAAACCAGCTGTCATGTTTCACATTCTTTGTGCACCTGGACTACTACTGGCCTTGCTGCCCAGTGGGTATCTTTCCAACAGATGCAGATTTACACTTGTTTAGAGTTTAAAAATATCTAATTTGGGTTTCATAAACTGTCAAGTCATCTACATTCAGCTGCCATGTCCCTCACATTCTCAGACTATTCTGCTTCTGTGACTTCCCCATTCTCCTCCCATCCTAACTCCAGTTATGTTACATTTTGACCTTATGCGTTTTTTTTCCACAAAAAATATATACAGCTGTCTACCCAACCTTGTACTAAACTCCTGCTTTACCTTGAGGCAGATACTAATATGCATGTGTAATGCATTCCAGGGCTGAAGCTCCTACATGGTTTATACTCACAGCCCAACAGTGTTATGGAGCTCTATTTTACAGGGTGCCAACGACTTTATGAGTTTGCCTTAGTTTGCATTCCAAAGCAGTTGCTTAAACTGTGACTTTGCCTTGTTTGCTTACAAATAAGCAATTTATTTTTTAAATGAACTCCTTTTGGCACTTTACTGCTACTCCCTCAGTATGGTGTGTTTAACGTCTGTCATGGTTTCGTCTTGCTACCAGAAAATATCATAGGA
The DNA here is from genome assembly GCA_026413545.1 of Cichladusa arquata. Classification (NCBI taxonomy): domain Eukaryota; kingdom Metazoa; phylum Chordata; class Aves; order Passeriformes; family Muscicapidae; genus Cichladusa; species Cichladusa arquata. Next base: position 15,162,534 of record JAOTQP010001652.1, read on the forward strand.
AAGAGACCACTTCCTCAAAATTTGCAGCCCCAGGTTTTCAGCAGACTTCTACTTACTTGCATAAGTAATTTGATTTCAAGGGGGCTATGCATAAAAAAATGGTAGTGCCCATATGAATGTATGCATGGTTCAGAATATGATTAGGTACCCCTGCAAGCAGGGTTATTGTTTCCAACTCCTGTTGCTGAAGCCACTAACTGCCCAATGAGACAGACACTTGTAGAGCAGACCTTCATCAAATATATTCTCCATGAAAATATTCAAGTATAATAATGAGAAAAAAATAGATTTTTGGTTCTCTCCTAAAATGTAACACGCACTTTGAGACATCTGGTTTTCCTGGCAATACAGAATAAAATCTTAAAATGCATGGATGTGTTTTCTTTCAATTACATCCTAAATGGGATTAGTAAAATTGGAAACTTTTGGAAAAGTTCTTCTCCTGTATTAGGCACACTGTGCTTGGCATAAGAGCTATGCTGATACAGTGATTGTTTTTCTCTCTATTTATTTCCTTATCAATACTAAAGATTGAGGCAGAGGCAGGGGAATAATCCTTAACAAAATCACCATTCTGGGTAAAACTGGGGTCATGATGAATTTGAGTTAAGACTCCCAGAACTTTGGCAGAAATGCCCATCACTGACCTTTGATAAACTTACTGCTCTGAAAATGGTAAAAGGTTAATTTGCTGTTGCTGTATCAAGTCAAATACAATATTGCCTTTCCACACAAGCTTACTTATCCTGAATTGGATTCTGTCTTATCTTTCAGCTAGAGTAAACTTTACATAAACTTTGAATTATTAGTTTGGCTAGCTAATGTCACCCTTGTGCTGTATATATCAGATCTAAATCAAATGCATATTGTAAATGCACCTGTTGGAGGGTCACAATTACAAAAGGACAGCCTGGGAATGGAAAGGATAAAGTTGCTTGTTGGCAATATCAATCCTTTTTGAAATCAAATAAGCAGGTGATGAAGTGACTCAGAGATGTCTGACGATGGGTTTATGCCAGGCCCTAGGGGAGTTACTAAAAGCACAACATAGAAGTCCTTGAATTAGTCCCATTCTGTCAAGGGACTGCCTCAGGCTGGGTGAAGTAGTTTTGTTTCATAACATTTCCGGAGTACTAAGCTCCAGAACTTGCTGATCTGCAAGTTGGTGAAGGAAATTAGAAAAAACACACACAATTGCCTGCATACTCCTGAATTACTGCTGTAACTTTTCAGTGCAGTGTGCTGCACTGAAGCCAGGAGATCTCCTTCTGTTCCTTCCCAGCCCCTTCACTGTCTAACACTTTATCCTTGTTTTCTTGATCATACCAGCACAGCTGTTTGTGCACCTGTACGAAAAACTAGACTCAGGAAATTGATCTCAGTGAAGTGGTGTGAGGAAATCATCTGAGTGGGTGTGGGGTGTGCTGTTTTTGGGGTTGGTCTGTTTGCTTATTTTTAATGACCCTGCTTTGAGTAAATTCAGCAGAGTCTCTAGAAAATGCACAAGTGACTGAGAGCAGTTTTGCCAGCTGAGAGAACAAAAACGTAGAAGTCTTAAATGGTGATTGATCAACTGGAAGTTGAAGATGTCATATCCTTTCAGCTATAAACAGTTTATTAAATGCATTTTCCCTCTAAAGCTTTGAGGATTATTATTATTATTAGCTTAAAACCAGACAAGTGACCAGATATATTTTAATGTCAGTAAAGGTGATGTACAAAAATGCAGCCATTTACACAAAGTGTATAGAAGGTTATTTTAGCTTTCTTCAGTCCCCTCACTATCAAGAGGTAATGGCAGCTGATACAGCTGTTAAGAAATGAAAGGACCATTTAAAAGCAAGCTAAGTAACCTGCAGCTGCCATGTACATGAAAAGAAAGCACTTTTTACTTTCTCATCACTGTTAAAAGCTCAGTATTTACTTGAGGTGATTTTCGAATTCTAGAAGCCTGTTTAGTTTGATTTATCTGTGGCTTGAGAGTTCGGATGCAAAAGCATATTTGTCATTTAATTCTTACTGCAAGGCTTGCCAAATACCCTGTGACTCTAATGAACCTGGAGGGAGAGTTCTTTAGTTATGAACATGCTTTAAATTAAAAGCACCAACTGGCAGCTGAATTCTGAAGGTTGAGTGCACAACAGGGGGAAAGAGCAAATGGTAGAGCACTGCTCATATCCACAATTGAGGACATTTTTCCCCTGGAAAGGTGAGCCCTTATGGAGATTTTGAAGAGAGTTTTCTCCATTGTGCTGCTCCTTGTCTTTTTTCCTGAATGCCAGAGTTAAAACCTGGCTTTAATGTTTCTCCATTTTGATAAATGCTGAGCACCTTGGGCAGTATGTGTTTGGTTGTCAATGCAATGGGAAGCAGAAGGAACTTTGGAAAAAGCTGAAAAATAATAATAAAAAAATTGAGCTTTGGAAATCATCTTCCGTCTAATGATCTGCTGAAAACCTGAGAAAAACAGTGCCCAATCCTAGCAAAGATACAGGCAGGGTCCTCTTGGTGGGCAAATCTGGTAAGGTCAAGCTTCCTTTGGCAATCATAAGCATAGAAACTACTTCTCTCCTAAGGCTCACATATTTCCCCTCTGCAGGGGGAAAACTGAACTCTTCTTTTCTTCCCTTCCCATTATTGGAGCTCCATGTTGATGGAAGCTTTGAAGCATTTGCTTAGTGCTTCTTGCCTTGCTTTAGCCTTTGCCAAGGAATTGCCACAGCATCAGTAGCAGTCAGGAGTATCTGCAGGCAGCAAGCCCTGTGCCCCAGCTGCTGCAGTGAGGCTTTCTTCTTTTTGGATTCTGGCTGGTCCTTCGCGTTGCTGTGGACTCCAGTGTACATGCAAAGCTCTGTGAATGTGCTTCAACCTCTTTCTCCTGCCTCCCAAGAAGGTGCACTGAATTTCAGCACAGCAACCCTCCCCACTCCCAGAGGGGTCAAATGGTCTCTCTGTGCTTGAAAGGAAGAAGGAAAACACTGAATTTCTGCCATTGTAGCCCAACAGCATCATTAATATAGTAAATCTATGATGAGGAGGGGGAAAAAAAGGATGGTGAGAAAAAAAATATCCAAGAACTGTTTGGACAATTCGTAAAGCAGGGATACCTTTGTATCAATTTACCCCATGGTTTCAAAGTGGGGTTTTGGGAGTTATGTTAGTGTGTGTTTGCTTATTTGTTTTATTTCATTACTGAAATGAGGTTTGTAGGCTTAAATTACAGTTTAGGCTGAAGTCTCCTCTTCCACTTTACTATAAGGAGCAATGAATGAAGATTAAGTCACTGGTGAGTTGGTACACAAGGTTAGAAATCTCAAATGCTCTGTGGTTCCCAGTTTGGACTGGAAGGAAGTGAAATGACAGGGGAGGCTCTGATACTGTTTTCACGACTGGAGAGAATTCAGCATAACGAAAAGCTGAGCTCTTGGAACAGAGGAAAATGGGATTAAGGTGCAGACACTTTGCCAGAACCGCATATTTGTGGTTTAAATGAGGCTTTCATTCATAAAGGGATACAATTATGTATTTATTTGTGCATTTTTCAGAAAAATATTTTGGCTTTACATTGAATAAATGCCATAAGTTTGAAAGGGACAGTGGATGATGTAGAATATATTTTCATCTAAACTGGCATAAAGCAAACCCTAAGATCTCTAGATGTCAGCATGCCAAGACAAATAAAAAACAGTTAGCATTGAGTGTGATCGTATCTATCCTTTATTAAATCTCTCTTAATTTTTAATTTGAGGCACAAATGGACAAGTGAAGACATTGGGGAGCAATCTTATTTTTTCGATGGATAAATGTTGTTTCTCAGTCAGGGTAGGACTAGCTCTTACTCTGCTTGAAATCAAGCACTCTTGACCTTTAAATTTAGAGACATTCACCTTCATCCTGCTAACCAGATTCATATTGCAGGTGGATTATGGGCTGAGCAAGCAGTGGGATGTGGCAAAGCAGTAGGGATGAAGAAGTGAGTTTTACTGCACTTCTATGAAGCATTTCCTCTCTGTGCAGGTATCCAGGTATTCCCAAGCAGCCAAGACCTGGCCAACAGGTGATTTGCAGGATCAAAGTGTCAGTTTTGCATCCCAGAACAGTGGTGAACATGTGCACATTTTGCAGCTTTCAGATAAACATTTAGACAACAAACTGAATTGTTAGTAGCCCCTCTGTACTTTCTGCTGCACGAGAGGCTGTCCTGTAAAACAGATTTTGTTGCTACTTTTTTTTTTCTCAAAGTTGGTTCCTGTTCATTTTTCTTTCCCCTTGATTTTTAATAGAAGAACATCTAAAGAGCTGCATCAGTTTTGTGTGTGCTTGGTTAACTGCACACAGTTGTCAAATCCCACTTTTAGGGACAACAGGATCATCTGCAGACGTTACTTTTCTGCCAATTTTCATCTGTTTTATTTCACTGTGGTTTCATTCATCCTCATGAAAAACAGTAATTCTGGGTTTTTTCCATCAAATATCTCAGCTTCCAAGCATCCAGCTCAGATTGAAAGGCATGACTGAAATCTCCAGTAAGCATTCTGTGGAAGAAATACAGACCCATTTAAGTAGCTCTAGGAAAACTTCCTTGTGCATAAATCTTTACCAGATGCAAAACTTCCCATTAAAGATACTTAAGGCTACAGTAGTCACAGCTTCAAAGACAGGGAGGCACGAGAGCTGAATTATCCATTTCCACGTGCTCCATCTGCAGTCTGCTTCCCTTTAACATGCTATATTACCATCTGGGCCTGCTAATTGTGCTTCATGAGTGCACACTGTAACTGGCTTGCCAAAAGCCAAGGTATTAATCTCTCTAATCTTCCACTGAGGTTTATGTTCCCACAGTTGCACTGAATTTCAAACTGGCTGTTGTGTGGCCACAGTAAATGGTGGGGCAGAGACTCTCTGTGAACTTTTACAGAGATTAGTAAATATGGAAACTAATCTGTTGGATGTGAAAACAACTACTAACCCAATTACTGCTTTACAACCTTACTGAGGTTGGTCATACCTCCTACAGCTGTTCTTGGCCTATCAACCTGGCCTGTCCAGTTCCCTCTGCAGAACCTTCCTACCCTCCAGCAGACCAACATACCAACCCAATTTGGTGTTACCTGCAAAATCACTAAGAGTGCATTTAATCCCCTCATCTAGATTATTGATAAAAATATAAAACAAAACTGGTCCCAATACTCAGCCCTTTCAGTGCAAGGTAATTGATTATTCTAAAACATATTTTTAGAATAAATACCACAATATATAATTGTGCACTACTGACAACTTTTCCTCAAGGTGTGAATTAAGGAGTTTTGAAAGCCAAGGTGCTTCCTGTTACAAGTTGGGCTCCATTCCTTTTTAATGGGTTTTAAATATGGAGATCTGCCTCTGCCTGTGTAGAGGGTGAGCAGAGCTGCAGCACCACAGGTTAGAATGTGAAACTTCGCAGCATTCACCAAGCCCATCCCCACCAAAATCCATGGAACCTGTGGTTTCAAGGATACCAGTGATGCCCTCTTCATAAATTATTTCTTGCCTTGCAGTATGTTGGTGGGGTCCAGCATGAGATTTTTTTGCTTGTTGGTTTATGGTGCTAGCCTTGTTCTTTGACCCCACAGGATCCATCTGTGAGAGGTCTCTCAATCAGATATGGACTTCCTCAGGACTGCCTTTTATCCTACTAATGTAGAAATCTGCATTACTAACAGGCAGGCAAAGAAGCTTATGCTGTTATGAGGTCATCTTGTCAGTAAGTATTTAATTCCACTGCTGAATCTCACTTTAATCTGCTCTGAATTATTTATACATGAGAGCTCATGATAGAGATCGCTGACAAATCACAGACAGTAAGTACTGAGAGATGTTATGCCTATTGGTCATGCACATCTATTTTATCAATTTATTCCTTCTGAACAGTGATATTTTACATCTCTTTAGTTCAAGTAGTAACTTCTCTGCCTCCTTCATGCACCCTCTATTTTCTCCTATTTATTTTCTTGCCTACCCTGGAATCTTCTCTGTATAAGAAATATACAGCATCCATGTCTCTAGCTGTAAGTTTCTGCAGCATGAAAATGGATTAAGATACTTGGGAACTATTTAATCTCTTCTTTTTGTGCATGGGTACAGCATCTTGTACTTTTGAACTTTATTCAGTTCTCATGGGCTCACTACTCAAGTTTGTCCAGGTCCCTCTGGATGGCATCCCATGCCTCTGTTGTGTCAACAGCCACCAGACTGTTCAGGCAGGATTTGCCCCCAGTGAAGGTGGGCTGGCTGTCTCAGAAAAATGGGAGAACTCCTTGGGAAAACTCCTGAGCTGGTGCTCCTGGTGGGGTAACAACAGAGAAGAACTGAGGAGGATATTTTGCGTACCTGGAAATGCTCCACTGTGGTCAAACATCAATCATGGCACTATACACATATTTGTTATTAATCAGAACTGATTTTATACCACCAGTGGGAGCTGCTTCATATAAAGAGATGCAAACATCTGTGTTTCTAATCCCCATTCTCTGCTTTACACATCCTCAGCCAACCTGGCTCAGGTGTGCCAAGGGTCTGGTGCTAGTACTGGGGACTATCATAAAATCCCATGGGAGAAAACGTATTGCTTTGAAATATCTGCTTTCCCAACAGTCCCAAGAATAGAGGTAAAAAAATGCAATTAATGTAACTGGCTGTTTTATTTCCTTTTAGTCACTTCAGAAATCCAAGACACCAAAAAAGCATCCAGAAGGCTTCAAAGACTGTGCTTATCTAAAGAGAATGGATAAAAACTAGCTATTTTTTGTAATCCAGGCTGGACTAGCAGTTAGGTTTAAATCAACAAAACAGACAGAAGACATACTCTGTAACACACTTCTGCACAGTGGAAGAGGGAAAATTTTTTTTGAAAACACATTAAGGATTTAGACATGAGAAACTAATGTTAGAAACAGGGTAATGGACAGCTAAGAGACTGAGTGTTTTTTGACAGTCAAATAAATTAATTCATATTTTGGAAAGCCTGTATTTAGGCTGGAAATTTTCAAGGAATCAAATATATATGGCATTAAAGGAAGGAATGTGATTTTTGCTATGAATCTAAAGAATGGGAGGGAAATTGTGGAGGAGAGAAACGAAGGGATAAAAGAGATGAGGATTACAGATTAAGACCATTTTACTTCTGAGACTTTCCTGTGCTTCACAATTCCCTCATGTGCGTGAGGCTGAGGATGATTAGAGGACTTTCCTCCCGCCTGTCCTTTCAACCTAGGTATGCTTAAAGGAGAGACAGGTATGCTGATGCCTGGCTGATGGGTTTGTCCGTGTGAGGACAGGTTTAGGAACCTGAATCTGGAATTTGGCCGCTAATTTGTCCTTCTTGGAAGCAAGTAAGTGGGATGACATTGGTTCATTAGCATAAGATCTGGAAGATGAGAAAGGAACTGGATCTTTCTGTACATGTCACAAATTGTCACAGCTAAAAGCAGAGCGGCTTGGAAGAGATGCCAAGCCTGGAGTTTGAGTCTCTGTTTATTAGATATCAGCAAACACAGACACATGCATGTGACACTTAAATCCTTTCACAGAGTAATCCAATTCTGTCTCCAGGAGGGAAACCCCACCCCCCCACCCCCCATTCCCCTC
>JAOTQP010001652.1:15170259-15209686 GCA_026413545.1 Cichladusa arquata
ATAATATAATATAATATAATATAATATAATATAATTGATATAATATTATATATAAAATATAATATATAATGACTGTACAAAAAGACTTTAAATGAAGATTTCAGAGTGTTCAACAAGAATATTTAGATGATTGTTGCATCCAAGAAAATATGGATATGGCCGATCATGAATTTCCTGTGAAAGGTCTGATAACACATCATGGTCTCTCTAAGCCAACTTAGAAAGCCAAATTAAGGATGGATATAAAGAGTAGAAAAGGCTGCATTGAATGAATGAATGATGCTGTCAAAGGGCAGATTATCTCAAAGAGGTTAGGCATTGAAATACCATGTCTAATATTTTTCTAGCTTATACCTAGGTGAGAGAGTCCTTTTGGAGATAATGATCTCATAGGTTTTAAAAAGGCTGGGAATTTCTGAAGAACAGAATGACAAAGAAAGATTGGTTTTACTTTGTGGAGTTTTTTTAATCTAATTTTTTCGCCCTAAAGGTCAATTTATCTGCAACTTGATTCTTCATGGTGTGAGGGAAAGCAAGAGGTAGTAATGGGTGACATACTTGGGTTTAGCTGACTTGTAGGGGGGCAGTGTGCAAAATAACTTGTGACATTTGCTGCTGAAGCTCCAAGGGCTATTCACTGGCTGTAGGTAGCTGAAGGCACATATTTTCTTGACTGCTAAATCAGTTGTAGTTAGCTGCACAACTTAATTAGAATGAAAGACCTTGTGGTACAGTGTAATTTGTGTGGTGGAGGGAGTTTCTTGGGGAATCAGGTGGAAGACACTGAAGATAAGCACAGATCTTGCCAAGAGTGTGGCAATATCCTGAGTGTTTGTTTTGAAGTGTTTACTTGGTAACCAGGTATTTCTGGTAATCATGGCAATACCATCTGGTTCTGTGTCCTTAAACTCCCCTGGGCATTGGTACTGGTATGAGAGGTCAGTGACTTGTTTTGAGCTCAAGACTAAAGTAACTGCATAGTTTCATGCCTGAACAAATCTGTGGCCATACTGTCCTACTGAGTCCCTGTGCACTTCATCTTTGTTCTGTGCTTCAGTTATCCCACCAAGAAAACTGCCAGAGGCAGCCTCTTTCTACAAAGCCTTTGAAAAGCTCTAGAATTAAAGCCTCTCCCCAGCACTGTGTGTTGCATGCAGGTGAATGTGAAGCTGCTCCTTTATATGAATCCAAGGCAGAACTTCTTGGGTTGTTCCTGTGGCACGAAGTTCCCTACAAATGAAAAATAAGATGCTCAAATGGAGCCAGTGCACAAGCCACTAAGTGGGCAAGCACAAGCACCTCATGCTGGGGTGCTAAATATTTATCCAAATTTATCTAAAACAAATGATCTGACTGCAGCTCTGGAACTACCACTTTGTCTCTGCTGAGTAGAAGGGGTTCTTTTCTTGACACTCGTCCTTTGACTGCAGTGCAATCCTCCACTTGTGTCAGTTGTTACTCTGGATTGATTCCATCCTAACATGAAAGTCTTGCAACAGAGCAGAATTCAAGGGACCTCTACGGTTGGAAGGATGAAAATTCTACCCTGTCCCCTTACTTAGGTTCTGTCTGCAACAGACAGCTGCACCAAATCTAAAGAAGAATCTAGACAAATCTTGTCTTTTTTCCTTTTCCCCTCTGGGGAACTTGAAGACCAGATTCTAATAAAATGCAGGTAAAAATTTGAGTGTATCTAAATACAGGGGAGTAAGATTTTTTCTGTTGTTTACATATGTGTCACTAGGGATGGTTTTTCCAAGTTCAGCAGTCATTTACAAACATGTAAAATATTATTTTTGTACGGTGCTGTGTAATGAAAGATGAAGAATTGAGAATGCAGGTCCATGTGTGTTGTCAGTGCAGTTGTCTGCATACCAAGGCTTATGGATGCCAAACTATGCTGGTATTTGATGCCTATTGGTGACTCAAATAAATGAACAGCAGTTGAGAGAATTTCAGTAGGAACTGTGCATGTGTATATCCCTGGGAAACATTTGTCTCTTGGGCTATCAGAATGTATTCTATCCTTTATCCTCTCTTCAAACCAAAATAAACAAGTGCACCAGGGACAGTATATATGATATTGTAATATAAAGAATAGAACTGAATCTGTGCTCCTTTGCTAAAGTATGGGCTTCAGATAGAAATTAGAATCGATTTCTTTAAATGTCTTTATCAAGAGACATGTGGATCTTGCATACAGGGGTTTTGGATCTTCTTTTTCTTGTAGCTCTTTTTACCATCACAAGCCAGCACTGAAGTTTCTCCCAAATAACTTCGATAACTATGTTAAAGACAATTTAGTAGGATCTATATTACTAAGGTATAATTTTTCCCAGCAGTGTAATTTTAACTTCATCTAAGGCACAAGACTGCTCCCTTGGGCCTGCTGAAAGCAAATATTGCTATAGTTTTCACTGCTAAAAGAAAAAAAAAAGAAGAAGAAAAGGGAGAAGAAAAAGAGAAAAGAATCACTAGGAAACTTAACCCCTGCTTATGGAGCTTTTGCCTAGGCAAATGGGGTGAAAAAGTTTTATCGGGAGTAGTTGCAAAATAATTGTCAGAAGTTCTTGGGAAGGCAGAAAGATAAATGGAAGGACTGTGTGGGGAAGATCGTAAAGAAATATTCTTTTACCTCATGTAACAGTTGTTGCTTCTGCATGGTGTTTGAGGGAGGAAGGAGGTGTCGTATGGAAGGGTGGGAGGCTGGGAAATGACAGCCTGGATGAAACTATTGAGGAGAACAACTTGGGATGCTGATGTGCAGTGGCTGCATGGAGTAAAGAAGGAAGGATGCCCTGTGCTCCAGCCCTGTAGGCAAGGGCCACTTGTGTTTGAAGTGATCATCTCTGCTACACTTGTGTTGATGTGCAGGTGAAGATTTCATTAAGCTTTACATTCTGGTTTGGATGATATTTTTTCCACTGATAATGTCATTTCCATAGGGATTTTAACAATATGCATGTTTAGATTTTATTGTGGTGAAGGTAGACACTTGCATAAACGATTTAAAAAGCTGACACAGGTACAAAATGCCGCTTTTGGAACATACATGGCAACATGTCACTTATGTCAATGCCATAGGTTGTCCCAGTCATTAGAGAGTCATACTCCTATCAATGAGATGAGAATTTTGCAGTCAGTGATTTAACCACAGTCTGTCATGTACAATGGTTGGCAAAGATGCCTTAGCACATATTACCATTTAAAGGTTACAATATAAGCCAGCTGGCAACTGGAGTAACAAACATCTTGAAAGAGCCTCACAAGCAGGGATGCTCATGCTAGAAATTGTACAGTCATGCATTCCAGCACTGGCTCTTACCCCCTCACACTTTTCAGACAAACTCCAGAATAAATAAGATACTAACTTTTAGATCTATTCTGAGGTCAGGTCTGAAGGCTGTTTTCTTTAGGAGAGCAGCAAGATCCCAAAGTGAGAGCTGTCTCATTGAAGTATCTCTCAGTCAGGCCTTGCTCTTGTGAGCCTGAGGGCTGTTAGCTTTAAATGCATCAGCAGCTGCTAATTGCTGCAGTACAGCAGGAGCAGAGCCAGTCTCCAGAGCACGGCAGGAAGATAAATAGTACTGCTGATTGTGGTGTGTGAAAGAGCTAGATGCCAAATCAACACTAGGATTTATCTGCTTTGCAAGTGTTAGGAGGATGGAGCTTTTCAGGGATTTTTTTGTTTGGTTTTTTTTTGGCTATGATTCCGGCATTAACTGGGAAAGAAAAAGCTCACTGTGTTTAACCATGACTCTCTCAGCATCTATAGATTTTTGTAGACTTACTTGGAAAGTGGTGCTTGCAAAAAGCCTTAATTCTGGACTTTAAGGTTTTATTTCCCCGAGGAAATGCCTGTACTTGTTGGTGGTTGGGTCATGGTGAGAGCTCACCTCTACTGTTATTATTCATTCATTGAGCAAATAAGGATAAGTTGTTTAACTGTCTGCAAGTCCTAAAGGAGCCTGGATTGATTTATGTGCAAAATTCTGCCATTTCCTAACATGAGAAGGGTGTGAACCTGTTAGAATGAGTCCAGAGTAGGAGCATGAAGATGATCAGAGTGCTGGAGCACTTCTATGAAGACAGGCTGAGAGATTTGGGGTTGTTGTGGCTGGAGATGAGGAGGCTCCAGGGACACCCTACAGCAATGTTCTGGTACCTAAAGGGGGCCTACAAGAAGGCAGGACAGGGACTTTGTACAAGGGTATGCAGTGACAGGACAAAGGGTGAGAATACAGATTTAATTTAGGTATTAGGAAGAAATTCTTTACTGTGGGTGATGAGACACTGCAACAGCTTGCCCAGATGCCCATTCCTGGAAATGTTCAAGGCCAGGTTGGATGTGCCTTATTTTTGGCAGTAAACTTTTGAAGTTACACTACTGAGTACAGATTTAAAAGCTTAACTTCACTGCTGTGTTTTACAGCCTTGACTTATGTTGTTTCTGAGCAGCCTGGGGACAACATGATACATATTTTTCATTACTACATCCAAATACAGTCCTGAAGGATTTCTTCTGTCATTGAGTTGTTTCTCAGAATATTGCTGACTGAATTGTATAATGTTAGGTTGATACCATGGCTTTCTACAATCAAATACTCTCTTGCTGAATAACTCGGGGTTAAAGTTAACTTTGAGAGTAAAAACATCCAATAAGTTGTAGATTTGGTCTGGTTTCTGCTTTGTCCCAATATTGTATTTGAATGAGTCCTGAAGCTCAAGTTGTAGTGTTTGGCAGATTGCTTCTGAAACAACAACTTGAATAAAATCCACCCAGGCTTCTCAGAGTCAAAATGAGCCCTGGCCACTGGGGAAAGCTCTTCTCAGCAGGCTGGATAATGTCATCTCACACTGTTGAATTAGGGAAGGAATTTAGATACCTTCCTATATTAGTTTTCTAATGGGTATTAAACATTGCTTTTCTCGTTACTGTTATCTCTTTAGAAAACACATCTTGATACTTGCAACATTGTCACTGAATTCTCCAGATTTTTAAGGGCTGGATTCTCAGCTCTGCCTACGTGCACTGCTAATTGAGCCATATAGACAGTCTGGGAGCACTCTTGTGCTTGGGGTTAAATCCCATGCTTGCTCCAGTCATTGCTGCTCTAAGGGATCAATTAAACAAGGTTTTGCTTTAATCTACAGCTGACTCCAGCCCCTAGGAACCCATGCATTTGGGTATTCTTGGGCACATACAGGCTGTACCTAACCTAGCATGTAAGAGATCTGAGTATGAAGTAAAATGAATTTGCATTTCCAAATTTGTCGTCTTTGCTAATTAGTATAGCTGCAGGCAAACTCAGGTAGGTCTTTAAGGAAACCTAGAGAAAATCTCAGAAGGCATAACCATTAGAGAGATTGTGTCATTCCAGCTAATCAGGGTTTAATTTCCCTTCCTTCCACTTCTCAACCTATTAACTGAACTGTGCTTATGGATAATGGTTTTAGAAGTCAGCCTGTAGTCAGCTATATCTTGCCAAAAGAAATCCCACTCAGTGTATGAGAAATTCTGTTTGGGAGATCACATTTCTGGATATGTAGTCTTTGAAAGTGCAGCTATTACATATTCAACAACCAGTTACTCTTACCTGGCTGCAATATCATAATACACTGACTTTGATTCTCTCTTTACATTGTCTGCCTACTTCAAAGTCTGTTTTTTTAAGGCAGCAGGGAACAGAAATTGATGTGAGTGATTTGAAGTCTTTATTGCTCAACTGGCACACAGGAAATGACCATAAATGTGTCATTCAAATGGGAACTTTTTGCATTTTTTTTTTCCAGAAAACTATGTAATGTGTAAGTGATAATTTGCTTTGATGAACAATTTTTTAATGGAAAAGCTGTCCATCACCACTAGTGTTATTCAAAGCAGTTTTCTGTTGATGAAGCAATAGTATTTGGAGGATTCTCTGATGCTAAGTGACCTGTAAACCAGCTGCACCTAGCACATGGACCATTAAATGGGAGTGGAGATGGTGCTTAACTTCAGTAAGATGTGTGCTGCTTTGTGAGCTGTCAACCTACAGAAGAGAGCAAAAGAAGTTGGATGAAAACAGCTGCTGAACAATGTCACAGAGAAAAAGTTTTCTTTTTCTGCCCAAAATATGGCATAAAATATGTTACAGATCCCTCTTTCCTGTTTGTAACCATATGACATTTTCATGTTCAAGTGTCCCCATCACATCAGCTGACCTCATGGGTTTCACTTCCCAGCATCTGCTCCAAGGGTCCATCTCCCAGTCTGAGATATGGGATATGGGCTGTATCCTCCTACACTCAGTGTAGAAGAGGCAGGGCATTAAGGCCACCATGTCACCACCCTGATGTGGGAGTTTGCTGCACCTTTTACTGCAGGAACAGAAAATGGACCCATGAGGGGAGGATCCCAAACATGCTGATATTGTGGCTATGCCTCAGATGCAGAGCAGCTCTGCACTGCTAATGACCAGCAGCGTTTCTGTGTTGATTGTTTCAAGCATCCCCTGCAAACTGCATCCGGTGGCTCCAGCACTGAGGGGAGAGTCTGGGAAAGCAGTCTAACTCTCTAGGTTTGACCCAAACTTCCTCTGTGGCCTCTGTACTGTCTTTGAGATCCAGATATTCCAGAGTGTTTGAGGACTTAAGGGGCTTGGGACAAACTGAGCTCAGTCTTCATTCACTCTTCAACCAAATGGCACAGGATCAAAATTAGCTATTGTTTCCCTTTACCTTTCTTGGCACAGGTATTGTAATGCTTGCTATTTCCAGTGCAAACTGGAAGCTTTTCACTGAGGAGAACTCACAACATTTGCCACTCTCTTCTGCTTGCCAACAGACTGTAACTAATGCTTCTGGAGACTGTGAATTTTCCTGTTCCCTTTGATATCTACCCTGCCTGCACTCCTGCAAGTCTCCCCAAGGAGGACAACATACAAATTTGGATTTAACTCTGACTGCTAAATGACAGGTTCAAGCAAATGTTCAGACTGCTTGAGTAGTTCCAGATGCAGGGACTGCCTCCTGTTAAAATATATAATCTGCAAATGATCAGTGGGGTATGGAATTGACTGGGCTGTCTCACTGGGCCACAATTAGACAGTAAAACAATACCTGCAGAAAGAGAAAAAAAGATTAAAATTGTTTTGGGATTCTCTGCTGTTGTTCTTGCTGTGATCTCCTCTTCCCCACACCCCACTCATCTGTCCTGAGCTGACTGCACAAACTATGACCTTCTATTTCTCTAAGCAGATCTCAGTAGACAACTGCATAAAAAGGCAGTGTGGGAGGTGCATGACATTCCTTTCTGTGTGTTGGCTCTAAGAATTAAAAAAAAAACCCCAGACTCTTTTCAATACATCTTCAGCTGATGGAAATTGGAAGAAAAATGCCCCAGTTTGCTATGTCTGGTAATCTGGGATGGAATATGAGCACTATTTCATCCCAGCCACCCTGGTCATATATTCATTCCATGCTGAAAAGTAGAATGGCCTCTCTTCTTTCACTGGAATGACTGCATGGAATTCCCAGTTCTGGCAAAAGCAGTGATCAGCTCTTTAAATGTCTGTAACTGCTTTTGATGATGGTGAGAATAATCTTGTTCTCCACAATTTACTTGTCAGCCACGTTCCTGTTGGGAGCAAAGGAAAGCAAAAGTGTTTTGTGCTTCTCCCAAGCACAGATTTTTGTGCTAAAGCAGTATCTGTGCACTGATGTTGCTTTCACTGCTCTCCTTCTCTGTCATCATGAGACCTATATCTGGCCTTGTAATTTGTAATATCAAAATATATTGGTTCGTAAAACTACTTAAGTGACCTCATTTGTTTGCCTGAAAAAAGATGTTTGATTTCTCAAACCTTCTCCCATCCATGATAAACCTATAGCTCAGCAAGAAATACCTTCCCTGCTACTCAGAGACAGGGAATGTTTGTCTTACCATGTCAAGAGCCCTGCTAAATGGTTTCCAGCATGGCTGGAGCAATTGACAAGCTTGGTGGTTTGTGCTCACTCCTGGCACCTCTTGGTAAGCAAGAAGATTTGCAATTTGGAAACCCCACATAAGGTAGATGTGTATAAGTGTTATGACTGGCTCAGTGCTCATGTAGGGTGGTTGGTCAAAATGTATAAAAACATATAGAGAATACAAATGTAATTTTATTCAAACCTAATCCTTTCCCTAAAGGAAAGATAGATTTGGATCTTGTACTATAGGCACCGACATAACTATACAGAAGTGGTTTGATTTAAAGTAACTTAATTGTGACTGTACTTCTTAAAAGTAGCCCTCAGCTTTGTGGACCAAAAAACCACAACACACAGACACACACAATAAATGAAACCAAAAAACTCAACAATTTTTTCATAATAACTCCTTCTAAATGACTTGAGGAGGAAGTTACAGATAATCAGCTAGATTGTTAGCAATGTGAATACACTTGTGTTCACATTTCTCTGCAAGTGACAGGACAGGCAAAATCCTCCCAGTGGATTACTGGGAGGCCTGGTAATATGTTTTTTATTAGATTTCCTAGATCTGAGTTGACATTTCAGTCACCTTACCTGAAGAGTGACAGAGCACCACTAATTTAATGTAAGCTATATAGCTGTAAAATGTGAACAAAAACAATGATGATTCAGAGCTCTTATTCTACCTAATAACAGCTGGGCTTTATAGTGAACTTTTGAGGTCTTTGGTGTTTTGGAGTTCTTTTTCAAAGGAACTCAAGAAATTAGCTCTTCCAGTTAGTCAAGGAACAAACAAAAAATGTTGCATCAGGCTTTCCTGTATAAGTGCTCTGGAAAGAGTAAATGGTCACAGATATGTACTCAGTAAGTACAGATTTGTGTTAGTTTTATTAGGTTAGAAAAAGATGTTATTGAAGTGAAGCAACTCTGCTGTGTAAGTGGTCTGAAATCAGTTTTGTTTTTGGTTGTTTTTTTTTTTTTTTTAAGAAATGAGTGTTTCCAACCTGAATCACAGTGAAGAATTGGGGACAGGATCCTTCAACTGTGTTGGGTTACCTGTCTGTATAACCCAGCTAGATCTACAGGGCTTGGTTTGCTTTTTAAAATCTTCTCTATCTGAATTTCAGCATCCAAAGATGAAAGCCTTCATAGCTTATTACAGTTCACAAGTCTATCTAGTCCACACAATCAATTTTGCTTTAGTGTTCATACTTATAGCCAAAATATCTGACACTTGAGCCTTTTTCAGGGTAAATTTATTATGCATTGAAAAATGTAGTCCAACATGGTAATGCTGAAATTATACTTGAATCAGGACTCCTTTTGTGGTGCTACAGGCAATTCTCCCTGGCTGTGCTGCTGTTTGACTGGGCTTTTAAGTTGGTTCCCATAAGGCAATATCTACTGGTGTCCTTTGAACTGGATTAGACTTTGTGTCTGAGACACAGCTCAGTAAGCTTCACACTGCATGGTACAGAGTTTAAACACCATTCCATGTGCTACCATGTTGCCTTGCATATTCATAGGTTTTAACACCTTTTGAGAGAGGCAGGTTTTTTTATGGAATTGGTGGCATCAAAGCTGTCCCAAGATTTGAAGTACTTGCTGATTTGAGGTGGTTCTGCAGTATTACCAGTACTGGTAACAAATTAAAACTCTTTCCTCTATATGTGCCATTGTTAAGGGGACTTCATTTACTTTCCTTCAATGACTTCCAACTGTGTTGCTCTCACCATGCATTATCCATGTGCAACCTTGTAAATAGCTTCTAGTTTTTACAGCACTGATATAAATCAGAGGGCCATTTTCTCCAGGGAACTTCAGCCTTAAGCTCTACAGCTTGTTTTGAAATGAAAACCGTGTTCAATTAAGGTGATTTGTTTGCTGCACAAAGATTTAAGTATCTCATACTGCCATTTATAGAGAGGCAGAGCTGGGAGGATATAAACGCAGCATGAGTATTTCTTGTGTGCTCTGCTTTCCACTTCCACCTATCTCATTTCCAGATATCTCCAGCTGAGATACAGCCTGCTGGAAGTGGGGTGTGATGAGAGTGCCACCAGCAGTGTGGGCTGTGAGATTATCTATTCATAGATTATTCTGTTCTCAGAGGTGGAGAAAAGACTAGGGTGCATTTCACACACGCTGGCTTGAAGTCAAGTTCCTAAATAAATGACCGTCTTTTCAAGACAGCTTGCTAGATACAAACCAATGGAAAAGTGGAGCAGAAAAAAATGTTCCTGAGCCTATATTCTTGGCCCTGAGGGGGAATAAAATTGCTTTGAACCCAAGATATTGTCTTGGGGGGTTTTGTGTGTCAGTCACAGAAGGAGTTAGAAGGATATTTGGCAAAAGTAAGTACAGAGTGCTCTGTGGTTTTGTGTTCTCATGGTCCCATATGGGTCTACCCATAAGGTTTCTGCAGGGACTGTCAGTGCCTTAGCTCATTGCCCTGCTTTGTGCAGCTCAGCCCCCTGCATTGGCCCTGCCCTCTATCACTCTGGCAACTTCTGGCTCTCATTCCTGTAAAACTACCCCCAGTAACAAAGCTTATTTTGCTGGAAAAAGTCAAATTTCTCTTTCTGCGAAGAGGCCAGGAAGAAAAAAATGCTGCTCCTGTCACGGGAGATATCAGGCCTGTGCCATGATGTGGGATGGGGAGACACCTCTGACGTGTATCCCTGACATTTTTCTTTGCTACATGGGTGACTTTTCAGACAATACCATGAAGATTAGCAGAAGCAAATTCCACATAGTTTAACTCAGACCTTTTGAGTTTCAGCAACCCTATTCTTGGCTCTCTGTGTGCAAGCTTTTTGCTTTTGCTTCTGCAGTTGAGCTTGATTCTCTCTTTTCCTTGCCTCTGTTCCATTTGTGCCATAGTGAATGCTCTGGGTTAGGGAACAGATAGTAGGACCAGGGTATATTCCTATGCTAACCTGTCACAGGTGTGATCTCAGGGCCAGAACCTCAGGAACTGAAGCAACAAACCCTGAAGATCTTCCCATCCCCATTACACATATCCTGTGGGATTTACTTCAGGTTACATTTTGTTTGGTCCCAGACTTCCTAACTCAACATATTTTTTGGAGCTCTCTCAAGGAAAACCATCCCACTTTACTTGCTCTGCCACAGGACAGAGTTTGAGACATTCTGTGAAGTGCCACATGAGGATATCCTCAGGTAGATGAAGGCATCACTTGGGTGCACACATCCATATCCCTGCTGGCAGTCTCCATGCTAAATTTGGACAGCATCTCTTGTTATGTGTCTTGAGGGGAAAAATGAAAGACTTAATCCCAAAATTTTATCAACTCATCCAGAATAGGCAAGGAATGATAAGGAAAAAAAGAGCTGAGTGGGCACAGAAAGAGCCTAGTAAAGTAACAGGGAGAGAAAATCAGATCAGGACCCTGCCATGGAAAGGTGATGGGGCCTGAAGACCCAATTGCAAGGAGGGAATTATGCATGAAGAGGCTGTGAAAGGTCTGCATAGCAAACGACTCTTTCAGCAAGGGTGTAGAGAGGTCACGGTGTAAGAGAAATGAAGGCTGAACAGATATGGGGTGAGGGGAAGAGGGAAAGGCAAGGAAATCCCTTGTCTGCAAATTCCTCAAAGTGGGTGGTGTACCTTGAGAGAGTATTCCTACAGACTTTTCTTGTTCTCAAGTTTTTCCAGTTACTCACTGTTGGCCCCATCAAAGATGTTTTTCCCTCTCTTGAGGAAGTTGTTATTACATGGCATATGCAGAGGTAACATTTGGATATACACTCGTAAAACAAGGCAGGGGATGACCAGATTATGTATCAGCAGAGAAATGAGGACTATTAAGATGTGAAGATGGTGTTACTGGAGGTGAAAAGTACAGAAGTGGATGGTAGGATACAGAAGAGAAGCATGCATGATGGCCAAATGGACAGACAAGTTTCTGTCTGCATGCTGGGAGCAGTGTAGCTGTAATATTCAGGTCACTGTTGCAGTCCTGTTTTTGCTCCTCCTGCTGTCTCCATTTGCTTTATGTCTTTGAATTCTTTCTTTCACAAAAGCAGCCAGCCTGCATCTAGGGGAAAAGGGAAGCACAGCAAACTGACCTTTACAGCCAGGGATGCTCTTGGGTGCTTCTAGTACTTCTATCCAATTGTGCAGTGCTCTTTAGCTAACAACAAAACTGAATCATAGCAAGATTGCTGATGCAGTGCAAGGGAGCACATCACTTACACATGCAATTTAAACACGGAAGGCTTTTGAGAGGGAGGAGAAAAGCATTGGTGTGCACAGCTCTGTGGCAGTAGAGCTGTTCCAATACTGTTGCAGCCTGAGTTGCTCCAAATCCTTTGGGTACATTTTCAGCTTTTTCACAGCTGTGTGCACACTTGATTACTGTGTTCGTGCAAATCTCCAGTAGAGAGAGAGAGAGAGTCAGTAATTCTGGCAAAGCAGGACAAAACTGGTAAACTGTGGGAGTCTTGACAAGGCCATTTGTTGTCATAGTCTCAGGAGGATGATTGTGGTCTAAGACTAACAGGGTGCAGGGGAGGGAGTGGGGGTAGAGAAAGCAAATGTGAAGAGTTTATTGGGGAAATGCACAAATGGATAAGAAGCTGGCTTAGAACTAATCTATAGAATTACTATAAAATTACTGGCTATTGTGTGTTAAAAGGAAGATAATTAGAATCCTGTAATTAAATATGTATTACACATATGGAACTGGTGTTTTATCTTTCTGTGGATGTGATAGATACGAGTTTAATAAATATGTTTCTGTGGAATATTGCTGTCTAGATGAGTCATGGTGTTTATGTATATGTGTATGTATATTGTCTGTGTCTGTTGATAATCTCTTTGCATTTGCATGAACAAAATTTTCGAACTCCAGTCAGGGACTGGAGGAAAATCTGTAGAGTGCTAAAGGGAGTTTGTAGAGAGCTGAAGAGAGTTTCCATGCAGTGTAAAACTCCCTGCCCTAGGGGAGGTACCTGGTCTGAGAGTATATTAACCCACTGAACTCAGTGTTTTGTGGGCTTCTCTGAGGGATCAAGACTGTGACCATCACTTTGACCTATAGACATCAAAATTGCAAAAAACAAGTCTTGTCAGGAGATATACAGGTGGTCACTGCATACCTTTCAACTCTTTATCCTTTGTGTCTCTTTCTTTCTTTTCCCTTATACTTTTTCTCAGGTGTTATCTTTATGCTTTTATGCTGTCACATTCCAAACAAAAATGGCTATATTTTCAAATTTGCCAAGTGCCTTATTCAACCTTAATGTTCTAAACTGTACAAGCAAAAGTTTGCCAAAGCTCCTAAGAATTTTGTTGTTTCTTCTGCACACTGCCCAGAGTAAATCCAACAACCTTCCCCTAACCTGACAAGCAGACCTAGGCATAACAATAGTAGCACTTCTATATTGATGTGTATTCTCCCTTATAAGAGTATTGATGCCTTCAGCTTTTGACAATTGCCTCTAAAACCTAAAATGTTTGAGAAGGAATTTCTAAGAGAAGGACAATCCACTGTCCATCTTCAAGTTTGCTATACAATTGTGCTTATTTTCAAGATTCGGAGAAAGGAAAATGACAGAAAACAGGAAATTTTCATTACATGTTGGTGTCCAGAATCAAATTATAGTCTTTGTTGTACTTCTCTTATACTGCTGGTTTTACTGGAATGTCAGCTGTAACTGCACAGCAGAATTTGGTTTACTCTCTAAAGAGTAACTAACTTAAAAACCAGAGATTTGTAGCATACCTTTTCATTCATATGTAGTATGTCTTCACATACATGTCTACAAATACACACATACCTAGATCCACACATTATGCTTGGTTTATAAATGCAGTTTTAGAATTATATGACCAGGATAATTGCCACAACACCCAAGGGCTGGTTCAGCTTTTTCTGTAGCAATGCTTGCTTTGAGCAGCTTGACCTTTAGGTGCAGGGGGAAGGAAGATAAATTAAACAGAAGAACTGCTGGCTTTCAGCATGAGCCATTTAAGTTCTAAGTGTTTAAGTGAAGTCTGCTCTGAATCTGGCCAAAGCAAGCCAAGGAGAGGCTGAGAAGGCCAGCCCAGGGCAGAGCAGGCAGCTGGCAGCTCTGTGCTGACAGCCTGAAGTAGCTAATGAGAACAGCTTTGGAAGAACTTGGTATGATCCAAAGGAGGCATAAACATCCCTGCACAGGAATGTTTCTGGAAAGTTTAATGACATTATTCTACAGGTTCCTTCTAAGATAAAACAAGTCAGTCTAGGAGGGCTGGCAGAAAATTAACATAAAATTTCTGCTTCCTTTATACAGCAGTGACCAAGGGGATACCAGAGGAGTCTATAAGGCTATGGTGCCATTTGATGTTGAGTCCCAAAATTATGAGTTTTTTGCTGCAGATTACCACTCACTCTGGTTCCAAGGCTGCCATAATTTAGAGAGGGATAGTCCATTTCTACACCACAGATGGCTTAATGTCCTGCCAGCTAGTTTGTCACTGATTCATGGTTTGTTTTCTTTCTGAGAGATGATGGATGGCAGGATGGGGACTGGGGTAACAAGGTGGTTCCTATAATAAGCAAAGATCAGGTTTGTGACTACCTGAGGAACCCGAATGTACATGAGTCAAGCCAGAGTGCTGAGAGAATTGGCTGATGCAGTTGCCAAGACACTCTCCATGACATTGTAAAATCCATGGCAGTCAGGTGAGGTCCCAGGTGAGTGGAAAAAGGGAAACTTTGTACTTATTTTTTAAAAGATTTGAAAAGAGGATCCTGGGAACGACTGAGCTGTCAGCCTCACCTCTGTACCTGGGAAATCATGGAGCAGTCATGGATCCTAAGGCACATGGAGGAGAGGAAGGTGATACAAGTCCTGCCTGACCAACCCCATGGCCTTCTGGGATGAAGTGATTCCATCAGTGGACAAGGGGGGGTTACAGATGTCATTTATTTGGACTACTGTAAAGTCTTTGACAGGGTCCCCAACAATATCCTTTTCTTTAAATGTTGTTCTTCTAGTAGCAAGCCTCACTTTAAACTGGAAGCTTTTGCCAAAACTAAGAAAAAAAAGAAACCCTTCCTTTTATTAAATTATAAAACAAACTGTACTGAACAAATATTTATTTTAAAATAAAAAGTACCCTCTTCATTGCATTTTCCTGGTAAAACTGACTTCATTAGTTTTATTGCACCATTTCTACTGATTAAAATTTAATAACATTTGTTGATGAAACAAGGGAAGCTAAATACATTTTAAAATAATTCAGCACTAACTTACTCCCACTAATATATGAAGATACCACATTGCTTTCTGGAATATTTTGAGCTTAATTCTTAAAGGCATTTCAAGATTTTAGGGGGTTCTCTTGAATTCATTTAAGTAGGAGTTTTTACCCTTCATTTAGTCCTCACTTCGTGTCTGGAAGGGTCTTCTGAGGGAAAGGAAAATGGAAAACCTTGTTGTTCTGTTCCTGTCACCACCCAGACTCCAAATGACACGAGGGATCTTTCTGTATTGGCTAAGTGGGGAAAAAGAGTCACATTCTATTTTCATGAATTAATTGAGGGGATGCTTATTTTTCTGTGGTCCACATACTAAAATATTTACAATTGATTTGTCAGAGGAGGATTCCAGCACATTTTGAATAAAACAGAAGAGTCTAATATCACTAAAATCCTCCTCCTTTCCTGCAGCATGTAGAAAGAAAATAGGGTTTTGGAAAAGAGCAGTGTTCTTTTCCAGACAGACAATCTGAAACCACTTTTGGGCTCCTTGATTTTCAGAGTTAGCTCTTAAATAAGGTCTTTACTGGCAGTCAGAATAACATGTGGGTTAGCACAGGTAAGTGTTGTGTGCTAAGGGAAACTAGGATTTTATAGATACCTGGACTTACAGATGTGTAGCAGGTGCTTCCACTTCAACTCAATTCACTTTGCAGCAGAAAAACAGAGTCTACACTGAAAATGTTGTGTCTTTGAACCAATTTGTTAAGTTGAACCAGCATTTTCACTGAGAAAACTTGTCACACATGGTTTTATTTGAAACAGACCTATATTCATTGCTCCAAGAAGGTTAATAACATTGTGACTTCTAGAGAATAATTAATAACACAGTTCATGTTCACTCCTGCCTGATAATGCAAATATAGCTGGTCATTGTACAATGATTTTACAATAAATAGTTTATCTGTATATCAACTTTTTAGACAATTACAGGATTAGCTCACGTCTAATTTTACTCTATCCTTCAGTGCAGTTGGTTATTCAGGTGATGCTTGTATTTTACTGTATAAAGTATTCTTTTAAATTAAACCAAGAGCTGCTTGGGAATTTGTATTTATCTTCTAATTCTTTAAAAGTCTTCATTAAAATATGTAGTCTCTCTAATAAACACCTTCAAATAAGAGATTGTGCACAAATAGGCCATGTTGGTTAAAAAAGGGCAATTAAGATGTTTTCAAAAAGACCTGCTTATTTAAATATTAACTCTCCTGTGCTACTAGTAATCAGTTGTGTTGCTTGTGTACAGAACTTGGGTTCCAGCACGGCAGGATTTGCAGAGTTAACAATGTACATTTTCACTTTATGTGAAGCAAATAGGGATGAAAACTGAGGTAACAGCACCAGGTTGTTACATTAACTGGCAAAACTGAGCCTATTTGCTGGGCCTGAGTTTAGTTTCTTGGAGTCTGACAAATACTTCTAAATTAAAGAAAATATAATGTAAAATTATAATAATTTAGAGGGGCTCAAAGGCATTCTGCTTATATTATTTAAAGCCAGTGGCAAATTAACAATTGTCCTCCTGGCATTCAGGACAAGAGCTGCATTGTTCTAACTGTTGTATTGTAGAATATAAATAATTTGGTAATTTTAAAATGTTAATTTCCATGCAGGCAGTGTTATGCCTCCATCAGTGCTTTGAAGCATGCTCTTTACTTTCTATTTGTTTAGACAAATACAAAGTCTTGTGCACTAGAGTTCTGGGCATCCTCTGAGGGGTTTGAAGTGACATTTCCACTTCTGTGAATGCAAGATGTGGCAAAGAGTCTATAGGTGGCAGCCACTTGCAGCCTAGGAGGGTCCTCCACAATAATTCTTCAATGAAACATAAAACATGAACAGAGTTGTGATGTTGACATGGCTGTGACACCATAAAAACTGAAGAATTAAGTCATAAAATCTATGGTTCTCACCTCAGGCTTTTCATTTTCATTATGAGGAGACCTCTTGAATTAAAATAGTTCGAAATGAACCTCTGCTGTGTCCAGAGGAGTAGATCATCTGGAACTAATGACTGCTAGTCTACTGGATATTGCTACTGCCAAACCTTTCAGGCTGAGCTCTGGGTCTTTTCAGAATGTATTTTACAGCTGACTGCTAATACAATCATTGCTTACTCAAGGGCCCAGATCCAGGGCTTTCTATGGAAATATCCAAACACCCTCATAAAGGGCCTGAAAATGCATTTGATGATGATTTTTCCAAGCATAGCAGCAACTTTATTTATTGTCTTGATGCTGTAGGAAGGTTTTATTTGGCATTACTAAAGAAAACTGGCATTTTATCTGATTTTCCTCCATTTTCCTTTTGTTTAAGAAAGAAAATTCTTATGCTTTTGAATCAGGAATTAAAGATCTCATCTGCAAAGACCCATGCCCCTCCCAAATGGCACAACTAAATCAAAGCCTAAAACTAATTTTTTTTTTCCTGGTATACCATGGTAGATATCTGTCGCACAATTTGAAGGAAAACCTTACACAAAGTCATGTTGTCTTACTACTGCTAATCCAATAATATAATTATACAGGTCCCTGTTTCAGAGAAAGTGATAAATTGCAGATTATGTGTTTGAAAACTTTGACAATTAATCTAACATTGGATTAAAGCTGAATATTAATATTTTAAAGCCAGATGTTTAAGTGCATAGTGATAAAATAACTGGGTGCCTGGGTACAAAGCAGATAAAAAATAGGTTTCTTTTTCACGGATCTTAACAGGTATTGAGTGCTGCAGGAAATGTGGCTCCACTGGGGATAGTAAAAGGCATTTACCATCTGGCCCATGAAGATACACAGAGTGCCCTGGGAGGCTGGGAAGATCAGGTTTTTCTTTCTTTCTGTGTTAGGGTTTGGATAAGTACCTGCATTGCTTGTTAATGTGCTTCCCACCTGCAGAGCCAGGGCAGGGAGGGGGAAATGGCCATTCATCCTCCTGGTGATGCTGGGGAGGGGACAGTGGTCTTGATCTGCTGGTGTGCTGGTGCTATGCACAGACTGACCTAGGATGAAAGGCTGCCTCTTTTGTCTGTAGTGGGTTGTGTGTGCTTTCTCCAGAGAGGTGATGTCCTGCAGGGGCAGATTTACACACATTTGAGGTGTGCTGAATGGTGACTGCTCGTGTGCTGTACACTCAACTCAGGTTTTACTGAGTCTACTGGTTGCACTAGAGATGGACAACAAAGCAACTATGGCATTTAAACTCATCTGAGATGGGAATTTATGAAAAAAAGGTCAAAAATTGTGAGACAAGGTAGCATGTACAGCTTGTCTGTCAGAAAAGAGCTCTGTTAGAAGATGACTAAGTCTGTCAGTGCTTCAAATCATACAATAATGAAGATAGAAGTGGTGAACATAGATGGACATTGCTGTACCACAGCAAAGTGTGTCAGTTTTGATCTGGAAAGTGCTGGGGGGCTAAGCAGTGCTGCACAGGTGTGTTTGTAATTCAGTAAAGCAAGCCCACTATTGGCAGACATGGCATGCAGTGATTTACATCTCCACTGGAGGAATCCTGTGAACTGCAAAAGGCTGAAGACCATGGCTGCACTAGGCACAAGTCAGCTTAGGATGAGTCTCTGCTCTGTGGTCCTTGCCACCTCACAGTGTCTTCCTGTTCAGAGCATTCCTGGGATTAATATTCCCACACCACACTGCTCCACACCCCCTCCACAAAATTTACTTCATTGTCAACTCTCTCACTGCCCATCTGTGGTCAAAAGTTCCTTGGATGACAACAGGAAATGTAATCAAAAATACACTGAAAGCTCTGCAAATGGCTCAAGATATAACAGTTTTCTCATGGATTATTAACATCATTCTCAGCAGCTCAGGCTGCAGTCAGACACCCTTAATCTTTTTTTTTTTTTTTCCCAGTATTCATTTAGGCTTTTTTCTGGTGAACATTCCTAGGACATCCAGCTGCCCTTTCATCTCAGCATCCTTGGAAGATCCAATATACAGGAAGGGTCATACAGCTTGGTGAGAAATATTTTATATGGACAGAAGACATATCAAAGAAGGGGACAAACAGCTGACACCAAATACATGTCTTTAGTTGGTCAAGGGACTGGATCATGTTAGTCTGAAAAATTTTTCAAGTTTTCACTTGAAATATTGAATGGGGAGGGGGGACGCAAGCTAATGCAAAATTGTTTTCACTTTTTAAAATAATTTCTGAGATGAATTGTAATTTGGGGAGGTTTTGTATATGTTTTACAGTATACTTACATTGGCTGTCCAAAAAAATATTTTCACTGAATTGTAATATGTTTCCTGGGAGCTACAGTTCTATGTTCCCCATCTTTTTTTTCCCAATTCAGATTTCTTCATGAGATCATTTTTTCTGTGCCTGTCTTTGATGCAAATGTCCTGTTGCTATGACTGGAATCCTGCCTGCAAAAGTCAACAGCAAATGACACTCAAGCCATCTTGGTTCATCAGATGCCATGTGGCAGCTTTCTGAAATGACTTGCTTCAATTTTCAAACTAATTGGGAGTTCAAACTGTCACTGGAAAGAAGAAATTTCTGTTCTGTACATGGAGAAGCAATTATTTTTTTTCCAAATGGTTTTAGTGGCATGAAAGCTGTACAAGTCATTTGGATTGTGACAGCTATAATTCTTAGAGAATCCATTAGCTCTTATTGTGAGACACCCCTCCCTCTTTTTTTTTTTTTTCTCCTTTCAGAAGATGTCCATAACAGTTTGTGGCAGTCTGGCTGAACCAGACTTATCTCGAAGTGAGAGTGTTTTCAGGCATTTTTCAAAGGCTTTTTTTTTCCTGAGAATGTGACCTTTAACACAGGCTCCTCATTAACTGCAGTCATTTAACACAAAATGCCAGTAGCAGGGTATTTTTTCCAGTTGCCATAGCAATATCATAGGATATCAGATGGTGTCAATAAACAAAACTCCACTGAAACATTATCATTTTTAAGCCACCTCTATTAAGACAGTTTAGTTTATCTGAGATCAGGTGGTAATGAGTTCAGCTTGTATTTTTGTACCTTCATGTGACATTTGGTTGGTTTGGGCATGTGTGGCCCTTATATTGCTCGCCTACACATCCTCCTACTCCCCTCAGGGACTGCTGTGTTAAAATGGGTTTGTAAAAACTCATCACTCCCCCTGCCTTTTGGCCACCTGCAATCTCTGCAGTTCTCCTGCCTGATGGCAGGGAGTGTCGTGGTGAGGGGATACATTTAATAATTTTATTTTATTTTATTTCCCTCTGCCACTTAGCATTTTACCAGTTCTTTCAACCTGATGTTTAAATTTATAAGTTCTTTTAACCTGATGAAGAAGTAGCTGTCTGAGCATTCCTCCAGCCCTCATATCTCACCAGGCCTCCAGGATTCTTTACCCTTATCATGACTATGCTTGTCTGTTTTGGTGTTTATTTTGGTGCAAGACAACAGACCTGCTTTTCCTTCTGGCATATAGAAGAACAGATAAAAATACCTGTATAGTTCTCCATGTAATTTTCTCCTTCCAGCCTCAGTGAATTACCATCAGGAAGAAGTGAATGGAAGAGGGTTATGCACTTTTTCTTTAAAGAGTTTGAGCCAACACATCTTCAGCATAGGCCATCTGACAGTGTCGATTCCTATATTGGAAAAGCTGTGAAACATTTACAGAAGTGACCTCACTTGTTTTATGAATATTTTCCTTGCCCTCATCTGCTGCATCTCATGATACTTAGGGTCTCATGGAAGCAGAGCTAATTAAAGCAACACTCACAAAAAAGTCTCACATTTCAATGCAAGCATCCAGTACATGGATACAAAACCACAAACAGAATTTAGACTACTACAAAGAAACAGGGGCATCTAATTTTAATTTTCTATTGTGTATGAAGCTTGGGAAAAAAAAGTCTCTGAATAACTAAAACTGATACATGAGTTCTTTATAGACATTAGGTGTTCTTTAGGAGAAAGTGTTTTCCTCCCACTGTCATAAGGCAATACCATGCTCAGAAATCCTAATTAGTGATGGGCCATGAGGCAATCTCAGTATAATTTTGTGTCCACCTACTCCCAGATACCAACTAGCTCAGTTGCAAAATCGTGATGCTGAGATCATTTCTAGACTTTTCAGCAGTAGTCCAAACATTAGAATTGTGTACAGCTGCACCTTATTGCCCATGTTTCTACCATTTTCCCAGCTGATCCACTTCATTTTCTGTGTTCTGTGTCACATTTTCAGCTCATGGGAAAGGTATAGCTGCTTTTTCCACTACTTTGCATGTGCCTCTTGAATATATGGGACAGTATCCCCTCTGACACAGAGTTTATTTACCAGCTTTTGTTTCCTTACAATCAAAAATTTCAGTTTGAGAACTTTAAGTCTCTTGAAGTACTACCTGAATGGGAAAGTTTTGTCCATTTGCAAAAATAAAGTGCTTCCGTTTTGTATTCTGGAAGTTTGTCTCATTGTCCACCCATATAAACAGGGAAGAACTTAAAGTCTGCTTGTTCAGAAGTGTGCATGACTGTAATACAATGGGGCACAGCACACAGCAATTTGAATTAAATCCTCACACTGCAGCAGGAAAGAAATCCTAATAGTTGTTGTTATTAGGACTTGGGGTTAGAAATTTTTAAAAAAGCCTATTTTCCTGGTTAGTGTCTAGATCCCCCATGTGTATTTCTTGCCTGTAGATATATATTTATAAAAAAGCATCAATCACAAGTAAATTGCCATAAAGATAAAGTGTAGTCAAAACACTCTGTTACTGCATAATTTGATCAAGAGAAATATTTTGAATTCAATTCAAGTGGTCACAAGTGGTTTGTGTTTCTGCAGAGAAGTACAACATTATGACTTGAGAAAGCCTCCCCACTGAAAGGCTTAATAAAGTCATAGTCGGAACTCAAGTTGGATGAAATACTAAACAAATTGTTCTTTCTACAGACAGATTAGAATTTTTAGTCTGCTCTTGTGTAAGCAAATTTGCAAAAGTGAGATCCTTTTTTTTTTTTTTTTTTTTTTTTTTTTTTTAAAATATCTGCTTAACTGAAGAAGAAATAAGTTACTACTGAGGTTCTAGATAGAGTCATAGAGTCATCCAGGGCAGGACTGAAAACTGATCTTCAACT
The DNA here is from genome assembly GCA_026413545.1 of Cichladusa arquata. Classification (NCBI taxonomy): domain Eukaryota; kingdom Metazoa; phylum Chordata; class Aves; order Passeriformes; family Muscicapidae; genus Cichladusa; species Cichladusa arquata. The sequence continues at coordinate 15,192,579 of JAOTQP010001652.1, forward strand.
GTAGTTGACTGAGTTTATTGAGACTGTCATTTATGGAATGAAGTAATTTGGAATCAGTGTCACACAAATGTTTGAACAACTTGCCACTACCAACCGTACACAAGTGCAAAGTTTTCTTAAGGGTTAGTTCTTCCAAGAGCAGTCAGTGTTTGGTGAGATGGCCTTTTCTTGGCACATAGAAATCATAAAATGATGCATCCATGGGAATTTTGTGTGTTCATAGTATATAGGTTTTGAAGAAATACAAGAAATTCATTTTTAAAAAAAAAAAAAAGGATCTGTTCCTTCTTTACACTGTTTGTTGCATTTCTAGTTCACTGAATACATTCTCTAAATAAAGAGCTAAGAGAAGGACAATTCACTTTCTCTAAAACATTCATGGGCAACAACCACTTTTTATGTTTCTACCTCTCTTCTCTTGTAACTTTAGTTCTTTCATGTGAAAGAGTCCCCATATGACCTTCGATGGTTCCCCAACTGATTTAATCCCTCTTTTCACAACCTCTTCCATCTCTGTCTCTTCTTTCTTTTTTTTCCCCCTCCCTGTAGATAACCAGAATTGAATGGGATTCTCTCTGAGAATACAATCTTCACATTATCTCAATGCATTAAATAATTTCTCTATAATTTTCTGTATCATTTCTGTTTCGCAGTTTTGGGATACAGAGTGAGAATATATTTTGAAAAATATGCCCTCACTATGTTTATTCCTTCTGGTCTCTTCTCCCTTCAACAGTCTTTTATTGAACTGTTCTGCCAGTTCATCCCACCTCCACCTAATTTTGCCAGCTGCTCTAGAATTCATCACAACCTTTTCTGGTGACTAATCTGAATATACTGCTCCCATCTGTTTCTGTGATATGACATGACTATGATAAGCAATAACATTTCCATACAGTCTTTTGGTGTCAATTTTCCTTTCAGAAGAGGTGATCTAGTGCTGCTGTATGACATGACAGCTGATGTGTGGCCACAAGGGCTGTGGCCAGCAGATTGAGAGAGGTGATTCTCCTCCTCTCACTCTGCCCATGTGAGATCCCACCTGGAGTACTGTGTTCAGCTCTGGAGCTTCCAGCATGAGAAAGCTGTGGATGTGTTAGAGCAGGTCAAGAATAGGACATGGAGATGATGAGAAGGCTGGAGCATGCCTCCTACGAAGACAGGCTGAGAGAGTTGGGGTTGCTCAAGACAGAGAAGTGAAGGCTCTGTGGGACCTCTTTGTGGTTTTCCAGTAGTGCAAGGGAAATTTATGAAAAAGAGATTGGACTTAGATGTCATTAGAAGTCCCTTCCAACTGAAGCCATTCCATGATTCTATGATGGAGAGACAGAAGATTGGGAGAAGTTGTTTACTCTTTAAAAAAAAAAAAAAAAAAAAGGGTGGGGGGAAAGGCTAAAAGTCTTCTAAGAAATTGCTATATACAGTAAGTTTAGGATGATGGAAAGGGAACAGCTTTCCCTGCACAATATAGAGATAACCTGTAGAACTCCTAAAAGAACAGCTTAAGAATAAGTTAGTTCGGAGAGATATAGGTCATATCCAGGGTCCATGAGCATGATGACCTGAGTCTTTGCCTCAGGATGACAATATAAGCTGTTTTTAGGACATGAGATTGCACGCATGAGGAAGGATCACCTATGCTTATCTTAAAGGCCAAACACTGGCTTGGACTAATCTGATTTAAACAGTTGGAGCTACTCTTGTGTTTTCTCATACTGAATATGGACATTTCTCTTATTTTTCTGTACTTTGGGCACTGTCTTTTAAACGGAGGAATGATGTCATGAAGATTCCCTTAAAATCTTGCAGTCAAGATGGGAGTACAAAGCACAAAATACAGACATCCATCCACTGCTGTATAAAACAAACAAAAAAGAGCCACGAGAATTAGATGTCTAAGTTGACAACTTATTTCCTGCCTTACACATAATGTTGTAGAGAATCCTCTGAGTCATATGAGTCATAAAGATGCCACCAAATTTGTAGCTTTGCAGATTGCTTAGGATGTGCCACCTGTCCTCAGATCTGTAAACATGGCTCTGACTACGGAGGAGCTTTGCATTAACAGAAAAAATCTACATGCTACAGAACTTTTTTTTTGCACTGCTATAAGGATTGTACATTCAGATATGAATATTCACTGAAGGAGACAGGCTGTGGAGAGTTTTCATATAAGAAGTGCTTTCATATATTCTGTTAGCCTATAGACAATATCCAACTGACTGTATCACTTTATGCCAAGGAAAGTTTAAGCACATGCATATTTCTTCCTATCTTCTTTCCCCAAAGAAATCAATTTAGATGGATGCTGAAAGAATAATTTCATTGGGGAAATCATGGTAACTGCTGGAAATTAATCTAGGTAGACCTACAATTTAATTCTTAGAGTGACAGTGAATCAAGTTACATTATTTAATGTAAACTAATAGTTTATTGTAACCATAGGGATAGAATGGGATAAAAATGACTATCATACAAGTAACTATTACAGTCTGTGTGCCTAAATCAATGCAACCTATTTTTTGCTAAAGCTATAAAGCCATAAAATTATAATATATCCCAGCTATGGGGTAGACAGGAGTTAGGAATTTTCAGGTGCAAAATGTGGGAAGGAACACTAGGGGTGCCCTCTACTCAATAAGTGTATTCAACAGAAAATTAAAATATTATATTCCATTTTCTTTTGTAGACACCCTTTTATTGGTGCTGGTAATAAAGGAGGTGTTCTGGTATTTGAGTGTATTTCCCATCAGCAGATGTCTAAATTGTTCTTGAAACTTAACCATGGAGCCTGAATAGATGAGGTGGGACCTCTGCTTCTGTTCATGGTGTCATATTTATAATTCAGTGATATTTGATATTCACTAGTTTTTTTTTCATGCTACATAGGCATGATAGTCATACACACCTTGACTTTGCCATGCCTTTGCTCATGCTTCATGTTCTGTATTGTATGATTAAATAAAATCCTTTTCCTATGTTATCATGAAGACTCAAGTTTTTTGAGCAGGTTCTTTCTCTCCTGATTTTTTGGCCAACATCTTTCCAGGTGCTCTTCCGTGGTATATGTGAAAATATTCCAATAGATAGGTTAAAGGTGGATTTTAGGAGCTAGAAATGTGCACACTGAGAGCTCTAGGCTCTGGTAGACCAGACATCATGGCATGAACCAGGAAAACAACTTTTTGGGCCCAGAAGAATCTGGTTCACTGTAAGAAGCTCTAAGTCTCACTGGAGGTGCCTGCCCTGCCAAAAGCCACTAAACTCTGCTACATAGTGTAGTTCATAAACAAACAAGCAAAAAAAAGAAAGCTCTGCTAGAAGTAGCTATAGGTACTGTTAAATGCCAATGATTGCTGCACCTAATAGGGCACTTTGTTCTGAATATTTCTGTATCTGCTTGGGCTTTCAGTCCCAGCATCTCTAAATTGAGTTATTTTCTTAATATTCATGAGGCTGGAGTATGATAATTAATTGCTGTACAGTTTGGAAGAAACAGGCTGAGCAATTTACCTAAGATCAAAGTAGGGTGGTGGCAGGGAGAAAGGGCAAAGGTTCAAACATATATCTCAAACATTAAGCCACAGCTTAAATTATACAGATTTTTCTTTTTCCCTATTAAGATATATCACTTTCCCCCCTCCATTTAGGACAGTGTGAATTTTATGTTACATTTAAAATTAAGTTTGACCTTTCACATTACACTGGAAAAACATATATTCTCCTCAATTTACAGCACTTATCTTCTCAGGGTGGAATGAACTTCTATTAGAATTTACAAGTAAGCCATTAATTAGTTTAGGACTGAAAATTAACTTTAAGTTATGTCTTTTAAGAAATTTAGCATCTGTGCTACTGTTTTGGATTTTTTTTTTTTTTTACTGAAGGTTCTTAGTTCTCTTAGCGAGTAACCAAATTTCTTCAAGCTATTCACACCATTAAAGATAATTGAAAGTGTGTGTAAGTTATATTTAAGGAATAAATTAGCTCGCAATTAAATGAAATTATTGATGATAATTTCTTGACTGTGTAATGATGGGTTTTAGGAAATACATAATGTCTCAGTAATGTTTTATTTTTTTACCCTTAAGTTAGTCTCAGCCTTAAAACTATCTTAGCTTTATTTGTGCCATAATTGGCACTCTGGGGGAATTTGAAGTGCATCATCCAGTTGGATTTGCTCCAGGTCCTTCTCTGCCTCCCAGAAATGATCACAGTACTTATTTTGGGGTTTGGAGTAAAGGTGAACTCGTCTCCATGCTACTCCCTCCTGTCCTTTCTTCCCCTAAGCAGCTCTGGGATGCAAGGCCCCAGGTTCTGCTAGAAGGAAACGGGTTAGATTTATTTCGAGTACCTTAACAACAAAATATTCTGCTCCTTTGTAATCATAAGCTTGGTGGATTGCTTCTGTGGCAGAGTCTGCACTCAGTATGCTGACAGTTCTCCCTTGTCCTGCCCTACAACCTTGGATTTACTGCATCAAGGGTTCAGAACCTGACACTGAGCTTGCACTCAAGTTTCTGTGCCTCTGACTATCATACACCCAAACCCTCAGGAGGCTGAGCCCACTTGGCCCCTGGCACACAGTGCAAGCCAGGACTTTTCATCCTGTCATGCTGAAATGGGGGTGATCTTTCACAGGTAGCCATGGAGGACCTTCCCCAGACAAAACAGAGCACGTTTGCTGCTGTGTGCTTCACAAGCCCTCCCCTGGATCACATGAGAAACAGAGGATTAGGATGAGCCTGGCAGCTCCCGTGGAAAAGCTGGAACAGAGCATTTTTCCATCTGGGAGGTACAGGCTGAGGGAAAGCAGGAGCTGCTGCTCTCTTGCTTGCCCCAATACCACAGAAACATTTTCTCAGGACATGGGGACTATTAAATGCACAAATTTTCTTTGAGATGAGGAGGTTCAGTTGGTTGGCATGACTGATGCATAGAAGTTTCTGCTGGAGTTCTGAGTACTGACAACTATTGCCAATATCGCATCATTACCGTTCCCTTCTTACCCACAACTGTGTCAAGAGAAGGTGGCCTCTAACAGAAATTTGAAATTTAGGGGTTTTTTTACATTTCATATACTCGAAATGATCTAGTGGCATGGCTCATCTCCCTGTTAAAGGTGAATAAAAGCCAAGGCCCACATTCTTCTCAGCACAGACATGTTTTACAAGACCCACATCACCTTGCAGCTATGCTGTGTGTCACAAAATGTCAAATACAGCCTCTCTGACTGTTAGATGCATTATCCTTATTGCAGTGGAGTACTTAAGAAGCCACTGTACAAAGCAGCTCCCAAGCTTTCATGGATCATTGTGCCCATGAGGATGGAGCACTGAATGACAGAGCTCTGAAAATGGAGATAATTTGTATCCTTACCCCAAAATGCCATGCCAGTGAAAATAACACATTTGGGAGATTTACAGTAGAGCTGAACCTTTCTCTGTGAGAACACAGCTTTGCATCAACAGGTTTTGGGTTTAGGGAAGACTTGTCCCAAGTCAGAAAGTGCTCTTCTTTCCAATAAAGTATAGCAATGGTAACAAGTGGAGTGGCTACTCTGTGAGGGTGGGACAAAGATTAAGGGTGGTTTAGTTAAGACGTGCAGACCAAGAAATTTTGCCTCCGTTCTCTCTGAAGAGACTGATGAAAGCTCATTATGAGAAGAAAAGGAGAAGGACCAGGGAAATAGAAGTTCTTATATTCAGAATGTATAGGAAGCTCTGAAGTTTCAATGATTGTATGGGGTGCTCAGGTGTTCACCATCTCACATCACACACACTTCTCTTCCACTGCTCATACCTGCAGCTCTCAAGGGTTGAAGGTCCCCCATGGAGGACCCTGAGGCAGATTGTGACAACACCAGTGAAATACAACCCAATTCTGACTCTATTTTTGCTATTTCCTCACCACCCTTTGGAGCTGCCTGCCCCACAGTGTAAACACAGGTAGGGGAATCATGCATTCCCTTATTTTTTTCTACACACTTCTGAACCCCTGTTTGTGGCTGACACTGCAGGGGCAGTGCACAGAGGAAAGACTCCAACCTTAAACTGAGACATGCTGTGACTTGTGGCTTTCAATGAGACAACATAAAGCAAAGTAATCTCACTCCAGACAAAAGGTGACAGATTCTGAATTTAGGGAGTTAATCTGTGGTGTGCTGACATGAGGTATACAGAGAAATAACAGATTAGTGGAGAAACTCACTTGAGACTAAATGTAAGATGGATGGTTGCATCAAGTATATCATACAGTGTCTTATCTAGATTCCTGTCACACCTGTGAGCACAGAACTTGAAGAAGACTGTAATTGATAGCTTAAAATCTACAAATATGCTGTCAGCTTGCAGCTTCCTTATGCATATCCAGTGCTAAGAAAGGAATTTTATAGAGTTTCAATTTATTTCAAACCAGTAAAATAATCTGGTTTAAGAAATAAGTGCCCATACCAAAATGGTGAAGAAAGCCAGCTGAAAGTAATATATATAATGAATTCCAAAATTAGGATTTCAGCTTTAGTCAAAAGCTGTCAAAATGCTCTGAAACTGATATTGGTTTATGCAGTCCTGTCTCCCCAAACTCTGAATTAATTTTCAGTGAGCAAAACCAATTTCTAATTAATCTGATGAAAAACTTCTGACAGGCTGTTTGCCTAGAACTATATAATTTCATGCCATATCCTTGATCCAAAAACAGCAACACATCTGAACTTATGACATTGGATAAAAAAACATCCCTCTTAGCCAGTGAAAGATCTTTGGGCATTGTGTTGTATATTTACACGTCTTCTGTGTTAACACAGAAGGATTCCTATTTGCAAGAAGGCTAAAAGTATATATTTGAATAAATAAAGAAGTCTAACACAGAAAGAAATCTGAAAAGCTGTCTGAAAACCTTTCAGATTGTTCGGAAAAACCATAAATATTGCCAGGGCTGCTACTGAGTTGTGTTAGTTAATAACACTGGTTGAGCTTTTTCACTTTTGGTGGTATGATATCCAATGTCCTTAACACCCATTCCATCTGACACACAACCTTTTTTTGCCACAAAAAGACCATGCTATGAAAGCCCAACATCTAACTCTTGAATGTGAATCAGTTCAGAGTTTAGAGCTAGATATCATGATCTAAATCTACCTCAGGAAGATGGTAAAAACAACACTGGTTTAGAAGAACAAAGCAAAAGGCAAAGGGGGTTGCCCACAAGACTGTCAGTACAGCTGAACTCACATTTCACTTGCCCTGAGTCCTCACAGTTTGGTACAAAGCTAAATAGACTCAGTTCTGGTTTTACATGGCTAAATCTGATGACAGCTTACAAAAGCCAGCAGGCTCTAAGCATCCTCCTTTATCAATATTGCAGAAACAACAGGAAGGCAAAATAAGTTCTGGTATTAGAAACAAACAGATCATCTTTTCTATCCTTTCTAACCTGTATAGGATATTCCTAACTTGGAAGATATATTTCTTGGTTGTGTGTAGGGGTTTTCACACTTATCAGGCTCTTTTCTTATCTGAAATAAATCAGTATGGTTTCCCAAACTTCATTATTACATGCAGAGGCAGAAAGGGGTCCTGTGATTCTTCACCACAAGACATAAAACTTTTTGTTTATGCCGGAGTGTAAACATTTGGTTATAAGGAAATGAGGGAGTATATGCTGCAAAACTAAATGTACTCTGCCAATAAAGAATCACGGTCAGTGTCAGCAACAGTTGATGTTCAATTTGGTGAGTTCAAGTAATCTAGAGGATTTATCTTGCCTTAGGTGTGCTTCTGGCTGAAAAACAGCTCTGATCACTGCTTTGGATAGGAGGGGCAGAAGATTGCTTAAAAATGTCTCAGAAAACCTAACAGAAAATAACAACTCCTGCAGAAAAGAAGTGGATGGCAACTTCCTTTTGCCATTATTGCAGACCTGAGCCTTTATTTAACTCAGCATCAGATTTATGAATAAAGTTGTTTCTGGAAGGTTGGTTCTAGTAAACAAAGGGCTTCACAGTAATGCAAACTGCAATAAGTTCATGCAAAAATATCATTCTAAGCCATTGGGGCCGGCAGTGAAAAGAGTAAAATTAGATACCTGAAGTAAATATTTTTCTTTCCTGAGCTGTGAGATGCAAGTTTTAGTTTTAACTGACAAACAACAGCAGTAGGAGTGTTACTATTTTTTGGAGATGTTAAATTTGGTTCAAAGCTCTAAGTGCAAGAGCTGGGTTAGTAATTGATGCATGTAGAAAACATTCATCTTGTAAATCTTTCAGTGACAATGATGATGAACAGTAGTTTGTACTCATCATGAGGCCTCCCTAGGAAGGTCTCAAGGATCCCTGACAATCAATAATTAAGTCTAGTTGCAGCCTCTGTGCTGCTTAAGAATTTTGCTAGCTTTGAGAGAAGGAAACTGATATAAAGACTTTCTTCCCATATTTCTCTGTATCCATCCCATCTCTCCTGCCATGTTGTTAGAACACTAGAGAAGGGCATAGGCACTATGGATATTAATTTGAAGGAGTAGCACTCTCTGATAGGACAGAGAATTTGTCTCATTTGACCAAATGGAGATTTGTGTGTATGAGCTGATTACCCAGACTTTGTACTGGAGAAAGGCGCTTCTCGTTCTGACTGGAATATTGTTAATTTTCTTCCTAGTAGAAGATGAAATAGTGTGGTTTGGATTTTGTATGAGAATAATGTTGATAACACATTGATGTTTCTCATTGTTGCTGAGATGTGTTTCTACCAGAGTCAAGGACTTCTCAGCTTCTCATGCCCTGCCAGTGAGGAGGATGGAGGGGCACAAGAAGCTGGGAGGAGACACAGCCAGGACAGCTGAACCACTGGTCAAAGGGATATTCCATGCCATATGACATCCCTCTCAGTACACAAACATGGGGAAAACTGGTTGGGGACCACTGCTTGAGAACTGCTTGGGCATTGGTCAGTGAATGGAGAATAATTACATGGTTCATCACCTGTTTTGCATATTCTACTTCTTTCATAGCAGTATTATAATTTTCTTCCTTTTCCATGAAACTGTCTTTATCTCAACCCATGAGTTTTCTCACTTTTCCAATTCTCTCCCCCATCCTGCTGGGGTCAGGGCAGTGAGACAGTGGCTGTGGGGCTTTGTTGCTGGCTAAGCCAGCCAAGCCCATTATATAAACTCAACAGAAACAAGACATTTGAAATAGGCCAGATGAATGAAAGGCTAAAAGTGAGTGTTCTTCCTCATTGAAAAACCATTTATCTAAATCAAAACCATAGCTATCTAACTTTTACACATATCACATGAAGCAACACAACTTCCACATACCAAACTCCTTCTGTCTTGAAAGTGGTTGTTCTTGTCTGTAGGCTTTAATGGACCTCAAAGTAACCCTAGCTTACATTACCAGGGATGAGGAAGATGAAAAAATACTGAAATGTGGACTAGAGTTTTCTAAAAATGAGTTGCTGGGAACTTTTTCACTGACACCATAGGAAGTTCTGACACTGACCTTGCTGGGGTCATTAATTCTCAGTGTCTCTGTAGACATAGTACGTGCCCAGCTCAGTTTAATCCAGATGTACCTAATCCAGCACAGTCTAGCACAGCACATGGCCATCTATCCATTGCCAAAGGGAAATTCCATTATACATAGAACAGAGGTGCAAATTTTATTTTTTACTTGAAATTTATTAGAGAGAAATATCTCACTTCAAGACCAGTCCAGGTCCCCTCCCAACTCTGACACTGCTTGTTATTATCAATCCTTTTGACATTTCCCAACACTCGGTTTACCTGCCCCTGCTGAACTGCAATTAAGCCAGAAAAAAATGGTATTTAATACTTCTAATAATTTTAAAATAGCTTTTTTTTTTCAGGTCCAGTAAAGGACATAAAGCTTATAGGGGATTTGATAAACAAAAATCCATCAAGGCCAGCCAAACACTTTGCTCTACTCAAGAGTGTCAGTGTGGTTTTCACGGGTCGTCTCCCGAGTCCAACAAGTCTAGTATTTTGGCATGGCCTGTCATTAATGTTTCATTGTAGTCTCTAAAAGCTGGGAAAGGGCTTATCCTCTGATTCATCATGGCTTTAATGCCTTACATGTTCAGGGCTTTTTTCCTAACACTTGACCTCACTTTCACCATTTTTTTTCCCTTTCTTGGTCACATTCTACATAGCAGTTCGGGGACTTGCTGTCATCCTTGTTTTGCAAGTGGAGACTTTGAAATGCAGTTATCAAAAAGAGAGCAGGAGCACTGAGCGTAGGCACAGACTCCCCAAGGACTTCTGCTCCCAGTTAGTCCAATAACCCAATAAAATATGCAGAGGGGACTTAAACTAAGTTTACAAAAATTGAGCACCTCGCAAAAAAAAAGGTACCTAATTGACATGGGAGAATTTGCTAAACAATTTTTTAGTATCTAATAGCAATTAGAGGCTGTAGTATACTAATATCTCAGAATTCCTGACACTTTCTTTTATTCATTTGCCTCTCTGATGCTGATTTGAAGCAATAATACTAATTTTAAAACAGAAGCACCCTTTAGGATAAAAAAAACCAGAGAAAATATCAACATAATTGTAAGAAATAACGTTGCTCTCTAGTTTTAGTCTTGAGCAGGAAGAAAGGGAAAGGATTCATTGCAGCTATCAGGACAGGGAGTAAAGGGAATGCTCAGACCTCCTACTGTGATGTCAAAACCAAGAGGAGAATTAAGACAGCAAATGGCAAGTTACATATGGCTATGCTTTCAATAAATGAGAAGGGGAGCAAGAAGGAAGCTCTCTGCAAAGTATTAATTCCCCTGAAGGAGAGGGCAAAGCAAGAAATGTTTTGTGGAGGCTGATGAATGAGATAAGCCATCTGCAAAATATTAATTCCTCTATAGTTGAGTGGGTGGAGAGATGAGAGACCTCTCTTACCTGGGCAGGGTTGTCAGACTTTGCCACTCTACCTAATGAATTTTTAGCAGAAAGTGATGCTTTTTTTCCTATTCTCTTGACCTGAATTATCATGTTGCCATTTCAGAGAAAACTGTGTGGAAAGAATAGCTTTGGTTTCTTATAATTTAGCAAGCATGAGTCTTTAAAAGGAGTCTGATCACCCAGGTAATCTGTCGAACATAACAGGCAGTAAGGAGAGGAAGCAAGTGATGGGTGAAAGAAAAGAAACACAGGGAAGAATAAGGGTAAGAAGAAAAATGAAAAGAGAACATCAAGATGGAGGCTGGCTATCTGACAGTGCTTTTAGGAGCTTGGGAGACAGGGTTTTCTGAAGAAGAGCAGTGGAAATTTCCAGTTTTTATACCATTTTCTTTATCATTGATATTTTGAATGAAAACATGCTGGGAGTGTGTGCATCAACAACCTGCAGCAAGAGAAAAATAGAGTATGGATGTCAAGATACGGATTGCCAGTATTGTGAGAGATTGTTGCCAACCCTTCAGTGAGGAAATATCTACCAAGCTTAAAAGCTTAGAGGCTGTGGTCAAGATCTGCAGCCCAGACAGCTCACCCAATCCTAGTCCCAGTGCACAAGAAGTTCTGAACATGCCAGGGGGCTAAGAACCACAGCACAGTGGTGCTGTGTGCTCTTCATCTCCCTGGGACATCTCGGAGCTGAGGCTTACCAGCATCAGCAGCCAGGTTTAAATTCATTTGAAATAAACAGGAAAACTCTCCCCTGAGATATTTTGGTATTCTCCCCAAGGAAAAACAGCTTTTACAAAAAGTTTATGGTTCTTTTGTATACTTCTTGGGGGAGAGGGAGAGAGATGTTGAATGAAAACATGTTTTATGGACAAAACAAAAGCAATTTTTCTAAACTTGTAGCTGTCTTTGGCCAGAAAGGCTTTTATGAGTGTTTACCTTCTTGGCAGCTGGTAAATATACTGAACAGCTTTATGAGAAATTAAATTCTAAATGTCTACAGATTTAATATTTCTGCTGCTGTTATCAAACTATGATTTCAGGCCAACTTAAGGGAAACTTGATATCATAAGAGTTTTTACTTCAAAAAGAGTATTGTTACATTGTTTGGGGGGGTTCTTTTCAGACTACTGTCAGCCAGGAATATAATGTCAAGGGAATTTAAATTAAGAGGAAACATACTTGCACAGGGATTAAGATGGGGGTAGGGGAAGAAAATGCTGAGGAGAAATAGAGTTAATAACTGCATCTATATTAGTGTTTGTGATTGGAGGATAAAGTTACACTTCCCAGCTCTACAAAAAGAAGACAAGGAAAGAAAATAGAAAGATTGGCAATAAGGCAATGACAGAGCAAGAAAGCAAGATAAACACAATGAGGTACATGTACAATTTCTTTAAAGTAGACTGTTGATTTAGATAATTTGCAGGCATCTGGGCATTGTGGCTATCAACACAAATATCTTAATTGCTTTCCCACAGGTCTTACACAGTAGTGCTTCTTCTTTATCTACTTTTTCTTGAAGGCATCTTGTTGAACCTTTCCTAGCCAATTTTCTTTCTACTAGTTTGGAATTTTTTGCACTTTTAAAAGTTACTCATCTTCCTATAATCGCTTAATCCAGTAAGTTTATTGTTCTTTGTTCAGTTGTTACTGGCAGGGGAGAAGCTCACATTTGTGTGGTCCTTTCATTAGTCTGAATAAATGAGAATGAATTTTCTACACGTAATGTGTTTGCAATTATTATTTTCTCTGCTTGAAGTTGTGAATACATCACAGAAAGAGTCAGATCATGGAACCTTATTTCTTCTACTGAATAAAGAGCTGAACAAAGAAAAATTTGTTAGCTGTAACAAACCCCCACAGAAGAAATATAACACTCCAGTGGAGAAGTGCACACATTAAATGAAATGTCAGTGACTGACACCTATTCTGTTTCCTTAAGTGCTCTTTGGGTTTTGGACCTTGACTGGTGTGTGCTGTGTTTGTCTGAAAAATCCAAGTACTCTACTGAGATAAATAAATATGGAAAGATTTCAAAGGGACAATGGAAGTTTTGTTCTGTTTTTGTTTTCTCTTTGTATAACTGTGCAGTGGAATGCTACAAATTTTGTATTCAGCTCAAAAAGATGTTAATTATTTGTTAGTTTTGTATATGTCTGTGAAGAGTGTGTGGTGGTTTTTTCAGAAAAAAAAATGTACCAGATGAAATCCCTTTTTTTTTTTATTTGGTGCGTTTTTTGTGTGGAAAAAACAAGAAAGTGAACATAGGGCAATAAAATTTGCCTCATCCTTGAAAAACAGAAGAAATTAATCAAAATTGTTAGTAGACATATTCTTCAAAGTCTCTACACTAATAGAAACATTCAGTAAGATTAAGCTTTCCTGTCTTAGCCCAACATGATGGAAGAAAGATAATTAAACTGTTGAGAAATGTCACAGCATTGCTGCCTGTGTGTTTGCATAGGCAGGGAAACACAAGGAGCTTGTAAAGGGCTCTTGCATATAAATGTTGAATCAGAAAATATGTGTCCTTATAGTGAAACCATCAGAGAAGGCAGAGGCAGGGGCTGACTGGGAAAACAGGATTTCTGTTCTGTGAACAAGAGCCTCAGTGCTTGTTAAGAGACAGGGGTAGCAGATATTAGAATACTGAAAACACCAAAAATGGTGTTTTGGCAATGACAGAGTTAGTTTTCTTGCTGTTTGCTGCTAACCTAGAAAGGACAGTTCTGCTTAAGCATTTCAAATGAGCTGCATTGCTACTACTGCCACCCTCTCCTCTTTGAACCAGATCTGACTGTTCTCTCTCATAGGAATACTCCCATGTCCAGCCTTGTCTCATGAAGACCATGTAAACAGAATTTGTGTCAAAATGTCAATTTTGCTCAATATTTTCTGCTTTCATATTTGTCTGTTACTCCTTTTTGATACTTTTTGTCAATTTGCATTTATTGTCTCCCATGTAAAAATGAAAAAAAAAAAAATCTGTTAATTGAAGAAAATAAAAGAAAAATGGGAGAATGATTTTTAAGTGAACATAATGGGGTTTTTTTCAATGATTGAGAAGACCATAACAGAAATTCTGATCTTCTTGCCAAAAGTTTAACTGTGGGTGCAAAACTGTGTTTGAAGTAGAGTGGTGTTGTGTAGTGCAGCAGAGTAGTTCTTATCCAAGGGGATGATATTACAGCAAAAGAGTGTTTCCGTCAAATGATGTGTTGTCATAAAACTCGGTGCTATCCGTATGAGCAGCAGCTCATAATAAAAAATAATGGGTGTATAAAGTATTTAAAACATGTTTTGATTTTGAAATGGGTCATGAACAAATATATGGGAAGTTATGTTCAGCTTTACAACAGTTCTATAACATGAAATGGGACTAATTTAGTGGCACATAAAGCCATGTCGCCAGGACAAGAAGTGAAGAACAACATGTTCATCTGAAATTTAGGTTCCCAGCTGTGATTCCCAGGGATTCCCAAGATTGGGTAGTGCCTTTGGCACAAGTCAGGTCTCTTAACTCTTGCAGATTTATTTTAGCCAGGTGGTTACAAATAATTTTTTTGCTGTCCTTAATCTGGTGGGTTTGAATTGGATGCCACAGATCTCCCTTTCTTCCCATGAAAACCAGTTTAGGCTTGTGGAGTGCAAGCCCAGAGCATCAAGATCTGACCCAGGAGTTTTCACCAGAAAATAGGCTTATGAGGGACCCAGAAATACCCAAACAGAGAGAGCAAAATTGACACCTCTGTTCTGGAAACAGGGTCCTAAAGAGTAATGTTTACTGTATGAACAAAGAAAAATAACATAGCTGGCAATGCCAGTTATCTAAATTACTTAATAGCAAACTTCCAGACTTGAAATGCTCCACTCAGCTTGCTTTTAGACAGATTTTTTGCTGCTTTGAAACAGCTCATAGTCATATTAAAAGGTTGCTTAATTTTTTCAAAAATTGTTACTGGATTCAAAACTTTTTGAACCATTTTATGGTAAAATTATTATTGGGACTTATTTTCAGTCTCAAACTATGGCAGAGACCAGATGTGCTCCCTTGAGAATATTTTTGCCAGACTCTAGACAGACAAACCAATCCCTCAAAATCCAAGATTTTCCAGTGTTGAATGACTGTCTTTTTCACTTGGTCCCACTAAAAGAAGGCCTGCATTTCTGAGGGGGTTGGGGGGAGGTTGTCCCACCATTTTTGGTTTATTTTGTACTTGGCACACCCAGTCCTACAAAACATTTTCCTACTTTCAGACCACTCAGACGTGTACACACATCTCCTCAAATGCACTCAGCTAATGCACCATTAGCCACTGGTATAACTACTGAGCAGTTGCTGAAGTGCTCTGACAATATGATATCCTACAACATTTGCTCTGACCAGGCTTTTGCAGATTCAGTTTGTGCCTTTCAAGCCACTCAGCAAAGGGAAAGAAGCCACCCCCTGTTAGATGCAGAACTTTTCAGGTCTCAGAGAGCAGCAGTGACTCTGGCACTCCAGGGACTCATTCTGTCAAACACACACCACACCATCACCATTTTGATATCACTACTATGGTGCTGATTAGAGTTTTTAAGCAACTCTTGTGGTTTCAGCATCTGTGACAGGGAATTTAATTGGTGCAGCAGCGCTGTGTTAAGCAGCTGAAGTGTCCTCAAGGGACACTGGCTCCCAGCTCTCTGTGAAGACAGGAGGAGATCCTCAACAGCTTGTCCACAGTAGCTGATGATCTTATCCCTTATGTTCATGTTTTGCCAAGGCTTATTGCTGTGGGCAAACATGATGTTTCAGCTTCAGCTGTGCTTTCTGAACAGGGTACTTCCTTGAGCTACTCATGTCTGAAGGAAAGCTTGTGGAAGGTTTAGCTAAGGACTAAAGTACAGGCCAGAAAATACACAGCCAGAAATACAGCAGCCACATGACAAAAATGCACTAATCCAGTTCAAATAATTTGTCCCTGAAAGCACAGCTGTGATGTCAGATCAGGTCCCATCAGCTGAGGGGGAGCAGTCTGGTGCTGCTGCATGACCCAGCAAGATCCTGCCCTGATTCCAAAGACTTTGTGTCAGGAATAAGGCTGTGATTCCAAATCTGTTGCTGGCTGCATGGTTCAGACATTATTGTAAATATAAAATGAGTACAAAAACCTCTCAAAAAAAAAAGGAAAAAAAATATTCAGGTCAGCTGTAGAATGTTTCTTCTCATTTTTATTCCATTCTGATTTTCCTGAAACCATTCATAAGTGATTTTTCCCAGCCATGAAAGGTTTTTCTTTAGATCAGTGGCTTTTTTCACATCCTTGGCTTTACTAAATCATCAGGTCTTGAAGGCATTGCCCTGTGAGAACAGCTAAATGGGGAAGGTGAGCTCATACACACCATAGAAAGCTCAAGACCAATTCCCAGGTAAATAACAGTTGTTGACAATTTCCCATTACTACACTTTTTCACAACAGGGGATTTATGTGAATTTTCTCTAACTGTGCAATCAAATAAAACCTGCAGTCTTGAGCACTTGGTTAATATTGTTTCTTTGGCACATCATAAAGGTAAGTAAATTTTTTTCCAGCATTATACTCTCACTTATAAAAGTATTTGTAATGTGCCTCTTAAGCAATTGCTGTTGTTGATGAGCTCAAGATAAATTACAGCTTTCTGTGTCTTATTGCTTTTCTTTAAATTTTGTTTTCACGAAAAATAACAGGGCTGAGTAATCTTTTCAGAGTCCTAGCTCAGCTTCCATTGCTCTTCTTTCTAACCAAGTATTTTAACAAATACTATCATCAAGAAAATACAGGTGGTTTGCACAGTGCAGCCTCTTATAGTATCACATCTCCTTTATGGATAATAAATGCTGGCAGGACCTACAGGCTGTTAGGCCCCAGCTATTTCTGTGCCCTGGTTTCTTAAGTGTTGTTGGAGCTGACTGCACACCCTTTCCTAACATGAGATGTGTTCTCTTTTCCAGCAAAGTGTGAACCACACAGAGGAAAGAGTGTCTCCTGATGATCCTTTTTTACTGTTTTATTGTAGTAAAACATTCAGTGAAGCAAGGATCTCAAAGATGGCAAGGAATTCAAAGAAGAGACTTCTTCAGACTGAAAAATCAGTGTTGCAATGAATAAATTTTCAGAATATTTTCTCTCATCAAAGAGAAAATTTTTTGTTCTGCTTTTTTT
>JAOTQP010001652.1:15209736-15257145 GCA_026413545.1 Cichladusa arquata
CTGTCTTATTTTGAATTTCTGGATAAAGAGGCAATTTGGAAAGCTGTAATATTTAGGTATGATTTCAAACAACTTGACAACTTGAACCTCTAAAAACCATGAAATAAAGCAAGGTCCTGGGGCTATTCTTTTGTCCTTTTAACTTTTTTTTCTAATTCAAGATGGCCTCATTTCTCAGCAACCTCAGGATTTGTGATAGCCTGGCTTTTGATCTCTCTCTCTCCTATATCCAGTAATTTTCTTCATGCTGTAATTATTCCTGTGTGGAACTACTACTTTAATGTGAACACATATGCTTCAGTACTAATCACCAAGACCTGAAATATTTCGCTATAAATCATTCCTGCTCTTTCTGCCAGCAATGAAGAATTTCTTCACTGACAACAGTATTAAGCACTGGAAGGGCTGCTCAGGGAAGAGGTGGAGTCATAATCCTTGGAATTATTCAATAAATGATTTGATGATGCTCTTAGTGCTGTGGTTCAGTTGATGTGGTGATGTTTGGTTGAGGGGTGGACTCAATGGTCTTGGAGATCTTTTCCAGCCTTAATGATTCTCTGAATCTACAATACTTGCCTTTGTGCCAATGCTTCCCATCCTACTGTTCCCACTTCATAGGCCAGGGTTTGGTGTCCAGCCCCCACAGCATGAGACACCATAGCAGATCTGTGGGATCAGGGCAGGATCAATGGGTGAGCAAATTTTCCCTGCACTGGTTCTTCCCACCTGTGTCTGAAGGATTTGATGTTGGCTGCTCTTAAAAAGAGGGGATGAGCTAGATAAATGCAGCCTGACATATCCTGTGTTCACAGAATACATTGTTTGTTAATGAACAAAGTTGAATCTGCTATTTGTTCACTTTTCACAATGATTTATCATTTGGGGATGCATTTTTCATGGAGAATAAAAAAATATGAAAACACCTGAGGCATTTAGACAGGCTCAAAGCTCCAAAGAAGCCATTTTACTTAGATGTTCTGCTAGCTGAATTAAATAGAGTGATAGAGGTAATAGATATTAATTCATACCACAGGGTGTGCGTGCCAGGCTGCCTCCAGGTATTTAGAGAAAAACACAAAATTCAGTTAAATCCAAACTCACTAGTGTAGAGGCAATCCATACACTAGTATGCCACAGATAACGAATCAAAAGTAAAAGGAAAGACTTGATGATAGTTAAAGAGGGCATTTTTGCTGTGTACCTGCAGTGTGTTTGAGGGCATTGTGATGGGAGTGCCATATAACTTCAGAAAGAGAATTCAACTTTTTCTGACTTTTTGTGAGGCTTTGGCACTGTTTACATCCCTCTGAATTGGGTGCCTGCTGCATGGACCTGGGACATGATCCTTCTGGAAAGAGGGGGGTGATACCTCTTCTGAAGGATGAGCTAGTGCCCAGACAAGCTGGTCATGTAGTCTGGAGGAGAATGGCTGTTTTTCATTGCAGGGACAGTGTACTAATCCTACTGGTACTCCTCTTCTCCAAAATCCTCTCTTCTATTCTACTGTGATTTATTCCAAGCTGGCTTTGTGCCCAGGTCAGGCATTTGAGGGTTTGCAGCCCAGGTTGCACCCTGAATGTGATGAGCAGAATTTGGCAAAGTCATCATCACATTAAAAGTCATCCTGCAAACTGGATTTGTCCTCAGTTTCTTTTGTATCCTAGGGGCTCAGGTCAAAACCACTGAAGTTTCAAAGTGCTTTAAGGAATCCTGGGTTTGAGCTATGTTGGTTTGGAAACACTGAAGTGTCCACATCCTTGTGGAGCACCAGCCTGATGTTGGGTTAGAGGGTTTGATTTGAGTTTTGTTGCTCTGAGAGAGTTTGGGAACTGTTTGAAGTATATTCATAGCCCAGGCCAGATTAAGATGCTTTACTCTGTGTGCACTGTGAGAGCAAATATCAATGTACAAGGAAACAAAAAGATTACTTTTACTACATGAAATTGCTTCCAGCAGTAGAACACTGGAGATGCAGATATCAGCAGTGTTGTGTTTTGGACATGGCTGCATGAGGAAAAGGGAGAGCTAGAGCATAAAGGCACAAAGTTTTAGGACTAGGACAGCTGACACCAACTGAAAAAAGGGAATACTTCATACCATATGACATCAGCTCAGATATTAAAAAAAAAACAAAATTACAATGGCATCCCTTCCTTCAAATGTGTCATCTTTACCTCTCTGTTTGGTATTGTCAACAAACTCTCTGAGGGTGAACAAAAGAATGAGAAAAATCAAAATATTACATCAACATTGTTTTAAGTACGACTTTTTTGAGTTGTAATAGAATTTCATCCCAATGATACAGAAAAAAACAGCCAAATCAGTTAAACCAGAGTCACATAACGAACCATTCACATGAAAATGGGAACCCAGCTGCTGATTCCACTTAATCATGACTCTTTGGAGAAATTGGGAGATCTGGATACCATAAAAGGAGTCCAGGAGGGCTGTGAATAGAGCTATATGTGGAGAGATACACAGCTTAAGAAAAATATGCCTGGTTGAAAAGCATTTGGTTCAGCTTAAGGTCATCTGCAGAAGACTTTTGGCTTACTAGAGAGTTATGAGAAAGTGTGAGGAAAAGGGACTGACTGATCCTGGGAGAAACTGAATGCACTACCCTTTTCAGGAAGGACTGTCTTTCTCCTTCTCTCTCTTACTAGCTAGGTGATAATTAAAATACATCTATGCAGAAGAAAACTTCTATCTCCCTTCATATCAGAAGCCTTGAAGTCCTGGAAATTCTTGAAAGTGTTAAACAACCTTAATGGGACACAAAGCAATTTTTAACTTGCCAGTGCCTATGGAAGGAATAAAGCTTGAGCCCTTGTTTTGGATTTCCTCAAAAGTAGTGTATTCTTGCAGTTATTCAGAACCCTCAAAAGGATGAGAAACAAAGGTCGGTATGATCAAAAGTTTAGAGCATCCTGAAGGGATGAATAGGAAGGCTACAAGTGTTTTTAGGGATAGTGTTTCATTGTCAGTGAAAATAATGGTAGGGGATGTCTTAGCTGGCACATAGAGAGAGTGTTCTGTGCTGTGACAAAAGCTGGTGGGGCCAGCCTCAACTGAGAGCCACATAACAGCTGTCACTCTGCATGTCTGGCTGCCTGGCTTTCTCAAGACTGAATTAAACAACCCTTGGCCTGTGCTTCCATCCCTAAGCAGCACAGATATTTATGTGGCAGCTTTCAGACTCATTCCTGCAGCAGGGGTAGCCTGTAGGCAGGCTCACTGTCATGGGGAGTGCTCCTCATCCCAGCAGGGAGAACAGCCATGCTCAGGTCACTCTGCTGAGGCAAAGTGAAATGCAAGGCTTCCAGTCTTGCCAGTCCTGGTACCCTCTCAGCATGTTTGTGCCTATTGATCTGCCAGTGCATTCCAGCAGCAGAGTTTCCTAAGCCAGATGTTAACTCAGGATTTCAGGTGGGTGACCTGCAGGTTATAACCTAGATGTGTGCGTTTTTCAGAAATATCTTTTGTACACTCCTGTTTGTTAGGCTGGCAGATTTTCTTTTTTATTACCACAAATTGCTTTCATGGTGTTTTGTTTCAGCTGTTCTGTCATACCAGGAAGTTTTTCTCACCTGGCTCAGGAGGGACAGGAACTCTGTTTGAATCAGTCTGTGACAAACATGCAAATAACCTCATACAGACTTGGATGGAAATTGTCATTTCTCAAAAAGGCAATCTTCTTTCAAACTGGGGCTTTTGCTCTGTCCTTGAAAGAGACAGGAGCTAGCTGCAGATCTGTAGGAAAGTTTTTAACATCCTGCTGTGTGATGGCCTATACCTTGGATTTAATTTCAGGTCACTTTCTAGCACTGGGTATTTAATTTCTCATCTGTCCTATGAGTCCTACTTTACTTTACAATTGTTGATGCCTCTGAAAGCTCCTGCCAACAGTTTGCCATCTGTTTTAAACTAAAACCATTTAGTTTCTCTTGATGTGAGACAAAACCATCTGATACAAAAATATGAACAGTAGGTGGCCAGCTTATCACTTTTTAATGTACATGAAAACTCACAAACAGTATGCAGGGGCTTTAGTAATGTTCACCATCCACAGATCCTTCCAGAGAGCCTCATTCAAGTCTAAGTGCAGCCATCTCCTAGATGTGCAGGATTATGACTCCTCTTCAGCTCAAGAGACTCTTCTTTCATCATCACCACTGTTCATTTAAAATACGTGTGAAACTGTGAGAAAACTTTGTTTTCTTGTTTGAAAGGATTCTAACTTTTCCTAATTTATGAGTCTTAAAAATGTTTGTGCTTTGTGCTCCTGGATGTTCCTTAAGTGCCCCTGGTGTGAGTAAAGAGGGAAATGACTGCTCATTATGTCTCTTATGAGAGAAATGAGGACTGTCAGGTGAAAATAGCAGGAGATGGATTAAAAACAAGAGGCAGTTCTTGTGTGTGGCACTCCTGGCCAAAGCCTGGCTGCAAATAGTTTGGGGGATTCTGGTGGAGACAGGAAAAGCTAATGAAGAGAACTACACTGTGAGTCTTTCTTAGATGTAGAAACAACATCCATCTCAGGAAGCTGGAGGCTGGGAAGCACATGACAGAAATGTTGCTGTATGTTTGACTTTGATATTCCTCCCTAGAACATCTCTTCTGGGCACTCTCAGGACCCAGAGGTCTTTGGTCAGCACTAGCACAGACTAGGGGCATGGGGTGGGATGTTGGAGACATGGTGTACCTGTGCTATCATCAGGGGGAAGAAAATTTGCCTCCTGATGAACTGACAGTGACTGCCATGTGACAAAGAAACACTCTCCAAGCCTGCTTAGACTGAAAGCAGCCTTGGTTTTCAAAAGTGCCTTTCATTACTTCAGGCCATTTTCTCAAATTTTGTATCTAAAATGGAGGCACCAGTGAATTACTTTATATCAAAAATACACATTTCAGTTGAGATGAATCAACGTGAAGCAGCAGAGAAATCAGTAATGATACATCATAAGAGCCAAAATCTGTGGGAACCCTGTTTTGTAATGCTGCTGGTTCTTAGCTGAAATAGTGGCCCACCATTTGAACCTCACTCCAGCCCTGGGGAAAAAGACCTTAAAGTAGGTCTCAAATGAATTAATTTTGCTGTACCTCTTACGTAGGACTACCTGCTGGTACAGCTGGAACAAGAGGCAGGACCAAAGCAGAATGTGAGGCGGGCACTAGGGCAGCCATGGATGGATCAGGGAAAATCAGGAAGCAGTGGCAGGACCTGGGATGGAAGATAAGGAAGTAAGAGGAGCAACTGCCTGGAACTTTATCAAGAAACAGGAAGTTCTCCATGAAACTCATTCAGAAAAAGAATATACCCTGGAAAAGCAGCTGTATAAGAGAAGAGGCAGAGGATTCTGTAGCCAGTTGCATTGTGCTAACATGGAAAAGCCACAGTTTGCAAGCCCTGGTCACTTAGGAACCAGGTCAGGCCTGTGGTACAGCAAAATACTGACCTCTATGTTTCTACTGTATTTTTTAAAGTGATCTAATTACTTTTCAAGAGTTATCATGGGGGGATTTAGGAGTATACAGCTCAGTACCTCTCAAAGACTCTTATGCTCCCAAATAAAGCTCTCTTGAAATCTCCCTAGTAACCATTATTTATAATAATACAGCTCAATTCTAACAGTGGAATCTTAATTTTTCCCTTTCATTTTAGAAATATTAGTGATCATTTTAGCTGCTTGAAAGATAAAGGACAATGGTACAAATTGTATTTCTCCCAACTTACTTTTTTATAATTAGTTCCCAGCCGGCCTTTTTCATCATTCCTGAAATGTAACTGAACCAGTGATAGAGAGAAGAAGGAAACAAAGGAAAATCAAAGCTGTGTTTGATCAGTATTGGAGTATGTATCAATCCTAAACCAAATGCTTCTGGCAGCTTCCAAAAAAAAAGGAATACAAAGAAGGAAATTGTATAAGGGGAGAGTCATCTGCAAATCACTGTTAACAATAATTAGCAGTACAAAACAAGGGATTCTCATGGGAATATGCATCCTCCAAAGATAAGGTAATGGTGTTGTAGCTCTAAGTGATTACATGAATTGATGCCTTGATCACAGCACTTCAGATAAGGCACTGACAAATCAGTGCTGCCACTGGCACTTAGGAGAAAGAAGAGCAATTGGTGCAATTTCTGGGACCATTCTCAGTGTACAGATCCTGCACAAATGTGATGTCGATAAAAAGTTTTGGAATCCAACCCAAAACACACTGGGGGAAGATGAGAGTGCCTGTGCAGGACAGGGACCTTGCCTTGCTTTATTGGAGCTTCCACCCAGAAAAACTGAGAACCAAATTGGACCAGACAGCACTGTGACTGTATCCACAAGTTTTTAGTTTAAGAACAGTTACATAGACTCTAAAAGAAGAGAGAAGCACTTCCCAAAGGAGCCTGGGTGGCATTAGAGGTCATGATTGAAAATGTTTTAACTTAAAACCTTGAATACCACCCCATTAGGAAAAAAGAGAAGCTTTTTTGTGCACTAAGGGAAACTTTTTTAAGGGAAATTTTGTTTTAAAACACAGAGAAACTTTTTTTACTGGATTTGGGGCCCCAAATTGCATGTATTTTTTTAAGATGTAATATTTATTCAGCCTGGTGATTACATCTTACTTTGCTGGGTTTCCCATTTGGAAAGAGGATATATCTTTCCTTACACCTATGCAGAACAGGCCAGACTTCCAGTTGTCTGCACATCACATGTCCTTCAGTCTGGTTATCCCAGTTCATTCCAGATGAAGTTCAGGTCTAGTACAACCCTATGCAATCCCTATAAAGAGACTCACATGTGAAATTCTGTGAGTGGAAACACTCAAAGTAAGTATGGCCCATAAAATTCATATTGATAACCACTTTAATGTGAGCTAGATTATTTTACCTACAAATAAATTGAAAGAAACAGTTCTGCAGTACCTTTTCATTCACTCTCCTATAGTAGATGAAAAAATAGTTTGTTCTGATGACTGCAGTGTGAAAGACTCTTTTTCCAGTAGGCTTTGCATGTAATGTCTCCACATGGCCACTCTGTCAGCAAAGGGGAGTAAAGTAGGACCTCCCTCAGGATGTGAAGTTCAGCTGTTTGCCAGCTGGATTTTCAAAGCACAGGCTGATCCCAAGATCACCCACCTTTGCCTTGACACGTTTGTGCTGCACCTCTAAAGCTTGTCATCCCCACTGCCATGCCTAACCTCACTGTGCATTCAGTATGGAAACAGCTTCCTAGAAAACACAAGGAGTGAAAAAAAACCCATTTTTCTCATCATAAGTACTTTTCAAATGAGAAGTTTTGCTGAGGGAATTTGATGAAAACTTCACTCTTAAACTCATGCAATTATTCCTCCCTTCCTAATATTGAAAACATACTGCAGACTGTTTTTTAATTGCTTTAAACATTAGAAAAAAGAAAAGCCTGAAAACATGAAGCATGAGGCCATATGCCCTAACTGTGCTTTCTTGTTCATACACATTCATGACACAAGTTGTTCAGAAAGGCAGAAAGGCAGAGTGTGGTGCAGGATATTCCACCTAAGCAAAATCAGGACACTTCTGAAAGATTTCAATTTGGTAGTTATGAACTGAATTGCAAGTAGCAATTAGCCAGGAAAAAAATCGAAATTTAGGCGGCTGCTTCTAGTCAGATAAAAGTTAAGCACATGCTTAGATTTAATGGGATACCTTGAAAAACCCACTTGTGTCAGCATGAATGCTTATATTATGCATATATTTACATTCAAAAAGATATTTACTGTGGAACAGAAAACTTCAAGAAATTCTCTTAAGTAAATTGTGATCCCATGAAGAAATAAAAGTTCTCTGTGTGATAAAAGTGGTAAAACCCCCATGTGTTTAGATTTGCTGCTGAGGCAGAAAACTGTCTTTCTGCAGTGTCACCACTACACTGAATGTTTAAAATACCGTGTTATCATCTTAATTTTCAAATGTCTGTGAAAGCATCATAATGAAGACACATGGGAGGAAATATCTGGTCAGATGAACACTCAGTTTTCACCTTACACAGAATTTGAAGCCAAACATTTTTTGGAGGTATGCAGCACAAGGATAAGAAATAGTGCTTTACTTAGCACAGGCTAATAATTATTAGATGTAACAAAAAAGGGTCCTTGCAGTGGGAGCAGCTGAGAACTGGAGCAAGCTGTGGAGTCTCTATCCTTGGATAATTTTGAAACTAATCTCTGCCAGAGAAGACAAGACTCTGCAAAATCTCTTTTGATGGAGCTGTGCTTTCAAAAATTTGAACCCATGGCCTCCAGAGAGCCTTTCCAACCTGAGTTATTTGGTGATTGAGATGATAACATTAAGCAAGTCAGAGAGAACTAAGTGAGGGAGTGTAAGACAATGCAGTAGGAGTGAGTAAAATCAAGAATGAGTTGCTGTGAAGGTGGTGGATTGATGGGCCATAGACTTCATTATTGAGAAGAGCATGAGATACCTGAAGTTATCCCCTTTGTGAAGACTTTGGGCTCCTGAAACTGCGCAGCATGTGCCAGGTGGGATTTTCTGAAGCACTTAGATGTCTTTTGCTAGGATTCATGCCAAGAGGCCCCTCTGCCTCTGAGTATTTAAAATGTCATTTAATGTATTTGGGACTCATTACTCATGTGGGGAGTGCTGGAATCTACCTTGCTCTTAGACTCAGGTACTGGTAAAGCATAACTTGAAGTGTAGAAGCAAACTCAAGATTGCTGACTTTGGTTCTCCAACATGAGGTCACACACAACTAGAAGTAGACTTAAGGAGGAGTCCAAAAGTGGTCTCAAAGATGAGACCAGAGCAAACTTTCACCATCTACAGAGATGTTTTCCAGGATCATTCTGAAGTGCTTTTAGGAATGGCCAAAATCTGATTGAAGTTTAAAAAAAAAAAAAAAAATTACAGTAAACTGTAAAATGTTGAGTAATGGTAAGAAATAATTTTAAGAATTTCACTTGAAGCTTCTATTTTGGGATCAGTTGCTACTGATGATTTAATGTAGAAAAATATTGGGAGTATTTTCAAAAACTGAGAACTAAATTTTGCTATGACCTTACTCACTTGCCTTTTGATCTACTTAGTCATAGACCAAATCTATACAGGTGTCCATTAAAAGCTGGGTTTTAAATAAATCCACCAAATAAACCATCCCAATGTGAGCATAACTAATCAGTATTGCATCATCCAGTTGGGGAAACAGAAGCTGAACTGTGTTACCATGGTAACTGTTCTCTGTTTGACTACACACTTGGGAGTATCACACTTTGATAAAGACTATTTGCATCATTTTTGGCTCAAACAATCCTCTCTTTTCCTGTTTTAAAAAGGAAAGTCCTTATATTTAATGCAAATATGTCAAGAGAAAAGCTGATGCTACCCTTCTAAAGTGTCCTCAACATCTCATCGGGAAGGTTTGGACATAATTAATTACAAGTGGAATGTGAAGGAATGGCATGCCAAAAATCTTTAACATAATTTCTAATCACGCCTTATGCCAATCCCTCAGTCCTGCCAGTGTAAGCTAATGATCCTAGGGATGGGATTTGATGTACTCTGGCACCTGAAAGTAACTGTCAGTAGTTTTTGGAAATAAAAATGTGAGAATTCTTAATAGAATTTACCAACTCCAGGATATCACTTGCTGAAGGCTGTTTGACAACAAAAATCAGTGTGTGCTCCAGGAGAGAATGATAGCCTTACCCAGAGAGGAGACAAAACATCCAATTCCCAGACATATCCCCACCTGTGTTTGGCTGTGAACAAACTTTCCTCCTTTTTATTTTCTCTCTCTTACAGCAGTCCATCCTCTTGCCCACTTGACCACTGAATGGTCAGATGCCTACCAAAACTGTGTGCCTGGATGAAATAGTCATGAACTATGCATGAACCATGCAGACAGGTTATTGAATCTGAAAATCTGCTCATTCAAGCAGACATGCTGGGTTGCAGAGAGCAGCAGAGCTGATTTGAAGTCAGGAAGAGAGCCTGGATCAGAACTAACTTCTCTGGAGATGTAATCCCTGTACTGGACAGTCCTGGGACACAGGTCAGGATTCAAACACCCTGTCCAAAAATGGAGTTGGTGTTAGTGAAGGGGAAGCCATGTGCGCGTTCAAAACCACATTTATCCCCTTCTTGCTTAAACCTGGGCTCTGTGTTTAGTCCAGCAAAGATAACCTATCCCAACATTTGAGCAGTTCGGAAGCCCTGGAAGGAAGGATCACTTGCCAGAAGATCACCCTGGGCTTGAGCTGACTCAAGACTGCATGCAAAGATAGCATGGACACTAGGTCTATTTGCCTTGCAATCCATCAACTTCTTTTCTGCATAGCTGTAGCCACCATGTACACCAGAAAAAATTAGTAATTCTCATCAGTTGCATATGAGCTCTGCAAGGTTGTCTTACTCTGGTTTCTCCCCTGGTCTCTGTCACAAGAAGCAGACTGGGTCCATATTTTGTGTGCTAACTCCTAAACTTTAGCTCCAGCTCTAGTGGTGACAGCTCCTGGGGAAATGGGAGTGGCTGTCACAGTGGTAAGCCAGCACCAAGAGGGGTAGGTACCCTCTGCACTGCCATGGAAACTGTGAGAGATTCCAATAAACCACACTTCCTCTAACCCTACCTCTCATCTTGTCTACATTAGACACCAAACTGGGAAGCTCTCCACAGTTAAACAAGCATAAACATTTAAGAACTATCTGAATACAGCTGCTAGCATCTAATAAAATTGCAAAGGAAGAGGTAGTTGATGCACAGTTGATAAAAACAAGAACTAGAACAGAGCACTACAATAAGAAGAGCCATATTGGGTTCAACTTCCAAAGCTTAAAGAATTTTGAATATATCAAACTGTGGGACATCACCTGGCTTATCCTTGATAAGATACCCAGCAAGATACCCAGGGAGTTCACCTTGTTACTTAATTGGCTGGTGAAAATAGATGTCCAGGTTTCTGTCTGTGGATATGTGTGGCTACATTTGCTCCTGGTGTGCAGCCAGCCTGAAACCTTTCCTCACTGAGCACCACACATCCCCTGGAGCAGAGGGGGCCAGCTGCACCCTGGGGCACCACTGCCATGTGCTCCATCCTGCCCCAGTTACTTACATCCCTAATCCAACTGTCCTGACAGCAATGAGGCTCTGAAGCAGGAATTTCTGTGAAGAGCTTGTGGTAAAAACTGAGAAGGAATATGGGTGCTGATTCTTGCCTCTGTTCCTTTGCTGTGGGTATCCTTGATGGCTTCTTCGCCATCTTGATGACTGCAGTGTCCAGGCTTTCTGTTCCACCACATGTGGCCTGCCTGTCCCCCTCACTGCTGGGGCCCTCGACAGAAGAGTGTGTTTTAGGCAAGTCCATGCATTCAGAGGAGGTGTCTGGTTCCTTACTCAGCCACAGTATTGCCCCTTTGTGTGTGACTTTCAGCATTACACCTTCAGCAGAACATTTAAACACTAGGTCTGCATTTGGTTTTGCAGATGAAGCTACTTTTATTTTTTTTAATTGTTTTTTTAAACCCCCAAAGATCTATTTGGCAATACAGAAAAATTGCCAAAACTTTTCTCAGGTTTGCTGGGTTGCTTCTGCAAAAATAAAGTCTATTTTGTCATTTTTTAAGTGTAATGTGCTTATTTTCCTCTTTAGAAGAATTTTGTCTGATAGAGTAAGAGGAAAAAGTCTAGTGGAATGTCCTGCATGGAGCATCAGGGGGTAGCTGTCCCCAAACAAGCAAGAAGGAAAGCCTGGCTAACTCTGAGGCTGCCCCAAAATGACATTTTTGCAGCTTTTTTTTCCATGATGATATAAACATACAAGAGCATGTCACCCTATCATCTGGTAGGATATTGAAAAGTCCTGGAAAATATCACAGGTCAATTTTTTTCAAAGCAGTTCCTTCCAAGTGTATCTGACAAAAACCTTTTTACATCTGGCTGTTTACTAAGGCACATGTAAAAGTGTTCTTTTGAAAATCTCTCCTTCAGCCCTAAAAGAAAGAGCTAACCACTCAGCCAGTATCAGAGCTACTTGTACACAGCAAAAGAACACTGTATAAACCATTTGGTATTTCGAAATCATGAGTAACAGCCTCACCAAGACTTCTTACGCTTGATAAAAAATTTATTTCAATTTAAATTGCATCCCTGCTCATTATCTCATTTCTCCTCATTGTCACTGTGGAGCAGATATTTTGCCTGTTGAGGCAAATCCATCAACTCCTGGTGCTGCTCATCTTCACCCTCATTCCCCACGCTCAGGGTGACTCAGTACTGAGTTACCCTGAGTGTAAACAAAGTCTCTTCCACCCTGTGTGCTGATGAATTTCTCTGATATGCTGATGGTGTGTTATCTTTCTAGGCACTGTGGCAAGTCATGTGATTTTGTGTGCTGTGTCTATAATACCAGCCTGTTCCCACAAGCACTGATGACAGCCAGGAACAGGGAACCTGTTTGCATTAAATCAGGAGTGTGTTGAAGTCTGTCACTTCAAGTGACTCTGACTCTGGGTACTCTCTTCTTCATTGAGTGTCTGAGAAATTATTGGTCTTGCAGGTGTTACGCCATCATGCATCAATGAGGGATTCCAGTTCTGCTGGTTTTACCATATGACAGTTTTCTGGGGCCACAAAAAGTTTTTGGAGGGAAGTTCCTTGCCTTCAAAGTAGTTGTTAACCACAATGGCCTGCATACCATTTTTGTTTTTGAGAAATATTTGTCCTGCATGGCTATAATTTTGATAAACAGGTGAGGAAAGATCAAGCAAGCAGGAACATGAGGTGAGGACGTAATCTAGGGGGGATGAAGTCAAGACTCAGTCTTTGTTCCTGGAATTTTTTTTTTTTCCAATTTGAATAAAACACTTTGAATCAAATGCAGAACAGGAAGGATCCTTCTCTCCTTAATTTCAGGGTCTCTTTTGGTAGGGCTCCAGGTCTGGTCCAGATAATATTCTCTAGTGCAGCATCACCCTGTGGGAGGCCTAAATTCTGCATGCAGACAGAACTCAAGAGGATGGAGCACGAGGTGGATGAGGGGACTGACAGCTACAGAGAAGTCTGGAATTTGTTGCTGGTCACTAGGTGATATATGTAGGGAGTAGGTGAGTAGTACAGGCAAACAAATCAGTACTTACAGAAAAGTTATTCCTGTTTTTCAAATTCTTGACCTTCTTTCTGTCTTTCAACTATTTTGATTTTCCCAAGCTGTGATTTTGGAGCATATTTGCTGTACTGTAGAAAGTGTCTCTGTGCTGTTTCAGCTGTTTCATGTTGTGCCCTGGCTTCCTGCATGCTCTGAAGCTGTTAGTTGTCATGCTGAGCCTGAGGTCTGTAGACTCTGTATCAGATTGCTTTTATACACTCTAGATGTGGTACATGAATGAGCTAAAGAAGACAGGGAAAATGATATTTTACATTCTAACAGGCTGTGAAATCCAAATCTAGCATGAGAGAAGCCACAAAGACTGAAAGCTTGCAAAAACATGGTTTCTTGAAACATCTCATGACTTCATCTTCAAAAAAATATTCTATACCATTTCAGAAGAAATTGTCATCAGATATATAACAGATTGACTTTTGCTGACTTCAGTCACAAAGCACTGTGCTCCCCTGAGCTCACTCTTGCTTTCTTGGCTTCCCTCGAACCTGTAGGAATCGGTTGAGACAAATGCACTTATCTGACTGTTCCTGGTCAAACCATGAGAATGTGTATTAACAGAGGGTGTCATGTTAATCCCCGTGTAGTCTTTCCTCAGCTAGTGATAGTTCCAAATCAGATTATTGTACAGAAATGTAGTGCTTTGAAATGCTTCTCTACATGGCTTATGTTAATTCCATTATTATGGACCACAATCACACGATTGTGATGGTAATATTTTTCGGTGCTGTTGAAGATAGCTTGGCAGGCACCCAGAAAAAATGCTTCTCCAGACACAAAGATACCAGCTCTTACATTCTTGATAAGAATAAACACTCTACATCCTTCCATAAAAAAGTAGCAGTGAAAGATTATTGAGACAAACATTAGAAATGGCTGTAGGTTTGGGGGGGGGGGGTTGTCTTTTTTTCCATATGCAACAAATCTTAATGATGTATTGAATAAAGATTGCTTTCAGAGGTATGTGAGGGGAAGAAGCCCAGATAGTGAATGAAAATGCTCTTTATGCTGATAATGAGAAGACTGAAATAACTCATATGGTATCTTCTTAGGCTGAAATAATGTCAAAGGATTATCAAGTTATCAACATACCTTAGCAAGGGACAGAATCTAACTTAATGTGAGATACACAGAATTTCCACAAGACAGTGAATTAATATTGTGTGCAGAAAATAACATAATGTATTAAATTAAATTGAAATCAAAATACACAGCCTGTTTTTATAATAATGTATGATAACATGTCACTTCATACACTTAAATATTTTGTGACCCCAGTGTCTTGTTTCAAAGCCTTTTCAAAATGAGGAAACTGACGCAAAGTGAAGATGAGATGACTTGTCCATGGTTGTTCAGTCAGTAATTTCAGGTCCCAGGCCACTGTTGGGACAATAAGCTTTCTTCAAAAAAACCCAGGTTACTGCTTTGAAGCTCTGTCACAATTTTCATTAAGCTCAAACATTAAAGGACAGCATGCACATACTGAGGGCACAAGCTCAGAAAAACCCATGTCCTAAGTGGGGTGATGGGAGAGATGAGCAGAGGTTGGGGCTTGGGCCTCTCAATTAATTGCTCAATCAAGGTATAGAAGAGTTTCATTACACCACACAGGGCACAAGCAGAAGAGAGCAGATGTATGAGAGATTTAGAATTTGAGGTCTATGATGACTGAATTACTCTCTGTCTAAAGATGAAAGTATTTCCTAACCTTCTGTTTGTGACTGCTTACTACTGAGCTTACTAGTAAACTTGAAATATGTTAGAGAGAAAGCTGACCTCTTTTGTAATTGATTTAATCAACTGTCTAATCTTACATGTCCCCAACAGTTTGCAAAATAACAGTTTTCATATCATAACTTCTTTGGTCTTTTGCACATTGTCTCATTTTGGTTTATCTTTTGAGGATATTCCATGCCTGATTTGATTAAATCAGTGCAAGGAGAATATGGTAGGAATTATTTTTTTATGGGAAGGCTAGACAATCAGCCTGATATATCCAGAGGAACCTTGGGGATAACATAGAAGCAACTAAGGTTATCCATATCAAAATCCATGGCTATATCTCTGGTGTGTGTGAAAGCCAAGAATGCTGTGCAGATCCTGCAGGTGGGGTTTGAGACCAGACAGACTATGGCAGTCACAAGTCAGGTTACATCAGCTCCTGCTGGAGGCATTAAGAAACCTTCTCATAACCTTACAGAGAAGATTCAGGACATATGTGGTGGTGTTATTTGTCCTGGATATAGCACACTCAGCATGTCTATGGCACAGCTGAATTTTTGTGTTTCAGTCTGTGCAAGGGAGTAGCAGATTTCTACTTACTCCTTTCACGCTGTGAAGTTTTTATCTTGCCTTCACTGCTGCTCAGTCAAGGTTAGGGACAAGTAACATCACAGGAGCAGAGATGTTATCTTAACCTCTTTGTCCTTCAGTCTTTCTAAAAATGCAGGCCTGGAGGAGTAGAAGAAAAGTGTGACTTGATCCAAAAGATGATGCAAGACATGCATATATTTCCCTTAGGTCAATAGATGACAGCTTTTTTAGACTATATACATGACAACTGAAATTGAGAGAGATAATAACAAAAAAAAAATGGGGAACATATTCTTTCTTGTGCTGAAATTTCATAGTATTTTGCCTGAAACGTTGGGTTTTGTTTTACTGTGATCAGGTATTGTATAACTGTACAGCTACACAAAAACTTCCAGCAGTTGCTAGTGGCATCAATAGCAAAATAGTCAAGAATATGTTTTCAGGGCTTTTTTTTCTTTTTGTTATTATATTAGTTTATCTGGTAATCAGAGAGGAAAGCCAGGACATCTTCCTGCTGGGGCAGATTGGGAATGCTCCAAGTATCCTGTAGATGAAAATTGCCACTCACATACACGCTGGTATTCATCCTGTCTGGAATCTGTAGGTAAATGTGTTTTCCTAAACCTGACAGTGACAGAGACTAGATGCTGTCTGCACCTGGAAATGCCACTGGGAGCCTGGGCCAGTGCTTAGGGAGGTGGTGGAGACAGTGGATGAGTTATACAGCAGTAGCTAGGAGGGTGGAGGGGGAAAGAACTTGGAGCTGTTTTTGCTGTTATGTAAGTTGGAGACTTTTCTCCTGAAGGCAGACCTCCTCTGATGAGCAGCCAGGGATGGAAACTGCCTTTTCCTTGTTGATTTTCTCTCAAAACTGTGTTTCCTCACTCTCTAAGAACAAGCACCTTGAGAAGCCTCTAGGAAATGGAAGCAGAAGAAAATCTCAGTTCAGCAGGAAATATTGGGCTGACGAGATGAAATTGCAGAAGTGAGGCTGCAGCAGACTGAAGGCAGCTCCGAGTGCTGTAGCAGACAGACCCAGCCCAGGACCAGGAGCACTGGCCAAGGCACAAAACTGGGTTGTGTTTAGCTAGGACTGAGCTCTGGAGAGAGGAAAAGACCATCTGGGATACACTCTAGTGGTGGGATTTTGAATACTTCCCTCCAGACTGCCGGAGGACTTGCACACATTTATCTTCTGCTGACAGTCTGCATTTCAAGATTTGCCTCTATATAGACAAATACATGTACATACAGAACACCTTACTAGAAAAGGACTCTTTGAAATAAAAGAAAATCTTCATGGTCAATAATTTCTTTTGGAACTGTAGTTAACACTGGTTCCAGCAGCAAAACTGTGACTATATTTACTTGAGGAAATCAAGACTAAGGAAAACTAGACATGTATCATTCAGTAATTAAATCAATTTTTAAAACCTTGAGAATGTGGCTCTCCTAATAATCCTGGAAGGTCAAATACTACTTCCAATGATTGTAATTACACAATAAGGATTTTATGTTACTATTTTTTTATTCTTATATGGTCATTGCCTTTCAGGTTACAAAAAAAAAAATGAAAAGCCACAACGAAAAAAATCTTCTATGAAGTAGAATCATCCTTATGCCTAAAATGGGATGGAAATTTAGATATTTCAAATATTCTGACAAGTCAATTTGCAAATCCTTTGCAATTAATTATTCTAATAATTTATCTCTAATTTTTATCTAAAATTGGAAATAATTTTTTTTTTTTTTTTTTTTTTTTTTTGTTAAGAAAGCAATCTGAAGAAATGTTGGTTAGGGAATTTCAAAAACTATCGAGTATCTTTTTTTCTCTTTGACGAACTGAAAAACCTCAGCAATACAAGATATGTGAGGAGTGTAGGTTGCTTTCCCTTTGCTTTTTTTGCAAAGAAAAATCCGTTTAAAAGAAGTTATACTTATGGCTTTGTTTGTAACACTGAACAAATTTCTGAACAAAATTCATATTTCAAAGTCTTGGTGGCTTTTGAATGTTAAAATTACCCTTTGTTAAAATTACACCTTAGTAAGCATTGGCTCACAGCCTAGCTCTGTGTAAAATATTCCTTCATGGCCTCCTTTAGGCATAATGGGTGAAGAGAGAAACTTAACCTCATAAATTTAGGTGATAGTGAAGTTTCAAGTTATATCTAAGAAAAAGATTGATCAGAAGTAGTTAAGCAGATCAGGAAATAACCCAACCAAAGAAACAGAAAAATCCACACCCAGATAATGGATTCCCCCTCAACTTCTGGTGAATTGGGGATTCCTTCTTACTGGTTGCTTTAATGTAATTTGCAGGTCTCTGTCTTCTGGTGTGGAGAGTATTTATCATGCATTAGTGTTCTAGTGAGGTATTTTTCTTGAATTGTACTGATCCTCATGACTATAATTTTTCAATGAGCTTCTGAAATTTTTCTGTTACTTCTGCTTTTCTAACTAGTGAAAGAATGCAGGAATTAATTCACTCCAAATCCAAACCTAAAAAGTCCTTCACTTAACTTCTGATTTGCAAAGAATGTGAGATGGTGTGGATCAGGAAAAAACAACACACTCCCACCCAAAGCAAACCCTTTGTGACAGATTTTCCCAATGTCCTCATTGAGTATTCTTGGTGAAACTGGGAGAAGGATTTACTGATTCAGAATCTGACCCCAAAAAGAGAAGTAAAGAGCAGCTCAAGCTATTCTGACATGAAAGGATGTCTCCTTGTGTTTCCTAGAGGTTCTTTAGGTGTTACAGCAGATTAAATTGTAATGTATGTTCCCATAGTAACCACATTTTTCTTAGTTTTGTTCCTGCTTACATTTATTAACTTTTCGAGCTTAAATGCATAATAACTAAATATACCATGCCATTCAAGCCTGACTGAGCAAAAGGGTAAAAAAAATTTAAATGTTATGAAAACAAAGGGAGACTAGGGAGAACAACAAGTTGATTTTAGGGATGGGCAGCTTAGACAAAAAGAGTTAAACATATAAACTTATGTTATAAAGCATTGTGGACCTCCCACTAAGCATTTCTGATGTGCAAAATTGCCAAAGGATATTGTGGGAGCAGGACAAACCATTGGTTTTAGGAACGATGGGATTTCTTACTCTACATTTTGTATGTAAACAGCAGTAAATAGAAAATAGCAAAGTATTCATAGCTGTGCTTTTGGATTTGGTAGGTCTAGTAAAAAGAATAATTCATTTATAGTTCTGAGTGAAATGTAGTGCAGGGCTTTTGCATCCTTCTTTTGGTATCTGTAGAGCTTGGTATCATTTTCAGTGCTTTGCAGCATCTAGTAGCTGTAATATGAGAGAAAAAGGCAAGTTCCTTCCACTCAGTAGCCCCTAAGTAACATTGCAGGTAACTACTATAAAGCAGTTTTTCAGTTATTTATCTTTCCTCAACCTGTGGGATTTAATAGTGCTAGAAAAGTGTTTAAATAACTGTTAAAACACTCTGCTTTTGTTTCAATTTTTTCTTTCCCTTTGAACTCTGAGTTTCCAACGGCTTTTATATTGTCCTACATGTCAAAACCAAAATGTAAAAATGAGATATGTTTTCTCTCAGAAATAAGAAAATCTGAAAGCTTTGCTTTTTTTGCACTGAATTTACTAACATTCTGTATTTCTTTAAACATGTCTCTGTTCAGTTGCAAGGGAACACAAGGTAGAAGCTATGCCAGAATGCTTTACTGAAGCATGAAATACAAGGCAGTGACTTACAGATCTGAAAAAATGGTACCCCATGTCTCCAAGCTCATAAACAAGACAACATTCTTTAAAATTTACATATAAATCGGAAAATAAATCTACATTTACCTGATGCAATCTATGAAATTAATCAGGTGAAGAAAGCTTCATGCAGATTAGTGTGCCCTTCACCCCAGAAGATGCAAAATTAAACATAAGAGATATTTAAATCCCATGTATTTCCTATTGGAACATTGCTCTGTGGTGTTTCACTAGAAAAAGGCACAAGCATCAGTGATTTACATTGCCCTAAAAGGTATCTCCCATTTTCCTTGTTATCCTTCTTCTCTATGTTTATAACAACAGATTCTAACATCATGTGAGTGAGCTGGGGACATGGCCTAGAGCCACTCCACCTAAACCTCACATTTCTGAATTTCTTGTTGGGTACAGGGTGCAGCAGGGCTGTCAGCTTTCCACACAGTTGCCCAGGAATTAGCAAGTGGTGCTTGGGACTAGGGAAATTAGGAAATGGGTAGGGAAACTGGGAATTGTCCCCCTTTGTCCTGGCTGGCAGATTGACCTTGTGCGACATGCCACAAAATATACCCAACAGCACCACTGAAAATGGGAAATTCCAGCTCTCAATGACAGAGAAGCAGTCTTGAGCTCCTCTGGGGCAGACCAAATTCCTGCTACCTGGTTTTCTGTAGTAATTTCAGTTCCCTAAGTAAATATCTGTGGATGGCACTCTGAATTTTTGAGTTCTGTTGTACTTATGTGTCTTTACACATTGTGTGTGTGTGTGCATGTCTCTGTATCCATACATGTGGTTATTCAGCCCTTCTGTGTTTAGTGATGTCACAGAAGAAATTACTGCCACAGAATGTTGTACTACAAAGGAGTGTGAAAACACAGATAAATATGTAAATATACATCAGGAAAAAAGAGCTTCTCATTTGTATTTAAGGTTTAAGAATAAGAGCTGAGAAGCTCACATTCTCCCTTAATCTTTCAAGACAATCTAGATTTAGTTGAATTTAGGCTTTTATTCCAATTGATTTTCAAACTCTATTAGTAACACACAGGCAAGTGGTGTTGTCACATTGCTCACAGTACTAAAAAATGAGGCATTTTATGTCAGTGATTTTGTTCTAACCAAGCACCTGTTTCTAGACAAGAAACAAATCATCTTACCTACAAAATCTGGTGCACTGAGCCCCCTAAATTAGACACACATAAGCATGCATGGCCAGGCCTCCAGACTTTTTCAAAATCTCACATCATCCTCTGAGCTTCCTGTGAGTTGAAAGGCACTTTACAAAAGCATTTGCACCCCTTGGGACTGACATTGAATCAAAAGGCCAGAGAGTTGGCACACAGCTTGAAAGGTATTAGGCAGGATGCTCTACAGAGCAGGGAGTCAAGGCAGAAAAATTCTGCCTTCAGCTGAAGGGACAAACTCCTAGAAACTCATTCTCTTCTGTACTCCTCAGGACTTTATCATCACTTTTGCATAGCTGTAACATGACATGTAGGTAGAGGAAAAAATGGGGTATCTTCTTCCTGCTTAGCATATGCAAATACTTAGATACATCTTTGCAAAACTTTTTTCTTTTTTTTTTTAAATGTTTCAAGTTGCATTCCCAGAAGAATGCAAAAACCCAGAAAGCTGCTTCCCTGCCCATAGCTGATAATTGTTTCCAGACCAAAGGTGGTTATGCTGTAATTACAATCTTTCTGTCAATGAAAGTTTCATATCCTCTAATGAGTAGGTAGACATGTACACAGTTATGTTCCCTGCATAAATATGAGCATTCTTATCCTGCACCAAAACAGGCCAATTAGTTTTGCTGTTGTTTTTTTCTCAGCATATATCTCTGGTTTAGTAATGAAGCACCCTTCTGGAAATCCCTCATTTTCTTCATAATTTCATTTATTGAATGTTTGGCTGTAAAACTCAAACCTTTATCCTGCTGTTGATCTGTTGATCCATTTTTTTAAAATTATACATTCTGATAGTGCCTGCCACGGCAGTGCCATGGGTCATGACTATGTAGTATGTGCTGCCTGAGCAAGGAACCAGTGGGAAAGACATGAAGCTTGTGGTCCAAGCAGGTGGAAGCAGTGCTGCAAAGAGCCCTTCAAGGCCCACAGGAACCACTCCTGTCCATTTTCATGGGGTACAGGTGTTAGAGCACAGTCCAAGGACAGCACTTTTGCCTTCAGTTGGACAACAGTAAATAATAAACAGTAAATAGCACAACTTCAATGCTGTTTTCAGGTGGACAGGGGTAGACTTGGAGGAGAGGAGGCATTCTTTTCAGGAAGTACTTTGTAATTTGTTTTTGTGGTGGCCAAAAATCTCAAAAAATTATCCTGTCTCACCAGAGAGCTTGATATGGTGCATGGGGCAGGGATCTTTGGCCCTCCATTCAGAAACCCTAATTCAGTGCTGGGAGAAGGAGGGGGTATTGTACAGCCAGCCAATAATTTAGTAGGAGGTCAGCATAGGGCTGACCTTAACTGATTTGCCCAAAGGCTTTCTAAAAGAATCCTCCAAATAAATAGGTCTAAGCAGTCCCATGATCATTACACAACGACCTCTGTAATAAAACACTAATACTATCAAAGATGAGAAATCAAACAGTACTTCAAAGAGTATTTTCCTCTTCCTCCACAAGAAGATTGTGACTAAAGCTGAGTAAATAATTTATAATTAATTTATAAATGTTGGCTGTTTTCCATTAGTGAAGTGTTCACAACATGAAGACAATTTTCTCAAAGGTACTCAAAATTATTCACTGAATAATGTCTGCAAATAATCCTTAGTCTTTAGCATATTCATAAACACTTTCTTGCAAATCACAGATTTAAGAAAATAGAGCAATTTTTACTGGATACCCCTATCATATGGCATGTTCATGGATAAAATTTGTGGAATACTGAGGATTTTTGAAGCAAACTATGAAATATCCTGTCTCCATCTTTGATTAATATTCTAGCACATTTACAGTTCTGAAACAGCATTTTTTGTTGCTGATAAACTCATTTTCAAGTCAAAATAGTGCCCAGTGGAACCACTGGAAGTCTCAACTGTTGTGTCATTTCTGAGATGGTTCCTAAGTTCCAGCTGATGATTATGGAGCAAGCCACATCTCCTATTGTGACAGATAATGAGGAAAGGGTCAGGAGGATCCACTGATTCCTCCTCCACCTTTTGATAATCAGAACTTCCTTAGACTTCTAAGAAACCTTAATACCTCTAAGACATATTACTTCATTGATTTGCCCCAGAATGAAATGATCTGGTGAGTTATTAAAGGTGTGAGCTCTTTCATTTCATTAGTGAGAGACAAAGAAAGCAGTTAACTTTGAGGGAAACAGCTGGACTTAAATACAGCTGTATTTTTGAGAAATGACAGCCAAGCTTGTATAGTAACACATAGTCAGGCAGAACAGAAGATTGTGCTTTCTCCTTGGACTCTGAGGGTCCAGGCTTTAGAAGGCAAAAGCATTTTTGGCTCCTTTCCATAGCAGGGAACAGAAAATGCTTCCAAGTAAAACCTTGCCTGTCCCTTTCATGCCAGCACAGAGCTCTGCAGATAAGATTCCCCTCTCACCTAATTATCTGTTTATCTGTGTAGGAAAAAAAAAAACAAAAACAAAAACAGAAAAAAAAAAAACCAAAAAAAAACCAAACCAAAAAAAAAAAAAAAAAACCAAAGAAAAGTGGTTGACCCCTCAGGGAAAGATTGAGGAAATCCTTTGGAAAAGCTAGACCAGCTCTGTAGCATCCTTTAATCTTA
This sequence comes from Cichladusa arquata, assembly GCA_026413545.1. Taxonomy (NCBI): domain Eukaryota; kingdom Metazoa; phylum Chordata; class Aves; order Passeriformes; family Muscicapidae; genus Cichladusa; species Cichladusa arquata. Next base: position 15,232,711 of record JAOTQP010001652.1, read on the forward strand.
CAGCTCACCTAGTTATGTCTATCTCTGCTTTACAACACTCTTGCTTCATGACCCTTTCCAAGCTTACACTGACTTAGTAAAAGTTCCTTTCATAGCCAGTCTGGACATGTTTGTTTGCTTTGCTTTTCTTTTCTAATCCATGCTCTTTGCAAGTGTTCAAGTGCCTGACTGGAACTTTCACTAAATTAGCTGTTGGGATGGATGCTCCTTTTCTGCACAGAGAATTCTGTCAAAGCTTGGCACAGCCAGTGAGAAGTCTGCTTTTGGCTGAGGTTCTTGGTAGTGAAACCCAGTGAGGTGTTGTGGCTGCCAGGTAATCATGTAAACCAATCATTTGGGTCACACAAGAAACTGAGTTGATAGATAAAACTGTGTCCATTTTATTCTGCCATTGCGACAGGCCACTGACACTTGAATGAAGTTGAAAAATACCTTAGTAGAGCAGGTGAAAATTTCTGTGGTTTGTTTTTTTGGGAATTTTGATCAAAAAGAGGCCTGTGGCAATGATATTTCTTCCAATTACCTTTTTTGCAAAAGAACTAATGTTCCTTTGAATGCTATTGATTTGCCAAGGCATTCAAAATGAAATAATTTCAACAATCATCTTTTGCCCTTTTTTGAATGTTTTTGCTTAAAAAATAAATTGGAATAGCTCATTTTATCTCAGCTTTTCATTCCTCTTCGTGGAGAAAGACAGCCTAACAAGAGAAAGGTATTTTTAAAAAAAGGTCTTGCCCATTAAAACAAAGTGAGCCATATTTAAAGAACCCTTTATAAATTAAAACCTTCAAAATTGCAAATCATCTTTGAACTATTCATTTTCTATATGAAGTTTAATTGCACTTTTTAAACATCCTTTTTTTCTTTTTTTTTTTTTTTTAAATATCAATATCTTTCTCCTTTCTTATAAGTTAAATAAGGTAAAATCATGTTTGCAGTATTTACCTGACTTTAAAATAGATTTTTCAGAAAGTCTGAGTGCCCTACAGTTTTTTATATATATATATATTGTATTATATGTGTGTGTATATATATATATGTATATATAAACAACTGTATTCTGCAATTTCCTGAGAAGCCTTACATGGTGTTTTCTTTTTCCACAACAGAATCTCTAAATATTTGCAAGAATTCCAAGTGGTATCTCCTAGGGATGTAAAGCACAAGGGAAGCTTTGGTAACTGCCTCAAGAGGTAAATTGTGCCTCCCTCCTGAGCAGATCAGCAAAACTGGAGTGAGGTGAATTTCTCTGTAACATAGAGAAATAACTTGGCATTTCCTCTCTTCTTTAAGAAGCAGAGTTACAATGCTAATTCCATTTGTTCCAGTCTGCAAACACCAAAAATTGTCCACTTTTAACATATCAGTGCCTCTCTAATGGCTCACTGTAGAAGGAGCTGAAACTAACAATTCATCTTCCAGTAATTTCCTTTGCAAAGAAAGAGTTGATGAGGACTCTCAACAAAGTAGACAAGCCTGTCTTTTAAAAGACAGCTATCTCCCCCTTCCAATTTTCAGGCCAAATATTTCCCACTGATGAATTTTTACGAGGCTATCATGACTATTTATGAGATATCACTACATTTATGAGGGTCTCATGAAAGGGACATTTACTCTTCATCTGTTGTGCTCCTTGCTGAGAGTGTAGGAAAGAAATAAAGGAGCTGGAAAGGGTCTTCCTTCCTACACAGAAATGGATTTCTCCTGCCAGGGATTTAAATGTTGATGAGTGTAACTACAAATTCAGGAAGATGTTCCCAGGTTTTTGTAGTAATGTGCATAAACCTGGGTGACACTTATTACAGGAAAGACACTGAGGAGTGGAGCATGTTCAAAGATCAACAAAGCAGGTGAAGGCTCTGGAGCACAAGCATTATGAAAAGCAGATGAAAGAACTGGGGTGGATTAGTCTAAGGGAAGGGGGCTCAGGGGAGACCTTATTGCTCTCTGCAGCTATCCAAAAGGAGGTTGTGAAGAGGTGGATGTCATTCTCTTTTCCCTGGAAACAAATGATAGGATGGGAAGAAATGGCCCCAAGCTGCAGCAAGGGAGGTTTCGATGGGACACTGTGAAAATTTTTTTCACAAAAAATGGTTATCAAGGACTGAAATAGGCTGCTTAGGGAAATGGCTGAGTTGCCATACCTGGAAGTATTTAAAGGACTCATAAAAGAGGCACTTGGAGGCATGAGCAGTGGACATGTGCCATGTTTAAGCTCAGCTGGAAATTAAGCACCACATGGCAACTCACTGCTTCTGCCCCTACTCGAGTGGAACTGGGAGGAGAACCAAAGTAAAACTTATAGGTTGAGATAAGAACAATTTAATAGTTGAAAATAAAGTAAAAGACAGTAATAATGGTAACTAATAATGATAATAAAAGGGAAAAACAAGAGATGCACAATGCAATTGCTCACCACCCTGCTCATCACTGACTGATGCCAAACAGCCCTTCCCCAGCTTAGATCAGCCACTCTTCTGGGTAGCTGCCCCCAGTTTGTGCACTGGATATGACATTCCATGGTGTGGAATATCCCTTTGGCCACCTGAGGTCACCTGTCCCAGCTGTGTTCCCTCCCAGTTTCTTCTGCAAACCTTCTCACTGGCAGAGCATGACACAAGGGGGAATAAAAGTTCTCGACTTAGGATAAACACGACTTAGCAAAAAACTCAAAACTTCAGTGTATTATCAACAGCATTCTCATTCTGAATCCAAAACACAGAACTGCAACAGCTCCTGTGAAGAAATTAACTCTACCCTGGCTGAAACCAGCACAGAGTGGCAGTGTTGGCTTAACAGTTGGACTCTGTGACCTTAGAGGTCTTTTTTAGCCCTAATGATTCTATGATTCTATGACTGTGGTCTCCATATTTGTGTGTTTTCATGGGTAGGAACTGAAATAGGTTAAAAATAACCCTGCCAGAAAGCCACATGACCCAAGTTGTGGGCCCATGCTAGCTCAGCAAGTGATGCAAAACTAATTCACTATGTCTTCTTGCCTGGTTTCCTGGGATTGTGCTATTTGTCAGTGCTAATTACAAAGATGGTAATGGTAAGTTCATTGGGAGATAAGAAAGGCAGATGGCATATCATTTAATAAAACATCACTGACTCCTTCTATTTTCTGTAGCTCTTTGTGCCTTCATTAGGATCTAAATTTTAAATTATACGTGATCTAATAAAGCAGCATGGCACCTCATTAACAAGGATGTATCTTCAAGTCTCTACCTTCATATCCCTTGGTTTAAGAACCTGCTGGTTTGCTTTATCTCTGTTTACTTCAAAGTTTCCAGTTGTGTCAATGCAAACTTGGCAACTTGGCAAAATGCAAATTCAAAACTTTTGGCTGATTCCAAACAGTATGCTGAGAGGAAGATGTGAATTTACAAAGCTCTGGCTTACCCAATGGAAGTGTTTAATTAGCCATTAACCAAATATCTCTTTCTGATGCCTAGGACCAGAAAGGAGGGGAAGGCAAACAAAGCTTTGTAGGCTTACAGCTTATTCTGGAAATCAGTGGAAACACATTTAGTTCTTTTCTTAGACACATTCAATAACATTAGTTATGACTCAGATAAGAGATGCTGAGAGCAACAGGGGAGGGTGGGACGGGACTATACATGTTCTCTGTGAAAATCAGGTGCAGGGCAATAATTAAGGCATAATCAGAGTATCTTCCTGCTGCTTTTCAATCACCATTCAGCTAATAATGACTTTATAGATTAAATACCAAGTTGCAGCTAAGTTAGGCAAGTGCAACATAAAAGCAATACTGTTTAAAGAAATTAGGTAAACAGTCAATGAAGCATAGCATCTCATTCATATTAATCTCCAGCAGAGACCTGGTTGTTCCAGTCACTGATTCAGTCATCTGCTTGCCTAAGTACTTTACTTCCCCTTGTGCGTTCTCCATTACATTCTTCCCTTCAGCATCCCCTCCTTCCTCTCAGGTGTTCCCAAGGTTAAATACCTAGCCCTCAACCCCTCTTCTTCATGGCAGCTTCTGTATGAAAGGGGTTAAGGGGGGAAAAATAAAGAAAACAGCAGCTAAAAAATATGTGCATACACATATATATGCACACATATACACACATTTATATTAAAAATTACCTGCAAGTAGCCATTAACCTCCACTATTCTCTGTGGCAGAGCTACAACCCTGATAGGAGTTGGCAGCATAGTAAAATGCTTCTGTTTTCAAAGACTGTTTGATAGTTATTCTTGTTGCAGAGCTCCACAGCAAATTGGGCTGTGCTGCCAGGAGAGCAGCTGGAAAATCATGGCCAAAGCTGGGCAAGCACAGAACCCCACCACTGTCTAACTTGTCCTTGCACTGGTTATGTAGAACAATGGGGAGCAGCTCAGAGTGCAGGACAAGTCTGCATTTGCACATCCCATATGCACAAGCCCCTTGCTAAGTGCTGCCCTAATCTAACAGCATGAAAACAGGCAACTACCAAAATTGGGTTGATGATTGATTGGCACGTTCCTTGCTTCTCTTGTCACTATTTTTGCTTCTTCAGTAAATGCACTTGGCAAGTTTGGGCAGGATGTCTTCTTGTCAGTCAGTGGGACTGGGAGCAACAGCACAAGTCTTTTAAAAGGATCACAGTTCTTTGAGCAACTGTCAGGGACCAAACTATGGGTATGGAGGCTCAGGTCTGGTGCAGCTCCTGTTAAGGAGAGCATCACTTTCACTCAGTCTGTGCTGCCAATAAGGCTCTGTAACCACAACCCCATACTCTGACAGAGCAGTGGAAACATAAGAAATATTAGCTGGCCTTAGCTGTGAATGCCTTTCTTTTGCTGGTTTAGATACTTTGAGCTCATGAAGATTTTAACTACAGTCAGAGGATTAGGAAGATTGGTGACACTCAAAATAGATGTTATTGAAATGTGAGCAGTTTGAGAAGAATCACAAATTGTAAGAAAAGATTCGCTCTTTCTGCCATCCTCCTTTTCAATATCAGTCTTCTTGTATGTGAATTGTACCAGTGAGGATTTTTTTTTTTCCCAAGAGGAAAGAAATTACACATAAACAGAAGAAAGAATGGCATTAAATTAGCCAAGATAAAATATTAATTATGTGAAAATGCAAAGCAGGGAGAGAAATCAATTGTGAGGAAACAGCATAAGAAAAGAATATCTTAGCCTCGTCAGATGGTTTGTGGCACAAAGCCTTCAATCAGAAATGTGCTGATACTAAATTATCCCTGGATCTGATCTAGCTCTAATAATTGAAAACTCCCACTGCTGGAATAAAACCAGTTTGCTGAATGAACACTAATTTCTCAGACTGGATATTAAGTAGACAAAGCTGTTGCATGCATCTAATCAGATTTGTATTTTTATTCCATGACTACATCCTACACTGTTGTGATATAAAACTATCACAGCCTGCCCTATGGCATACATCAGTGAGAATTACATTTTCTTTACCACTTTCTGTCTTCACAGCTGTGATTATAAATTCTGAAAGCAGATTTTCAGAAAGATATACTAGAAAAGGTGTGCAGATTAAATAATTTGTTTATTTAGTGCCTTATTAACACTACTGGCCCCTAGATTTTGTGGTTATGTCTGTCAGATAGCTCAGTATGATTTTGCATGTGAAGAGCACTCTTTATTCCTTCTCTCCTCCTGTTGTTCATGTCTGTGGTTTCCAACATCTCTGAAAAAAAAAGGTTGCACTATGGTAGCTGAGGTACCAAGCCATCTGACCTGACTTTTTCTCTTTCTTTTTCCCCAAAAGGAGAAATATACTCAGTTTGAATGATAAGCTGTGAATTTTGCTTGTGAAATAATATGTAGGAAAAGGAAGTAGAAATAAGAACAGCAGAACAAATTAAAACCATGCTCAGTGTAAAAAACATCTTAAATTCATTAAATATTTTACCTACGGTGACTCTATTAAAATGTTAAAATTTCAGTAAATAATTAATACTGATGGGGGACTTGGTGTTTATCCTTTTTCTCCCCAACAAGTTGTTTTAAACTTTCCTATAATCTCTTGGCTTATTCTCTTGGACTTACTTATTACTTATTCCTTTGGCTTGACCGATGGTTCTTGTTGCCCACTATGGTCACTGGCAGTTGACCAGCATCACCACTTAGAGCTGGATTTGTCCTTTGTGTCCTTATTCAGGGCAATATATATTCACAAATATCAGTACAGATCAGCTTTAAGGTGATAACTTTTAGCATGTAGTTATGTGCATATCTGACACTGGGTAGCCTGGTTGGATAACAATTTGAGGAGTGTATTTCAATGACATTTTTTATTCCATGAAACATGAATCTACACTGGAAAGTAGTCTGGAAAACAGAGTATCAAGAAATACTGCAGCTGAGCAAAACTTCAGTGCTGTAGCTCAATACTAAGTTCCATCAGGAAAGCTTCTTCAGTGCTATGTTTCTGATTACCTGGTTCTTTGAGGGAGTTATACACTTGCTACTAATCCTCCTAATATGAGTGGTTGAAACTGGGACTTTATTTTACAGTGTAGCAAGAAGCTTTCATTCAGATTTAATATGCTTTAGAAATAAAATTGTTTCCTTGTAAGAAATTTCATACAATTGCTTGATGGACAAAAAAGAAAAACTCTCTCTCCATGAACCAAAAAGGTCTGTACTTCAATTGCACTGTGGGAAAATCCATTCAGGGTCTGCCCAATGTTGCACAAAAGCAGAGTTCCCAGCATCTGAAAGGATGCAAAGTTTTCTTGCTATATACACTCTATCTATCTATCTATCTATCTATCTATCTATCTATCTATCTATCTATCTATCTATCTATCTATTTTATTAAACCAGCTACTTTTTGAGCTAACTGCTGCTAGACCTTTCTTACTGAGACCCAGGAAGAATCATTATCATCATCACACAACCATCACAGTAGGTGGTTTGGGTTAGAAGACACCTTCAAAGACCACCTAGTTCATACACCTGTGCTCATGGACAGGGACATTAGAGAGGGTTTCTCAAAATCCCATCCAACAAGACCATGAACACTGCCAGGAACGGGTCTTCCACAACTTCTCTGCTGTGGAGAAGGTGTGTTCCAATGTCTCATTAGTTTCACAGTTAAGAATTTTTTCCTTATGTCAGCGCTATTTTGGTTTAAACCCTTACCCCTCACCCCTGGGAAATCCTTCCTAGGAAATCCTCCCCACCTTTCTTGCAACCCCCCACTAGGTACAGAAAGGATGATTTAAGGCTTCACAGAGTCTTCTCTTCTCTTCTCCAGGCTAGACAATCCCAACCCTAAGAGTGCCCCCATGGGGAGGTGCTGCAGGCCCCTGATGATGATGATGATGGTCCTCCTTGGGGCCTGCTCTAACACTTGGCTTTTGGGGCTGTGAGTGCACAGTGCCAGCTCATCTTAATTTTTTTTTAGCCACTAATATTCCAAAGTCTATCTCCACAGGGCTGCTGTCAATCACCCATTGCCCAGCCTGTTTGGGATTGCACTGTTTCTCTCTCACCCTCATTCCCACAAGCACAGAGCAGTCATCCTTAGGGAAGTTCTGCTGAGAGCATAACAAACACTCCTTCATGCTTTCTGGCACACAGCAGAGCCAAAATAAAATTTAATTATAAAATATAATTTTAAAGTTAAATGCTACTTGCTACTAAACTTTTATTTCAACTTTGATAAGCACATCTTTCCTTAAATGCTCAAAGGAACAATTTATGACTACAAAGATAGCTTTCTAAACTGGCATTTTTTCACCTGCTCTGCAAAAGAAGGTAGTTTAAAATAAATACAGGGCATAAAAATTATACAATCTTCTAGCTTTTCTACTTAAAAAGCGTGACTTTGTGGATAGGAAATGGAAGAGGGTTGTTGGCATCTTCTTGGCACGCAGCAGTTGTGAAGGAAACTCTGTCTGTAGTGTGTCTGCTGTGATTGACAAGGTCCAAAAGCCCTGTCCACTTGTTCTCCCAGCCTGTACCTGGAGGCCTCTCTGGGCCTGACTAGTGCTAAACCAAGGTGCAAAATGCAAAATACATTTCCAGTTCCACCTGCCATCTACACCTGGAGGACTACACTTTGCCCAGAGATTAAGTCTGGTCTTTACAACAGACTTAAAATTATCCCCAGGATGTGATGTAGCTGTGCCTGAGTGTCAGTTGCTCATGCAGCTGGAAACATTTCCCACTGAAGAGTGATGCATGGAGAAGGAAGAGCACAAGAGGCAGAATATGCACACAGAGCAATCAGCAACGAGAGTTATAAACCCGTGCCCAAAATCTAGACCCTGATTATGCCTTTGCTGCAGTTTTGAGTGCAATGACAATTGTGTTACTGAGGGTCAGCACTTGTGAAGTTACATAACAGCCCTTATGCCGTGTCCTTCATCAGCTGTAGGGTCTTAGAAAAGCCTTGGACCCCTTAGCTCCAGGCTGCTGAGTACCCCAGTAAGGGGTCAGTTTGTAGCAAAAGCCACAGAGCTGTTTGTATTGGAATATTGAGGCTGGAATTGAGCTGAGGTGGAGGAACAGCAGCAGGGTATCAAACAGAATTGAGCTGTTACATTTCATCATTTTCCCTTTTCTGCTCAATAGACCAAATCTGCTCCATTTGTATTTCTGCTAAAGCCTCATTGCTGGATGAAATGCAGATAATTACCTCTGCAATGAAAGTAACTTGGCCATTTCATTCCATACCTTGGGGGACATGTTGAGGAAAGGGATAGTACTGCATAATGAGCTTCTCCTGCGGTGCCAGGGGAGAAGGAGTATTCAGAGCTTGAGAAGGTACTGGATGGCTCAGGCTGAGAACAGATGCATGCCTCCAGGGCTTGCCAAGCTGGAAACTGTCCTCCTCCTTTATCATGGTTCAATCTCCCACATATGTAACATGCCAAGGCTGCTTCAGTTTTATGTTTGCCAGTTGGGAGAGGTGAGGCCACAATTCTCTTTCAGTCTGTGAAGCCTGATAAAAAGGTATTTTACTTTGACTGACAGGATGCTAATAGCACAGTCTCCCAGCACAACTGCCATTATAATTTGGTCTGTTGTAAATACAGTTGTTCTTGTAACTCTGAGAAAACACTGCCCTGTTTACTTCTCTGTTAAGTGCAGATCTTCAAGTGACCAGACAGTGGGAATGCTGGATAACCCTGGCTATTATAGAGCTAGGCAAAACAAGGGGCTGGTGAAATGGGTCCGTCCATGCTGGAAGTTCTAAGAGATGTTCAACAACTACTGCTTCAGCTTTACCTGACCTCCATCATGCTATTCTGCCTGCTCCATGGAGAAATCCAGACAATAAGTGGTGCATGGAAACTTGGGTAACAGTAGCTTGTGTGAAAGTGAGCCTGGTAGATCTTATTCTGGCTGGACTTGGTGAATTTGTTAGGTAAGGGACTATTCCATGGCACCGCGTGGAAGGTAGCCACGGTACTGAGCAAAGTGGCAGCACCAGCTAATCCACAGCAGCCAGTGTAGCAGAGTTATTGTCACACTCCTGGGCCTCTCTGTGATATGGGGGTGGCACCATCTGTGAGACAGAGCTCGCAGCTGGGAGTGTTGGGTGACATTCCTTGTGAGCAAACAGCTAAGCAGGAGAATGGATGGCTTTCTCCTAGGGAGCTCCACGTGCTGCACAGCCTGCAGCTCCAAGATGGCCCTGTCTGACTCTCTCATCCCAGAAATCTCCATGCTCTCAGAGTTTGGGGAGACAACCACGCTGCAAGATTTTCCTGTCAACAAACCTCTGTTCCTCATCACAAAATGTGCCAGCAGAGCCACAAGTGTTGATTGCTTCAGCTAAAAATGAGCCATTTTGAAAACTCAAAGCCGCTGTGGGAAAAAGTTGCCTTCATAAGCTGGAATTTGAGCAAGTTAAGGATAATATAATTTTGAAAATTAATTCTTATACTCCTTCTCACTTTGATTTGTGTGAACACAAGGTCCTTCATATCTTACATGCAGCATTCATTGTCAGCATTCATTTCTCTCCTTTAACATTTGAACCATTACTGCCATTATTTCTAGACACTATTTCTCTAACATGACCTTTGATGTCATGAAACCTCGCTATGGGAAAATAAGGAAACAAATCTCTGGCCCACAGCCATAAAATCAAACCCAATAACCATTTTTTAAATATCAATTTTCACTTTTCCAACAAATTATATTTTTCATATCTCAGGATCTGTTAGGCCAGAGGAAGACTAAAATATATTGCCAAATATTCCAGGAAAAATGGTTATTGCCAGGTTAACATTTTGAATGAAATACCAATATAACTAATTAGGAATTAATTTTTATAAATTCAGAAAATATAAGATTTAGAGAAACAAGCAAACCTTAGCATCCTTTCTGATGAGGACTACACAGAATTGCTGAGGTTCTGACATCAACAAGCTTATCTGAAGAGTGGAGGCCTCAATAGAAAACCAATCTTCTTAATGGTAACAGTCCAGTATTAAGTACAACAAGATCCCATGTATTACTACTGTACAAATGCATGAATCAAAATACTACTGTTGTTATTATTATTATTAATAATAATATTATTATTACCATAATCCTTATCATCATTATTATTATTGCGCATATAATATAAAGCTCTCCCAAGTGTCAAAAATAATAAAATAGAAATGCTTCATAATTCCACTGTGAAAATCAGTAAAAACTACAAAATGTTATTTTCTAATGATGTAGAATGTTTCAGATCATATTCACAAACCATAACTTCATCAATATCCATAGGATAAATTCCCAAATCCCTTTTAGTATGAAACTTTCTTCTACACTGTGATAATACCTTGGTCTTTAGGTATCTGGGAACCCAATGCTGAGGAAAGGGCTGCTAGTGCTTCAGAGTCCCATGGGATGGTAATATGAATTGAGAAAAATAATGCGTGGTGAACAGTAAGGTTTGTGTCTTGTCAGGACACAGCCTCGTATTTCTTTGTTCTTCCTGCAACCAATGATGAATAAACATGGTATTATTGTTTGCAAAATCACCAAACATGGTAACACTGATATCAAGCAGTTGGCAGTCATGCTTTGGTTCCACATGAAGGGTCCTCTTTTCATGATCCATTTTTATTGTTCATGTTGTTTATGTCTCTGCCCTTGATAATGGATTGGAACTACATGATCTTTAAAGTCCCTTCCAATCCTAACCATCCTATGAATCAATAAGATTGCACAGCTCAGATTCTTTAGTGGTGGGGGAAGCACTGTCCTGCAGGTGTTCACCACTGCTAAGAATTAGCACCACATCTTTAAACACTCCTACAGGTGACAAAACTCCTCAACAGATCTGTGAAAACTAAACTGGCTGTGTATCAGGATGCTCTTTTGTTGCTTATCAAATATGCTCTAACATTTTTCCTTTGCAAGAAGAATTTCCCAGCTAGGAGCTGAATACTGTAATCACTGTCATAATTCATGAAAGTCACTTGCTTTGAAAATAACAAAAACGTTATCATAATTGCCAAAATGATGGTTCAGTAATCTAGGAATGCTTGTTATCTTGCTGGCTGTAAGTTGTGGACCTGGTCCAAAACACAGGAATATAAATGGGAGGCTTTTCATTGGCCTCAGCAAGTCTTGGATCAGGCCTTCCATCAAGATTAAGGAAAGAAACAGCCATTTCTGTAGTGCCGAGACAGGGTGCATGAATAAAGAACAAGTGCTAAGGTCAGTGAAGTGGTTCCTGGATGCCACGTGTGGAGTATAATAGCATCCAAAATGGTCCATCAACACAAGGAAAGTTATTATTCCAGGTATTACTAACTGGGTTTCACAGGCATCTCTACCATTCATTGGATGTGCATTCTGCTTTCTGGCAGCATTCTAAAGTTCATTTGATAGAATATTAAACTAATCATGATGAATGATAAGCCAGGGTTTATTACGTTCTGGTTAATTACAAAATCATATCTACCTAGTCTTATAGAAAGCATATTAGATGAATGCAACGTGTCTTCACTGAAGAGCCATGGAAGGAATGAACTAAAGAGAAAAGGCAGGAGGCAAATCACCTAAGTCAATGCAAAAATATTTAGGTGCACCCTTTTTGCTGTGAACCATAATAAAACTCCCCTCCCCTCAAATATCAGGTGAATGTACCTTTAAAAGTCTGAAACAGCCACTCATTTTTATACTGGCATTTGGTTTTATGACTGTATCTTAATTCAGGCATTTTCTGCACTGCTATTCTGCTGATTTATGACTGAACTGCTATTTATTTAGTGGAAAGGCATCCTATTAGGAAATGATTGTGTCCCACTCTGAAGGAATCAGCCGACAAATCACGCCAAAACCTTTCTTAGCGATTACTCGCTAACACTTACTAGTGAAATTAAAATTCATGAGAAAAGATTTTGATAACTGCTGAAGCAGCGGCTCGCATTTCCAGATGGCCTGCACAAAAGTGACATCCTATACCCCTCGTGATAATACAATGTGTTGGCAAGTGATTGTGGACGTTTGCTTATTTAATTAATAGAGGGTTGCACATCATTCAGTAGTAAAGCCTGTGTGCTCAGCTCCACCCAAAGTCATATGTGCTTCGAGTAGGGATTATGGAGGATTTAGGCTCCACTGTCAAAACCTGCATTCCCCAAAACCATATCAGCTGCCATCTACCACAGCAAAATCCACAATTTTCAACTGAGGGAGTAAGGTACTCTTCTGGCATCATGGATGGATAAAAGGAGTGGCAGACACTGCTGTGTTTTAAAGCACAGGAGGGGATGGACCCCACCAAAAAAGACAACAAAACCCAAAACCACCATCTGTGTGCTGGAACACGCATACTTCTGGGAAGAACCATCAGGTAGACAAATTTCTGTGCTTTGTTGCAGTCCAGCTGCACAGCCACTCCCTTTCAGGAGTGTAGTTTCCTTACATAAAAGCTTTTTGCCAGTTTCCACTAATGATCGTTGGAGTAGTTTGCAAGCTCCCATAGACACACCCTAGTGATTGGAGTAGACTTACAGACAACTTACAGAAGAAAGGAGAAAGTGTGATAAATTAGTGAGCAATGGGAGCAATACATGTGTTATGAGATAGTGAAGAAAAACCAGAGTGCATGTGCAGCTTCCATCATGGCTGTATCAACAGCATGTACATCCACACCTATTTTTGCCTAATAGATATCTTCTGTTCTCTGTTCTTTTCTTGGCTCTCCTACTTCACTCACATTTACTGCAGAGTTTGCTTTTAGTGAGTTTTATATGCTGGGATTTTCAAAGTGGCTTGAGGCTATTGACTTTCAATAGGATTTGGGTAACTAATTGCCTTTTCCTTTGTACTTTACAAATTCCAGACATAGCTCTTCTATGAGTTCATTTTAGTCTTTTATGACTGAATTTCCTGAAATGCTATATCCCTTCTGAAAGGGAAAAAAAAAAAAAAAAAAAAGAGAGCGAGAGAAATAGTGTCCCTGTCTCTTTATAATGTAAACGAAAGGAAATAGTTGTCCTTTTTCCTCTAAAGGTCCAAAGCCCTTGGTCTTTTATCTATTCAAGTTAAACAGTGTAGGCATCAAATGCATTAATTCAAGTCTGTTGAGCTCTTGATTACAGCCTGGCAGCTGTTGTGGGTGACAGAGATTTCCCCTGTAAACCCTTCTCAGTGCGTGCCATGCAGTGGTAGCTTAGACCCTGTTAAGAGGAGGTGAGAATGCTGAAAACACAACAAATAGCCTTGGTGCTTCCCATTCAGAAACATCATTTTCAGTCTTGCACACCAAGCCTGCATAAACTATGGCTGTCTGTCAGAGCTGACATGCAGCTTTGACCCCTGGCTGTCCAGAATACCTTGTCTTGTGTCTCACTGCTGGGCTTAGCTCTGTGTTAACAGCTGAAAGCAAAAGGCAAGGGATGGCCCATGCAAAACAGGAGCAAACCATGTGCTTAACACAGCAGTTAGGCCATAAACATTAAAGCAAAACCAAAAAGATATTTTGTAATGGTAGCAGAAGTCTGCCAAAGACATTCAGAAAAACAGGAATGCGCAGAAGGAGCAAACTGCAGCGTGAGATTTTGTGAATGCTTCCTCAGCAAGAGTGAGCCAGGCAGATACACAACTGAGAGAACTACATGTAGAAAACAAATTAGGAGAAACCAGTGCTAGTAGGTAATGGGTAAAATGCAGGGGGAGAGGGAGAAGCACTAGTCACTGGTTTGTCCTTTTTTCTATTTTTCTCTGTCTTTGCTGAGCGCATGGACTGTGCACTGGCTTCAGGCAACTCAGTGCCCTTCTCAGCAAGGGATGGGAATAACTCCACAAAGCAGGTGTGCTGTAAGCTGTTTTAAAAGTAATTTACACACAAGGAGATTTCACTGCAAATGGAAAAGTAGGAATAGAAAAGCAAATAGAATATTCTCTAGCAGCCTTTTTTGTTCAACACAAAAGTGCTGTGTGACTGTCAGAAGAAGCATTAGGACAAAGACATCTCTGTTAGAGACTAAAAATTGTTTAAAATTCAAAAATTTTATTCACCTTCAAAAAAGGTGCTAAATGGACTTAGCGGTTTGTTGAGGTCATACTAGCTTTTGGAGGACATTTGCCTAAAGAAAGAAGCTCCAGAGCCTCCAAGATGATTTTGTGTCAGCACACCTTGTGTCAGTTGTTTTTACCTTCCAAACCATCTCCAGACTCATGAACCTGCAGGAAGGCTACTGTACCTGAACCTGTGCCTAAAAAAGGGTATTATCTCTCCTAAAATCCAGCTACAGTGTCAATACCACTAAAGGATGGGTATGAGCTGTTTCTAGATAAGTAAATACAGATGTCAATACTAGCTCCATTTCACTTCCAGGATCCCCTGAGTAATGTGTCTCAGGATAACTCCTCATAAGATTTGGAGTCATGGTTGCTGCTTCTCAGCTTCCCCAGGCACAAAATGTGACTCCTGCTGATTGAGCTATCAAAGCTACTGCTTTAGAGTCTCATGCTTTCAAACTACTGTGACACATATTCAGGAAATCATCTTTATCCAGCAAGGTGTGGTAGCCCTTTCTGACCATGTACTTCTTTATTGCAGGTTTCAAGGCATGTATCTTCAGTAGAACTCCATAGTCTGAAATAAAGAGCCAGATTTTTATCTGCTGGGTTATCACAGGTTTGGAGTTCCCACAACTTAAACCAGGAAAATAAGTTAAATACATACTGCTTGGCATTTTACAGACTGAATTCTCCAGGGCAATAGAAGACCATCTAGGAAAAAAAAAATTTAAAAAACCTCCAACAAGATACCAGTTAGAAGATAAAAGCCCAGGTGTTGCACCTTGCATTTGGACTTGTTGAATTTCATTAGGTTCTCGCTGGCCCAGTTGTCAAGAGTGTCCATCAGACCCCATAGACTTGTGGCTATTCAGGTTCACCAGGTGGTCTCAAACCTGGTCTTTGCTTACAGTGGGAGGGACTTCTGTCCCCTAACACCCACCTAGGAGCTCAGGGGCTCAGAGATGTGGGAAGCCTGACTGCCAGTGAAAACTGGGGCAAAGAACCTCAGTCTTCTACATATCAGTTGTCACTAGCTCTCCCTTCTCATTTATCTCCTTAGCACAACACAGAGGCTGGATAACTGCTAGGTTAAACTTATTCCTGAATCAGAGTCTGTTTAGTACCCAGGAAAGGACCTGTAGTTTCTGCTAAGTGAACTGCAGACAAATTGATTGCAAAAAGAATAGCAAAATCAGATACGCAATGTATGGCAGATTTCACCTTGATATCATTCATGTTGGGAAGAAATAGTCAGAGATAAGAGACACAACCACGAAATAGTTTTCTACAAACAAATATCCCCAGGTCATAAAGCTCACCTTCATCAATTTGGCACAATCTAATTACATTATTAAGGATTTTTCTTGCAAATCATTGTATAATTAGGCAAATTTGAGTAGTTAAGTCAGCAATTACCAACACAACTGTATTCATAAGTTGCAACTTAATTGTTTTATTGAGTGTCATTGCTCTGTATTTGGGAAACTATCACATTTCAGGTAATTGTACCATGCCAGCATGACAGAAATCTAATAGCACATATAAGCACATTCCTGGGGTTTTTTGCAATATTGTAATGAGCTATGAGACTAGAAAGAGCTGATAACCGTTTCTTGGTTTGTGCTTATGTATTGCCATTCCATACAATGTAAAAGTAATTCAGGCTGTTAACGATAAGCCCAAGCAACTGAGACAGAAGAAACTTCCCTCCTTCATCCCCATCTCCTCTGTTTCAGTAGCTTAGAGCATCTCTTTCTGGAGGTTCATGTCTCCTCATCCCCATGACAGCCTGGGGCAGAAAAAACACCTCTACTAGCACTCACACCAGGTCCAGTGGCTAGAGGCTGGTCCATGTTGGACTGCACCACTGCAGAGCAAATTTTGCCAGGAAGGCTGTCAGGGAGCTTTTGAGTCACTCCATTATCAGCTCTGGAGTCAGCCCAGACTGTTTCCACAGATGTGCCAGATGTGCTGAGATGTGATGCATGGAAAAAGGAGGCTTAGCAAAGTCACTTTCTCTGCAAAACCACATTTTATTGCTTCCCAATCATTTAAATGTTACTATCTGGCTTCTCAGGTGAAATGGTTTTGTAAGACCCCTACTATAAGGAGGAGAGCACAGTATTTTTTGTCATGAGTAAACAGTTGGATTTATCTCAGGATGAGTTTCTGAGGAAGGCACTGTAAAGACATCCTAGTACTCTTGTGGAATAGGGAAATTTTTCTCCACATCACTGAGTTTCAGCACACCAGAACAACAGAGGATATTGGAAACTTTTTGTGTTTGAAAGTGTCAAGACAGGAGGGACACTTATATATAGTCCCTGTTAAAGAGGACTCAACTATATTTCACATATGAGGCTCAATCCTTAAGATGCATATGAAGGTAAGAAATTATTTCTACAGGGGGAAAAAATGAGCTTCAGAGGCTGAACTTATTTAGGGCCAAGGCTGAGGGTAGGACCAAGCCCAAGCCTTGAGTCACAAGTCTCAGTCCCATGACTTTCTTAAAAAAAAATAGTTTCATCAAAATAAAATAAGTAGTTATTTCCCCTCCATTCAAAAATGCTCTGTGGGAACAATTCTTTTCCCTTGCCAACAGAACTATTCAGATGTGACCAAAAGTCAAACCATCTCAATAATGTGAATTGCTTTAGGTTACTTGTTTCTATCTTTCTCTCTGCTTTGCCTCTTGGTTGATGTCTGCCTGACCTCTTGCAACTTGATTTCAAATAGAAATTCTAGCAGTGCCCCATAGAGGCCAATTTAACTTGAAGATTGCAGGAGACAGAGAGGATAAAGTTAATAAAATTGTTAGACTGCAAATAGCCACTTGATGTTATTTAATGTTTCTTCTGTTCAAAAAGGTCACAAGGATCATCTTCCAGTTCTCTTATGAGGAAAATCCGGCATTAAGGGAAGGAACATTTGTGTCAAGCTCACTTCACTGCTGAAGTGCAGAAAAGATACAGAAAATTGCTATCACTGGCTAATGACTGCATCATATTTTGTTGAACTGTGGCTAAAAATAGATGGATTAATAAAATACTCCTAATAAGAATTAAAATGTAAAGAAAGTTCTAATTCCTTTCCCTCTTCAAAAAGGCAAGGAATAAGAAGGTGTCACCTGGCAAATAATCACCACACAGCTGCTACTTCATTCCCCACCACGTGTGGTGGAGGAAAGGATCAGAAGGGTAAAACAAAAAACTTGTGGCTTGAGATAGAGATACTTTAATAGGTAGAGCAAAAGCTGTGCATGTAAGCAATATATAACAAATTCCTTCAGTATTTCCCAAGTGCTTAGCCATCCCTAGAAGACCAGGGGTCAATTTTCAGCACAAATCCCAAACAAGCTACTATCCCACACAAGCTACTATGGAGAAATTCAACTCTTTAATCTAAAAGTAACATTTCTATTTATAAAAAGTAAAAAAAAAAATAAGCTTGACTTCCATACCCACTTTTTCATTCTGGGGCTGTAGTTTTTAAAGTATCTTCCACCATATAATGAATTTCTACATGGTAACAAAGTGTGATTGCATCTTTCAACCCAAGGGCAAATCAAAGTCCAAAGGTGTTTCATCTTCAAGACACTTAACATGAAAATAATCTGATTGAACTCTAAATTAGGAAAAATTACATTACACATACATGCTTTGTGCATTTCTGACCCTACCCAAAATTTTTGATCTTCATATGCCTGCTACTTACCCAAAATTACACATTGTCTTTATGCCAAAAAGCATTTCCATTAAAAGTCTGGAACTTCTATTATAGATATGCCACCTTTGTGTCTGCAGGCTGAAATTAAAGTTATTTAAAGTGGCTGAAAAATATGACACGAAATTTTACAAGCAATCAGAGGCTGGTAGGAGGTGTAAATTAGAAAGATTATGACACAAATCACTGTAAATTCTTGTGCTAACCAATTACTGGCATACAAAGTATAATTTTTTTTCTGTAGTACCGTCTGCAGAACAGTATCAATGGCTCGGCAAAAATTTATGCGCTAGAGAAAGGATTGCAAAGATAATTGGAGAGAGAGAGAAATATTAATTGCCTACAAAGTCCTCATCTGTTATGATATGGATACAAATTTGGTCCATGATCAGCTGCCACTGAAAGATATTGTCAGGTTAGTAATGTTCATAGATATTGTAGTCTCCAGTTTATTGCCTAGAAGTCATTAATTAATACATCTGCTTTGGAAATCTGAAGAAAAGGGATGAAAAATGGAACTGGAAGTCAGGGACTACTTGGCTACTCTAAACAGGTTCAAATCATACAGATATTAAAGAAATACTTTGAGAGTGATTTATAAGTATTTCAAGGCTGCCACTAGACCCATTTGACATCCATCACTGCCATTTTCTGATGAGAATTTGATATTTGTATTTGTCTAATGAAGTGTAATGCAGCTTTGAGAACCAAAAGATCATCTTCACCTTCATTATGCAGCAGCATCTAAAATGGACTTTCTTCTCTGAGGACATTTATGGTTCCATTTTTCATTGCCATCAGTACCCATCCCTCAGACTTCTTCCAAGGATGGAGCTCTGATTGTAACTCTCATCTAAATAGGTCACAATAGCAATCTGTTGTTCTTACTTCAGGAATTGTGAGTTTGTTCTGAAATGAAAATTCTGCTAATTTGCAGAAATACTTAAATTATGATAATCCTCTTGACAATTGTTTACTGAACCAGGAAAGATAATTACATCATCATGTGTATTCACAGTTCTCCTTTTAATAAAATTTGGAAATTGTACAAAGCCTAAGAAAGGTAACAAGGGATATTGAAACTACAGAGCAGTTCTCAAGCAAGGAATGACCAACTGAGCAGACTAAATTTCTCCACCCTGGGTAAGAGACAGCTGAAGAAATGTTGGACACAAAACTGTAAATAACATACAGAGGATAGAGAGGGATTGATTATTCACTGTCTTCCAGTATAAGCATCAAGAGTATCAAATGAGGACAGCATAGCCACAAACTAGAGGAGGTGGTTCTTCAGGCAATGGGTGGTAGAATTACCTGCTCAACATCCTTCCAAAGGACCTTGTTTCTGAAAGAGGTTGTCAGAAGTACAAGGATAGACAGAAGGAAAGGCTTGGAAGAAAGAACCATGAAGAGCTTTCTAAACAGACAAACTGTGTCAGGAAAAGCCCT
Source organism: Cichladusa arquata (assembly GCA_026413545.1). Classification (NCBI taxonomy): domain Eukaryota; kingdom Metazoa; phylum Chordata; class Aves; order Passeriformes; family Muscicapidae; genus Cichladusa; species Cichladusa arquata. The sequence continues at coordinate 15,252,361 of JAOTQP010001652.1, forward strand.
GCTCTGCATGTGGTCCAAGAGCAGGAAAGTGTCATACGTCCTTGCTGGCAATAGGAAATGGCACTAGATTGGACCTGTGAGCAGAACTAGTACAGCTGTGCTTATCAATGTTTTCCATGTTCCATTTCTCTATATACATTTCTGTCCATATAGTTACACTCAATCATTTTGGAGAGCTCAAAAAGCCCCTCCTTCAAAAAAGCTATGAGCAATAATCTTTCCCATGTTTCAATTTAAGCTGTTTTGCTTACCCCTCTCAGAAAGAGTGTCACAGCAAGGAGATTCCTGTGTCCTAAGACCTCCTGGACACATGTTAACTCTTTAATACCATTTATAGAATAAATACATTATTTTTATTTAGGATGTTGATCCCCTAAGCATTTTGTTCTTTGGAGATTGTTCCTTTCAACTGAAGTAGAGTGGGGGAATAACCCTGTCTGAGGAGATAAAAGGCAATCATTTTTTTGTCCCTCACTAGAGGATGGTATGAATAAAAGTTATATAATACTAACTGGTTGTTACTATTATTATTATTATTATCAAGTGTGCTCAGATTTTACCTCAGGCACTTTTCAGAGACTCATTTCTGTCACATTTTGCCAGGTTAACAAGGCACAATTAGTATAATTCTACAGTAGTACAGTTTTTTCCAGATCTAGAAGCTTGAGTTAGTGCAAGAACACAATGGGGGAATCTTTTGTTGGAGTAGATGGATGCCATTAGCTCCTAAATTTCAATGTTCTTGTAGAACATGCCCAGCATCTAGTTCCTAATGAGATATGCAATGCTTAACCTGAGTTCTAAACACAGTGTCAGGAGGGCAACTAGATGTGTAAGAATAAATATTGTCATGGAAGATTGTCCTGTCAGTCACAAATTTCTTCACATGCTTTTTGATCATGACCCCTCTCCTTACATATCCAGCTTTAATCAGCTGTAAAGGCTAATTAACCTCTACATGTTTTGAAGAATAAAGGGAGTTTAAAATAGCACCTGTGCCAGTGCTGTCAGACACAGGTTCCCTGCTTAAAACTGAGTTACTCCTGTTGAAGAAGGAGATAGCAGGAAAAAAAAAAAACCAACAAAACACAGACAGAAAGAGCTCTAAACCATGTATTGGACAGAAAATCCCCCTGTTCCAAAGTGCAGTGGTTACCAGGTGTAAAGGGGTTACAGAGGTTAATGGTAATGGGATCTAATAAATGTGATCTCCTGTCCACCCTCTGATGAACAGAAAAGGAGCAGTGGAGCAGTTGAAAGGAGTAGCAGGATCTTGGCTTTTATGGAAGTTTGAGTGATTTATGAAATCATCTTGTGGAACAAAGAAGTCACATGTGGAACACAAGATGAGGTTTTCATTGTGACAAATGGGATTAAACTGCTGCAGGACAGACCTTTGCAGGCATAAGTGTTGGTGCTGTTAAACTCTACTGACAAATATGCGGAGTCTTTTAATGTGTTGCTTTATAATTTTCTTTGTTATTTCTTAATTTGCCACTCACAACTTCAGAATTCATTTTGGGAAAAAAATTTGCAGCCATGATAACTCCTCATTTTATCAAGGTGTTCATCCTTGACAATTTACCCTGAGCTCCTGGAGTCATGCAATTAACTGAAGATTTTTTTTGTTTATTTGTTTCCAATATAGTTTGTTTTGTAATCTGGTGACAGGAAACCTGACAAACCCACTGCCACCAAAATAATCCCACTACACTCTGAAAATTGGCATAGAGAGACAATAGTGTTCCTGAGTACTACTATCCAAAACCAGGAAGCATGGAAGTTCCTTGTATAAAATGTCATCCGTACTTACATATCCTTACATATTGAAGTACCTAACCTATCATTTCCTAAACATATCACATGAATGAAGCTGCACTCAAGGTTTCTGCAGGAACAATTACAGATGTCTTTTTTTCCTGAAACCTACACACAGTATTTGCAATGAAGATTCCTTTCTGTGAACAGAAATTTAGAAGAAAACCAGTGTGCCACCAGTTGTCATGGTGCCAGGATTTGACAGCTACAGCTGATACAGCATAGTATCACTTTCAAGCCAAAGTTTTTGTAGAGATGGAAGAGTCTTCAATCAGGAAACCTGATGAATTGATTCCATTGTGATACGTGGGCAGAGAGTGAAAGCAGAAATACCAGCCATTACTGAAATGAGATTGTGGTGCTAGAGGAGATGAGGTGGAAGGGAAGAGCAGTAAAATCAGGGAAGTTAGAAAAAGGATGGGATGAGTGGGAAAAGAGAAGGAAGGACAGGACAGAAAGTGTTTGCTCAAAAAGATACAGGAAAAGACCAGAGGGAAAATAATAAAAATAAACTGATGAAGAAAACCATGAGAATGAGGAGAAGGTAAACAGAAAAACAGAAGAAGAGTTTACATGAGCACTATTTTTTAAATTTACAATTGATCAGAGTTGACTGAAATGATCAGTTATTTACAGTGGGAAATCAGGAGTTTTCTGGTTTTGTTTGGAGGATGGTAGGGGATTTTTTTTTCTGTAAGGGAGTAGAAGCCACACGAGTATCTTTTAAAGTAGGAGTATACAAGTTGTTTAATCACATCTATTTCATAATAAAAATAAGCTTGGTCTTTCTCAAAGCAAAAAGATAAAGACACGCTAATTATCCTTAATTACAAACACGCAAAACAAATCTAAGACTAATTCACATGTATGTGTTCAGTGGGGCTCTAAATTAGGGCTATATCCATCCAGGTGCTTCCATGTTTCAAACAACACAACCCAGTTCTGGCATTTCAAACAGTAATGTGCCCAGTGAAATTAAATTACCCATTGATAAACGTGGATCCAGGTACTCATTTGATGGAGCAGCATCAGAATTGTCAGCTGGGACTCTGTGTCCCCTCTAGCAAGTCAGCCCTGGCTCATGAGGTACCACTGGCAAGTGTGGCTGCTGGTCCTCACCATTTGCCTCAGGCCAGTGGCCATGGAAATGTGATGAAGATCACTGCAAAGGAGGATATGCTTCCCCTGGGAAATGTGTAGATTCAGGGGAAATCAAAGTCCATCCAAAGTGGGATACACTGAGGGACAGTGGTCAAAAACATTCTCAGCAGAGAGCCAAGCTGATTTCCAGTGAGGCATCTGGATAAGGAAGGGTTTGTGAAGCACATGGGCTTGATTCCTAAAGGAGCTTGAAAGGTAATAAAAAGAGTCATAAGGGGCTGAAAACTATTGCAGTCTAAGCTGAGGCACTCTCCCTGCATAAATTAGAATAAAGGTCAGGCTTGCTTTATCAAACTCTTGAGACATGTACAAATCAACTTGACAGCATTTATCTCTATTATAATTTATGTTCTGATATTAAAAGTAAGAAGGCTAAGTACACAAACAAATAAACAAACAAACAAGCTACTCCCAAAAACCAAAAAATGCAACAGAAAAAGAAGGGCTTCCAAATAGAAAATTGGAGAAAGGTTTTTCCAGGAGATAGGTCACCATGGAAAACTGATTTAATAAATGAACTTAACACACATGCTTTGTTTTAAAGCATAAATTTATTCCATATTCATCAGAGAATTTAAATCTGCATTAGGCAGTGATTCAACAGAATCAAGGTGTACATACAAGATTAAACATGGGTTCAAATGCTTTGCTGAATCAGGGCACAGTTTAGGTATCAAGGAACTGTAATTCTGCTCTCTCTGCACTTGCTAAATTTGATAGTGATGTGCAGGTTATACCCTTTCCATGCCTCTCAAATTATCATCTGAGGGAGTACCACAGTATGACTCCGACATACAGAGAACTAATGAATACTTCATGAGACTCAGTTATTATTTAATCACAGCTCCTTTATGAGCTGGTGGAATTTGTGTTGATACGAAGGCAAAATAGCACAGCACTGAAATGTAATAGTGAAAACAAAGCTAAATGTAAACTAAGTTACTATTAAAAGTAGGAGAAGCACAGGAGAGAAATAAAAAGTAATGATTGAAAACACAGATATTTGAAAGATTTCATCGAAAAGACCAGTGTAAAAGAAGAGACAAAGTACTCAGTTCTATGGTATGACACTGCAATTCATTCCTATTTAAAGGATCAACTTTTTCCTCAATATCCCATTAAATAATATGAGAGTCAGGGCTAAACTAATCTACAAGTAGAATGCATAAAAAATATAAGCATTTAAAAACCTGGCCTAAATTGCCAAATTTTTAAAATAAACTTATTTTTTTCTCCAAGAATATGTGCAGCAGAATGGAAACTATGAGTAGTCAAAAATGAAATATTTTCTTTTATCTACTAAATTACTGCCACCAAAGTTAACAGCCCAATCAAGATTATTAACTCTAAAGTTAACAGCTTTAATAGTTTTGTTACTTAGATTAATTGTATCTGAGATTTCTTTTTCCAAACCATTATTATTATGCCCATTTTGTGTAGAACGAATCACTATTCCAGATTTCATAACACCCATGTGCCAAGTCCCAATTCTCTGTGCTCATACTGCATTATTTATACTGTTGTAATAAGGCCTGATCTAAAGCTCTTTGAAGTAAATGAAAAGACTCCCACTGACTTCAAAGGACTTTCTATTAGGCCCAGAGAATTTTCTTTTCAGGGCTTTTGTACTTGATAATATCTGATACAGTAAAATTTGTGCCTCCTCTCTCCCCTTCACCCTCACACTGATGTTACTTTCTATGTTTATGGGCTACTTATTATCTGGACTTCTGTTTGTTTGTTTGTTTTATACAAGGATAATTTTTAATGAAGAATAACATTTTAAAAGCAAAAGATTGAAAACTT
>JAOTQP010001652.1:15257232-15269249 GCA_026413545.1 Cichladusa arquata
TTTACTCAGTATTTTAGTATTTCTTTTTCCTGCAGGTTTCATTTGGATTTTTGAATATCCAAGTGAAAGTATTTTCCTCAAACCATATTTCTACTAATTAGTTTTCAGTGAGTGCCAAAGATAATTATTAGCCATAAAAGTCCAACTGCTGATAATTTCAGAGGAAAACAAACTTTTGCAATTCTTAGAAATCATTGCCCCTATTAATCTTATTGCTTATGATAAATATTTTGAAAGAGGAGTCTTTGGACTTGCTCAAACTCCTGTGTATCATGACTGTGTTTCATAAATTTTATGTTTCACAGTAAGCCCACCTTTGTTTGAGATCTTTGGGATGCATAGCCCTCTGCCTCTTCCTTCTCTTCTTCTAAATTAAAGTACTGGATTCACAGTTTCCACCTTATCTCTCTTTTGTCTTTTGTGCAGTAGTATGTGATGTTAGCAAGAGCATCTTACTTCCTCTTTTTACACAGTTAGGCCCTCCAAAATAATTTGGAGGGGGTTTTTTACCGTGCAGTATACATGTAGTCTTCATTACATTTTCATTACTTTTCATTCCTTAGAGGATATAATTTTTGATTAGCATTTTTTAGGCCAGCAGCTTCTGGGGGATGTATTTTCTCTCTTACATACAAAATTCTGAGAAAAAGCAAATCAGTTCTTTTAAGATCAGCAACAAATAACTATGTGATGAATAATGACGCTGTGTGGTTTGTTTTCTTTTACTTCCACTAGATAAACACCTGAATGCCCTGATATTTAGATCAGTGTGCTGCAGTTTAAAGGGTGTGAACCAAAGTGTACTGAAATCTATAGAAATCTTTCAATTGATCAAAACAGACTTTTGGTCTGAATTTACACATAAAATAAATTAATTTCACTTACCATCAATCTGATATTATAGATTAATTTCTCTAATGGGGAAACTGTGAGCTAACTATTTCAGTTTGCATTTGTTAAAAGATTTATGTGTCATTTATAATGAAACTGTAAGTACAAGGCATTTGTAACAGAAAATGCAAGTCAAGAAAGAGATGTAAGTACTTCACAGACCCTCTTTGGAAGGTAGATGTCTCTGGCAGTAGGCAATGTCATGCAGATCAAATGGCACAAGGACCTCAGCTTAGCTCCACTCCCATGCTAAAGGCAATGTCAGATAAAAGGCACTCTTCACAGTCCTTGCAAAATAATGCTGAGCACAGCAAGCTCCTTAAACAGAGAAAGCAGAGGAGTGGAAATACAGTTATACAAGGACTCAACAACTCCACATGCTGCAGTTCCATCCTGGAATTAACTAGAGCCCTCCTTTCTCGTGGCCATAGAACCTCACAAGTAGTGGCTTTCAGCCAGCATGGTGCCTCCTTAACTTGAAAGGCAAATGACAAGTAAATACTGTTTCCAAACTGTTCCTGCAGCACCAGCTGAAGCTGGAAACCATCTCTGATGAACAGACAACATTCTAGTCATCTGGCTGGACTGACATCAGCTGATTCAATACCTTCAGATTTGAAAATGACAGAAGTTTCAGTTCAGTTTGTGCCCATTGCCTCTTGTCCTGTCACTGGATAACTCTAAGTCTCGTCCCATCTTCCTTAGCCCTCTCTATCAGGTATTTATACATCTGTCATATTCCATCACATCCTGTCCCTTCTTTGAACAACAAAGCCCAAAACTAGAACAGCATTTAAACTGGGGCCTTGCTGCTGCCAAGAAGAATGGAAGACTTATTGAGAATACTTTTCATATGAAAACCCTTCGTGGGAGCACCAGATGTGTCCTGCTAATAGAACAAGGATTCTAAGCCTTCAAAGAGGATGAGCAATGATCTGTTGCTCTGGCTCGTGAGGGAGCTATGATATCAGCATGCACCCATATTTTCACACCTCTACATGATGAGGAGGGTGTCAGTTTTCTGAAAATGCTTGGAATTTGAGTGGAAGTTGCTTCTGAAGCACCATGAATCACTTCTTTTTAAGATGAGCAATCTTTCATCCCCCAGAATGTTATAATGAGATGCATCTCAGTCAGTGCAGAAATATAGGTTAGCCATCACAGACATCTTCATCCTTCCTGAAGGAAGAAATATGTTCATTTTAAGCCCAGTTCACCAATCCCTAGGTAGACTAGGAAGATCAGCAGCAGAATGCCCAGCAGCACAAAATATGTCACACATACTGCAAGACTCCAAGTACATGCAAAAAATCATTGTGGGTACCAGTGGTTAAAACAGATCAGAGCTGGAGTGGGCACTGCCTTGTCTGATTGGTGGTTTTCTAAGATGAAACTGTGATGATACTTCAAGCCCTTCTGCAATGACACATGAAGATGAGAACATTCATAAGAACAACCTTGTTTATGTGCATGTACCCACCCACAGACAACCTTGTCTGTGGGTGGGTACATACATACATGGAGAATATATAAATTCCTTTTTCTTTTTTTTTCTTTTTTTTTTTTTTTTAATTCTCAGATCCATCTAATTTGAGGGTGTTTTCTAGCCCAATTTTAGATAAATGGAAGAACAATAGCTATAACACAAGTGATCCTCTCAGTAGTCATGAAAGTGACTCCAGGAAGAGTTTTCTGTGTCCCACTGAAAATAACTTCACCTTTCTCATCTTGACCCACAAATTTTCCTCTTCAAGTTCTTTTCAATGCCATCATGATTGTGTCTTTGTATCATCATGCACTGCAGTTTTTACAGTACAACCTTGCAAGACACACAGAAAGTAAGTCTCCCAGGAACAGGATGAAGAAGAGATGCTCTGATTTGCATGTAATGAGCAGAAAGTTTGACACTTGCAGAGAGTGTCAAAATGAAATACTGCTTGTCCAAGTAAAATAGTTCTTCTCTTTCACCCTGGCTGTGAAGAGGAAAGGTTGATCCCATTGTCTCCCATCATAGGAGAGTGACAGTTTAAGATCTCTTGAGGAACCTGAAGTTCATGGGATCCTGGGTGCCAGGGCTCTGAGGGAACAGGGTTATATAGTTGCCAAAACACTCTCCCTCATATTTGAAAAGTCACAGCAGTCAGGCAAAGTCCCTGGTGAATCTCCATTCACCGGGTAAAAACCTCCCACTCATTTTTTCAAAAAAGTGAAAAAGAACTACCAGCCTCTCAGCCTTGCCTCTGTGCTTAGTAAGACCATGGAACAGATCATCCTGGAACATGAGTTGAAACATGGAAGACAGGAAGGTGATCAGAAAAAGCCAACAGGGCCTCACAAAGAGCAAATGGTGCCTGACAGTGTAATGACAGCATCAGTGGGCAGGGGAGGAGCCATGAATGCCATCTACCTGGACTTCTGTAAGGCCTTTGACACGGCAATCCACAACAATCCTACGTCCAAACTGGAGAGATACGGTTTGATGGATGGCCTGTTAGATGGATAAGGACTTGGCTGGAAGGCTGCATCCAAAGAGTTACAGCCAACTGCTCAATGTACTGGTGGAAACCAGATATAGGCAGAGCTCCTCAAGGGTCCATACTGGGAGCAGTGCTATTTGATATGTTCATCTCCAACACAGATAACGAGACTGAGGACATCCTTGGCAAGTTTGCAGGTGACAAGCTGTGTGGTAGAGTTGATTCAATACAGAGAAGGGGCATTCAGAGGGACTTTAAAAGGCTTGAGTTGGGCCCACGTGAACCTCATGAAGTCCAACAACACCAGGTGCAAGGCCAGGTTGGATGGGGCTATGAGCAAGCTGGTGTAGTGGGAACGTGTTCCTGGCCATTGCAGGGAGTTTGGAAATAGAAGGTATTTCAGTGTCCCTTCCATTCCAACCCATTTTATGATTCTATATGCACAAGTTTGATCTGGCCCATGTTTTGATTTATTTCCTTTGGGAAAACTCCTACCTTCTGTTTACCCTCATGTATCTTAAAGAACAGGATTTTTAATGAGGAGAATAAAATTGACATATTTGTGTTCCAGTAACCAATCCTCCTCCACAGTTGAGATGGGGACAGTATTTAAATGACTTTTCTGCATCAATAATTTGGATTTCTGTAGCAGAAAATTAATTTGTCTCTTCTCTGTTGAAAATAACTAAATGCATATTCCTGCATCCCAGCTGGACCAGCAGCAGAGAAAGAAGCAACAACACACCTAGATGAAGAAATAGGATACAAAGCTCTTCCAAAAGACAATTATATTTTCATCAGATCCTAATGTGTATTTCCCTGTTGTGTTAAACACAATACAAGCAAATCTTGGAAGACAAAGAAACAGAAATTGTAATGAGCAAAAATAATTATTATATTAATGCAACACAGGACAGCACAGTGCAAGTAAACAACAGAAGTCGTGTAGCTTTTCATCTGACCCCTGCAAGAATATCTCCTTTCCTCTCACTTTTCATATTCTTATGTAAATATCTGCTGCTGATCAGCAGCACCCAGGATGAGGAGGAGAATACTGGCCTAGATAGGCCTTCTATTGTGAGCCACTCTCATATTTAGCAAGGCCATGTCCATCCTCAGGTGCAGAGTCATGGCCATACGAATGCTCTTAGAGCCATTGCAAACAAGTTCAGTTCTCTTTGAACCATGAACTACCATCATAGAAATATTCATAAAAATCTTCCTGCTCCCTTCCCCATACCAGTCCTACAGTCCAACTTCTGTTTCCAAAAATAAAAGAAAAGAGAAATCACAGTTATACTGGCAAAATTTCCACCTGAATCTTTTTACCTGAGTATTGAATTGCATTTTCAGAGCAGAACCTGTACTCGCAGATGTCTATCTTGTGATTACAGTCAGAACATAAACTTAAAGCCACACTGCTTGGCATTTCTTATTCAAAGCCTGGGTACAAAGCTACAGGTGCTGATGCCAGTGGCACATAATTTGCTCCTGCAGTGATATTGCCTGATTAGCCATCTGCTACTGCATCAAGAATTTTGTTACCTTCAGTTTAACCATGTCATGTTTTCAGCTGATCTGCATTTTGGTTCATGAAGGATCATTGCAGCAAAAGCACTAGTGGTTTATAAAGCTGGTAAAAACAGTGATAATTGTAGCAGGAAACAAAAAATGCAAATGAAAACATTTCCTTGTTGTCTGCTCTCTGAAAATGACAATACATTTAAAGGTGAACACTTCCTATCATCTCTACTTATATAGACATCACTACTTGGAAAGGGGTACTTGAGGTTTCTGTAAAAATTAAGCAAGTTCAGGCACTGAGGAAGGAATTAATTTGCTTCTGATGATATTCAAAAACAAGGGCAGAATTCAGACTAGCACACAACTAGACACCTCATGACAGGGAGGTATAGCACAGCCACAAGGAGCCTAAAGAAATCAAGAAAAACTGTCCTGCCAAAGGAACAAGAATATGAATGTCCACATCAGAGTGAAGGCAACCATTTTCTTTCTAGTTTCATCCACCCCTACAGCCCTTGCTTGCCTGTAAATTTACTTATATTGTTGAACATATTTGTTTCAAACCATCTGCTTAAGAGCAGGGGCTAATGGAAAATAGGAATGGCCTTGGAACAATTAATGGAAGGCAAGTGCCAATAAACAAGAAAAGATTGAGGAGCCAGATGGCTGGTGTCGACGCTGACTTAGAGCTACAGAAACTTGCCTGACTTTCCCTGCAGAGAGAAGTGATTAGCTCTGGTGGAACTAGATTGTCAAATGTTCTCTCATAGCCTGTGTGTGTCAGAGGGGAGAGAGAAGACCTGTGTAGCTCGCCCTAGTTTTAAGGCCTGTTGTGTATTTTCAGAGCTCAGCAGAAAGTCACAGACTGATTTTCACAAGGTGGGTGAGCAGAACACTGAGCAGACCATGCAGTGCTCAGAAGAAAGCAAACCACCATCATCATCACAATTTGCTCATATTTACCCCACAGTCTTCTTAAGATATGGGCCATTGCAGAGTGGTACAGAAGTTGGCTGCTCTCAATTTTGACTAGCTGAAAATTCAGACTTTTTATTAGAATAGATCCTTATGTGGACACCAATTGAAACCTTTTGTGAGAAGCTGAGTTGTATTTCCTTGCAGGGAGAAAATCCCTTGATGTTTTCGGTCCTTTTGGTAGAGCAAATACAGAATAACAACAAATCCCATCACACAAAATCACACATATTTCTCTGCAAGTTAGAACTTCCTTTTACTTTCCTTTTATTTTTTTATCAGATTCCCAAATGCCCTTCCTCAGGTCAAAACCAAGGAAAACAGATCCATAACAGAGATAGCTCAGACAACAGAATTTATCTCCCAGCATGGGTATTGAGGCACCAGAAATCCAAACTGTTGCTATTACACACTCAAGGAGATCCTGTTTGCCCATATGTTTCAATATGAACATTTATTCTTCTACTCATAAGATTCTGTCTGAATCTTAAATGCTATTTATCATTCTGCAGGGTCTATGACTGAAAGGCTGAATATAGCCTACAGATCCAATAAATCTTTTGGGAAAGAATTTTAACTGCTTAAGAAATTTAATATAAATACAGAAGGATATATTTTTTCATATTTGTAATGAAATTAAGAATTCACTAAAAGAAATTTTCTTACCTGGCAAGAACAATCTAAGCTATTAATGTGTCACAGAATGTGTTAAGATACAAATTAGGATTCCTGTGCAAGAAGCTTGACTTTTACACATTTGTGTTCATGGATTTTAAAGTGATACTAGAATCAGCTTGTTAGACTATGACAGAGTTTCCATCTGGGTTTCAAGCACAACCATTTCTAGAATGAAAAATATGTACTTGAGAAAGAAATATAAGGAGCAAAATAAAAATAAGTAAGATATTTTTATTTCCAGCAGAGAAGAAAAACAGGAAAACATTGATTTTTTTTTTCTTCCAGTAATGCAAACATTAATATTACAGAAGTGACAAGAAGGTAGTCACTTTTCCCATGGGTAAGAAGGAAGCAGGAACAGAGGAAGGAGCCCAGATGAAACAAATTAATAAACATCTCTAGTACATGGAATAGAAGCTACTTTAAACTACTGGGATATTTAAAGAAGTATGTCTTCATGGGGAAGGGAATCCATTTTTCTCCCATGTTTGACCATCTAATTGAAATGTCAGCAGGTTAAATAGATAGAAAAGTAGAGAAAATAGGAATCTACCAGATGGTGCTCTAAGTGTTGGTCCTCCTAAAATTTGAGTAAATTATTAATGTACTCTTGTCATAGCAAAGGGCCACTGGAAGTGGAACTGGAAGTGCATGCTCTGGGTGTCCTTGTGTTCCATGAACAAAAGCATTTTCATTTGGCATGCGATTTTTAGTCACCTGATTTTGTTCCCTAGCAGTGATCAGCAGCTACCCTTGTGGGAAGCTGAGCATATGCACTTGGAGTACCTGAATATTTTTGCCTCTATAGTGGTACTCATGCCATAGCAGGGATCATGAGCAACAGCAGCAAGGGATATGATACCTAGCTTAGTTCTTCCCAAGAACAGCTTGAAGGTCTGTGGGGGATGTAGGGGAAACTCACCATGCAAAAGCATATACTGTTACCTTCAGTTATTGCAGTGTATGCCTTCATCAACAGCAATATTAGAAACCACCCACTGCAGTTCCTGAGGAAAAATGCCACGGAGATCATGGAAGTATTCCACCAAAATGCTCTATTTTTCCTGTAAAAGTTGAACCCTCTGAGTTATATTAATGGTTTCATTAACATGATTCCAAACAATCTCTGTTGCAAACTTACCAGTTTGAGTCCCCTCAATTCTACTGGGCCAAACCCAAGGGTCTCAGCAGAAGTAAGGGTTTATAATTACTGGTTGATAAGGGAGAAAAATTAGTATGTCTTCTGCCATGCCTGCAAGACAAGGGAACATGGGATGCAGGCAAAGGCAGCTTGATCTAACCTGTAAAGGTGAGGAATTGAATCTGCTGTAGGTTTGCCTCTTAAACAACTCAGAAAATGTGACTGATTTGAAAAGAATCACAGCATCATAGAATATTTAGATAGGAAAAGACCTTCAAGATCACAGAGTTCAACCTAACACTGCCAAGTTCACCACTAAACCATGTCCCTAAGTGCCACACCTACACGTCTTCAGGGGTGGTGACTCAACCACTTTTCTGGACAGCCCGTTCTAATGCTTCCTAACTTTTTGGTGGAGAATTTTTCCTTAATACGCAATTTTAGCCTCCTCTGGTACAACTTGAGGCCTTTTCCTCTTGTCCTGTTGCTAGTTACCTGGGAGAAGAGACCAATCCTGACCTTGCAACAACCTCCTTTCAGGTAATCATAGAGAGTGATCAAGTCTCCTCTGAGCCTTCTTTCTTCCAGGCTAAACAACCCCACTTCCCTTTTCTGCTTCTCAAAAGATTGTTCCCTAGATTCTTCACCAGATTTTTTGCCTGTCTTTGGATGTTTTGGGGTTTTTTTCCCTTTCTTTTTCTTAGATTTGATTTGAAGTGCTGAAGTTCAGCCAAGGAAGTTCATTACAAGGGTGGACACATGGAGAGTGCACATAGGGAAGAAAGAAAGCTGACTTTGGTGTTAGGTGTTGAAGATTTCAGAATGGACAGGATCAAACAACACTGTTTGATATGGTCAGTGCTATCTCTCAGTGCTAGTACTTGAAAATTCACTTTGACACAAGCAACTCAATGTTGCTGAAAGGGCTTTGTTCCAGGAAAGAAAACCCATTAACTGTGTGTGCACGCAGGTTTGAGTGCATGCACACACATTTGAGGCATGTTTGTCCCACACACTTCAAACACAGATTATCTGGACAGTCAGCACTCACTGCCTATATTTAAATGCCTTTATTTATAGGGGAGATTTACAATTGTGTTTGTTAGAGGAGCTATCAGCAGAAAGTGTTACAAAAACATTTCTTGATTCCAATTCGTAGCATGCAGTCAAGTTTTGATTTTTCAGCAGACTTGCTACACTGCATTTTTGAGCTCAGACAAAACTTTGAGAACAGTGGGGCAACACTATCAGCATATTTTTCTCCAAGATCTGGCTAGTTAATACTCAAGGCTGAGTTACTCCTGAGAAGCTACTGTTAGCATAGAGTTAAAATTACTGGAAGAAAATATTACCCTGTGTGGTTTTGGACTCTTTTCCTTCCTTAAGTAGTAGTATATAGCCAAAGCAGAACAAAGGCATTAAAACTTTTTAAAATTACAGCGTTTCATAAATCTCTTCAGAATTGCTGGATTCTATACAATTGTGTGGAAGGGGTCTTTGCCATGGAGAGAATAAGCCCACAGTAAACTGCAAAGGTGGTTCAGTTGCAGGATTCTTCTTTTAGGTTATCTTCAGCCTGCTTGTGAACAGAACATTAGCATTGAAAATGGGGAGAGAAAGAGTAGAAAGTTTAACAGGTATGAATAACCACAGTGAAATTATTGGATTTAATTTCATTCTCAGACAGATTTTTGCATAATTCATAGATCTTATCAATGCAACTAAGTTAAGGTTAGAATAATTTCTACCATAGATTTTGTGCTGTGGTCCCATATGTGAGTAATCACTACCAATTTTACATTGTGACGTTCAAACTCCGTATGAAGGGAAAAAGTCTAGTTGGTCTGGCAGGGATAAAGCATAGATATTTTTAAGTAGTATTAAATATACAAGCATCAATACATTGAAACAAAATTAATTTGAAACACATATGACCAGTAAGAACAGCAGTATCTTTCAGCAGTGTAATAACCTTAAAGCTTTTTCTTCTAACACCTACAGTCTTTTTTAGACTAAGTCAAGACAAGACCAAAATTAAAGCCAACTGTACACTGACCTTTATTCACCTCATCTCAGTAGAATATGATAAAAAATTATTTAGTTTAAATAACAAATGATCCACTCTTTTTCCTTCTTTGTCTGCCCTTCACAGAACATTGTGGACATTTTCTCTGAGATTTGTACTTGGAAAGGAAATAAAAGTTTCCACTCCCAAAGTGAATTCTCTTGGATCTGCAGAAAATTTATCATGTGTTTTAGACTATGAAGGCATCTATCATGGGCCATTTCCCAAGTCAGAATTTCCTGGTAAGTATTCCTTAAGTGCTCTGAGAAGACTTCCAGAAAACATTTTTGAGCTCTCTAAATTGGATGACAGTGTGAGCCTTCCTACTTTTCTTTCAGCTTACAGAGTTTACAATGTAAAATCAGCAAATACGAGGGGGCGTGCAGCCACCAGTGAAGCATCTGGTACAGATGGCAGAGAGAAGCAGACCAGGAGAATACAAAGTGGTGAGTCTGAAAGATGAAATGTCTCCAGAAAACCTCATCTGTGAGAGTGAACTTACTAGTGCCCACATCAGTAGCAGCCAGGCTCAAGCCTCCCCTTTAAAGAGCATCTCTGGCTACATGGACCACCAATCTAAGCCATTGAAAAAATTCCTATGGAAGTTCTATAAGCAAAAATTATTACTTCACCCCTAGAAGGAGAGCTGTAAAAGATTAACAACTTGAAAATGTTCCATTGGAAAAATACAGAAATTTTGTGAAGTTCTTTTCCCTTACTGTGTCTAAAAATATATTTGGAGCTTGTGAAAGATAAAAAGGGATGGTTTTGAAGGGTTTTATTAGAAACAATTTATCAGTTTGCAGCCATGGAAATTAAAAATTTAGCAAATGCTTATTAACATGTGAGGAAAATTGGTGGAACATCCATTAACTGCAACTAAAATATTAATAAAATGCTCATAAACATCACAAAAGAGTCGAGCATTACCAGTGTCCCTTGAGTCACACAACAGTATAGATAAAGATGTCCTCTGCAGCAGGATTATTGGGGAACTGCTCAGATTCCAACTCCATAAGCATTTTACCAAACACTACTACTATTCCAAGGAAGAGATCATCTTTGGGAGCACACACTTGAACCCTTCTATAAAACATTTCTACACACCAGCTTTTGTTTTTGTTTTGGAGAGTTTGGATCACTGATTTTAGTGTTTATCTACTTTCTATACTACTTTCTTCTAGACCAGAACTCATTTTTTGAGCAAACCTTCTTCTGTTTAATTTGATCATCCAATTTAATTTGATACAACTTTTCATTTATAATGTTTGTCTTTCAAGTTATGTGCAAGCAGATAAAAATGAAGTTAAAAATCCCTTTAAACTTGTAAGCTGAGACAGTGTATGACAAAGTTTATATTTTTATACATATTATACATTAGATTTCGAGTAATACTACTTAATGTCATATTCTCCATTTTTTTCATGATCATGAATAGCTGTCTAGGAGGCAAGACTTCCAGATTTTATACTGTGCTGGTTGCATGTGGAAGGGTGGGGGGCGGAGTCGCTGGGGGGAGTGGAGGGGCTGTCCCCCCTCTGGGAGCTTCCCCTGTGGGATGCGGGGACCAGTTGGAGGCTGATCTGGTGGTTGGCATCCCAGGTGGCCAATGAGAGAGCTGTTTCATTTTCATAAATCACATTGGTGGGGGCTGAGCCGTGCCCTTTCGGCTTCCGGCCTCCCTGGAGGTGCAGTGGCTCTGGCAGGGCCCCGGCCGCATGGCCCCGGCCCTGGCCCTGGTGGCCCCCGGCCCAGCTCCGGGCTCGGCCTCGGCCTCGGTCCCAGCACCCCGGCCCGGCACCGGCTCTGCGGGGAGCCCCTGGCCCGGCCCCACCCGGCTCCTGGCTCGGCTCCCCTCTCCACGTGGCATGGCCGAGCGGGGGGATCGGGCAGCCACCAAAGGCTCTCCTTTCCCCCCCACCCCATTCTGCGAGAAGAGGCCTCCAGCTCCCCACGTCGCTTCTTCACGTTCTGGATGTAATTTTAATTCTTTTAATGCTTGGATAAGATTCTCGATCTCCTGAGCTCCCCTGAATGAGAAGAAATAAAGCATGGAGTCTACAGAAGTTGGCGGAAGGAAGATAAAGTTCCTGATGGGAAGAGAATGAAAAGATACAACTGATGAGTAGCTGAAAACCTTTTTTGTGGGGCTATAAGGGGACTGTGACTACACTGAAATTCCTTTAAATTGAAATATACTTGGGGAGGTTTAAGTGCTTGAAAAGAAGACCTTTTTGCTTTGAGGAAATGGGGCTCTCTGTTTTGG
>JAOTQP010001652.1:15269349-15345777 GCA_026413545.1 Cichladusa arquata
TCTCTAGAGTGAACTGAAATGATTATTTAAGTAGATAACTGACTGAAGTGTTTTCTGTATGTTGTTGTTAAGAAATGCGAAATGAAGGAAGGGGGAGGGAATAATCTAGAAATCTTACTCTGAATTCTTTTTGCATTATTAATAAATTTCTTCTTATACCCTTTTAAGTTTTAAGCCTGCCTTGTCTCTGCTCCTAAATCCTATCTCTAAGAGAAATTAAATATATCAAAATTGGCAAAACCCCAGTCACACCGTGACATATACCAAGGAACAAACCAGTTACATTTGCTCAAATCTATCAAGCAAAATGAGTAGAGAAACAACTACCTAAGAATGTAGGAAATCCACACTGAGATCCCTGTAATGAATCAGGCAGAGGTAAAAGTTGACACTGCCCTTCACCTCAGATGAATATACCAGGTATTCTAATCACTTTGCCTCTTCTTGTTTGAATTATTATTAATTACTTTTGAAATAGGGCACAGCTGCAACAGGGAGACAGAAAAAAACCATGCTAGAGCAGTCAGCAGTCCAGCAGTTTAACACCTCCAGGGGGGTTTGTGCCCTCTGAGTTTTCAAGTGGGTCTGCCATTTCCTCCCTGGCCTTAATCCACAGCCCATCACATCTTCCTGAGGAACATAGTATGAAAAATTCCCCATGGGAATTTTCGGTTTGGTGTTGTCTAATGAGGTCTCTCAGGTCTCTCTTCCCATTATTCAAATACTCAGCACTTGAAGAGACAGAAGTCTGAGATACAGAAACATCCTATTCCACGTGCCCAAGCTGCCATCTACTTTTTCTTACAAGACATTATTAATTTCTAGGCACTGAGCCTTGTCTCCACTGCTGTTTGTCAGCATGGTGGAGGATGAAGATGGTCACTCTTGCCTCCCCGCTGTCGTGACAAGGAGGAGAAGGTTTATCTGACAACATGGTGAAGCAGAAAGCCCTTTTCCTGAGCAATACACAGGTTTTTGGGGAGAGGAGGGGCAGGTCCGACACCATTACTTGGTTCCTGGCATTTCTACCATGATACCCAGCAGGTAGCACCATCCAAAAACCTTTTGCTGTGGTTCTATGACCACCAGCAGTTCAGAAATGTTACTCAAAGATCACACTTTCAAACTCCCTCAAATCTTCCCACGTGAAACTAAGGGATTTGTTAAACAGGCAGGACATACAGATTCCTTAGTCTCACAACTTGAATTTGTGGCATGTCCTTATGCAAAGCACTGATAAAAGAACACTGGCACATATTTAAACATAAATAAATACTAATCACAGGGAACCGGAAACAACCTCACAAAGTCACAACCTTATGTGGCCAGACTGGTGACCAGAGACAACGCTGAGTGGCAGTTCTATGCAATTATCTGCCCCAGAGAGGGTATCTTCAGTGCCATGGCATGAGATGCAAAGACAGACTGGTCACCTCAGGCCCTAAGGAGATGGAGAGGTCTGCCCTTGAAAACACTGTCTCTACCCAGCCTAGCCATTGGGCTCTAAAGCACACCAACTCTTGGTGAAGAGAAAATGTGGACCTTAAGCATGTAAAGGCAAAATCCCAAAAGTCTGCTGAGTGAGTAAGTGGATCCTTCTGCTGCTGAGGTTTTCCCCAGATTCATCTAAATTATGCTACCACTTTCCAGGTTTAGGGAAAAATATTGACCATAAATTGAACATTTCCAGCAGGAGTAAATTTCATACCATTATTGCAGATGCATTTCTATTTTAAGAGGTGTTTTACTAAGTGCATAAGCTATAGCTGTATGGATTTGGCCAAGCAAATACTGCTGTGAAATGAAATTCCCATTTTACTCCCTGTCTTCCTTCTACTCTTCCCCCACAAAGAGTAAAGCTGAATTGTTTGAGGAATGCTGCTGTCCATCAGACATTACAGCAGGAAGCATGCTTTGTCTTTTTGATAAAACTGTTGTGAGGAAGTTTTAGTAAGCTTTCTGAGCTTGGTAGAAAATGGTAAGAATAGTGGGCCATAGGAAATAGTTTGCTAAAAAACCAAATTGCATCCTGGTATTATTTGCCCCCTTTCTCCTTTGCTAATATTTCCTTCTCCCTTCTTTTTTGTTTTTTCCTCCACCTCACCCCTTCCAGTTATCAAATAAATCCTTTCAGAACTATCACTGAGGTAAGCATAGAAACTTCCTGTAAGAATAGAAACTTCCTGTTGCAGTGGAACAGAATAATGAATTCAGTTCAACAAGGAATTCCTTGTTTTAACATATAGAGGACCTTCCATCTCTTATCCATGTCAGCATATTGTGAGTGCATTGAAAAGTGACAAGATGTCTATAATCACTCAATTGCTGATTCCTCCCAGCACAAAAGTGAGAATAGTGCAGAAACCTCTTTAACCCTGTGTCCTGAGCAAGTGGATTTCTAAAACATTCAGCCCTTGATAAGTGCATGTGGCAGGTTGTAAAGCATTGAACCCATGTTCTAGGCCTTTTAAGATCCACTCTTTGTCATTCTTTGAACTGGTAAAGGAAAAGAAATAAGAAATAAAATTACTAAGACCCTCCACATGTTCTTCTCTGTAGGGAAAATATGGTCATTGGTTTTCTGATCTGTCTTTTCAGATGCCATTTCCTCAAAAGCATCTTTATGAAGGAATTATCAAGGAAAGCTCTCTATTCACTCTGGAAACTGGGACTTAAATACTGCTTTATTCATTATTTAAAAATGCATTTATCTAGGACACTAGACAAGCTGCTTTATATTTTCCTGGAATGGATTGCTTAGAAACATTGGTTTCTCTGCTATTTTTTACATCATTTTGCAACCCAAAGGTTTTTCCGCTTCTGCTTTGCTAAAATCCTCAGGGTATCAGCAGAAGTGAATGGAACATTGAATCATTTCCCCCTGAGCAACAGAAACTCTTGTGAAAATAACAGGACAGGCAGTCTAAGGTGCAGAATCCAGATCCACTAAAGGTGTGCTGCTCCACGGAGTCTGCTGCCAAAATATTAGAGCAGTAAAGCACAGAAAATGCTGGGGGATCCTGGGTCTTGAGGCACTTAGCCCACTAACATCCTACATACTGGGAACTTGCCTGGCTTACCCCTGTCAACAGTAAAACTGTTCTCTGCATTTATCTTCAAGCCAACCTGTGCTGAAGATGAGAAAGCCTGTTTGCCTCGAGGAATGCACAGTTTGCTATTTACTCACTCAAACAGAACAGAGGTGAACACTTGATCAACTAAAAGGGTAGTAAAAATTTCCATGGAGAAGAAGCTGATTTTGTTATTTTGGAGCACTCCAGTTAAAACTATTTTGATGCAGTAATTCTGTGTCCTGGTACTGCACTGCTAAACTTACATTTATAACCACGGGGTGTCTTAAAGGGTAAACAATCACGTTGACATAATGCCTACCTCAAGTCACACTAGTATAAAAGAAATAAAAATATTTATTTACAAAATTACTGAAAGGAAATACAGTTGCAAGTGTTCATGAAGTCATAGGAAGAGAAACTGTAGAGTTACTGATCAACTTAGTAAATTTGTCCAAGCAAATTCTTACTTTGCTGAAGGTAGGCAGTGACTTGCAATGCCATGTTCTACATTCACTACAAGGAATTTCCAAAATCAAACCACTATATTTCATCTAAATGGGTTTTTTCTCCTGTCTACAAGCATAAGATGGTATTTGTGTCTCATTATTGGATTCTGACAGAAACAAGTCAGGATCAATTAAAACACGTGGGATCATGAAGACCTTGGGGTGGATGATCATAACCATGGTTCTAAAGAAAAAACAGTAAACCAAAAAGTGACTAACCCAGGCAGACTCACATAACTAGAGAATAAAAAAAATATTTATAAAGGAATGAAACCGTGGGTCCCAGATTATTTCATTCTTTTAATGTTTGCAATTGTTGTATCTCCATTTAACTCAATGAACACTCACTTGCCTGTAAGAAAAGACAGTAAGCTGTCATCTGAGGCAAGATTTGAATCAGGTCCACTTAGTCTGTAGGTTGTTGGTCTTCTTTTATAGTCAACAACGTTTCTGCTGCAGGAGTTGCTTCAAAAGGCTTACCAAGGTAAAAACTCAATAATGGAGTACTAGGTGAATTTCTTTCCTACATGCACAATTCTGTGAAAGTTCTGTGATTTTCACGATATCTGCAGCTCTGTTGAGTTAGAGGCATATACATACCACCCTGGCATTAAGCAGCAGGAGAAAAGCCAAGAAGCACTCTGCCAAACAGGCAACCCCCAAAAATATAATTTATGCAACTTTGAAATGATCTAAAGCCAATCTACTGTAAATTTGGGATACTAATGTATAGAATATGCCTCTGAGTGCATCTCAAATTTGCAATCAAACTGCAGTTCTGAAGCACGCTATCATTATAACCCAATCATTATGTCATATATGAAGAGTTTTCTTACAGCGGCTTGGAAATAATTTCCACCTTGAGTTTTCAACCTCCTTTGGAAGCATTTCAAACAAGGAACTGTGAGGAACCACCTAACTTGAGTAACAGAGTGCTCCTCTGAGACAGGTGCAATACAAGGCAGCCCTTGTTAATGTTAAAGACTGAGGAGATGCTGCAGCTTTATGCAGGAACTGCTGTAGAATAGGTGGGCAGGTGTATCCATCAGTTATTATTATTTATACTTCAGAGCACAAAGAATAGGGGGGCAAGTATATGTACAGTTTTTGCATAATATGGTTCTGGTGGTTAGACTCGTCACTGGAAATTTCATGTTCAGATGACTACATGGAAATCTCTTTTTATCTTTTTTTTTTTCTCAGATATATTCAGAAAGGAAGATATTGTTAATATAATAGCACATAATTAGTCTTTATAGAAAATGACAAGTTACTTGGAAACCTACTAGCTATTACTTGAAGCAGAAAGTTGGAGAGCAGAGAACCACCAAACCTCACAGCTACATTCATGATGTAAGGTGACATCATAGAAAGTGTTATAAGCAAACTCAAACATTGAAACTTTAGATAAAATGGGAGATGGAATCTTACCATACCAAGGACACATGTTCTGTATTACTGATTAATGAGTCTAGTCCAAAGAATAAATGGGATTAAGAAGGCATTTGGCCACATTCAAATTCCCTGACTGATGTTTTATCAAGACCACTGTGAAGAAAGTTATCTTCCTAAATTATCTCATGAAGAGGACATTTTACTGGGTTTGCTGTCCATGCTTCTATAATGGCCACAGAAAAGTCATAATCACTGCAGAAGGTACAACTACCCTTGTTTCTGTTATGGCTTCAGCTGGATTGTATTTGACCAACATGATCATAGTACCTGGATAAGGCCCACTAAAATTCATGAGTAGCTCCTTTCTTTGGGATAAATGCATAGAATATGCATGCTGTATGACTGCCAAAACTTTTTGGGATACAAAATGTCAGCTTTGAAGAGAAGAGAAAGGTGACACCTCTAGAACTCATGAAAAGAAATCACACTTACCAGATCTAGACCAAACTGGGAAAAGAATGCGAGTTCTTACAGGAGCTCTTTCCCACCTTGCAGGAATTCACTTGCAATCTGCAATCCCACTCCAGAACACCAGCTGGTGTCACCGAATGACATTATCTATTCTGCAAGCGAGGATGAGGAGCTTGGCTCTGAGCAGCTTCCACCTTGCAAACGCTGCTGCAGATTCCAGCACATACCACACATGTGGCATGCAAGTCATTGAGCAAGGATGCTCTGTCTAACAAGCTGTGGCTGGGTGGTTGCTGCCAAAAAGACTCTCAATCATCAGCAGACTGGGACCATTGGCACCTACAGTCATTCCAAATCTTAACAGATGAAACTCCTGTGGAGGCAATGAATGTACATGTATTGTGGAAGGTCTCCTGCACTGACTGTGAAAGTTACAATAGAGTTCTCACCAAAAAGTTGAGGTTAACTTTTCACCACAGTGTGCAAGGTCATTTCAATCTACGTTTTGAGGGACAAGAGATTTATTATGTAATTTAAAATAATCTGGACAGGCTGGGATTTACCTCCCTGAACCTTAACCTTAGAATTTCTTTACAGACAGAATAAGACATTAACCCTCCAGATGGTAATTCATCCCATCTCTGCTGAGAGGTAATGAATCAACCTCTGTTTTTAGTGCTTTCTCTGTTGATTACAAGAAGGGTAGAGATGATTAGCTTATACTTACCACTCTTTTGAACACAGGTTAATCTACCCGTTCTATGCTCCAGATGCCATACAGTTCATCCAACATTTTTTCAATATGGAAAAATACTCCTAATTCTACCTACTTAGTGCTGCACAGAACACTTTAGGACAATAAATGTCCACCTTAAGCAGCAAATAATGAGACTGTAAAAACAGGGAATCAAACATTTTCTCTGCTCACCTATTCTACAAATTTTACACTGACCAACAGAAGTCAGGTTACAAAAAGCCTTTGGAGGCATCATGGTGACTTTATCTCAGGTGGCACAAATAGTTAAAATTTCTTGCCTGGGATCACTGACTGCAGAAGTATATTAATTCAATAGTGTTTCATCCCCAAAGAGAATTTGTGAATCTTGAAAGGTGCTTCATTAGTAGCCATGGTCACTTGTCTTTCCCTTTTCTGCCTCTTTCAAATTAAGAGTTCAAGTAGGAATTCAGTAGGAATATCTCCTGTTGGCAATCATGATCCCAGCAAGTCACCTGCATTGCTCACTGCAATTAGAAGGAAATGTGTGGCTCTGAAAAAACAAACTTCTTTACCTAAGCAGCAGCCATTGGAAAGTTCTTTTCCAATTTTTGTCTATTCTTCTGCTCTGAATAGTTCCTATCTCAATATTTTCCATATTTATTCAATCAAGTGTTATTTTATCCAGATTTATGGTAGGTAAACTAGTTATACTGAGAAGAGCATGATTGTTTTCTCATAGTTTAAAGCACTGCTGATTTTTATCATACACTATATAAAAAAAATCATCTCTCTATTGTGAACATACTCAAGTACTTGCTTTTAGTTATTTCCATTTTTCTCCCAGAGTTTAGGATGCATCTCCTCAAAATGGATGACATTTATTTTCTCTTCTTTTCTTCTAACTTAGTTTTCCACTTCAGCTGCACCTACTGCAATGGAAATTTGAAACAGCACAGTGAGAAAATGAAACACAATATATTGAGCTTCATGCTACCTCACCTTTAGGCTTCCTCTCTAATTTCTTTACAAAAGGCAAGTCTTCTGCTCCATTATTTAGTGTTTTGCACAGAATAGATTCATCATCTCTGAAACTGGTTCTGCAACATAGGCATTCCTTTGTTAAAAAAAAAGTCCTCCATTAAAATCTCTTATATATTTTTTATTGTGTGAGACTTCTTGACATGCAACTACTTAGGAAAAACAGCCTTGCCACCAGTTTCAAAGCTTAAGAAACACTGCAAAATTTGCATCTTCCAAAATTCACATGGCCTTTAAGAGGGTGGAATTAGGCCACATATAGAGACAGCTATTGTTCAGCGGTATTGTGAGAGTTTGTATATTTACAAGGTAAGGAGAATACAGGCAGTTGCTTCTCTTTCCCTCTGCCCTTACCTCCTTGGATTCTTGTCCTTGAACAATCTAAAACTTGCTTGAGGCTGATGAGATATGGTATCTTACATAAGTGGAATGTGGCTCCAAGAATGTGGGAAGAACATTTAATGAAGTAAAATTCTCTTTAGTATTTGGGGCTTTTGTTTGGGGGGCTTTTCAGTTTTGTTTTGGTTTTTTTGTTGGGTTTTTTGGGGTTTTTTTTTTTGTTTTGTTTTGATTTGGTTTTTTTGTGGTGGTTTTGTTTGTTTGGGGTTTTTTTTGTTTGTTTGTTTGTTTTGCTTTGTTTTGGTTTGTTTTGGTTTGGGTGGTTTTTTTGGTGTAAGTTTTTTTCTCTTTTGTCTGGGGTTGCAGTTTTTTTCTTAAATTTCCCTGGTTGCTGAGGATAGATATTACAGCCTCTTTGATGTTTCTGTTTATGTGCAGTTCAAAATTGAAAGTTACCATGTAACAAGCCTAAAATGTTCTCACTGGAAAACTGCAGTTGTGCTGGAAAAAGCTTTTTCCAAGAATATTGGAAACTGGTAGGTTGCTATCTACAAGCTTGATTGTTTCGATTTTCTTATCTATAGACAGGCTACTGGAAAGTCTGTGCATCATGCTCTGTCTTTCTTCATTGTAGTTTCCAGGAAAAGTTAGGAAAAGGCACACAAAGCCATGAGAGTCAGCATTCAGTCTCCTGGAATTTGCCCATGGATTTTTATTTTCTGTTGAAGAGTGAAAAGGCAGTAAGTTATAAACAGAAATAGTTTTCTTTCTTCAATTTAAATATGTATGTGTTTTTCATGCAAATCTGGGATACATTTCGTGATGCTATTTTTTCCTGGAAGTAATTTTCACTTTCTGAACACCTCAGATATTCAAAGGGGAAAGCAAACCTAATGTCCTTCTCCCTATTAGTCGAGCAAAGTTTTACCTGCCTCCATACACAACTTTTTCAATTAGCTATATTTAGCTAAATGGGGAAAAATTCACCTTGATATAATGCCATTACTACCCCAGAGTTTCTGCAGTATTGAATTTGGCCCCTAGGAATTCATTATTCTTTTGGATAGATGGCTGCAGTTTATGAATGACACTCTTAATGTGGTCTAGAGAACATGATCTATATAGTTTGGTAGGCTATCTCCCTTTAAACCCAAAAACCAGACAAGTCCCTCCATGCAGTGAGTGTTTACAGAATCAGAAATTGCATAAGGTTAGGTTATTCACTATATTCAGCCTAAACTCTGCATATGAGCTTGATGATAGACTTTGTAGTTACTTGAGAGGCAAAGCAATGCTAATGATATTGCCTGATGATTTTAGAATAGTAGCTAAAAATGGTACAAATCCATGAGGATGTCAAAAAAGAAAAAAAAAAGCATTCCCATTTTCTTACTTTTTCATTTGCTTTTTCACTCCATAATGTTTTGTGCAAAATTTGAAGTTGTGACACTGTGACCCTAAAGTTGGCTGAGACGTGCTACTGACATTGCTAGCTCAAAAGGACAGGGATCTATCTGGAGTCATCTAGTTCACATGAGCTAAAGTAAATGAATTTTTGATTAGATGGTTTCCTCTGAATCAGAGAAATCAGATTTTATTTTGAAATACCTCAAATTTCTTTTCTTGAATTGAGGCTCCATCCCTCATTCATGGTGGAGCTTCTCCTTCGGTTATAAACCAACCTTAAATTTTTTAATTTAATCATGAGGAGATATATTTTTTTGACACTTTTCTAATCCTGATACTCATGCATAATTTAAGCAATTTTTTAATACACTGCAACACAGAAAGTCCTAAAATAAATTTCATACAAGTTAATTCTTTACCAAACCCAATGCTTCCCTCTTAGGGAAACAATTCCTAAAGCCTGGATAGCTACTACAGCAGAATATATGTATCTCTAAGAATGAAAACTGAAAGCAAACTCTATATACTGTAGTCTATTACTATTTTCTGGGGAAGTAATTATGATGAGACAGCTAGGTGCATTCATCTTTCTTTTTCTTCCTTGCCAAGAACAGCTTCTCTTTGTTATGTTCCTTACCTGGTAGATAGAGCTAGAATAATGAAAATTGTTGGTCTAGAAAAAAACAGTTTCTTAAAAATCTTCAATTCATTAAATCTTCTGCTTCAGGGCTCTGATCACCATATAAGGCTCCCCATATTGGCACAGCTGTACCCGTTGTGGACAGTAGAAACAGGCATAAGAGGGAGCTACAAAAACAAAGGACCTCTCCTGACCAGTGTGGGAGACAAGCTGGTAACCATCTTTGGAAGGGCCCCATTCACAAGGATTATTTTCTTAAATGATTCAGACTAGCTCTATTAAAACTATTAATAAAATCAAAGGGCAACATGAAGAGGATGAAGAGGTAAAACTGATGTCCTCTATTACTGGGATCAGAGACCCAGTTTCACAAAGCTAGTCTAACAGCTTGCTATCCCTTCTTTATTCACAGCATCCTGTCCTTGGCAGAGAATATACACACATTTTAAAGGGATCACTTTTGAAAATGGTTATGTCCCCTCAGAGACACTCTCTGGTACCTTTTCAGCTTCATACTAAATTAAAATACTATATTGTCATGCATGTACCACTATACACACGTATAGGAGTATTTTTTGCACTGGTGAAATGTTACTCTTGCTACGGTAATAATACTACTTGTAATTTCACTAACATCTTACAAAAATCTCACAGAACTTCAGCATCAGAACAAGAAAAACCCAGATTCATTACTGTTTCAAGAAAATATTTTCACTGTGCAGTTTTAAGCCACTTCTAGTCCAATAATTCTTCATACCTCAAGGTGGTCTTGCCTCATCATCCCATTGAAAAAAAGGAAGAGTTGCCCTCTGAATCAATGATAAATCTTTGCATCTCAACTTACATGGCTTCCTTTATGCACTCTGGGAAACATCCCAAACATCCAGGCCTCCTGAGGATCCATGCCCTCTTTATATGCATTGCTTCATTTGGTTGCCAAATTTGGCAACCAAAGAATGGTTTGGGTGGGAAGGGACTGTACAGTTTAGCTGGCAGGTGCAACACTACTGGATATGATAAGTATTTGCCTGAATTCCCATTTTGTCCTTACAATTCTGTACTAATAATGAAAGAGAAAAAAAGAAACCAAACAAACCAAACAAAAAAACCCAAACAAATGCACAAAACCAAACCAAAACACAAAAGGGAATTGATTATGTGTGCTATTTTGCTTTTTGCTGAAAGAGGCATACTTCAGAGAATTTTGATTCATTTCAGTGAATAAAGCGGTACTATAGAAATTCCTCACTGGAATCAGCCTCCTGCTGATTATCTAAGAAAGATAAGCTCTTAAAGACATTTTCCATAATCTTTATGTTTTCATGTAGGCCTAGTTTCACTATATATTGTCTAAGAAAGATATTTATCACAGTGGTTGCAAAAAATGGTCAATTGCTGCTAAACTTGGGCAAGGAAACAACTCTTACAAAGGGACAATAACATTTTCCAAAATTTTTCCTGTCATGAAACCTTAGCACTTCTGGACAAGGATATATATGTAGCAATATACAGACAAGAGAATCTTAGAGGTGGCCAGTAAAACAAAGCAGAATGCTCCAACCATAAGTATCCATAGGTTTTTCCTTTAACTGGAGACCCCAGAATGTTTTTTCAAAGGCAAAACATCATCACTGCCATTTTCCAGGTGGGCAAACTAAGGCAGAGCTATGCTAGTGACTTGTCAAGAACCAATAAGCAGCTGAGTAAGACATAGGTTTGTCTGCCTGATCCTTCTCCTGCCAGGGAGGGAGATTATAGGAGAGCTACAAGTCCTCTTTGAGAGTAGCAGTGGGACAAATATGCCTGACATATGACTCAACCCTAATTCTAATTCTGTACCACAATGTTCTTTCACGGAATATTTCTTCTTGCTCCTGGAAAAAACTGGACACAGGGCTGAGTGGACACGATCTCATCCAGCTTCTCTTGGGCTGCAGTCTTAGACATACCTTCTTTAAAGTTGAAATTTTACAGTGTTTGACTACTTCATATTTTAACAACCACAAATCTCAGAATTTTGAGACCCATCTGTACCGATTTCTGGGAAAATGCTAGTAGCATTTAAAGCATAAAGGGAAAAAAATCAAAACAACTTCCTCATTGTAATGAAAACAAATATAAAACAGATTTAACTTAAACCAATTCCAACAAAGTAACATTTCTCCCTGTGTTTGATTATAATCTGTATAAAAGAAAAGGTGGTTGTTTTTTTTTTTAATAATCTCAAAAATAATAAAATAAAGGCTAGTTGTCTGAAGAGTGCTGATTTGGTCTGTGGTGAAGACAGGACCACGGAAATACATATCACAGTTTCATTTTGTCACAGTTTTTGGGTTACAAAAAGGAGACACTAGGTTTGCAGTGAGCCTTACTGATATGTTAGAACAAACTATGAACTCAGATGTCTGAGAGCTATGCAGGCCATTTCTGGCAGGTAATTTTCAAGGATGGGAAACTCAGCCTGTGTTCAGGGATTAGATGTGGTATTACACTTACATGAGCTGTATAGTGCTTCCTGAATAGTACCAGCAAAGTGCTTTCTTTATCAGGAATCTCAGCTGATAATCTGCCCTTGTGCTACTTTCTGGTTTCAGATAGGAGCAAACACAGTGCTCTTAACAATTTTTTTCACTAATTTTACGTGGGTATCTTAGTTTTGACTCACCGTTCCCACCGCTATTTTACCTGCAATGTCTTTTTGCCCTGATCCTGCACTGCAGGGCAAGAGCAAAGGGCTGTAGCTTCTTTTACTTTTGCCCCAAAATTTTGAAATCTATTCAGACAAGAGACAATGCTTCTTCAGTCCCTATCCTTCTGCCTTTTTAAGTCCCCCTCCAGCCTTGCTTCTGAGCGGCTGCAGGTACGCCTCCCACCCTAATGGTGGCAGAAAAACCCTACACTTCACTCCATTGACTGCAGATACAGCACACTGCAGCAGGGGAAAGGAACGGGACACATCCTGCCACAGTGCAGAAAAAAAAAGAAAAAAGAAAGAAAACCATCGACAAAGTGAGAGATGCTCAATAGATCATTGTGAGGGAAAAGACTGCAACTGTTTAATTTAGAGATGAACTCGGGAGTTGCATAAAAGACTGAGCCAAATCTATAAATGATAAAATCAAGAGGCCTCGTTGCTCACAGACTGGGGGTAGAAAATGCTGAAAGAAATGCTATAAAATTCTTTCCTAACCCTTGGAATTCACTGTCAGAAGACTTGGTATTTTTAGTGTGAAATAACAGCAAAACAAATTTGGTATCTTTGTGGATGTCTCCTAAATAATTATACTAGATGTGGAATGACATGAGTGTGTCCATGTAACTGACTTAGAGGTAAAATGTGTTTGCTTAAGAGCCAAGCTAAAATTTAGGTAACGTTTTTGAAAATTCACTTTTTTTCTAGTAGACAATTATAAAATTTCCTTGGCACAATCAGATTCTGAGTCAGCCAGAGCCAGTCATGCATCTCCTACACTTATCCTATGGTTATATTGCACAATTTGACAAGCTAAACTAAACTGGAATCACATCAATCACCTGATCCTAACACAATATTGTTTAAAAAAGAAAACCAAAGCAAAACAATATCTCTGATTACAAGTAGCAGTCACAAACTTAAGAGCCTGCTATAAAAAATCAAATGCATTATTCTGTGTTTCATGGGGCTAAAAAAGAACTTTTTTTTAAGGCAAAAGACAGTCCAGCATAAGCAACTCAGGAATCTGCTTGTTTTAGATCCATCTATGGTGAAATGCAGTCATCACTAATTAATGTTAGTAACATTTTCATTCCTCCTACTTTCTAAGTGTGTACATCTGTCAGAACAATTGATTGCTTGCAGCACTGACAGGCGGAGCACTGAATTTTCTCATTATGATCAAAATACAGTGAGTGATTATAACTTACTGTGTCTGATACCAAGCCTTAGCTCTTCAAAATTTATTGATATAATTTATTTTCAGAAATGCTTCAAAACGGGGTAACAGACATTTGAACACAAAACTGGAGCTCCTTCACATTAGTGATATGTAATTCTAGGAAGACTCACATAATTCATGCATAAGGTTAAGTTGAAAAAAAAAGGTAGAATTTGTTAAATTGGGTGAAATGTAAAGATACTGTGCAAAATAAATACTTGTCCTCTTGTCTGGGTACTATCCATGCTGCCATAAAGCCCATGCAACAACTGTATGACATGATGAAACACAGCATCAACTAAAAAGTTCATTTGGAAGGGATTTCTGGAAGCTGCCCAGCCTGACATGGGACACTGTTATACAGATTGAGTCATATTTTTTTATTTCTCACAGTTCCTTTTCTTCCAGATAATGCTTTCAAAACAATCATCTTTACCCTATTTTGAAGTCCATCCTAATTTTGACTGTTTCTGTCTCCTTTTCCATATCTCACTTGCTAAAGGCAAAAATTTCACAATTAAAAATCACATTTGTGAAAGGGACAAAACAGAAACAGTGTCAAGACAACACTTAAAAAGCACCAAACCCCCAGGAAGACAATCTGGTTAAAGCATACCTGCTACTGTAGGTTGTCCTAGGATCACTGGATAGGAAATAGGCATTTGTCTCCAGCCATGGCCGTGGGCAGTGAGAGCCCCCGTGCATTACTGAGCAGGAGCCTGCAAAGCTGACATCAAACAATGCCTCACCCGTGTCTGAAAGGTGCAGACAGGGGTCAGCTCTGTGACTGCCAGTGGTGATTTAAAGCACGTGTGTAATTGGAAACACAAATGGAGTTTGTGGTGTTTGGCTTTAGCAGGGAGCTGTAGAGAGTGGCACCGTGTGACTGCACAAAGAGCAAAAGCACCAATCAACCCTGCAAAGAAAGA
The DNA here is from genome assembly GCA_026413545.1 of Cichladusa arquata. Classification (NCBI taxonomy): domain Eukaryota; kingdom Metazoa; phylum Chordata; class Aves; order Passeriformes; family Muscicapidae; genus Cichladusa; species Cichladusa arquata. The sequence goes on from JAOTQP010001652.1 coordinate 15,283,781, forward strand.
GTCACAGAATGGGACAGGGGAGTTCTCCTCCACCAGGCTGCAGAAACTCAAAAGCTTCCTGGCAGATCCAAAACATCCAGCACAAACTCCTGTTCCTCTGAGAGGGACTGTCACCTTACATGTAAGAAGCCACAAAGAGATACCATGTGAACCTTAATAATGTTTATCCTTATCTGCCAGGAAGAAGTTGCCAAATGCCTCAAGGTCTGAGTGTTTGGAAGAGGCCTGAAGTCTTTACAATCTGATGCTGCTTTAGAAGTGCTACTGCAGCTCAGGTTCTTTGCTATTTAATAAGGAGGCCATTCTTCTCTTAGTCCCTGAAAAGGCTTCAAGTTTCTGATGTTTGTGAGAAGCATAATCTAATGTGTATGTTTTGCAGAAACATTCATTTTATCAGAGTTCAAGCTTACTTGCTCCTATATAGAGTTTCTAGTTGCTCCTCTGCACAGCAATTGCAGGTTTCCCCTTTATGATATCCTTTTCTTATTTTCTATTATTTTATTGTGTTACATTTGATTGGTCATTAATTTTGTTCAATGAAGATCAATGGCAGTTTCATCTTATTTTGAATTGCAGCAGTCACACATCTTCTCTGTAAGTTTCAATTTATTCAACCACTCTTTTTACTAGCATTTTCCCATACCCCTACTCCTTCCTATTGAACCTCAATTAACTCTGCATTATCCTTTTTATGATTAAGTACCTAGAACTGAACATACCTTTTAAAGTAGAGCTACTAATATAAATGATGGCAGTTATAATTGTTTCTATATTATTATTTATCCTCCTGCATTATCCTCCTATTTTTTTGTCTTCTCTTACCAGAGCTGCAGATCAAGCAAAAGACTGTATGGATCTGCCAAAAATTCTTTGGTTAAATTGTTTCAAGATCTCATTCTTCTAACTTTACCTCATAGCCTAAGGCAGGATCTTTTTGACTCTGAATTCCTGAAAGCCCCCTAGACAGCAGCCATATGTAAGTTGCTGCAACATTGGTGCAGAAGATGGACAATAGAGTTGTACAAGCTAACCACAACATTTTGAAATACCATCCCTTGTTCCATATGACTAGAGTAGAGGCTGCCAAACAAGAACAGAGTGTAGGAGGAGGATCTTCAAAAGCTGTTTGCTTTAGACTAAAATCCATAATACCCAGTGGGAGGCTCTTATAAGTGAAAGGTTCTCCATGTTTACTGCACTTTTCCAAAGACTTGCTGGATTAACATCCTGCTGGAAAGACAGAATTTTGCTTCTTGAGTTCTTTCCTCTTTCAGGAAATGGCTGTGTTAAGATCAGGTAATTTTCAAATTTTAAGTCCACCTAGTGCTTTCCCAAGGGACGATACACAAGACTGCTGTTTTCTGAAAAGAGAAGGAAGTCTTCACCAGTAACTTGACAGATATTACTGTGCAGTGGATGCACTTCAACATCAAGGGCTTTCTCCCATCTCAGAGTTTTCCATGAATGTGAATGCTTGTCTCATGTCACTCAAGTACTTTGGAGAGGAACACCAGACAGAGTATTCAATTTATTCAGCTTCTCCAGGCATGGATATTCTTCAAGTATAACTTCCAACACTGTTCTGCTTTCTGTTGGTTCATTTTTGATCTGAGTAAATCAAAGTGATGTACACAGTTTTGTACCCCTGGCTAGCTTTAGAGAAGCCCAATGCTTTGCACAGTCCTGCTGGGATTTATTTTTGTATGCACTTGATTTTCCTGGAAATTTGAATTTCTCTTTGTCTGATACAATTTCATGGCTGCGGCAAACCCACACAGTTCAGCATGAGGTTGGAAACTGTTGCTATCACAGTGCCAAGAGATAATTAGCTCAGCAATGTTAACACACATGCTTGGCATTCGTTATCAGACAGGGTGGGAACAGAATGCAGCAACATTTCCACCACAGTTGTCCACTGACCCTGCTGTCTGCTCTGTCCCAGCTGCCCACGCTTCCCCTCTTCCTCTGCAGCCGTGGCATCAGCTTGTGCAGGTACCAGGTGCCAGGAAGCCCTAAACACATTCATCTGTGCTTCTTCCTCTTCCTCTTCCTCTTCCTCTTACATTCCTTCCCCTCTGTCCCCAACATCTCTGCACTGCCCAGCTCCCCTTCCATCCGTGTTGGCCAGCAGAGCTCCGCAGGCTCATTTCTGCTTTCTAGGAAGAGCAAATGGAGCTCAGAAGGATGCACACGGAAATCTCCATCCCACTGGTAGGGCCAGCAGAGGTGATATTTAAATGCCTGTGTTTCAGAAGCTCTGTGTTGGAAAGCCACTGTTTTCCATGTTTGGTGCATGTGACCAAGGAAGACTGAAGGGAGTTGTCTAAATCAGAAAACAGCTTTGCACACAGGGTATCTAAACAGCTGGAAAATATTTCATTATTGACAATGCAACACAATATCAAATGCTTTGTGCCTCAGAAGGGGATGAAATCCACCTTCTTGGAAGCAATACCTTTGGGGTTTATGGACTCCAGACACAAACCTTTCTTTCCAGGCAGCTCCTTTTAGCCCTTGATCATAATGTTAAAAATCCCAAGAGAGATCTGACACAGTAATTGTTATTAATTATCATTCTTTCATCTCTTTATGACCTTTTTCTCTGAGAAAATGGCTGCCCATCACTCGGTGAACATTTCAGGTGACAGTGCAATTTCCGAGACAGTCTTAATGTTGTGACAGTTACCTGAAAGAATAATTTATGTACAGCTCTGCCTATCTGGAGGATGTTTCATGCAGTAGAAAGGAAGAAGATGATTCCTTCAAAAAAAAAAAAAAAACAAAACAAAAAAAAAAAAAAAAAAAAAAAAAAAAAAAACAAAAAAAACCAAAAAAACAAAAACAAACACAACAAAAGAAGAACATCCTCACTATTGAAAAAAAAAAACCAAACAAAAAACCCCTAGCCTGACATATGTCCTTGAGCTGAAGATATTTGATATTATTTCTATTGGGACTGTGGTAGGTTTGCTTAATCCTTGTATTTCATATTATGTAAACAGCTTTTATTATTACACAATGCTTTCTCTAATAGATCCCAATTAAGCAGTTTCCCAAGGGAATAAAAAGAACTCTTTCTTACTTGGAAGTACAACAAGCAAGCCGGATTGAAAGTCATATTATAAATCTCAAAGCAACAATATTTTTTAAAAACAACACACAACAAAACTTCCCTGGCTCTGGAGCAACAGCAAAGATGTTAATATATAACAGAAAGTATGTTACTATGTATGGGAGGGAAAAAAAAAGGAGAATAAACCTAATGCTTCTGCAAAAGTTATGTGGAAGATAAATTTTAAAAAACACAAAGCAGCCCCAAAAATTCCAATGTGATTTTACTGGGCTAATCTGAAATATCATTGAAATGCTTTGAAAACCCAGGTCTAAATGTTTGTGTCTGAGATATTGGACAGTAAATTCATTTGGAAAGTCAATGGCAACTCCTGATTTTTGAGGCTGGTGTGCACCTACAGGTCTTATCCGCTTTATCTTGGATAAAGAAATTATGCTTGCAATTTGACTCTTCCACATCTTTGGCTACAGGAGCAATGACTGCCAGTAAATTCTGAGCCTAATTTTATCAATATTTTTTAACAAAATGTACAGAAGTGGAAAAGATTCATAAAACCTCAAGGAAACCAACCCATTTATATGCAATGTGTTTGACTATCTTAAGCCTATAGAACTAATATTTACTTCTGATAGAAGGAAGAGAGAGAATTTCAAAGTGAAAAGGGAAGAATTAAAATGCAGAAATGGAAATTACTCTGGCTTGTGTGATGTAAAACATTCTCACAGCATATCAAGGAGGTCAGTCTAGTTAGCATCAGTATGCAAAAGATTTGGAGCAATACTGCAAATCTTGTACCACTACCTGTAGGGCTGAGGCAAAACAGAAGTGAAAAAACCCTCTAGTAGCAAATCCACTGCCATTTTACTTGCAGTGCACCTTCTTTAAATTCCAAGCAGATACAAACAAACTGCATGTTAGTTCTCTCTGTAGGAATATTTGTTCTGGAGTGGGATCAGCAGTATTCCCTAATCCCCATTTTTATTAGTAGTCCAAAGAAAAAATTTCAAGTGACAGTTATAAAGTACTGAACCCCACTACATCAGCAGAAAGCACATCAACACACCAAGCAGCAATTCTTCCCATAAAGCCACACTGCTTTATGTAGGAGACATTTCCTATTCAGGCAGCCCCTTAGAGAACTGGACAGCATTTGGGATAATTCCCAAATATCAAAGAATACAAAGTAGGCAGAAGTTAAAGAAGACAGTCAGCCAAAATATTTCTCTTTCTTTAACCCTGAGAAAGAATCCTTTGAAAAGTGCCAGGGCAGAATCTGTCCATCCTGATTATTTTGAATAATCCTTTGTTCCACCGAGCCTACCCATTGAAATGAAACTGGAAATACTAAGAATCTCCATTAACTCTGTTGGGCTGAGGGGAATAAATATGAGAAGAAAGAATTAAAATCATGCTTAAAAAACCCCAAAACAAACAAACAAGGAATGAATGGACCAAAGACAAATATGTTACAGGGTAAAATAAAATGAAAATCTTTTTTATTTTCATTTTTTCTTTTCTCCACTTCCTGTATTAACAGTAGAGGGCTGTTTTTCCACTCAGAAATGCCTCTGTACAATAAGCATGTCCAGACCCGATTAGAAAACCGTTTTTCCAAACATCATTTGGCTTTAGTTGAATTGCTATGGTTTCCCACCCTTCCTATGAATCAGCACTCCTTTTCCATCATCCATCACTTTCCACACAGTCTGCACTGCTCTGTCTGCCCAGTGCCTAAAAGAAATAATGCACTGGCTATACATCTGCCTTTTTCTGAGGTCCTGTACACCCCGAGGAGTGTATATCAAAAAAGGCAACAAGATCTACTTTTCTTACTTTGGAGAAATTAGGACATGTTGAATATTAAAATATTTTCTCAGAGCTATGCAAAATATCTTAATGTTTAAATATTTACATAACATAATAGAAGCCACAGGTTCCAAACAAGTATTAGAGATCCTTAGCTTGGGGCTCCACATAATGCAGCCAAAACACAAAGGGAACACCCTAGAATAACAAGCAGTCGATGGATGGAACAGGAAAAGTGGGGGAAAAAAAGAAAATGAACAAAAAGAAAATAAAAACTTATGGAAGACTAACTGGAATGTTAGTGAGTTTTAAACATTGTTCTTATTATTTTGCAGTACTCTGTCCTTACCAAAGTAGCACAGAGAGAGAAACAAAGGTATGGAGTGGATTTGTGGCATCTGTGAGTCTGCCACAAATTATAGTTAAATGAGAGAAGCAATCAGAGGACAGGACAAACTAAAGCAGAAGCTTCAGAAACAAGGACAAAAGAGATTAAGCCTTTTAATGGAAAGGAGAGGAAGTAGAAACAGCAGAACAGGTGATTTTCCCTTGTAAAATTCATCACTGGTGCTGCCAGGGTGAAACTCTTTCACCCTTCACAGGCTCAGCCAACCATAACGAGGACACGGGCTCAGTCTGTGAAGAGACCAGAAGCAGAAATGTTTAGTATAGCATGGACTGATTCTCTAAAAGGCTGCAACAAAATCTAGAACAAACTTGGGGCTTGTTTTAGCTGAGTGCTGACTGCTGCTCCCTGAGAAGTTCAGACAGGAGCCCCAGATTGCATCCTGCAAACTTCAGTGGGCAAGAAAATCAGGACGTTGTGAGAAACACAGCCAGGTGTAGGATGGGTTAGACCAAAATAAGAACAATGAGGGAGCTGTACTACAGGGGAATGTTTCAAAGAAAGGAACATCCAGTGTGCCACCAGGCACCTGTACTGCTGAGGGCAGAGAGAGAAAATCTGTAGGTCAGCTTCTGCAGAAGTAACAAATAGCAGTAGCTAGGATAAAAGAAAATAGAAGGCATAAAGAGATAAATAAACTCTGTAAAAATTAAGTCAGGCTTGGCATCCAGATGTCATTGCTGAAGGCCATGCTACTGACAAAGATCACTGATAGGCATCTTTTTAAATTTATCTGTTTCAAGTTGAAATCACTGTTAAAAAGACAAAATACTGTATTTTATATTCATGGAGACCTAATCAATATCAATACACACAAGAATCTGAAGGAATTGTGCAAGTAAGATGGAGCCAGGCTCTTTTCAGTTGTGCTCAATGGCAGGACCAGAGGCAGTAGACACAAACTGAAACAGGGAGGTTTTTTATACCCTCTCAGCACAAGAAAACTCTTTTCAGTGTGATTGTGACAGCAATGGTGCAGGTATCCCAGGGAAGCCCTCTGGAGTGTCCCTCTTTAGAGATATTCCTGTCTAGAAAAGATCCTGAGTAACCTGCTTAGGCAGGGGGGCTGGACTAAGATGACCTCCAGTGGTTCCTTTCAGCTCCAGCCACTCTGTGATTCTCTTTTACAATAATGAATCAGTTAATAATTTTCATTTTACAGAAAAAAAAGTCATTATCTCAGAAAATGCCCTCTAAGCAGGATGTTACTTGGCACAGGTTGCCTTTAGACTCTTTAGCACTGAAAACAGAGACAAAAGAACATGTTCAAAATGGATGAAAGAACTGACACTAAATACCTACCTCAGGGGTCACTGGAATTTTTAGTTCATATATATTTTCACGTGGCAACTGTGCTCTCTTTGCTTTCACTGCATGTTGCAGAGAAAATCATAAAGGCTTTTGAAGGCTTAATAGCTGGTTAGAAGATATTTTAGGGTATGCTACCAACAAGAGCAACATGCATAACACATGTTTATGAAAATGTCAGTGGGGAAATGTTGCACACAATTATAAGCAATCAATTGACTTTTTAGAACTTAAAACAAGGCATTAGGCATCTATTAGTAATTGTTATCTTTCAATAAAGTATCTCTGTATACTATCTTATTACTGTTCATGCCTATCTTCTCATACCAATAGCTGAAAGAAAGTTTCATTTCTTCTGATATCCTCTACTTATTTCATGCAAGAGACTTAGAAGAAGTGTTTCTAACTGGACAGGTGAATTCCCAGACTGAAAGGTTTTCACTTATTTTCTTTTCCAGTCCTGGTAGCATTATACTTCCAGTGCATCCCAAAACCAAACACAACGTCCTTGAAAAGTGAAACAGGAAGTAGCAACTGTCTGTTACAATTAAGGGCAAAATGAAAATATTGTGTTAGTTATTACTCAAATATCTTCTGCTTTTCCTTAAAAATATATGTTAATTTAGCACGACAGCATTGAGAACTGCTAGGATTTTCGTGGTGCTTCATTGTATCTGAAAAGAATAATAAGATGGAAAAGTGTTTAACCTCTCTCTTTGGTGAACACAGATCTTACTGTCAGCTTTGGAAGCAATAAAACTATGATTTGTTTGGTGAGCTTGATTGGTAGTGACAGAATACAGGAATCTTTGGGGTTGGAATCATAGATATTGTGTGAGGTTTAAGGGGAAATGGTTTCTAAATTAAACTAACTAAGGTGACAAATGTTTAACTAGTCATCAGCTAACTGATACCTAGGTAGACAGGGGAGAGGGGGGATGTGGATGGATTTTATGCACAGAATCTAAATAGAATAAAGCTGATCCAGGCATTGTTTTGTATATTATCATTTCATTCTCTCCTGAAAAGCAGGATAGCTGGGACAATTCCCTCAAAACCTAGAAAAATAGGAATGCTTCTTTTCTTCAGATGTTCACTGTAGATAGAGGTACACAGGGAGAGATATAGATGCATAAATGTACTTACACATAGAAACTCACAGAGAAAATATGTGATGAAGTGGAGTGATAGAAAATCTTGAATTCATATGCTACTCCCACGTGGCAGACACCAGCAAAGTGGCCATAACATTCCAAACACATGTACACAGATTCCTTATTCTGTATAGGTCTCACTATGAATTCTGCATATGCCATCTATTTAGAGTTCATCTGTTTAAAAGAATTTCAAGCAATTATAGCCATTATGTGCCCCTCTGCCTAATCACCAAGTGCCTTTGATACTATCAGCTCAGATACTGCAGCCAGGCAAAAATATGTGTCCGACAAGTTTCAGACATCTCTGACCTTTTGACATCTTGCTAATAGGCAATGGTTGAGCATACCAAAAGCAATATCTTTGATGCTACCAGGGTCAAAATCATATGCAGTGTATTGATGTGTCCACCATTGTCAGAAATCCCTGCCTTTAGGATTTTTGATTTTTGTTCTGTTACTAGGCAAGGAGCAGATTTTGCCTGTCCTGGGCCCCAGTAAACTTTGGAGGGAGAGAAATGGGATAAGAAAGAAACTGCCGTTGAAGTTACTGGGAGGGAAATAGTCTGGGTAGGTTTTAATTAGAAGTGTTAAATGCAATTATGCAATTTTTCATCTAGCCTTGCAGCTCATCACTGCAGCCATTAAAAGAGAGGGATACAACCTATTCCTCTGTTTCTGCATCTCCCAGTTGTCTCTCCCCACAATCAAATCAGGGAAGTAGAGATTAAAGTCTCTCTGGTTTCCATGTCAGCTGCCACAGCATTCTCTGGCAGCGCTGTGGAGGAGTAGCTGTGAAAGCTTTGTTCAGCCCTGCGAGTCAAAGTGCCTCTTTTGGGCCACTGGGAGGGCAGATGTAGAATTCATATGCCCACCCCTCCTTTGGCTGCTCCTGGAGCACTGCCCCTGTGAACAGGGAGAGTCCTCAGGGGATTGCAGTGCAGCACACAAGGAAGCCTCTATTAAGCTCACTCCAAGGCCGATTTGTCAGACACTTTAAACTTGGACACAGAATTTGCCTGAAACACATCTCTCTGGGACCAGCCAGCCATGCTGCAAGTTCTCTTCAGCAACAAAAAGTGCAGTTTTTCTAGGAACAGCTAAGACTTTCCAGAAAAGGAAAAAAAAAAAGAAAAAATAAATAAAAGAAAAAGCCACAAAATTAATTCCTCCCTAATTTAATTAATCATTTTAGCTGTGACTTAAATATAAGGCAAATGCAATAAAAACATCAGGTTGAGAAAAACTGCTGCTGAAAGTGTTGGCTGGAGGCGTTTAAAATGTGGCAAAGTTGCACAGGGCTGAGTATTGGCAGCTGTACTGGCTGTGTCTGTTTATGGCACCACTGCCATGCAGTGTTCTGCACATTACAGGCATTTTAAAGAACTGCCTGCTCAGTGCCCACCACTCTCTCAGTTTTTGGAGGCTTGAAGCCTTTCCAGTCCTGAAATCTCTTAACAACAGTTCCCATGTAGCAAATATGTTACTGAAAGTGGAAGGCTGTTTAAAAATTTCCAGAAAGTGACAATTCTCCTTATGTCAGCCATGCAGCCACCTTGAAAACATGTGGATTCCCACTGAAGTAGGGATCTGACCCCTGAAAATGCATTTTTAACAGCTAAAATTCCTGAAAGTGACAGGAAGGTTAAAGGTGTGTTGAAACAATTTAGGGAAGAGACCAACCAAACATCAGAGATTCAACTTAGGCACTATAAATCCGGGAAATTAATAAGCAAGTTTTAATTTAAAATAAGAAAGGTGAGTTGTGGAAATGCCCTCACCAACAGCATAGAAACTGACTGCTTTTACTGAAACTAAGCCATAATGCAGTGATGATTAATGTAAAATAGACACTGTGACTTCTGAGATCTGAATACAGTTACTGTAAATGATACATTAGATCAAAATAAAATTATAATTTTGCCCCATTTTGACACTAGAGCTTTCAACAGAGTTGAATACAAAGAATATTTGAAGAAGTTCCATAACAATCTTTTTCTTCTGGCTAAAAAGGTACTGATACTTAATGCTACATCTAGAATGCTAGATCCAATTTTAAGTTAGTTTCATCAGATAAACATGTTCATGTATTTGTTTAGAATGTCATGCAAAATTCATTCTTTGCCCAGTCTTTGCTGTAATTCTGAAGAAAAAAGATATAGTCTTCCTCATTAGTGCAGAGACCAAATTACTGCTAACCATACAAACTCATCTCACCCTAAAGAAGAACCAAAACTTTTGTAAAATTTGAAAAAGGGAATAAACCATCACACGAAAAAAAGGTTCACCTTCCCTTGTGTACATCAGACCTTATCAAAGTTTCCAAAACAGGTAAGCAAACTAAAAAACTGGGAACTGCAATGGGAAAGGAAATTCAGTGTTGACAAAGTAACACAAGCAGTAGGAATAATTTGTATTTTTACTGGGCTTTAAATCTGCTATTTATTTAAAAAAAAAAAAAAAAAAAAAAAAAAAAAAAAGGTAGACTGTTCCCCCAACCCAAGATAAGCACAGCTTCAAAAATTCAAAGATAATTAAGAAAACCTACACTAAAAATGCTACTTTAGAGGTGGTTCTTCACAAAGTACTGTATGCCAAAGAGAGAAATTGCCCCTGGGAATTAACTAAGTGCAAGGAAATGTCTCTTTAAGGAAAGTCAAACGTTCATGTTATTAATTTTAGAAAATAAAAATGCAGAATCTGGTATGAAAAAGGTACCCACAGCGTCCAAATGTACTGTAAAGGGAAGAAAATCTTCTTCACAAACAAGACTTGAAATCTAAATATAGAAAATTGAAAGCTGATCATGAGAAAAGCTTTCCCATCCTACACATTCTCTTATGAAAATCCTTGCTACAAAGTGTTGTTAGAATCAGTAATTCAGAAGCATTCAGAGTAAGATATGGATATGGAAAATGCTCAGGGGTTTATACCATGTAAACAACAAAGTGTTTTAGAAGGGATATAGGTCTGACTATCTGTTCATTAGCTTATCTCCCTGTGAAATATAAAGTAAAAGCTGCTGTTGAGGGCAAATGCAAGTCTGAATGGACCAATCATCAGATTCAACTCTACCAGAAAATGCCCACACTGCCACTGCTTCCCTGCCACCCGTGGCCCTTCTTAAAATATATTTTTTTAAAGCACAGTAACCTTCTTGCCATTCACATATTCCCATTTAATTATGACTAATTTCTCATACTGATATCTTGGATTCTGGACATGCAGGCAGCCAATCTGTAATCATCTGCCACCTAAAGCATGAGTGTAATGGGGTGATGCTGTGGTTTTCCTAAAGTGCATCACAATCACAGATCTGTTTGTTAAAGCAAGAGGAGACCATTAGATAATGTAGTGTTACTTGATTTATTACACAGGCAGACAGCATGAGTAGGAGCCTCTTTTGCAGTCCTGTTGCCTTTTTTGATTCATACAACTGTTTCACATGTTCACAGAAGAGTTTAGCATATCTGGATACTGGCTTATGTTAGTTACAAGCACATTTGGACTGTTTCTTTTTCTTTGATATGTGTATGGCCCAAGGCTATCCTGAAAGTGATAATCTTGCTTAACAAAATATATTTCAAATTGAAAGAGGGGAAATACAGGTTAGATAGATGGAAGAAATTCTTTACTGTGAGGGTGGTGAGACACTGGAGCAGGCTGCCCAGGGAAGCTGTGGATGATTCATCCCTGGCAATGTTCAAGGGGATGGGGACATTAAGCAACCTGGACTAGTGGGAGGTGTCCCTGCTCGTATCAGGGGGATTGGAAGTGGATGATTTTTAAAGTCCTTTTCAACCAAAACCATTCTATGATTCTATGACATTCACATTTGCAGACTGCTTGTGATGAGAAATTTAACAGAGCCTTCAATGTTATATGTGAAAGAAACTTAGATGACCATAAAAATAAACACTTGTTTGTAAAATTGGAAACTTAGGTTCAGTTCCCTGTTTTAAGTGATATAAGATTTCTTAACTTAAGCTCAGTTAAGTTATGCCAATCTGTACATCTGATCCTCAAGAAGTTGGCCTCCAAGTATGGATTCCCTGAAATTTTTAGACTAACTCCTAGACAAATAATCAGTCTCTCAGCAATGGGCTTCTACCAGTACTTTATTTTGATGCCAATAAATGCACAGAACTGTAGAAGTGTTATTTTACACTTACAAATTCACTTACAAATACATTTACAAATTCAAAACCACAACTATGGTGTCTGGAAGAAGAGACACTGCAGGTTGCCTGCACAACCTCGTTGCCACAGTCCCTCCCTCTGAACGTGTGTTGGTGCACCCAGGGTGAGAATGAATCAGCAACATACCACTTCTCCTATTAGGAACACCTGTTGATAATTGAACAGCCTGAAGAACAGCTGAAAAATGAGTCTCAGTGCCGGCAGCCAGAACATCTATTCAGCAGTAAATCTTTCCTCTTCAGCGGGTATTCAAGGCTCTTGCTCCTACACTCTTGTTTACAATGGCTTAGCTCTGTTGGTATTTGTGTGTGGAGAGAACACAAGAAAAGAAGCAAAGTAGGCTGTGTATTATCACCTAAGGGAAGAGAAGGCTGCCTGCCTGAATGGCACATCAAAACTAGGATTAATCACACATATATAAAAAAAAACCCCAACTAAAACCAAAACTAACCCAACAACAACTTCTGGAAAAACTGTTTTCATTAAAAAAACCCCAAAAGATCCCTAATAGATAACTTACATGGAGGATAGAACGAGAGGTAAAACCAGATACTTTCCACCAGAATAAAAAAGAGAGAGCAGATCTAATCTTCCAGTCTCTGAAGAGAAAGAAGTGGACATGCCTCCTTTACTGGGCCTAGATGGAAAGCATTGAAAGGCTTCACTGCAATTCAAAGGCAGAATGAGAACATGTATGAAATAATCTTAAATTCCTTAATTCTGTGGGCATGTTTACCAGTTTATCAGTTTTCTATCTCACCACAGATGAGCAGGGGGCTGAAAGGCACCTGAACAACCAACCTAATTATAGCCCTTCACCAAAATCCTTGCAGCTATGTCCAAGAGTAACAAAAATGCAGTCCATATATTATACCTATTTTGAAGTTGCTATTGTAGCTCTAACCATATTAAGTTAAATCTAACCACTTAATCTCTGACAATTCTAGACAAACATCCAGCTGTAACATTCCACCAGAGCATAGTTTTGTGTTCTAAAGGAGGGAAATTTATTGTACAGATAGCAGTGAAGGGAGAGAACACAAATAGTCAGCAGTAATGGGTGTATGCCATGGCAATATTTGCTTGTGGTTTCCTATGTCAGGAGGGAATCATTGCTCCTCTTTTGGAAGCCATCCTATTTCAAAGGACATAGCCACAAACTACATCATGGCAATTACAGTCAGCATTAGGAAGGTCGGAACAGTCTCTGACATATAACTGAGTTTAGAAACAGAGCTCTAAAATAATATCCTGCCTAAGTGGCTTTTTGACAATGCTAGAAAATGTTGTCTGTTTATGCAGCGAAATTAAAATTAAACAGCAAGATTCATAAAAGAATACTTGAAACGCTTTTCAAAGCTTTATAAAAGTCACAGTTCCAGCTCTCACATATAAATCTAGATGATTTGGAGAAAAGTGCTAAGAAGGTAGTACTTCAGGGAAAGTTTTGCTCCAGCTATTGTGATACCTTCATATATATCCCTCTTCTTTAATTTCCCTTCTTGATAGGAATTTTTACATGCTGTATGGGGTCTTGGAGTGTGGACTGGTAAATTTCCTCATTCCCACACACCTTTGGACTCTCTCTTTATCTGTTTGTTGTAATGAAGAACAAGGACAAATTTCATAGAATCATAGAATGGTTTGGGTTGGAAGGGACCTCAAAGATCATCCAGTTCCAAGAGTTCCTTTCAGTCATCCAGGTTGCTCAGAGCCCCATCCAACTTGGCCTTGAGCACTGCCAGGGATGGGACATCCGTGATTTATCTGGGCAATCTGTTTCCGTTCCTGGAAAAGAATTTCTTCCCAACATCTAGTCTAAACTTCCTCTCTTTCAGTTTAAAGCCATTTGCCCTTGTCCTGTCACTGCATGCCCTCGAAGTCACTCTGCATCTTTGTTGTAGGCTCCCTTCAGGTACTGGAAGACCATAATTAGATCACCCAGAAGCCATCTCTTCTCAGCCTGAACAATCCTAGTTCTTCTTAGCCTTCCCTCATAGAAGAGGTGCTCCATCCCTCTGGTCATCTTGGTGTCTCTGCTCTGGACTGTCTCCATCAGGTCCATATCCTTCCTGTGCTGGGAGCCCAGAGCTGCTGCAACCCTGCAGGTGGGGTCTCAGCAGAGCAGAGCAGAAGGGCAGAATCCCCTCCCTGCCCTGCTGCCCACGCTGCTTTGGATGTGTTTGTCTTTCTGGGCTCTGAGTGACAATTGGCAGCTCAAGTCCAACCTCTCCTCCACCAGCAGCCCCAAGCCTTTCTGGGCAGGGCTGATCTCCATCTGCTCATCCCCCAGCCCGTGTTGAAACCAGGAGTTGCCCTGACCCAGGCGCAGCACCTTGCACCGAAAAACCGCAACACTGCCACAAAAATGTAGTTCTTATTGTCTGGCCAGCTCTTCTTGTAAAACAAATGCAGCTTAAAATCAGGTCCAAGAAAGAAAAGAATTTGTCTTAAAGGTATGACAGCACACACACTGGCTAAAGACATTTACAAATGCACTTACAAGGCCATGGTTTTCAAATAATGTTTTTTAAAGTTTTGGATTTCAGACCTCTGGATATTTATTCTTTGGAAGAAGCAACACATAGATCTCACTATAATGGAGAAACTGAGAGTTTAGAGAAAAAAATAAAGTTAGTCAAGACACTCAGCTATGCAAGAACTATAGAAAAGGCAGTGTAAGGAAGGAGCAGTTTCTTCTTCAGCATCTAGGCAGAGGTTGCAAGAGGTCTGCTTGGATGACAAGCAGAGGCCATTATGATCAGTGATGGGTTCAAAACCTTAAGCCCATTACTTAATAAGATCACTGGAGATTCAAAAAAAAAAAAGAGAGAGAGAGAGGGGGAGGGATAGAGGGAGACAGTGAAAAATTTAAGTATTAAAACATAAAGACTCCCTGACTGACATCTATAATTACATTTTGAAACCCATGCCAGAGCAATATGTCTACTCATCTGTAGCAAGATCTGAACATTCAGCTTGGTAACAGTTAGGGACTTTATTTGGAGTGTTTTACTGTTTCACTAATTGGGTTTTATTTAATAAGCCTTTTCTCAAATGGCTAATATTAGAGGAGGAAGTGTGATTTTTTAAATCTTTTAACTTATATTATGTTTTGTCACCTAATATTTTAATTGGATGTGTTTGATTGAATTATGCAGAACTGAATTAGGAATGGTTTAGTCATCTTGAAAATGCTGTGGTAGTCCAAGAAGAGGATAAAACAGAAAAAGTTCAATTTTAACATACTTCTTAATATTTTAGAAGAAAAATATTCTAAAAGTGTATCAAAAACTGGTGTCCGTCCAGAAGTTTGTCATTGTAGATAATGATAAATCTTATTCCTGCTTATTCTCCCAAAAGAAGTATATTTTTTTTAGAAATATATGAAATGAACTGTGACCCATTTGAATAAAATGGAGATGGGCCAGTTTTAATAAGTGGATTTTGTTCCCTTCTTTCATTTCCATGAAGACCATGAAAAATTGGACCAAAATAATTGGCTGCCTCTTTTAGCTGGATTTCTATGCATGGAAAGGATAAATAGCACTTATGCCTGGTACTAGCACAAGGCCTGAAGCTACAAAATGAGCTCTTATATGTTTCCATTGGAGGCCAAAACCAATTTAAACATCAATGACCTCAATGGATTTTTGGATCAGACTACTTGGAAAGAAAGCATAGAATTAGTTTGGACTATCTCTGTCCAAGTTAGAGTGAGCACATTTTTCACTGCTCTTAAATAGCAGCAAAGGGAGAATTAGGAAGGCAAACGACCTTTTTCAAAGATCCCACCAGTTTTAGAAAAAATAACTCATATGTTTGAAGACACTCTTCATATAAATACAGACTTTTATAAAACGCTGACAAGTTTACTTCACAAAAGTTAATAATAATATTAATAATAATTTAATAATAACAGTTTAAAAATACTTTGGAAAATTCTTAATGCAATTTCTGTTCCTGTAGGATAGTACTCATGCTGTCTAAGTTTTATCATCTGAAAACTGGTGTTTTTCCTCAGCTAGACACTCTTTGGACACTTGTTCAAGGAATTTTGAAAATTACAGAGGCAATTCAGCCTGCAGAGATATGGTGGGTTGCTTTGTCCATAGATAGTAAAATGAACAGGAGAAAGGAATAGTTTGGATAAGATGTCTAACATTTTAGAAAAATCATGTTAAGCAAAAAGAGAGCAGTTCTCCATAGAGATGGAAAGGCCTGTTTGAAGGTGCCAAACAGTTCCAATTGAACTCCTGTCTTATGGTTGTGCCATTATAGATGAAATTGAATAATTAAATAATAATAATACAGGAACTTATAAAAGTTCTTGGAAATCATTTTTCAGTCTGTTCTTGTTACAGGAAAGTCTGTTATCTCAAGCCATTTCAAGGCTTTCAGTAATGTACAGTTTATAGATTGCCTTGGGTCATGAGGATACACACCTTAAAAATAACTAGTGAGAGACAGAATTGAAGCTTACAAGCACGGGGGAAAGAGTTTCCTCTGATCTCATTACATAATGGCCTGTCTCAATCTCGAGACTATTCTCATTTCTAGACACAGAGACAAAAGCCTTTCTTGGGAAAGGGGAAAAATTTGAACATGTGGAGAGTCCTGTCAAGAATAAACTTCCCTTTCCATCCATACCAGAATATGAGGAAGGAAACTAACCTCCAACAATGGGGGGCTGTTTGCAAGAATTATGAATCTCTTCAACTCTCACAATCTATTCTAGAAGAGAGCAAGTGCGTACAGCACTATTCTAAATACAGGGCTGGGTAGCACTTGTTTGCACAAGCACTGGCTTTCTGCTGGGTAGCAGCAGAAAAGTCAAAGATTTGTGTTCAGTGGAACAGATCACAAGATTTTGACCTCCTTAGACGTGACTTGTATGAGTAGCTGTTGATGGAAGAGAGAAATTATATCACTTAACTTAGCATAGTTGGTATTACTCACCCTCTATTCCACTTATTATTTCTTCAAAATATTTTGTAGTGCTTCCAACAGATTTTCAGCCAAGATGATAGCGAATCAGTCATAGTGACAAAGACAGCAAATTCTAATTAGTGTCTCTCAAGTCAAAATTAATAATATCAAAGTTATAATTTCTTTAAAAATTCCAATATATATTCATGGATGATTTAATGATGATTGTATTCTAGCAAATTTTATCATGCATCCTGCTTTCTATTTGAGTTTTGATATGCTATGCATATCCTCTGCTTACTTCTGTTTACTTCTGTGAGGGAAACTGGGATTGATAGTGTGAATCCTGAAATATTAACAGGTTGTTTTCAAAAAAAAAAAAAAAAAAAAAAAAAAAAAAAAAAAAAAAAAAAAAAAAAAGAAAGAATAAATGACAAAATAAGAGACAAAAGAAGAATCCAAAAATACACTGAAATTAGGCAGTTCATAATGAGCCTCAGTCCTTGGAAAAAGCAGAGTGGGGATGTGTATCTAGTAAAAATATGATATAGTGAAATGGTCTAGTGAAAGGTATCCCTGCCACAGCAGTGGGGATGGAATGAAATGATCTTTAAGCCCCTTCCATCCTAAGCCATTCTATGGTGATGCTATGATGACCCTGTGATGGTTCTATGATGGTTCCACGATGATTCTATGATGTTATTCTTCTATGGTATAATGCCTTCTTTCACATTAACAGCTTCCTGGTAAGTTATTATCATCTGACCTAGAAAAGAGAGCAAATAATACTCTGAAAGAGAAAGAACAGTTAAAAATGGGACTACCCAGGCCAATATTACCATCAGCTTTTCTGGCATTATAAACAGAAATTTCTCTAGTAAATTGAAATTGACCCCATGACTTCACATTCACCAGGGTCTCTGGTAGAGTATTTGCAAGCCAGAGGTTCTCCATGCTGTGTAATTCCTGTCTTTAGTGGCCAGATTAGACTACATTTGCCACCCCACTGTATTTTTGTCCAGGCAGCCACAGAAATGCTTTGAAACTAATGGGCAAGGACAGCTGTCTCAAAGGGTTCTGCAAAACCATGATCCAGGTATGACACTAGGATGGCTTGTTTGCACAGAAAAGTTGGCAGTCGTAGCTACTGCGAGTGAGGAGAAAACAAATCTGATTCTATTTTAGTTATGCTGGTATAATGTCCACATCAGAGAGTTCTATTTCAGAAAAAAAGTCACTCTGTTCAGCAGTAACACTTTACCTCACTGGAGGAAAAACAGGCCAGCGCCTGTTTTTCTCAAATTAGAGGGTGAAGGGATTTTCTTGCCGCTTTTGTTATTTTTCTCTTTTTGGAAAAAGAAACAAAACAAAATTGGTTCTGCAAGTTTCACCAAGAGGAATAAAAGAAGGAGAGAAAAATGGATTTTGTCTGGGTTCTTGCCCTTGCACACACACACTAAATAAAGGAATGCTGAGGACAGACAGTTCTAAATCACAAGAGACAAGCATCAAAGGTAAAATAAAACCTTTTGACTGAATTGCAATGTTGCTACTTTCCATGCCCTTTCTGGAACACTTTGGAAGGAAAATGTTTCATTCACTTGTTCTGGGGTTTTGGTGAGGTTTTTTGTTTTGGTTTGGGGTTTTTTGTTTTGGTTTGGGGGTTTTTTGTGGCGAACAAAAATGGCAGGATTCTGGATGGAACATTCTTCCTGTGGTGGCCCAAGGCCAGTGGGTGTGATGGGGGCGACCACAGGTAGGGACGAGAGAAAGGAAGTTCTGTCCTGAGTTTGACGTGCCACAACTTGTTAGTACCATTCATGTTTATACACAGGCAGCACCCCTTGGATGTGCAGTTGGTGAGGAGGGAGAAGAGAGAAATGCATGGAAAGCCATTTAATGTATGTTGACCATACATGTGGTCCATGCTGGCTAATTACCCAACAGGCCAGCATTCTGATGGAACATGACTTACAAAGAAGCTGTGTAGTGAATGCATTTGCTGTGGTACCAAAATTAGGGTCACTCATTTGATAAGAGGGTCTGTTAAGGACTGTGTGTCTCCCTGATGACAGCTCAGATCTGTGGGAAGCTAGAAAAGCACAAAACTGCTGCTAAGAGTAGCTCTGACAGGAATAGGTAAGTGTGGGTTGAAGCAATCATGATTCATGATTAACTTATGGGAGATAATCAAAAATCCTGTGGGCAATCCCTGGACCCCTACTGTCTTCAAAGCCTTTCACAGCAGTCTCTCAGTATGAAGAAGGGTATTACATAAAGATGGAGAATGATTTTAAAGGGACCTGAATGCGAATCTGATGGAATGGGCTCCTATTCAACCCTGTGGTTGGCAGTATTGTCACCTTTTCTATGACATATGCCTGTGATGTTGACTTGCTTGGTGAGCCTGCTTCAGCGGGTTAGGATACATTTTCAGACACAAAACCAGATCTGAATAAAAAATCAGAATTATTAGGACTCATCAAAAAAAATCTTGCCTTGGCATGTCTAAGAGCAGAGAGATGCTGGGTGTCCTGTCCTTGCCCTCCCACTTCCCTCCTCCTCTGCTGCAGTCAGATGCATGTGAAGAGTAGATATGGTCAGACAGAGAGGCTCCATGTGGGCCACGGTGGGAGATGCTCTTGGACTGGGCAATATTAAGGTGATACAGCAGGAAACAGGAACTGCAGCTTTAATTTAATCATAACCCGTATATTTCCCTTTGAAACATGAGAATCTGATAATACTCAGTGCTTGCTGAGCTTCCCAGTTTGGCCACAGAGCACGCAAGGTTTATGTGAATCACTGTCAGAGGGCGAGTTTAAATTGTGATAAGTAGCCTATATGTAAAAGCAGTATTTCTGCATCAAGTAATAAGGCTATGTTTCCTGGGAAAGGAGTGGTTGAAATCCATCCCTTGTCACACAGTATCACGAACAATAAATGTAATTTTAAACCCATTAAAATGCTGCCAAATACATTAAACAAAAATATACAGAGGATTTATTCAGCAGAAGATTTACAGATTTCCTTAGTAGTACATCATTATCGGAACTGTCAATTTGAAAATAAAAATTGTCAAGCCATCACTGAAATGCCGTAAAAGCTGTGACAGAAATAGACAATAACTACTAACTTTTTTAAAAATAAAACCCTCAGCAAAACTACTCTACACACAATTATCACCTCTGTGGACTACCAAGGAAACAGTAAAGTACTGAAGGATACCAAAGAGAAGTCTGGTATCCAGCATAGTCAGCATTAGCACTCTCCAATTATTAAGTGTGCTGTTGAAAAGCAGATTGTTGTGCATTTGATGATGGGATCCTGAGGACCTAACCACCTAAACAGATAAAATCCCAGCTAAAAGATGATCATTTGTTGTCACATTGCTGTGGTTTGGATTTGGACCCCTCACTGGGCTCCTGACTGGTCAGCCTCACACTTGTTAACCTCCTTAGTTAAGCTGAGACAAAGACAAGAAATAGTTTTGTCACAGTCTGCAGGTAATTATTAAATAGGAGATTTGTGACATATAGTTTTTGGTAAGCCTTTCCTACCTTACAAGTTTACCAAGCTGATATGCTCAAATTCCAGGAAGCCAGTCCTATGCCTTCCTTTGATTTGAAAACACCAGAGTGCCATCTTTCCCTTCCACATCTTTTATGACCACTCCACCTGATTATTTCCTGGTAGACACAAGATTGTATTGCAATATTGACCCACAAGTAAAGTCTGGGGCTATCACATCCTGATAGTCTAGTAATTTAAGCACACGTTTTTCATCTCCTAAATCTTGCAGGTTCTCCAGATTTATAAATTGACCCTCAAAAGACATCTGATAGTTAAAAACAGACAGGCACAGAGTCCACAGAAGTGATTCTATACATGGTTGTTCTGAAATACATCTTTAACATCTATACCGTGCTGTCCTATTTCCCTAGTGCTGTTTCTTCATCATGCCTGTCCACTTTCTGGAGATAGCAGGAGCCTAGGATCATTCACTTTGACATAGCTCCTTCTTTGCACCATGTGAGCTCTCTTTCCCGAGAAGCCCACTTCCTGTCTTACTCATTAGCTTTAGATCCACTTGCAACAAAAGTATGCTTCACTTTCCTTCCCAGAAGATGGTCCCTTATCACATTTTTGCCATTTTATTTTTAAGGTGCTACACCAAGCACCTGTTTACAAAGAAATTCTTGAGCTGGTCCCTTGCAGGGAAGGTCTGTGCTGTTACCACCTCACTACTTCATAGGGCTTCTGCTTGGATGAAAGTCATTTAGTCCATTATTCTTCATGTTAATTACATGTCCACTCTTGATAAGATTTCACTGACCGCAGATGTAAAAGATAACAGAGAAAGTAGCCAGTGTTCCATTCAAAATGAGTTTGCAGTTTCACACTTGGGAGCATAAAGAGATCTGAATAGGTGGCTTATTAACAGATCAGGAGGAGTCTTAATGAACTCCTATGGCTGAGAGATGAAGCAAGACTCTCCTAGATTAAAAGGAGCACTTTATACCAGGAGAAAACTTAACCCTTTAAATGACTTAGCAGGGACCATGATTCTGTGCAAACTTGCAAGTCCTAAAATATCTCTGCTGGGTCCTCTTCTCAGGCTTGTAGTCAAAAGTAGGAGGGACTGATTATCAGAATATTTGCTAGCATAAGAACAGTACCTTTACTTTATGAAGGAGGTATGGTGGCAGTTTCACTGCAAAACATATTTGAGAGGAACTTGATACTTGCATATCATGGTACATCTTGAAGAAGATCAACAGTAAAACAGACATCCATAGAGAGCTTTTCTAGTAAATGACTGACCAGAGTAAAAGAGAGTAAAGGGACTGGTGTTAGGTCAGTATCTCTTCAAGATAGATTTGAATGTTTGAGGGTCTTCATTCTGGAATCAGACAAACACTGAATTGTCTCCACTGAATCCAGTGTTGGGGAACTGCAGTTTTGAAGTCAGCATCTAAACCTGCATTGGCTTAAATAAAACCTAGCGAAAAGTTGGAGGGGTTGTGACACAAAATTGAATGGAATTACTGCAGTGTAGCAAGTTCACTGTGGTTTAGATTAACACATTAGTTTAATGCATTTTAGATAGCATTTGCTGGTGGCAAAGGACGCTGCTCCAGTCAGTTCCTGTAGCTCTGCTGATGTCATTAAGGTGCCGTAATTCATTTGTCTATCATCATACTAAGCTTTTCCTGGCTGCTGGTGTACCCTGGATTATGATCAGTTTTGTATTATTAGATGGCAAAAACTGACCTTCTGTTTGGTTGCACCTTTATTCAGCTTTGTAAAATGCTATTTGGTCACTTAATACCATGCCTTGTTAATACTATCCTTAAACTGTGGTATTCTATAGAATGATTTGAGCTGATGCCCTGAATGTCCTTAGCTGGTCTGATTAATTATTCTTGCTGTATCTGTACCCCATCCATATTCCTTTGTATTTCACACTGCTACACTTATAATATTATTATTTATTAACCCTATTTTACAG
Organism: Cichladusa arquata; assembly: GCA_026413545.1. Lineage (NCBI taxonomy): Eukaryota > Metazoa > Chordata > Aves > Passeriformes > Muscicapidae > Cichladusa > Cichladusa arquata. The sequence goes on from JAOTQP010001652.1 coordinate 15,306,169, forward strand.
ATGATGAAGAAGTGAAATTGAAGAAGCGATATAATGAGTGAGACTTTGAAGGACCCTGCAAACTCACTCCTGCCTTAAAAAGGAGAACTGCAGTAGGTATGGTAACAGAATCACTCTCTCAAGCACAAACACCACTTGTTTGTGGTATTACTCCCTTTTGCAAAGGAAAATCCCAAAAGCTTGAAGTAATTTTTGCAGTACAAACATAATTTGGCTTGATTTGCACGTTGCTGTCCTTTTGAAATCCTGGCAACCAGAGGTAGGTGTCCTGCTTTGGCTGTGGACATCTGGTCACCCTCAAATGGAGCCAGTAATGCTAATTAATTCTAGGAGTACACAATGCCTTGTTCTGTACCATCATAATTCACTGAAGGCAGTGAAAGCTATACCCCTCTCTGTGAGGTTCCAAGCAAGCACGTGATTGGAATATTATTCCATCTGTATTCCATGTTCTTCATTAGCCCTCATTTACCCCAAAAGAAAGTTCAATTGCTCATACTTGGGAAAAACAGCAGGTTAATTTAACTTGCTGAATAGACTTTTAACCACTGGGAAAGCTTAATATTTTCTGAAAACACTACCAGTTCTGTTTATTGCATATTAACTGCAAAATTGCTTAAATAAACAACTACCTTATCTTCACTTATCTTCCAAAATCTCACAGCCAAACAAAATCCAAGCCAGTACCTTTCAGTTCCAGTAAGGTTTAGATGTTTAATAGCCTTAAGTGCCTTTGAAAATGCCCTGTTTAATGGAAGAAATGTTGTAATATGAGGGGTTACAAACACTTCACATCTGCAGAAAAAGATAGTAATTTTTAAGAGTCCCAATTGCTTTACTTTAAGAATCTGGAGGCTAAGTGACATTTTCAGAACAAGTACCAATTATCTATGTATTCAGATTCATCCATCACTGGATTTATCTCCATTCCAGATTGTTGCATAACATGCTTTTAAGAGAAAATTTCAGACAGTGGAACTCAAAGCTGGATGGCAAGGCATGGCTTAGTGAAAATATTATTTCAGTGACAAGAGTGGTATACCAGATTTGGTGGGGTGGGTGTGATGACAACAGGGGGTACTCAATAAATGCATCTACAGATTTAATTCATATGCACACCAGATCATATTTTTAAAGCAAAGTTACTGGCTTTCTACATTTTCCTGTCGAATATCACCAGATATTGCAATGGCAGCAGCAAGGGAAGGTTGAATAATAACTCAACAGTAATTTCCCTAGTGCCTGTAAATAATAAACATTGTTAGCAAATGAGTGATGGAGGTCAATGGGCCATGGAGTCATTAGATGGTTTAATGATATGCTGCAGGTTATCTCAGGGCACGGTGCTCTAATGACATTCTCAGCCTTCCCTGCAGCAAATAACCCCTGCAACCCAAGATAAGCAGTTGCATTGTGCAATACAGTGCAATATCAAATGACCCCAGCAAGAAAATTTCTCTTCTGTTTGACATTTAATGTGCAAGTATCTGTCAAAATCTCTCCTGGGAAGAGAGCTGTCCTACTTAAATTTGTTATTGTTAACTGGGAAGCTATTAAAGGGCAGAACCCACAAGTCCTCAGACCTGTGGCTTATGGATAGAAGGGTAATAGTTGGAGAAGAATGCCTAGCAGGGAGCCTCTTGCCTTGCTTTCCTGGCTGTTGCTTGGTCTTTGCAAAGGCCTAGTCCAGTGGGTAAAAGTATGAACAATGAGGTCTGTTTTGTACTGGAGGTCATAGTAAAACATAATAGCAGACTGAGTAATGCAAGTCTGAATTTTTGAGAACTGCTGGGTCACTTGTCAATGGGAAGTTTAGGCATACAATGGTAATTCGAGTTATTTTGATTTGACATCAGCGTGCTACATAAGTATAAAAGGGTAAAGAAACTTCAGTGTTACCCCAGAGCTTAAAGAAACCCAAAACTATGTGCCAGGTAGTGAAATGCTGATTTTTTTCAGTCTGACTATCAGTAGCACCATATTGTATACACAGACACCACTTAGCTTAAGCCAGCAGACCACTTTCATCATTTTCTCTTTGTTACCCCTCCTGTGCCAGTACAGAGAAGTGGCTGTTCAGACCCTCAATTACTCAGAGTGGTATGAGGAAAAACTAGAGATGTGAGACCATGTTAAACAAAGGCATGCATGACATTTTGTCAAAGAAAGGATAGGGCATCACAGACTTGGCATTTCTCAGAAGAGACACTATAAATGAAACAAAAAATATTCACCTGAATTTTTCCATGACAAGGAGTTTAAATGTAGACAGTATGTCTATTATTTAATTGATTTAAAGTTTAATAATTAATTGTTTCATAAAAAATGTTTATTAAGCATTAAAAAGTTTGTAATTTAAAAGAAAAAAAAATGCAGTAGAAAAAAGTGTCTGACACCACAAGGGTAATGAGGAGTAGAGGCTGGAGAACCACTGTGAGAGTTCCAGGAATCCCCTTTCTCTTGCAAAAGCTGCTTAGCAAGGTCATGAGTTGGGAGTCACTTACTTAGTCTGGCTTGTTACTCTGTTATGACTTATTAGTGTGTCAGCTTTTAATCTGGTGATCACTTAATGTATGGTTGCAGTGGTATGAGTTCCTACCTATTACCTCTGTCTCACCACCCAAAAGTATTAGGTAAAATAGCAAGGACACTTAATAAGCTGAAGTAGTTGTTACCACCCTGTATTTACAACCTCTTAAGATAAGACTAGAATTCTAAACATTAATACAATTGTGTCAAAGTCTTAAAATGAAGAAGCAATATTCTGATGATGAAATACAGTCTTTGTTCAGAACATAAAGGTACTATGAAATTTCCTGAGCTCAGATTACTGGGAGAGTCAGAGTGGGCATTTTCTACAGTAGCACCCTCAATTCATCAGCACACTGATGAGCAAGTGTGTGAGAAACAATAGACAAAGTTGTAACATGAGTCATCTATTTTTGATAAATGTTATGTTAGAACATTGTTGGTAACACCCATATCCAATTTGCCTGACTTTCTGGGAGGAGGAATCGGGAAAGGAATGTGCACACACAACATTTTAAACTCAGAGAGCTGGTTAGACAAATAAGAGGATAAAACCTGAAGTGAAATTCAGCATAAACTATGGAGCAGATTTGTGCATTTATCAGGCTTCTAAATGGGCAGGACTTCCAAAGGATTCAATGGCCTCCCATTTAGAATAACTGAACCACTTCCCTTTGGGTCAGATAATGTGATTCCTTTCTTGAAGGTCTCACTTAAATAATTTGATTGTAAGCCTTTGAAAAGTTCCTGAATACAGCAAATAAAACTTAGCAGGTTTTTTTTTTTAATGACACCATAACTTGTCAGACTAGACCATCCTGGGTAGTGGTGTGGATTTGTAAGTCTTTGGCTTCCTCAGTCACACTTCACTGACACCAATCAACATGTATAAAAGCTATCAGAGGACAACAGACAAAGAGATATGGACTGACAGCACGATCATCCAAGTCTTGTTTTCACAGGCTGACAGGCTACAGAGTGGAAGCCACGTATCTGAAAGCTAGAAAGTCATATAACCTCCTTACAGGGCAAAACAAGGTCTTGAGAACTGCAGCTGACAAACATAACTAGCTTTTCCTAGCTGTAGAAAAATGCCTGTTTCTTAGCTATTCTGAAGTTTTAGAATGCAGCACCCAGGGGCATTCAATTCACCACTGAAAATCTGAGGCCTCCAAGACACAAAGCACCTTTCCAGGGTCCATTTTTTAAATGCACAATTGACTAGGGACATCGGGGTCTTGGATCTTGGAGGATTAATCCAATTACTTGACAAACAGCTGGGAACAGGTGAGAATGTGACTTCTAAAATAAAACATGCATGGTTATGCACTGCCTATCTCTCACAAGTGAGATTTCATCCTACTAAAACTAATGAGAGCCAGCAAAAACTCAGTGTCAACAAAACATTAACGTACTGCAAGCAGCTTGCCAGCACAGAAAATAAGGGCTTAGGGCCGGGTAGTCTGCAAGCATTCGACTACTTGGCATGGGAAGTTGGGCTTCCATGTCAGAATACGAGCAGGGAAGACACTCAGACACACCAGTCAAAACACTTAGACCCAGGAGCAGCCTGCTGCAGCAAGGCTCTCTTCACACTGTGATACGCACAGACACCCCTTCACCTCTCCCCTCATAGACCTTTACTCTGACTTGTTTTTCTGTGTAGATAATATAAATCTTTCAGAAGCTTCCAGAGCCATGCCAGACTCCACAGAGTGGAGGTGCCCCTGACCGTGCTGCTCATTTAACACCCCTGAGGAATCAGGGCAATTTGCACCCAGTGTATACCACAGCAGAGGATACTGATCTGCATCCAGTGTACACTACAGAAGAGTGCAAGTGGATGTTTCTTAGTTTAAGAACCAGTGTGCAGTCCTAATCGTGTGGAACAGTCTTAGTTTTAATGAAGTCCAAACCCTGGACTCCACCCAACTATCCAGCCCCAGGAATGAAAGGCAAAGAAAAGTTTGACAGGAGGGCTTGACAAAACCCACAAGTTTATTATTATCATGTTGCCTCCCTACAAAGCTGAGGTTTCTCATATCTAAAGACCTTTAGTTCATTCCACTATATTAACTTGAAGTACCTGTTTTTAAGTGCTAGAAGTTCCCTCTTGCCTCCCTCTCCCATTTTCTCATTAGCTAAGGATGAGGCACAAAGTGCAAGACTTGCTTCAGAAAGGCAGATTCACACTGTGTGCTCTGGGGTTTGGCACTTTCCAGGACACAAAGTGAAATCCATTGAAACAGCCACAGCTTAGTAAGAACAGAAACAAGAGGGTTCTGTTTCTGGATGATGATAGCTGTCACTGTGAATGGAAAGGAGGACAACCCAGTATGAACGACACATGTATGAGACAGTAAACAGCATAGTGCCAATCGTAGATGTTTCTTCTAGTTTGGAAGGGATTGGCTACAATAATTTACTGTTTTGTTTTTTTTTTTTAAATTTTAAACTTTCTTAGCTGCAGGGCTTAATTAACTAGGATTTTATTTGGGGCAAGGAGGAAGAGGGAGATGGAGGAGGAGTATGAAGAATTGTCTTAAAAGGGAGTAATTCCCTTTAAAATCTGTCTTGCTCTACAGCAATCACTCACATAATTATGTACGATACATTCCGGTGTAACTCAACCTTTGGTCTGCTCTACACGGGGGAAATTAACCAGCAGAGCTGTTCTGTAATAACTTCCATTATTGCTATTTTGGTGTAATTTAACTATTCTGGAATAACTCCCCAGTGCAGACATTCAGCTCCAGAATAAAAGCAATTTTATTCCAGAATAATTACTCTACTTCCAGGAGGGAATAATCATTCTAGAATAAAGTCACTTTTATTTCAGAATCAAATATGCAGGGAGTTACTTGGGCATAGCTCCCCAACAAAGTTATTGTGGTGCCAGTTAATTTTCTCATGTATGCAGAAATGTTAGTAACCTTATCTGTGTTTATATGCTAATCTCCATAAAATTAAGCACTAAGATCTAGTGGAGAATGTGTTAAGGTATGTAAATTTTCTTTTTTACCTTGTCTCACACACAGACAGTTCAAGATTTTGTAATAAACACATATCTCATCTGAAGAAAAGAAAGAATGCTTGAATACTTTCCTCTGCATAAATTGTATGATATGGAAGTGCAATCTGAAATTTATTTCCAACAGTTTGCAAAAATAGTCAAACAAAAAGCAAGTATACATGCACACACAAAACTATTTTGCATTTCAGAATTGACTTGGTAAACATGTAAAATGACTGCAAAGGCAACTTTAAAGCAATTAAATGTAACAGATCCGCCTGCAAGCTGTGCTAAGGCACATGGAGGATGGGGAGATTTTGAGATTTGGATTTGAGACACCCAGCATGGCTTCACCAAGGGTAAGTCCTGCCTGGCCAACCCCATGGTCTTCTGTGATGGAGTGACTCCATCTGTGGACAAGGGAAGAATTATGGATGTCATCCCTCTGGACTTCTGTAAGGCCTTTGATACTGTCCTGCATGGCATCCTCCTCTCTAAATTGTAGATAAATGGTTTTGATGGGTGGGTTCAATGATGGATAAGGAATTGGATAGATGTTTGCATCCGGAGAGCAGTCAACACCTCAGTGTCCAGAGGGAGATCAGTAATGAAGGCTGTCCTTAAGGGGTCTGTACTGGTATCTGTACTGTTTAATATCTTAATATCTGTTTAATAACCTAATATCTGATTGTAGTTCAGACTACAAAGCGTCAGCGGAAGTTTGGAGACGCTTCCCTACGTGATTAGCCAGAGACTCCCTCTGAACCACTTTGATGTCAAAACAAACATTCTTGTTGCATCTCAGTCAAATCCTAACTCTGGGACAAGATGCAAATTCATAAGCATTTAATGAGAATTTTTCAGTTCCTCTAGTTTCAGTTATGGGAAAATGCACATAAAAGCAAGCAAACAAACAACAATTTTGCTTAACATTTAACAATTTTTTTGTCTATAAATTCAAAAATTAAATACAAAAAAAATTAGAAAAACTATAGAACATCTCTTATGTATAAACAATGCTGTGTTGTTTCAATTCAGATCAGAAAGTGAAGTTGGTAAACTGGTATTTATTTGAGGTTAGGAATGTTCTTTCACAGTTATTCTGCTGTCTGTGAAAATCATCTATTTTGAGCAGGATCCTGACAGTTTCTGAGCTTCTTCTGTCAGGCATTCAGCACCTGTCAGAAGCAAACTCTTAGGTACTTCTTTTTAATACACAAATTTATATATACTCTATGTTAAGAGAGTTGACAGATAGACAGACTGGTATGTATTTTGAAGAAATAGCAAATTGTTCTTCCACAGTATAGTTGTAGGCTGCTTTCATGGTCATTAAAGCCTATTTTAACTTTATCCAATAATTTTCTTCTATTTGTGTTGGAAAATCTTAGACTGAAAATTGTACCAATCATGCTAAAAATGAATTAAAAAACTTCTACAAAGTCTTAAAAATTATATTTGGGATTATTCTGGATTTATGGTAATAAATTTTGCCTGGATTTTAACCATCTGTTACTCCACATTTTAACTTCAGTTACTTCACATTTTCAGTACCATCACCTTGGGATGAAGTGGCTGTATTCAGAAAGCAGAGTTTATACTTAAATTAATTAAGGTGTTGAAATGGATTAGTTTGGGGTCTTTTGAAGGAGTTGCTAATGATTTCAGGGGCAAAATGTCCAGCTGTATATACGATGCCCACCTTGTTTTTCAGTTTGTCAGGACACAGAGTACATTACTGCCACGTGACAATCTAAGTTGATTTGAAACACAATCAACTCTTGGTCTCCACATCTAATCTAGGGCCTGTCTTCTGCACATCTGTCATTCTATAATTAATTCAAAGTCCATCTCAAAATGTCCCACCTGGAAATCATGAGATATTAAGTTGATAAAAAAACAACACTTTACAACACATGGAGATTTCCTCTGGATAATCAGCACGGTTACAGGAGTATGGAAGAAATTATGCATGTGCATATCTAAAACTATTTACATTCCAATCTATTTCATTCTGAGTTGTTTTCATTTGACAGATGGAGAGAATTTTGCAAACAGTGTTTGAACCAACAGTATGAAGTAACTCTTTCTGGCTATACATTTTGGTGAGCGTAGACCTACAAAACAATATTTATGACATTACTGTGCTCTTTCAGAAATAGTTTTCTGAATGTTAAAAATGGAAAGCTAACTTTCCAAATTAAAAAAAAAAAATAACCCAAACCAAAAACAACTAATAAAGCAATATGATGGGCCACTCCCTTGTCCAATTATATTTTCTGTTTCTCACAATGAAGCCTGACACTGGCACACTTGTTCTGGTTTTAGTTCCATCATTCAAAAATAGTCCATTTCTTCTGACTTTTGATTGTTTTCATTTTGCTTGGGAATTTTGCATGCCCATTTCAGTGAGAATAGGGGCTTTTATCCCAGATTTAAGAGCCATCTTGAAGAAATATCACTCTTGCTGCAATAGTTTTACTTTAAAGCTGAAGTAGCATTCACTACCTTTCATAAATGATTATTTTTACAAAGCTTGATATTAGTTTGCTATAACAGCGAGAAAAGGTAGCAAATGTGCATGTATTGAGTATGTGCTCTTCACAAAGAGAAAATATAAATTTTAGGGCAAAATCAGTGAATAATCGAAGGCCTGATAAGAGATTTAGGGCTCTTTTTAGACATATGGTTGATAACAGCCCACTCTGAACAGTGATCCTGCCATCTGCAAACACAGTCCTGCACTCAGACCTGCTAAAAAGCACAACAATTTCATAATCCCTCTCTTTCAGTAACTTGCCTGGGATATTCCTGGGCATTTCCAAAGATAACAGAATTTCTGCATTTACAATGCACACTGATTGTGATCCTAGGGTTTAGTGAAGTTGTAGAGCAGACACACATATTCTTCCAGTGTTTTCTGGCTAGAAATATGTTCTTGTGTTTTATCCTTTCACGTTCAGTGCTTTGTGTAATATCTGATTTGCTGTGTGAGAGCACTACCTTCACAGGAAATCCCAGAAGTCAGATTTATGGATTATAATGCAATTATCATTTGACTGGCATTTCTGCATGACCAGAGTTAAGCCAGAGCTCTCCTGATTTGGCAGCTTGATGGGATGTCAGCAATACCAGCCCATATGCCTACATTTCTCCTTCCAAATGGCCAAAAATTTCAGCTGGAAATAAAACCTAGCTATGCTATTTAGAAATATTTGAATGTTCCATATCTAAAATTCATGATTTTGTATTATTTAACAACCCTTCTTCTAAGTCAGCATCATTCTTGAAAGCTTTGAGTCAAGTAATGAAAATATGTATGGTAAAGTGAGGAAAAAACAACTGGATGGAAAAAAAAAAAAAAAAAAGGAGAAAAAATTTACCATCTTCTCCAGAGATCAGAAAGATAAATCCAACTCTATTCAGACTATGTACTAGTGCTCCTTTTCATCTTTATCACATACAGATCTCAAGCTTAACCCATTCAGTTGTAGATCATTGTCATATTTTCATAGTGCCTACGAATACACGTGGTCGAAGTGTGGGGCTAGAAGTACTTTAGCAGCAAATAACTGATTTCTTCAGAGTTTCCCCCAAACTCTTTGCAAGGGATATGAGGTATACTGCTGGCTGATATGGAAGAGCTTATGGGAAGAACCCCAAATGCTCTCTCTAATGGAGGCAGCACCACCCTTTGTCCAGTCTATACCTGCCTCTGAAAGCTCTTGGAAGCATAAAAGCACAACAGGAGTTTAGAAGTGGTTGACAAGGGAATATTAAACTTAGGACAAATCATAATTTCTTCAGTCTCACCTCCACAGCTCAATGGGATACATTACAGGTTGGAGAATGGAAGAGACTGGTCTAGTTTTGACTCTGCTCACTGTGGACATTTTTCCCTTACACTTTGGAAGGGATTTACAAGAAGGAAATTTAGCAGCTGGCTGGAGCTGCATTATCACAGCAGTGGGAAATTTGGTGGGTATCATCAGATTTCTGTGAACTAACGTCAGGCTTCCTGAACTGCTGCTTTATTTGGGCCCTGTGGGAATGCAGCCAATATTGTCATGGTATCGCTGAGGCAAATCACAGAACAAAACCTGCTGATGATTTCCTGTTTCATACTCCCTATATGCCACCCTGTTGCCAATGATTTCATGAAAGAGATCTCACAGCCCACCCAGATGCACTGGACTTCTGATTTATACTTCATTACAAGGTACCCCCTGTCACCATCTACCTGCCTTGCCCTACTATGCATGCATGATTTTGATTGAAAAAAAAAAAAAAAAGGAAAAAGAAAAAAGATGTTCCCCTTTCAATGGCACTCTGCATGTCTGCATTTTCAGGCAGCTTACCTATTAAAAATTTCCACTTATCTGCACTAAGCACACCTAAAAAAAATTGAGACTTTATTGGGGAGAATATTAATTTTAGATATTCTGGTGGTGTATAGTTAAAACCTAGATGTCCCAGACTGTGGTAAAACCACCCCCAATTTGTCCATTCCCTTATCTAGTAAAAGGACTTTACTTTGTAGGCTGTCACACATACAGTGCACCTGTCTTTGCTTCACTTCTCTACTACCCTGGTAAAATTAAAATGCATATTTCCTTTCCTCTTGATGCCTCTCCCCCATGACAATTTGTCGTACTAGTTGAAGAAGCAGCCTGTGCAACAGAGACTGACACAGAATAATGTGCCATGTCAAATATATTAAGCATTTTAAGGCATCACAGACCTGGAGGATTTCAGATAAAAAGAAACAATTGTTTGAATCCTTAAAAATGTTATAAAAAACCACAGGGAATTTGATATTTATACCTGAGCTTTAATAGTGCCTGTGATTTCTGTTTAAGGTGGAGGTATGTGCACAGTTATGCCTGTAATGTTAAGATTACAATTACCATCAGCTTTTTAAAGCATTGTTTTGAAATGCCAGACTTAATGTTGGGTGCTTTGGAGTTTTTTTTCACTATTTTTTTTTCCTATGCACATTGATGACAGCAGCAGGATTCAGCCAAAAGGTGTCAGTAACTTCTGGTAATCACCTCTACCAAGTGACAGTGAAGTAGGATTTTCTTTGCTTTAGTTTTGTGGGCTCCCTGATTTTGCTGTGATGCTGGGTGGCTGCTGTACAATGGGGCTCTGGAAAGCTGAACCTCCCAGAGCTTTTTAACCCAAATTCATGTGGAAGTAGGAAGATCAAAGGCCTTGTGGTGTGCTAGTAAGTTGCATGGATAGGCCAGAAACCTCCCACAATATCTTCCTCTTTCTTTTTGCCAGGAAATTTATTCCCAGAATCCACTAACAACAGCACCAGTTTTAATTAGAGTAACTAGGAGACAGAGCCACATTCTTACCCTTTACATTTCTTTTCGATTGGTTTTTATATTAGTGAATCTGCTGCCCTGATGAAGACTCATTTTTATTGAGTGATGAAACCCTAAAGCTTGCCACAGAAACATTGCCTAATCATGAGAAAGAGAGCCATCAGCGAGAAGGTGAGAGGAAACTCCACTGCAGCTGTAGAAATACAGTGGTTGGTTGAGTATGAAAATTAATTGATGTTTGAGAGAAAAGAGGATTTTTTAAATTTAGCATTATTACTGGAATTGTAATTTAAATTTAGCATTATTACTGGAATTGTAACAGCTTAGCTGAAGTGAGAAAGAACAATTCTGTTTGTAAGAGGTGGGTCTCCAAATTTCCTGCATGACCGAAAGGAATACCAGCTTTGATAGGTAAGTTTTGTAAATGATACTAAAGCCTTTACAAAAGTCCAGAGACTTTACATTCACACAAGACATTACAATAAAGAGGGAGAGTTTGCAGCACTCATAATTTAACGTTAGTATCCCAAGGACTTCTGAGGAGTCATACAGAAATTATTACTAGATGTCCTTGACGGAAGGTTAGAGGAAAAAAAGTAAAATGCTGTCAGTCTGCAGAAAAGAGATAGGTCAGTCTCAACATGTTGAAAGCAAAGCTCAGTGCTCAGTGGACTAGATTACCAGGTCACAAATCACCCAGTGAAAGCAAAACTGAGAGGGCATGAGAAGCCTTAAAAATTCAGCCAATACTGGACCAAAGAGCATGAGAGATTCTTTTTTTTTTGCTTCCTGCATTGATCACAAAGAGAAGTAGCATCCAGTCTTGAGATAGAGCTGAAAACACATCTTAAAAAAAAGCAAAGGTTGTTGCTTCTGTAGAATATGGAGGATGGTGAAAATACACCTGAAATCAGCTTTCATAGAGATAAAATGTACTGTAGAAGGACAGGAATCCACATTTTAAAAAATCCAACAAAAGCTAAACTAATTGCAAATCTGAAAACAATAAAGATATGGCGATTTTCCAGGATATATGCAAATGCCAGAGACAAAAGTCCTAAAATAAATATTTTCCACATGAATAAAGTTTTGGAATCAGGAGAAAAGAGAGAATGAAGAACACAATAAGATTATGTGCATAGAAGTATGCTGAAGAGAATACAGGATCCATGACCCAGTATTGTCTGATGCGTGTATGTTTCATAAGGATCCTGCAATGTTCTTCCAGCAGCTGGACTGAAACCTAAGTGTGAATACAGGTGCTTCTGCTGGAGATTTGCTTTCTTTGTAGAAACAGCACTCTGAAGAAGGGAAATACTTCAGGAAGAATGGGAAATGCCTTCAGCTTCTTCCAATACAGTGCTCAAGGGAGATGGAGAGCAAGGGTGTGTTTCCTCTACCCCAGTCTCTGCTTGCTCAAAAATGAGTTGTCCCAACTGAAACAAAATGGATTCATCCACAGTCAGTCCTAGGGAAATACGTAAATTAATCTCTGAAGAGAGGCACCTACCAAACTTCCTTGACAACAAAGGGAGCCTAGAGGACATATCAGGTTGTGCATATAATATGAAGACAAGTAAAATAAGATGGGATCAATCTCATGAAGAGATTTGAAGGCTCAAATCTCATGTAGGCAGCCAAAGTATCAAAAGCATTGGCAGAGGTTGCTGACCAGAGCACTATGGGACTGAACCCCACAAGGTTCTGCAGATGTAAGAGTGAAAAATATTTCAGCATGACAAATATTTCTGTATTAGCTTTTACTGCAAGGGGTAAGTGTAAAATAATGTCCCCACAAAGGGCTTGAAAGACTTTGATTTGAGCCAGTAGCTGTTAGAGCTCCAACTTGTTTTATGTGCTCTAGAATAAGTGAAGCAACATATGAGGCTCCTTAGTTATCATGCACAATGAACAAGCCCAGCAAATTCAGTGTTAAACGTGAGAAAGCTCAAACACACCAAGACTTGGCAGTGCATACACTTGGCACAAATGAAATTTTACTTGTCCCTTTGGAATATCATGCAATACCACTGTCATTTCAACAAGAGCACTTGAATACCTTTGGCCCAGATGAAACCAAATCACTTTGGTAAAGACACCATGGTTTATTTCCCTGTCTTCCACTGGCATCAGCAAAGAGAAATTATCCTGCATGGCTGCTCTAATTATGCATGCCCACACCATGAAACTTCCCTGTCTTTTAAGTAGTCTAGTTTAATTCATTGGAACATGTAAACTAATAATTTACTTGTAATGCCTTGAAAAATTCACCCTGTGCCCATAGAATAAGTCTTGTCAGCTTGCAGTGGTTTCACTGTGGTTTTATAGCCCCAGCACTTTGTTCTTTGTTAAGAACAAAACTCAGCTGCATGATGGCTCTTGCCATGAGCAAGAGCCTCCAAAGTTTAGAGCAAAGTTTGTGTGCTTAGAATCCACTGCAATGTGCCTTCCCCAAGCCTAATATGAAAGAGTTTATTTTCTATAAGTATTTTGTTGCTGTTGACTGCCCATGCCATGTCTTCATTTAATAGCTGTGGCTTCCACTAAGTTTATTTACTTGCACCTGAAGCTTTGAATGAAGGGCTGCTTACATTTAATTACTTTATAATGCAGCTTGAATACTAAATGTGTATCTGCTAATTGGTAACTCCTTCTCAATGAGGCTTTTTATCCCTTCCTGTCCCCTCAGGTGCTCTGGGTAACTTCTGTATTAGGATTGCCAATTCAAAGAGAAAGGGTACAGGAAATTCAGATTTGATACTGTACAGTGCAGCTCAGCAAATGTAATCCACATCTGACTTATGTTCAAAGGTTGAATAAACAAATAAATACACAATAAAGAAATAATTTTTAAAATAATTGCATGTCGAGGCTAGGCTGCCAATGCCTACCCATCCTTTACAAAATAACCTTTGTTTAAAACAGGTCTGGGTGAATTAATCAGGTGAACTGAAAACTGAAGCAGATAGTCATAAGTTCAGCACTCCAGGAGCATTCTCAAGGGACTACTGTCCAACAGAAGAAACATCAGTATAAGCATTGACACTAAATTGAGAAAAGATGAGACATTGTAAACAAAATTTTGGAATTTTGAAAAATTCTCAACCACAGATTATTTTGTTCAATAAACACAACCATCATGGTTCTACCCAGGAAACAACTGCTGTTTTCTACTCCTGGCTGGGATGGGGCCCTCTCATACTTGTCTTCTACTTCCCAAAGGAGTGTCCTGTCTACACTGGACTTTAGACTGTTCAGGAGCAACCAATAATCTCACCAATAGTTTTGGAAGAGGAAAGATCAGTACTGCTTGGACAGAAGATAATTAATAATTTAGGGCCCACGCATATGTTCATATTTTTGCCCAATGATCCTGTTGAAACCAAAATAAGCATTATGCATTGTTTAAATGGGAACTCAGTATCTGAAGATAAAGTCTTTGCTGCAACAAGTCTGGGGAATTGTTCAGGTAGAAGCAGTGGCTGCTGAGTGATGTTTCAGGATATGACACATTACCCAGAGACTTGGATGAAACTTTTCATACAAAGTGCCAAAGAGATGGGCTGTGCAGTATCAGAGACAGGCTATTTAGTATGCCTGTCACTGCTACAGGACTCAAAATGTTTTCCTTTGGGAAAACAAAACCAAACCAAACAAAAAAAGTATAAGTTTCTGGACATGTCATACAGACAAGCAAATGTACATAGGTTATCTTGTCCTCTGAAGTTTTGCACTGAATGCTTGATAGGAATGCTTTAGGAAAATCAGAAGTTCAAATACAAACCTTACAACAATTTCCAGATGACTGAAGCTATTATTTCACTTCAAAAGCTTGTTAGATATTCCTTGTGTTATTCCAATAGATGTAAAATCAGCATTGTGCTAGGCACTACATTAGAGATTATTCAAAGGCAATTGTCCAGAGTTATTTGGGGGATTGGCATAAATTGCTCTCTTAAAGAAAAGGGAAAAGCTTGCTCTTTGTGTCATAATATAAGAAGTAGCCTGGAAATTGCTTCCTTATAATGTGATCACAAGCTCCAAATACATGGCAGGGTATCCTTGAAGTTTTGGAACCTACTTCCTTTACTCTGGAAGTACATAGAGATTTATACAGTATCCTTGCTTGTACTGAATACAACATTAAATATTTCTGGTTTGCTAGAGCAACTGATAAACAATACCAAGATTCCATTTGTATGTCAGTATTTTCAGCCTTCTATGCTCATGTACAGAAAATTATTACTGCATAAGGATTTAACCAGAAAACATTTTCAAGCAAAAGCCGGCATACATTCTTGCCCGAGATCAAGGCTGGTCAGAAGCACATTCACATTTATTTTAATATCCTTTCTAAACTTTCTGCAAGTCAGATGAATTGCCAGGCAGGTTTCTGTTGTTCTTTTTTAAAAAAGCTGTTCTTCAAAAGCCTTCTTTTTGCTTTGTAGTTTCAGAAGAGATAAAACAACTGTGCACATCTGTGCTTTTCTAGTTACTGTATTTATTTGTTTTGTTCTTGCATTTCTTCCTTATTTTTTGCATATCTGCCTGAATTCTGATAGAAATTGCTGTGCTCAAACAAACTCTTCCTGTCTCCTTGTCTTTCTCTGTTTATCCTTTCCATATGACCTTGGCATATTTTCTTCTCTGTTGTCATTCCTAAATATTGTTTTCTCTTTCAGGTTCAAGTTTTTTGACTTCTTTGCTACCATCATCACTTTTATGATTCTTATTTTAAAGCCCATCATAAAAATCTTTGTTTTCTGTTTTATATCTCTGTCTTCCCTTTCCTTCTTGTAAAAACACTGAGTGTTTTCTCAGGAAACTGTTAGGTATCATTTATTTACCCTTTGTTTCCCCTACACTATAGCTTTAGATAACAGAGGATATGTAACAAAATATACACAGTTTTGGAACAACTACATACAATTGAATTAAAATTACAACACAAAAATGAGGAAAAATTATATTCTAGTGAACTACAAGACAAAGGACAGATGCTGTTTGCTTGTTTTGATACTGGACCTTACTGAGATCTAGCTTTGGAGGTCTAGCCTTAGAGACAGGGGGCTTTGCAGCATTCAGCCCTTAGAACTTAGCATTTTTGAGCAATTTAGCATTGCCTCCATCTACTCTGGTTTCCACCCTCTGAGTTCTGAGCTACAGTTATTGTTCAGCCTTTCATTTTACACTGAATATGATAATTAAAGGATTTCTGACATCAACAAAGCACAGTCACAATAAATAACAGGCATTGTCCCTTTGATCAGAAGACACCAGAAGTTTTTGAATTCATTCTTTCCAGTGGCAAACACCTTACCATAATGCATGGTCATCCCCAGAACACATCTTTATTAGAAAGTCCTGAGAGGTCACCATTTCTTTTGTTGCCAGTGATCATGACTGGATAAATGGAACAGAATATTTCAGGTGAGTAGTCAGCATTTGCAAGGGTGTCTTTTGATTCTTTTGTACCATCATCAGAAATGGTGCCGAATGGATAGTCAGATTGGAAGGAAAAGGCATGTTACATGAGGTGAGATTTGCTTTGGCTTTGGTTTTTTTAATTGTTATTTTTAACAACTAGATGAACTTAAATTGGACCTAGAGCTCAAATTGTCACTTGCCCTCCATTAAGACCCTATTCTCCAAGTGGGTCCACTGGAGATGATAAAAATGCAGTTGAACAACACAACCCAAAGTCTAAAGCTCAGTATCATGTAAAGCACTCAAAGTGTCACTGCTTGAAGAGTAAACATCAAGTGAGATTTTTTAAAGAACATTCATTAATTCATTAATTCATTAATTCATTAATATTTTCTGTAATCTAACTGAATACTTTCTAGTAATCAATAGATGAAACATTACACTTTACAAACTGCTCCACTTCCTGAATGAATCATTACATGAAATCATGCACGCTAGTGCACTCCATAAGCTCTTAAACTTTCACTTTCATGGTATTATGCAGTGATTGTTTAATGTAAAAAAGAGAACATCCTTGCTTAGAAAGTCTGCACCCATTCCCCAACTGCTGTACGTCATTCAGCATTACCTATCCAGGACAACTGCCCAAACCATTACAAGAGAAGGTCACATCTGTTTCCAGTTTCTTTTATCTGGCCAAAAGAGTTTTATAGGCTTTGCTGCATAATGTGAAAAAATAACCCAAAACAAACAAATAAAAAAAAAAAAGAACGGAAAATATCCTTTAATGTAGAGCAGACAGCCTGGTAAGTATGTAACTTGGTCAGGCAAAAAACGTTTAATACTCATCTGCATCTTCTGCACTTTGTGGGGTCCTGTACACACTTCACAGACATCTGATCCTCTCATGTTTTAGGGCCCACCTGGTATACTTCTCCACGTGGACCTTTGGGAGGTGCCCTATTCAAACAAATCCATCTTTCCACATATTATTATCCCCTTCTGATTTAGTCCTCTCCAGAGTCCTGGGCTTCTGACTTTTTTCCCATGGTGATTGGTATTTCCTGGCACAGGAACTTCAATTGCTGTACTCTCCATTTTTTTGAAGGCCTCAGTTGAGGAGTAAAAGCTCACTCTGTATACACTGAAAGACTCATTTACCTCAGTTGAGCTGTACTGCTTTGTGCCAGCTGAGGACCTGACCTACCTTCAAGAAGTGTAAGTTGACAGAAGGCACTCTTTTAACAAAAAAATAATAAAATTGTTTGTTACCTATTTGTTCACAGATAAGTTCTTTCATTTCTGCAACTGACACCTAAACATCCGAATTCAACACCCAGAGATAACAGAGGCAGTGATACTAAAAGACTTTATGTACTCCAAGTAGTCCCCTGACATAAATCTTTGAAGGCTCAGAGCCCTAACAAATACAACTGATGTACATGTATTGGTTCATAAATTCTGTTTATTACATCTTTGGCTGCCCTCTATTTGTTTTCCATACTCTCTTCAGCATGCTGAAAAAGATGTTCCCCTACAGCTTGTGCCTACTCTGGTCCATTTTTTGCTGCAACAAACTAAAATACCAGAACAGGTTTGGTAGCAGCGACTTTTTGAGTTTTGTCTTTGCAGTGACAACAAACACATCCTAATGAATAGTCAAGTAAGCAGACATAAATAATTAACAGATTTTCTTATTATTTTTAGAACATGCTAATTCTGGCTGGATCCTGGCATATAGAACAAGGGAATGCTTTGTAAAATCCCCTGTTGTATTACGGAAATGTTACAGAAATGTTACAATTTTTTTTATTCTTGCTCAACTTTCAGATTCTTTTCCTCTTAAAGAGCAAGACAACAAAGTCAATCTACTACAGTAGAATTTTAACCAACTGTTAATTAGCCATTCAGCTTCAATTTAAACTAAATTGCTTTCTAAAATACCTTTGTATATTTCTTGAATTTCCTGGATTAATTTTTTCCTTTAAAAGAAAGGAGGATTATTTAATTGAACACCACAGGTTTTGCTTTCCAGGTTCTTGTAATTTTTTTTTTTTTTTTTTTATATATAGTCTCACTTACAATAGTAACTGGCAAGCAATCCTGTCTCAATAAATCAAAAAGTACAGCTGGGTGCCAAAACAAAACTGACTTGCAATGAGCCTCTGCTATTGAAACCACATGATTTTAACTGATATTGACAGGCAGTACATTATACCTTGGTTGAGAAAATTTAGTTAATATTGAATCACACACCCAAAAAATGAAAAATAAAAAAAAATAATCTTAGACATCCCAATGCTCTGGAGGTGAGAATTTTTCTACCTTCTCATATTCTAACAGCTACCCAGAGGGATGCATCTGAAGGTAGTGTGAGCAAGACACACGATATTTAATAGTGCTGGACTCTAATTCCGACCGGCTGTCGTGATTTTCTTTTCAAACCTCCGCGTATCTTTCATTCACGAGTGCTTTATCCACTTCGGAAAATAAGAGATGGTTGAATACATGACATCATTGCTGCTAGCAGCAGGGGACAAAAGAGGCCCATTTACATGAGAAAGGTGGCTGCTCTGCAGCGGGCAGGGAGGGAGGGTCAGGGGTTCACTCCTGTGTTTGCAGGCTATGGATAGCGCTATAGGCTTACCCTGCCCCACGCCGCAGTCAGCACAAACCGCGCTCAGCCCGCTGCTGACTACAAAAAGACCATTATCCCCTCATAACAGTTCTGCTGTCTGTGACTTTTGCATGGCACTAGGAGCTCGTCTCCTGTTCAATGGCTCTCTGAGAGAAGAACAAACCAGTCTGCCTCTCCTTTGTACGGGTTTGTTCTGCCAGGGCAGTGGACCAAGAGCAGGGGAAGTTGTTTCGTGGCTGCTGCTGTCAGCAAGTCTCCCCAAAAAATTACTGACTTCATCTGACCTCTCTGTGGGAGCAAACGCCACACACATGCTGTGCGGGAATTAAAAGATGAGTCTTTGGATCACGAGAGTTCCTCAAAATGCCGCAAAGCCCCCAAATTAATTCCAATATATTGTTTCCTGCAGCTCAAGAGGTCCATAATATGCATAAGCCCACATTAACAGGGGACATTTTGACAATTGAAACATTTCAGCAATCTAGTTTTCTTTGAGTATACTTCTTATGATACAGAATTTTTGGCTCATACAAGAGCTTTGGGGGAAAAAAAAACCCAAACACTAGGGTTTTGGTTTGCTTTTGGTTTGAAAAACGAAGTAATGATCTGAGATTGCAATGTTATGGATGCCTGGAAATATTTTTACATCACACAACACTGTCTTCTTAGTTTTAGGGAGAAAGTGGGAAGTGTGCTCTTCCTCATCATGACTTGTGAGACTAGCAGGAAGAGGAGTGCTTTTGGAGATGCTCTGCAGGCTCAGGGAGTATTCCCTGATTATATTCCCTGATTGTGGAAGTAAGCAAAATAAACCATCCCCTTCCCTCTCAGTGTGATTGATTCAGTGTTGCACAAGGTATATTAAAAGGACTCAGAGAAATTGCAAAGAAGTACATCTAGGCTTTTTTCTATAAAGTGAAGTAGCTAATAGGAAGGACTATAGATCCTCATGAAATGATAGACAAATCCAGTGCTATTCCTTTAAACAGATGTTGAATGGACAGGACTCTTTTAAAGTCCAAATCAGGTGGCTCTAAACCATCAAAAGACTAATCTCTTCTTCCTGCTTACTCTCAAGTGCTGGAAATGTCTGTCTCTTATTTGCCAACAAAATGTCACAGGCCTTACCTAACATTTTTAATAGATAGCTGACAACAGAGCAGCCCAGAAATTACTGCATCAGTAAAGCACTCTGAAAGGGACACTGTAATCTCAAACCAACAAAGGCTGTGTCTAAATTAAGGCTCACAGTAATATTCTACTCTAGTGTCTCAGTGAAATAACATCAGCAATTCCTCCCTATGCACAAAAATCCCAAATGTGCCACAAAATCCCCTCGCTTTACCACTGCACCTGAGGTGACCCTGCCACAACAAACCAGCACATGTTATCGTTGCTGGAATCATAAGCAGCAGACAGACTGTTTCACAGAGCAGGATATTTATAAACCCAATGTGTTCGACAGGCTGCTCAAAAGAGCAGATGAGCACAGCATTCAAAAAACACTGAGTGTGTTTGTGTGATAAACTTGTGCATGTAGCCAACTCAAAACACTGTTCTCTTGAACTCAGAGAGTTTCCAATATCAATTTCTCTATTTATTTATTTATTTATTTATTTTGGTAACTATTTGACATTCCTTCTTAAGATTAGAAAATTGAGCCTCCTGCTTCATCATTCAACTCCCTCCCTGCCATATGGTTGCTCTGATTCATCCCAGCCATCAGCTGGTACAGTGCACAGTTCAGGGATGTTTTAAGTTTTACCATATTTAAGGGCAGGAGGATTTCTATGTTGCTCATCTTTTTGATATTCTGGACTTGGATGTGCCAACTAACAACACTCATCACTGTCTGAATTAATGATATTCTTTTTTCTTTCAGACAACCAGTCAATGCAGGAGATGGGAAGGGGAAAAAGTATTTCAATTTCAGTTCTCCTATGCCCAGGGCTGTGAAATCTGTAAATGTAATGCAGTGTACTTTCTCTGTTGCAAATTTAGCCCAATTCCCTCACAGCAAGTGCAGATACATTAAGAAAAAAATAGACCACATTGTGTACAAGTGATTTAAGCTGCAACTGCTGGGCTTTGGTGTTATATTTATTCCCTGAAAGGTTTATCCAAGTGTGTTTGAAATGTAGAAAATTGATGACATTAGACAGCATTATACACTGGCCTGCTCTTTAAGTACCAACAAATCACTCAAACAAATAGCTCTACAGAGGGAAATGCAGGCAGGAAAAGCATTTTTATGAAGGCACAAGACAGGCCATTCCCACTGTGGAGCCTATTCCCACACTTTCTCTATTCCCGAAAGACAAGAAGACACTTGTCTGCCAAGCCTCAAATCTCAAAGCCCGGAACCAGTGCTACCCCCAAGACCATCACCAATATCCTCAAATAAGCAGTAACTAATGGATAGACCCACTTGTGTACCCACAGCTGCTTCAGATAAATGTTGAGAACATCTGCCAGCCACAAAATACACAAAAAATCAAAAACCAGTTTACCCAACCCATTACAACAACATCAAGTCA
Organism: Cichladusa arquata; assembly: GCA_026413545.1. Lineage (NCBI taxonomy): Eukaryota > Metazoa > Chordata > Aves > Passeriformes > Muscicapidae > Cichladusa > Cichladusa arquata. The sequence goes on from JAOTQP010001652.1 coordinate 15,327,646, forward strand.
ACCATATTGGGCTTTTTCTCAGTCACTGAACAAATCACAGAGGAGAAAGAGTAAGATGGATCAGAACCAAACAAATAAGTGCAACCACTGGAAAAACAATGTATATTTTCATTCTATTTAAAAGCATAGGCCACAGGCAGCTTTATCCAATTTAATGAATTGTTTTCGTGTTCAAAAACATTTGCAAAGTAAGGAAGTTTAATTTCTGATGATTAAAATCTGTTTGAATGGTGTGATGGATAAACACTGTGTAACATTTACACAGTACTTTTTACATAGATTTGAGCGTTTAAAAGATTGGGGCTTGGATTAGATGATCTTCAGAGGTCCTTTCCAACCTTAACTATTCTGTGATCTTGTGACTTGCATGAGTTAAATTACATCTTTTATAATTGACTCTAAAAGAATATTTCTAAGCCAGGCAAGATTTGAACCAGAAGGAGGTTTGCTTTTTGGTGTTTTTTTTTTAATTACTGGTATAGTCAAAGCAGACAAGCTTTCAAGTATACAGGCTCTTGTTCAAACTTGAAAGAAATGCAAAGGTCTTTGGAGTTTCATGGAGGCTGAGAACAACCACTCTGAATTTGTTAATCAGTTAGATCATTTGAGAGAAAATGCAGCAAGTACCTCAGAAACACCTGCAACAAAACAAATTATAAGATATGTATCTCCTGTGAGAAAAGGAGAGAGGTTATTCATTATCAATTGAACTTGTGAGAATTAGCAGTCATAGAAACCAGAAGTGCTATGAAATGTGCTATAAAAGTAATATTTCTCTAATCAATTCTTTATTTCCAATAGTATTATGAGTTTTAGTTCCCAGGTACTTATTTTGAAGCATTTTTCAGGTTTCCCTTGAAGATAAGAATTGAACAGGCAAAAATTAATTTAAAGGTTTGTAAGAAATATTCTTCCTCAGATCTTTGAGGGTGTCTGTTTTCTACTAACTATTCGTCATTCTGGTGTTGGTTGGCTGGTTGGTTGTTTACACACAGGAAATTTCCTGGCTAAAATATGTTACACGTGGGATATGTAAGCTCCAGGTCCCGTAATGATCCAGTGGAGGACAAGGCATTGTAAGAGTGGAGATGTGTGGGCAGTGCTTACAAGTGATGATCATGCGTTATGAATCTGTTTATATGTTTTGCCCATCAGAGTGTTGCTGTAGTGCTCTGTAAGGATCCACATTGAGGGCTGGAGGGCTGTTGAAGGAGATGAGGACTCATATTGCATTTGTGGTGGACTTTGGGGAAAGACTCCTGAAGATAAAGGTGTCATTTGTGTAATCTGATGTACAGCAAAGGTATAAGCAGGAGCATGATGGAATAGACTTTAAAAATATCTTTTTCAAGGTGGCTCATTGCAAAATCCTCTGCATGAGGCAGCTGTACCTTACTGTCAGATCAGAAAGTGAAGTTATGTGTGAAAATGAAAAGAAGTTGGCTGGTTTGGATTTCTGAGGATTACTCTCCATGTTGTACATACTCAGGGTAGTCTTGGAGGCTTCCGTGATGTGTGGTGTGGTATGTGAACAGGTAACATATGTCAAAACTAGGCTGGTCCTTGGTTTAGGTTGTGTGGTTTATGAGGAAGTCTTCTCTGTCCTTCAGGCAGGAGATGAAGCATCTCCTTCAAGTTCCATCACCCTCTTCAACGTAGTCTTTGTGGATCAAGACATTATGCATCTTTGTCTGTTGGCTTAATCACAAGTTAAGGACTGTGTTTTAAGCACTGCTAAGAGTGGTTTTCAGAAAGAGGCCGTGCTACCACATTTTTATGTTGAACATTTAGATGGCCATTCTTATCCTAAAGTCGTCATTCCATCAGCCCCACATGGGATTTTGGCTGAGCTGATCAAACAGACTCCTTCTTTAGACTATGGAGACATTTCCCTGCAGAGGCAGACCATGCCATTTTGTGTAAGGCAGGTGGGAAGTACCATTTGAAGACATCCACAGTACTCTCCTAACTGCCCGTAGTTAATGCAAGGAATCGGTTTTCTTATCAGTCACTCCCTTTGCAGTCAGCTTCTTTACAAAAGAAATGAAGTGTTGGTCCTTCACAAGGTGAGATCTACAGGTTTCTTTTCCCAGCCCATTGGGAAATGAAAATGTTTAATGGTGGTATTCCTACAAGCACCAAGGAATTTCACAAGAAGAGGAAATTCTTCAATAATTTCTGCTTTTAAAAAAAACCAAAAAACCTCTCAACTCTCAAAAGCCCACCAGAAAGAGGACTGAGGAAAAAATTGATGCAAAAAAAATGTAGGAGTTAATTCTTTAAGCTCAGCAGTTCCTATAGTTCCAGAAGAGTGAATGTTTCCAACACAGATCTTGGATGAGTTGGGCAATCCATCCACAAATATTTACTAAAGATGTGTGAGCTGGCACTGGTGTTTGGGAGTCAGTCTCTATCCAGATGGTCTTGCTTTAATCCTGGACCAGGATTGTTGAATTTCTCTTAGTTTACAGCAGCTAGAGTCAAAATAGGACAATAAAAGTTTCCTGCTCATTTTTACATCCAGGCTCTCTATTCCTGTTCTTGAAGCCTTGGCTCAACTATTCCTGTTTCAGCAGCTTCCCAGCCAAGAGCTTCCTCTTCTGGTGGTCTTTTGGGACAGAGTGAAAGGAATGGGCAGCTAAGCACAAGCAGCTCAATCACCACACTGTTATCCCTGACAGATTATGGCAGTCTTATTCCTACAACATACTGGCACACCACACCACACACGTCACCTTAGGAACTGCATGCCTTCTGAAGGAACTACAGTTTATATCAATCCATCTCAGCAGATTATAATTTCTTTCCAATGGCCATTTCTTTAAAAACCTGAGATGCTCTGAAGGTAACAAGGCCAAAGTAATGTCGTTCAACCTAATCTGCATCAAATGCTTACTAAATACTGCTAGCCACAAACATTGCCAGTCTGTCTCACTATCAGTGATCAAACTGCTAACAAAAAAAGGCATTTTAGTTCATTAATAGTGAATATGATGTTAACAAGCAGCTCAAGCAATTAAACCAAGCACTGCATTGTATTAGAGTACTTGCTGCACTTTGGACAGCCTAGTATTTCATGCAGTCCATGCAGCAGTGCCAATGACTAGATTGAAAACTTTGGTGCTTCTCTTTCTTTTAACTACAAAATCCTGTCAGGTCTGTGCAAAAATCTGCTGAACACAAGCAAAAATGTAGGTGGGTGCTAAAAAGAACGGCTTGAAAGCCTGCTAATATAAAATCCAGAAGTTTCTTATTAAAGAATTTAGGAGTATTCTCAAAGCTAACACCAGCTGCCAGTGCTGCTATGCCATAATTGTTTAGATGCTATGGTAACAGACAGTGTGAAAAACACTCAGGTTTATAACACTTTATTTCATTTGACCATTACATTTACTTTAAATTCGTATGCACCTACCAGTGGATGTTGTAGATTAAAGCTCCAATGAATTCAAAATCTGAAAAAAAAGCTTAATTAAAACATCCATGTTTCACTCAGTTAATACAGAAATGAAGAATACACTGCCAGTCTGTGCATTATCTCTTAGTCACTCGCATCCTCTTTTCCTCTAACCCAAACACAACTTTTCCAGAGCTTCAAAGAAATCTCACTAGGAGTTTTGATAAATGAGTGTGAAAGAAGACATGATTCCAAGATTAGATTCATGGAGACCTAAGAAGTGTCCTGTCACTGTTCTACTAGCAAAAAAAAAATAAATAAATTAGGAAAGTTAAAACCCAAACAAACAATAAAATTCCGCACATTCTTCCTTAGGTACACTGTGAGTAACACTTGTGTGAAAGTAAGGATTGCACATATCTCAGATGTACTATATGAGGCAAATTACAGGTCAAATAATTATTGAACACCTCACCTTTAAGTATCTGAAAATAACCCCTTCTTTAGCTCTGCCACTGGGGTCTAAAGAAAGGCTCTGTTAATTCAGTGCCAACAAAACAAGAGCAACTAGGAGACCTGGTATCTACACTCAAACAGGACTGAATAAACCTATCAACAATGCAGTTGGGTAGCAGCTACAATTTAAATTAGATAAATGTGAAGTGATATGGAGTGCAAGAAAAAGCCTAATTATTTTTCACACACTGCTGGGATCTAAATTACCTAGAGATCTAAATTACCTAGAGTATTTCAGGAACAGATCTAGCACTTATCGTTAGCAGGCTGGCGTGCTGCTGAGATTTCAGAACAAGAAAGTGATTGGGCAAAATTACAAAAATTGCAAGGATTGCTAAAAGAAATATTGGAACAGACTAGAATTTTATGATTTGGTGATACTTTTCCCCTCCCTTAATACTGTGCACAGCGTATTCTGTCTCAAATCCAAACTCCTGTGTGCCACAGATGGTAAAGTTTTGCATGGACAGGGGATAAAAGAGTGGAAGAGAGATCAAATATTGAGAACAATTAAAACAACCAGGGCTATTTAGTTTAAAGAGTATAAGAATGACCACCCAAAATAATGAATAGTTTAGGGGAAAGAGTTCTGGTAGTCCTCCATAGCCAGTCCCAGCCCAGTAACACAACTACAAGAGACAAGTTGATTAAATTGACAGGCAGAAAATGTGAAATGAACAGAAGGGAAAGTGTTTTAAAGTAGCATATCAGTCCATGGAATTCAATGTCACAGGAAATTGTTGAGAAAAAAGAATTTAACTGTATTTTAAGAAGGTTGAGTTATTTATATTGACAAGTAAAACTTTTATGCCTACATGAAGTTAAGTCAAGAGTGTAAGGGACTTTAACCCTTCAGACAGTAGGAAGCTGTGGGTAGGGGCTTTCAGAGAAGCATCAGGATGCAGGAAGCCAAGGGGATTCTCCTTCCTTGGAACTTCAGAGATGGCAGAGTGCCTGTTAGGGCAACCTTCACATTTATAGTACTTTGTGAGGAAAGAAGAGGAAAGAAGAAGAGAGAAGAGAGGGGGAGAGAGGAGGGCACTCTGGCATTTGATTGAGAATGTAAGATCCACGTGAGTTCTTCCTAAAACACCAAATCTCCAGCAATATTTAATACACGTGCACCAAAACGTGCTGGACATGCATCCAGTGGGATGCTAGCTTGCAAAAGCTGGACAGCTGCTCACTGCAGTGCTGTCCCTCCCTGCTCCTTCCTCAAGGAATGATCATGTGTGCTCAGCAAAAGCACTACTACAGTGCTCTACTACACACTACGAAGACTAGACACCCAGATTATCTTCTTTTCAAATGTTCTACAGCTTTTTCAGATCACAATACAGTGAGAAAAGATAATGAAAGTATTGCACAGTGCCTCACATTCCCTTAATCCAAATGAAGCTGGAACGAACAGATGTGCAACGTTATTACACAAATCATATGATACCTATTTGAATGGGACACTTTTAATAAGGAAGCATTCATAAGGAAACAACATTATTGCTGCTACAAAGTATGTGACCTACTGAATTGCAGTGTTTGGGTATTTTTTGAAACCAGCTGAAACTAAGTACATTACCAAGCTTAGAAATCCTACCAGGCAGTGTGGATTGCACCATTAGCTGCCTAAATACCTTAGCACTGTGTTATTTTGGTTCTCAAAAGTTATTTAAATGTCTAATTCTCAGTGACACCATTAGGATCAAAGGTGCCAGGTTTCCTATAGTGCAAGGACAATATTGTCAAGCCCAGTAGGCATGCTCACAGAATATACCCTCTTCCATATCTGATGCATCTCAAATTGCTGTTTGTATTTCTCATATTGCTGTGAACCTAGGTGTGGATTTAACTCCTGGTGAAATCAGCAAGGCCTAAACTCAGACCTCAGGTTAAACATATGTGAATGGATTCTGAATGAGATGAGAGTATTGAGTCAGGATGTTATGACATTACAGAGGATAACAACCTAGGCAGTACCAACCAGCAGCTTTGTGGGCTTTCATTTGCGTTTCCAAATTGTTTGATGCACTGTCAAAATGTCCCACTTAAGAGCTCTGGAGAAGCATATTTCCCTGCTTTTTCAAGAGATTGCTTTCATCAGTTCCTGCAGAGTTTCTCTAACTAAATCAGTGCCTCATTTTAATACATTTGACACAATAATGCTCTGCAGCTGCACACAGAAGGCACGGATAAACAGAGCAGTAAATTAACAGGCCTCTGAAAACTTCCCTGCTAAAATTCTTGTCAGATTTTCTCAGCTACCAAAAAAAAATATAAAAAATAAAAAAAAAACAACTCCGAAACCCTAATAAAATATCCATCAGTGCTTTATCAATTCAGATCTAAACAGGTCTTGGTTTTTATCCATTCTGACTATCTGAAAGGCATTTCATTGATATTTAACTCCTTGATATACATTTAAAAGGAAAGTAAACAAGACTTGGAACATTTCTGAATGACAAGGAAACAGCCCTTGTATAATTCTTGTCTTTGCACCTACTTGCTGACTACTCAAAAAAAGAATTGTGACATGTTAAACTATTAGAAACTACCTTCAGGTAAGATAAGAGCCTGTGCCAAGGTCGAGGTTCCTATTAAAGTAATGTCCTTATATTTAAATATCTTATTTTATATCACTTGAAATATTATATTTATGGCCTGAACCCATCCACTGCTTTTGGTATGCTGTTAAATATCTCCCAAGCTACTTCCCAGTAAGGTCTGACTTCTGAGTCTGAAGTCCATTAGGGTGACAAGTGCTGTATTATCATAAGAAAATCTGTGTTATCATAAGAACCTAATTTTTCTTCAATTTGGTTAAGAATTTGTGTGAGAAAAGTTTTTTTCCTATTTAAAATAGCTTTTAAACTAAATGGAAACTTGCACTAATCATATTTTTAATCAAAGCACATCAGGTTTATGGCAAAAGACTCATATATATCAGTTACAATTGGCTATGAAAACAAAATAAATTGCTTTTGGTTGAGACTTTTGCAGAGGAAAAACATTACTTCCTAGCTATTTCTAAATTTGCTCCTGATCTAATAAGGAAAGTACAAGAGAAATAAAAGCCAAGAGATCATAAAGTTTATCCATTGATTATGCACATGTGGCTGCCTCACTGGGAGGAGGAATAACCTGGGAGATGCATGTCAGATTCCTTTATGCACAAAGAAACTTTGCCACTCTTGCAGGAAGTGGCAGCACTTTAATGCAATGTGCTAAATGAAATTTTATGCCCAGAAGATTCAGCTAACTTCTGAGCAATGTACTCTCAGCAATATTTAAAACTCACTCTGAAAGTCTGCAGCTGGCAGCTATTTTCCACTCACCAAATGTATTTCCCTTTTCCTCATTTTAGGTAACTTTTTGCTTGCCTCTCTACTCTGGTAGGTCACAGCATATGAATCTCTGTCCTTTTCTTTCCTGACTTTTTCCGCCTGCTCCTCCTCCAGTTTTAGACAAACACCTGCAGCTATCCACTGGCACCCTTCTCTCCCTTTCCTCTGGTGGATAACTCTTGATTTAACAACCTTTTTTTCCCAGTTCAGGAGCCTATGCAATGCACTGTAAAACAGATATAGGGCAGTGTCTGTGACAGATTATGGAGGAATCCCATGTTTTTACTGAGTCAGTGCTACTGTGGTTCTTGCTCCTTTAGGGTGTGGTTTAATTCCTGTCTACATTGGTCATTTGTCTTCTGCTATAGAGTAAAAGTTTATGAGGGCATAATGATAACAGTTCTCTATCCTTCCATGCATATAAAATCTCAATTTTCTTCCACTGTTCAGAGAGGAAAACGTGCATCCTATGAGGTTTGGGGATGAATGCTTACTAGTCCCTAAAATCCATAACTACCTGTCCTACCTATCCTGGCAGGGTCACTTTATGCCTTTATTATGCAAAAGTAGGTAAACAGGGATTTGGGATCTGCCAGATAAGAGTTCAAAAAGTGACACCCTAGCTTCTTTGCTTGAATATTAAACTTCTCGTGAGACAATAGCGAAGAATGGGGATTCATCTTAATGTTCTTGCTCAAAGGCTCAGCTGCAGACACTGTCCAGTAACCCAGCAACTGATGCATGTCAGAGATGCCTACACATTTCTGCCAAGCAGAATGCCCTGATGCATTCACTTGTTAATCAGGATATCCAAGCACTCCATGTATAGCCTGAGCATATTTATACTCTTTAGGCTGAAAGATGTTAGGTGAGTGTGCAAGATTTGTGATGACAGTAGTATTATGCCTATAAAATTCCTGTTTAGTTTTCCATTTTCCAAGGAAATGGACTCATGCAAATAAATGGGTTGTAACACTGGGATTTTCAGAAACACTTAGCATTGGCCTGTATCAGCTATCTGAATTCCAGAGGGAGTCTGCTCCTGACATCAGTGCCAGCAGATGCTCACAACAGTGTCGAGCACTTTGAAACACCCCCCATACAGACACATTTATTCAAATTTGTTGTGCAAAGTTAAACTGAAGGTGCACGTAGCAGAAGCACAATTGGGACCAGCTTCTTTACAGAATATAGTCCTTGTCTACAGAAATCAATTATCTTTAATCATAATTGTTAGTGCTGCTGGAGTACCTAGATCCCTTTTCTGACACAACATCCTACAGATTCTGCCTGAGCCATGGTTAAAGATAAGATATAACTTCTGCCTTCAGTGGCTCAGAATTGGACCCAGAAGAAAGACAGTGTGGGACTCCAAAACAGACAAAGCCTGGCTGGAAACAAATCTGTCAAACTCAACACCTGCTGGCTCCTGTTCACTGAGCCAAGCTAAAACAGGGCTCTGGTGCAACTACCTGAGGAAATGAATAAAGATGTAAGCATGTGGCAGTGTGTCTATATGAATCTTTGGTCACTGTTTTTTTTGTGCAGGGGTACAGAATTATTGCATGTCTTTGTCACAGGAATATGAGGAAACAACTCTGCACTCATCACAAGCCATTAAAAAAATTAGTCTGCATATTCCTAAGATGTCGTTGGCCACGAGTATTAGAATGCTTTTATTTCTTGATTAAGTTTTCTTTTTATTTTAGCTAAGAAACTTTTCTTCATTAGAGACCACATGCAGATCACATTTGAACTTCTGAAAGAAATTAGTATGGCTCATTAGAAACTCATTCACTAGAAATTCCACCCAAATAACAGTCTCAGATCAAGAAAATACCTGCAAATTTTCCTCTATGTGCAGAGATGTTTAGTCATTTCAAACCTTAGTATGAAAATTCTAATCTTTAACTTCTTCTCCCTGTCCTCCTCCAATTAAAAAAAAAAATAAAATCTGAGTAAGAAAGATGCTAAAATGGAAGTCTGAGTGTGTTAGAAAAAGAAACAATACAAAATCTGACACTGGGGAATTCCTCAGCAGAAAAATCCAAGCTTAGAGAAGCCAGCTCCTGGCTATATCCCCCATCTGCAGGGTAACACACTTGCAGTTTCTTGTTCCTCATCCTAGTGGAACAGTAGGACCTTTGGTCCAACTACAGAAATGTGTTTGAGCTCTCCTTTTGTAAAAGCAAGTTTGAAAATATTTCCATTTTCGCTTCCATCCAGTAGCAGGGGATTGTCAAGAAGTGAGAGAATCTCAGGGATCCCCACAAGAGTCCCCAGTCAGCACCTACAGGTGTCCTGGTCTAGCTGAATCACTGGTGCAGTTTTTATGTCCTACATCCTTGGTGCAGTTTCTATGTCCCACATGCTCGCCTCTTCCCAGCTGCCTGTGTGGCACATCCCACACTCCTGATGGAGCACAGCCAAAACAAGGTAACTGCAGCAGACACCGGCGCTGCTGCACTGCTATTTCCAGCCCCTTCGTTGTACCAATCAGGCTCTTCTTTGAGAGAAGCAGTCCTTATTAATTTGGTGACATGTGCACATAAAAGTTCTGGATTCCGAAACAACTCCCCCAGTGCCTCCCCCACAAGCTGAATAATAACCATCTGGTGGAGCAATTTTTAAAAAGTACAGAGATGCCAGAATTTTTTTGGCGAGGTTTTAATCAAATTGAAAGAGGCAAACCCACAAACAACAGACTCCTTCACTCCACAAACCCGATCCATCCACAGACATTATCCCTCCTGTGCTTTGGAGGAGACTGGTGTCCTGTGGGGAAAAAAACACTACAGCCTATAATTGTTTTGTTAAAAATCATACTTACTGGGGAGCAGAATAAATTCCACAGATCCTTGTGTTTCTGGAATTTATCAGCTCCCTTTTCTTTATTATGAAAACTTCTCAATCTTTTGCATGTTTTTTGCCTGTGTGAAATTGTAATTGCCAAATATTCTCCAAGATTTATTTCAGTTTTGATTTTCTGTGGTGCACTTGCTGTGCAAAGTTTTATCCAGTGAGTTTCTGGGTGAATATCAACTGTTCAGATTTGGAATTGGGATGTCCTTCTTTGACAGAGTTTCTTTCACATGCCCATGAGAAAAAGCATCATTTTGATGCTGCTTGGACCATGTTCTAGCAGTTGGAAAAGATGCAGTGACTCTACAGAATGTACACTGACATTAAAGCCTTACACTTTAAAAATGCCCTTTGAACAGCTCACATGTGGACTGTTCTGACTCCCTTCCCAGGACAAAGTCTTATATAGGGAATATTATGTAGTCACAGTTGTAAAGATTTTCATATGCTACCAAAACAACTTTGAGAGAAAAAATTGCAGCATGCTCTGGGGTTACTAAGCCGTCCAGATCTGCTCCTACACTAATACAGGCAGGTGCCTGGGGATTCCTTTTGCTATTACTTGCTCTAGAGCTGGAATGGGAATGCTGTGTTCCTTTATCTGAATGGACAGCACCTGTTTTCATCCTCTAACGTCAGTGCCACGAGACTCCTGCCTGGAAACTGGCTCCACCCAAGAGCTGCAGAGGCAAAAGGGCTCCTCCACACCAGGAATAATTCTCCTCTAGCATGGACTGGGGGTTGGAGCAGTCATCCATCTTCACTTCAGCTCCTCCCTCTCCAGCCAGTATTTACACTGCCTCTGTTGAATGATGCCATGCAGGCAGCTGGATGAAAGCAATGGCTAGTCTTTAGTAATTGGCAGCATTTCAACAAATGCAACTGCTAGAAAAGATGTTGTGCTTGGCTGAAAGGTCAAGCCCCTGCTATCTCTTTTTCTTGATTATCAGATTGCCAGGGTTTGCATTTCTGGGATTTTAATCTCTTCCTTACACAAGGGAAACAGTATTTCATTTAAGATAGAGGCCCTTCTTCAACACCTCTTCCACAGCAGGGTGTTGATTTCAATACCACATGTCAGAAATAATCAATCTGGTTTTATTTCAAGGTTAACTAGAGGAATTTTATTGCTTTTGAGTAGAGAATTAATGTTACAGAGCAGAAATAGCATATCCACTCAAAGCAAAAGTGCTTTGGCCTCTGGAGTTAATGGAGAGTCCTCAGCAATCTGTGACAGATATTGCTAACCTTTTACCTAAAATTAAAAGAATGTAGAAATAATTTCACACCTAAATCAGCAAAATGGGTGGACCCCTTTTTCCTTTTTTGGGAGATGTTTGCTCTGAGCAACTGAGCTTCTCTTAATATTTAATTTATATTTTAAAATTTGCAAGTAATTATGAAATGTTTTCAGCAAGTTGGCTCCTGATCTTATTTCCCTCACAGAGTAGCTTAATAAAGCTCTATTTGTACAGGCAGGAGCACAACTCTCTGGTTTTGTACTCCTGCAGATCAGCCTGAATTACTGCAAAATCCCGTCCACCTTGTTTGTGCCTAGGTACAGTGGCTGCATTTCTGAGAGTGAAAGCAGAGAAACTTTTGTTTCAATGCTTTATCTGAACCCCAGACAGAAAAACCACCTGCAATTTGTATTTTGTAAGTGCCACTACTTCCCATTTCTGCCCCCACAATCACATCAGCATGGTGTCAGAAGGGAAGATTTTTTCCAGTAATGGGCCATCTGACAGGAAACTCCAAGCACATCGTTAACATTTTCTACCAGAGAAGCCTTGACAGTGTCTGTGCTCATTCATCTTTTTCCTTCACCCCACACCCAATTCATCACACCGAATACTCATTCTACTGTGCTGCTAAGCTCCTGATGAAAAACAGGGACAGCCCAGGTTGCTTCAGGAAAATGCCTTAAATCCATTTGTTACTTGAATGAAGAAAAGGATGCTTTGTTTGAGGAGCTAATGAGTGAGGGAACATTCCAGACACTCTGAAAGAAGTTACCAGTCTTTGGTTATGCAAGCTGAGAGCATCCCTGTGAAATCAAAAAAGATCATCCTTGTCATCTGTTGTTGACATGCCTGACAAAGTGATACCTATATTTTCACAAACATCTAATGTGACAGAGATTTTCAGAGAGAGATTTACTGGCGCTGATCACAGAACAGGGTAGGAGACTTGTAATATTACAAATTTTCCTACTCCTTTCCCATAATACAGCTGTACTTTCAGTGTTAAGTGGATTCAAGTGCTACTAAGGGAGCATCTGCCTTGCTAAATATAACAGCCCCAAATGGTTGATGGCCTTTTGAATTGTATTGTTCACGTCTGTGTTTGCCTACTGTAAGTGATGAGGGTAAAAAACCTAGTAGATATTAAGTGTATAAGGGTAAAAGAGGGGAGGGAGGGGGAAAGGTGTATCATTAAAAGATTTTTTTTTAATTAAGTATTTTTAGAGGAAGTGCTGAAGAACTAGATCTCCATGTGACAAGACAGTTTGGGACTTGGTTCAAGTAGTGTCTGACATTTATTTAAAAGATCCAGCTTAATTATTTTTTTTTTTTTTACTAGTAGTACTAGTATAGTAGTAGTAGTAGTAGTAGTAGTCATAGTACTGACAGTATTTCAGTCTTTTGGTTTGTTCTTGTTCTGCTTTGGTTTGAAGTCAGCTTATCCCTTTCTTAGTCTAATACCAAATCAGACATTCTCTATGTAAGTAGTCAAAATGCTCAGAGGGAAAGCAGCAAAACCCACTGCACCTTCCTGCAGTGATATTTCTCCTCTTCACAGTCAGTCATAGACTGAAAAGAATTTGTGTCCCAGAAAAGACAAAAGAATTTTATGTGTGCCATAATATTAATCATCCTTCTAATATTATAATAACATTTGGAGAAATTCCCATAACCCTGGATTACTACTAAATTAATATGTTATTTTTCTTAATAAGCATTCTCATAAACCATCGTTCAGCCATTATCAAAAACTGAATACCTGTGTGTGCCATGAATTTGCTTTGCTGCAAAAATGTTGACTGATAGGCTACATGATTGAAAAATGTAATTCTTTGCATAAGAAAACTTGAAGGTTCAGGGTTCCTATATGGAGCTTGAGCTGTAGCGCTCAAAAGAGAAGAACGGAAGAAATACTTAGGGAAAAATTTCCTCTTTGGCTTTATGGAATCAGCAGAGATCAAGAGCCACACGCTGTTCTGGTGGCTGGCATAATTTTCATGACAAAACAAAAGTTTCAAGTACTGCCTCAGAAGTTGGATGAACCCCTGAGCTTAATTAGCAAAGTAATTGGTCTCTAGTTCAGATGGAAGAACTGTGGTATGGTAGAGATGCAGCATGGTACAGATGACGTTTAAATCAGGTTTCCTAAATATGCACATTTAGTGTACTTAATTGACTGTAAAATAATTATTCTGTGCTGTATAATTATGTTGTGGCAGAGACCAAGGCCTCTAAACATCTCAAAGGCAAATGTTTACAGGCCCAGAATTAAGACATTATTCTCTCCTAAAATATACAGCAAAACAACAAAAGTGGTTTATCTCCACAATGAGGTCTTTGCATTAGACTTGAGGCTATATTTAAGATCCTCTTGTTGTTTTCTTCCTCTAATTTTCTACCCTTCCTCATACTATTTTAGTTAAGCAATACAGATGTAAATAGACTTCAAACCATGGATTACAATGAGGATTAAAATCCCTGTATGACATAAGTGGCTTCAGCTAGAGCAGCATATCTAAATCTACTCAAGTGAGAATTTCAGGTGTCAAAAAAGTAGGCATCTCCTTCAGTTGGGTGTTGAAGGTGGATGATGGGACAATATCTCCTTGAATGCTGATCTGTGAACAGACCAGTTTTAAAGAGAGAAATTTGTTTTCCTCCTATTTGAGAATTTTAGCTTAACCCTGGCTGGGGGAGTATGTTGCAGCGTGAGGGTGTTCTTCTCCCCTGAGGGAGAAAAACCAACTGAGAGCACAGAGCAGAGTTATATTTCAGAAAAAAAAATAAAATTAAGTACCAACTAGGAATCTGAATTTCACAGCTCTCCCCCTCGTCTAGCACCGCTGTTTATTTTCAAAAGTATCCTCAACACAAAGCAGTGTTTCTTCACAAAGGCATTGCCTCTGTAGAAGGTTCATCAGATATTGTATCTTCTACCTGAATGTTTAGAGAAGCACATTGTGTGGAACAGTAATATTTTCAACTTGCTTTCCAGAAACAACAGGCACTAAGTCTTTGCAGCTGGAAATCTTTCATTGCCTCCAGGAGTGTTTCCCAACAGTCACATTTATACACTCTTTTCCTACACATCATTCTTACTCCTGAAACTTTTTTGGTGTGATTTGCAAGAAAGACTCACCTTGAAACTAATGTGCCTCATGTTCTGCCCATCAGGAGACAGTGAAATTGTGGAATTTGGGCTGCCTCTGCTTACAATGGGTGCAGAGAAATCTGCATGCTATCATCATGTTAAGAGGAAAAAATCGGCGGATGGAGCAGTGGGATGAGGCTGTGCTCTGGGCTAGCATTATTATGTTATGAACATGGAGCCTTGAGCCCTGAAGCAGAGAAAGCATCTGCCCCTTTTCCAGGAAGCTAGAAGTGCTGAAACTCTCTAAAACCCCTCAGGAACAGGAAAATCTGGAATTCCACTAACAACCAGGTGATAGAACTGCAACATTGGCAACATTTTTGAACAGACAAGGATTGACATAGCAGAGGGAAAACCGATTTATTCTTTTGATTAATAATAAATCCTGTTGACCTTTCAGGAGATATCTTTAATTCTTAATATTTATCACATGTCTTAGATAATAGAATACCCCAAATATAGCCCATTAGCTTTAAAGACTGGAGGACATTAGCAGAACAGATTTTTGTATGTGTGGAAAAAACAGGAGACAGATTTGATAAATTATTGGTCATGGAGAATTTGAGCAGCCCATCTTCTCCATTCTCAAATGCAATAAATTTTTTAAGATCAGAGTATATGTCAAATGGAGTTCATAAAGTGGAAAATAACACTATTTACTTTTATCAAATAAAATAATGTCAAAATTTATGGCTCTGCACCTCAGAAATCTGTCTGAATACTACTGTTATTTTGTGTAACACTTTAGCAACCCGAGCTAATAGAGCTGTAAACTAAGTTATGCCAGCAGAAGTTCCTAATAAAATAAATTTAAAAATCTTAAATTCATAAACTGAAGGAATGCTCCAAGTTTTTGACTGCTATGTAAGGGGAAATGTAAACTTATAATCAGCAGAGATGGGAATGTCATCTAAAGACAGCTGAGAAAACTGTGTCTTGACCATCATACACCTTGAAATGAGATATAATGGTTTTAACCATCTTAACACGCAGATAGCAGCATGTAAAGGTAATAAAAATGGTCCTGATCCAGTTTTGCCAACATGGTATTTAATTGCACAGTGTCAGCTGGATTTCTTTAATATTGATATGGAAATCACTAGAACAGTAATATGTACTGCATCCCTGCCTGTTCAACTACACTGAGGGGAATTGGGCCTATGAGTCCCCAGTCTCATATTTCCAACTAAAATGATTATTAATATTGTGATCTTGATCCACCACAAAACTACTTTTTTGTGCTTTTTTCCACTCTCCCCAGTGCAAGGGGATCACAATTGCCTGTCTCAAATATTCTTAAGATCACAAATTCTCACTGTGGGAAAGTGTATCAAGCAAAGATGACCCCCAATTATGGGACAGATGTGGTGGATATCTGAGACCACCAAAGCTGCCTCCCCTGGTCCCCCTCCTTTCCCCTGACCCAAATATGCCTCTGTGGATTCCTGGAACTCTTATTGTGAGTTAGGTCATCTGATGGGAGCTTGAGATAAGAGATAAGATAAAAGTGGTGCTGTTGTCTGAGTGTTTTCCCAGACCTAGGAGGAGGCAAACAAAGCTGAGGGAACACCAATAATGGATACAAAGAATCCTCAAGGAAAGACATCTCAGCAACTGTGCTGAAATCAGCTAATTCCAGCAGGAGAACACAACTCATCGAATAAACACAAGAAATCCACCGACCCAAAAGAAGAGAAAGATTGAGCACAGGATTTACTAACATTAGAAGCAGGGGAATCATTTAAACAATAGAATAAGAGAATTGTGTAGCCAATTAGGATTAATTCCTCTGTTTGCTTATATAAAAATTGTGAAGTTTCCAATGACCTTGGGACCCACAACACCTCTGAGGTCTGGAAATGGATATATTTACTGCAGGTATATTTTGGAATGAGGCTTGTATGCTCTTGTAATAGTAGAAACTGTGAAATAACTCCTCTGTAGTAGGGCCAATGTACAATGGTGGCACTTATCTTCTGCATCTGTCCACAGATCCCCTTGTTGCTTTGACTGGAAGAACCCAGCTTGAATACAGGTTCATCTAGTTAAAAATATGAGGTGAAGAATTAACACCTTTGCCAGTCATATTCTGATTTCCCTTGATAGATGCAGCAGGTTGGTAAAACATCAGTAGAAGTCTCAGCTAAAAATTTGTGTCCTATAACAGAAGGATAACTTAAAAATAGTCATCCATACTTGTGAGGAGTTCAACTACAAAGATAGTCAAGGTTCTTTGATGTTTCCTCTATAAAGTAAAGCACTGAGCAGCTGGAAATCCTTAAAGGGCTAAATGGTACTCGGCTGGGTTTTTTCCTACCTGACTCTCTGACTGTATCTCCCATTTCTTTCCTCCAATCTGTAGTCAGAGCATTTACCCATTAAGTGAGCAAAAAGCACCAGGCTGGATTTGGGATGTTTTAGGGCTGTTTTTGGGCTCTCTTGGGGCTGTTTTTGGGGTGGTTTAGGGCTGGTTTGGGGGAGTTTGGGGTAGTTTTGGGCTGTTTGGGGCTGTTTTGGGGTGTTCAGGGCTGTTTTTGGGGCGTTTTAGGGCTGGATTTGGGGTGTTTTAGGGCTGTTTTTGGGGTGTTTGGGGCTGTTTAGGGTTGTTTTGGGGTGTTTTAGGGCGGTTTTTGGGATGTTTGGGGCTGGTTTTGGGGTGTTTAGGGCTGTTTTTGGGTCTTTTAGGGCTGGTTTTGGGGTGTTTGGGGCTGGTTTTGGGGTGTTTTAGGGCTGTTTTGGGTGTTTTAGGGCTGGTTTTGGGGTGTTTTAGGGCTGTTTTTGGGGTGTTTAGGGCTGGTTTTGGGGTGTTTGGGGCGGTTTTTGGGGTGTTTGGGCTGTTTTTGGGGTGTTCAGGGCTGTTTTTGGGGTGTTTGGGCTGTTTTTGGGGTGTTTTAGGGCTGGTTTTGGGGTGTTTTAGGGCTGTTTTGGGGGTGTTTTAGGGCTGTTTTGGGGGTGTTTGGGGCTGTTTTTGGGCTCTTTTGGGGCTGTTTTTGGGGTGTTTGGGGCTGTTTTAGGGCTGTTTTGAATCTGGTTTTTCAATACTTTGGGCTCGTTTTAGGCCTGGGTTTGGTTCCGTTCTGAGCCGGCGTTTTGGGCTGGTTTGGCTGTTCCAGCTCCATTTTAGCTCCATCCCGACCCATCCTCACTCTGCTTTTAGGGCTTGATTTTGATTTTTGGGCTGGTTTTGAGCTGGTTTAGCTGTTTCCGCTCGATTTTACTCCATCCCGACCCATTTTTGCTGATTTTTAGACCCTTTCTGCCTCTGGTTTTTGGGCTGTTTTGGTTTTGGTTTAGCTCATCCCGACCCATTTTCATCCTGTTTTTAAAACCCTGTTTGATTCTGGGCTTTAGCCGGGTTTTGGTCTGGTTTGGGCCGGTTTTGTGCAGATTTTGCTCCCTCCCGCCCCATTTTCCCGTTTTTAGCCCCGTTTTCAGCCCCATTTCCCCGTTTTTAGCCCCGTTTTAGCCCCGTTTTCTGGTTTTCAGCCCCATTTTCCCGTTTTTAGCCCCGTTTTAGCCCCGTTTCCCTGTTTTTAGTCCCGTTTTTAGCCCCGTTTCCCTCTTTTTAGTCCCGTTTTCAGCCCCGTTTCCAGCCCCATTTTCCCGTTTTCATCCCCGTTTCCA
>JAOTQP010001652.1:15345877-15365122 GCA_026413545.1 Cichladusa arquata
CCTACCTGACTCTCTGACTGTATCTCCTATTTCTTTCCTCCAATCTGTAGTCAGAGCATTTACCCATTAAGTGAGCAAAAAGCACCAGGCTGGGTTCTGTGACCTAACCTTCCCTCCAGTAATGTAAATTGAACTGCTGCAAGCCCAGAAATGAAACACCACTTGGCCAAGAGGCACCAGAAGGGAGACAATGCAACTTGAATGAATGCAACAACTTTCAGTACAGGGCCTCCAGCAGCAATAGCTTCCCTTGACGTTAAACATGAACCAAAGCCAAGTTAGGAAACACGTTGGATTTTTTTCCCTTCCTCTTAAAACAGTTTGGACTGAGGCCCATTTTTGTTTTCCATGCTCTAGCTAGGAATTCTCAGTTAGCATTCCTGTTAGAGGAAATATAATACCTGCACTTCCTACTGCTGAAGAGTCTGGGCAGAGATGAGCCACAAACTCAACCCCCACATAAACACACAAATTCATCTTTAAACTCCCTCTCTAATTTGAGTGGTAATCAGCGTGGGTAGTTACCATCTGATAATTATCTGGCATTGAGATGTTGTTAGCCAGATTTCTCCCATTTCGAGACGCTCTCTAGAGTTGCGTGATGACAGGAGAAGGATGAGAGCCAATCGTGAGCCCCAGAGAGCACAACATTCCCTCTGAAAGGAGTCTGACACGTATCGGCAACGCAGCAGGGTGCGGAATCTCAAGTGTGAGCAAGCGAGGCTGGGTCCAGGAAATACGGGCCTGTGTGATCAAACAGCTTACACATTACACCAAACAGATTGCTGCCATTAATATTTATACAGGGAAACTTGAGATCTGTGACTCAAGCAAGGACAGCAAGTTTATAATAAATCACTACGCTGTTTATAGTTCTGCAAAAGAAAGGTAAATGAAATGTCTCCCTTCCACGCACGATCTTTGACAGTAATTATACTTAAGAATGAACATCCTACAAGCCTTTGTAAACTAATGCCATGCAATAAGGACTCTTCTGTTTTATGTTGGGATTAAAATTCAGCTTTCTGTGGTGAACCTTCTCAGCAGCACTTGAGACTGAGACAGGGGAAGACTCAAAGCCTAATTTATCAGACTATAATCATGAGAAGAAATTTAAGATGCAGAGAGCTATTAGCTTGACCTGTCCATACAGTCATAATGTGCTTCATGCCCTTGCTTCAGTAACTGACAGAAGTGTTTAATACAATCTCTTCCTTCTCAAAACCAAAGCCATCCATGCATTTCAATTAGAATTGTTTTTTGCCTTGAGAAAGCCCTGGTACAGTACAGGAATAGAAGAATGATGGCACAAGTGTATATAACCCCCCTTGCTCAGCTGATGCTTGCCCTGATCCACACAACTTATCAACACACTTATGGAGCAAACATTTCCTTCTTTTTGTAGGTCCACAATGTTCTCATCTTTACCTTACAAAATGTGAAACTGTATCTCTTCATCTTATTAGTATATTGCAGGAAATTATTATTGCAATTATCAGATGTTTCAGATTCAGTCTGACATTTAATCAACTACAAACACAGCTTATTGCTTGATGTGTTCAAGTGCCATGAACATTATCCCTTAAATAGAACATGCTTTGTTTTATGGTTTAATTAGTTACTGCTAAAAGACATTATCTTATTGCATTCATGCTTGTCTAGATTTTCTATTTGCTGTAATTGGCAGATAAAATACAGGTATAGAGTATTAGCAGAAATGAAGTTTATATGATTTCCTGCATTCTAAAAATTTGCAAATAAAGATGTTTTTCAGGGTAATGAAAGGGTATGGACAGTTTTAGGAGAAATTAGCAGGCTCTGATGTTATCTTAGAGTACAAAGTTGGATGCAAAGCAAAGAGCATTTTGGTGTTTTTTTTAAAAAAAAATCCCAGCCAGGCAACTCTTCAGAAGTACAATGTGTTGGCACCCACTTCATTTCTCAAATTCCCATGAAGATGTGTGAAAGGGAGATACTCTGCTCCTGTTTCAATGATGGAACACGGTAGGTGGGATTCTCTGCAGTGTTTTTCTGATTCTATCTAAATTTGCTCCAGCCAGCTTCAGGAGAGTGGTCAGGCTTCAATAATCTGGTCCATCAAGGTGGCTGTATGCTTGCTGCTACTTCAACAGTGTGTATAGCTTGCAATTGCATGGTCACACTCACCAGGCATGGTAAAGCTGGGAATGCAAACACTGATCTTCTCTCCTTATGCTCAAGGAGAGAAGATTCCTCCTCCATTCCAACAGTTCCTACATTTTGTGCTTAAATATAATTGCAACTTAGCCCAGCTGGTCAAAGTGGAGCACAGACTTGTTCTGCTTAGCTCAGTTGTCCTCTGTGCTGTAGCCTTAGGGGAATCCATGGTCTCTGACATCCTTGCAGAAGGCAGGTTAAAATAAGCTGGCTTTCAGTAAACTAAATTCATATAATAATGACCCACATCTCCACTGGAAAATCTAGACATAATGAAACTCAGAGAAAGAGGAAAACCAGTTCTGGATAGGTCTCTTTGAGAATTGCTATCCCTAGAAACTGTTATAACCAGAAGTGGTTTCTGGAATACAACAGTGTGGTGGATGCCTGAAACTTGCTGCAACTGCAGTGCATTAATAATGTTTAGGATATCAATTCAGCAAGCATGTATTGAGACTTGAAGGATGTAGATGTATTCTTCATCACTAAAGTCTGGAAATACAGCTGGGCAAATTCTTTTCACAAGATAAAAAGCTCAAAAATGTGTTTTCATGAATTTTTGGGCTGAAGTTGACAAAATGTTTTGAGGAAAAAACTGTAGGCTGTAACATCAAAGTACTTCAATGTTTTCTAAAGTAGAGTTTTCTACTTTTTACTTGGGAGTGCTGTTCACAATTCAAAATGGGGGAAAAAAATCAACAATCTGAAGCCCTAGGAGAACTCATTTACTTTAAAGCTTGCCAACATGTTATGAATACTCTCCACTCTTTCCCTTTGGATTTTTGGTTTAATAAAAGTTTGTTTTCTATCTGCCCAAACAAACACTTTCCTTTTTCTGTCACCGCCACGACGTTATTTCACTCTCTGTTCTCTTTTTTCATTCATTTCCGTGGTCTTCATGTTGCAACCAGGACATAGTAGAGTTTCAAAGCCTATCAAGTCAAATATGGTAATGCTAACATTAATAATTTTAAGATGTTTGCAGGTAGGATTAAAATGCAGCAATTTCTTTGACGGGGGTAAAAAAGGCTGATCAAACCCCACAGCCAAGCTGAGACCACAAGCTTTCTTTAGAGGATTTTACTCAGCAATATTCTCTTGCACAGGCAGGCTGGAGACATTCCTTGCACTGATTTCCTCTCTGTCCCTTTCCTCCCCCAGCTTCCTCCCGGCTCATATCGCACTCGTGTCTGGCTGCAGTGGCTGCCTTTTTGCATTTGTCACTCTCTGCCCACCTGTTGGACTTGCTTCTGTAGCCACAACTGAGTTATTAATTAGAGTCATCTGGGGAGGCACAACTCATCACTGCTCCCTGTTCTGGGAATTCACTGGAGAATAACATCCGTAACCAGACCTTCCAGAACATGCACAGTACTTGAACAGCACTCCTGGAATACATTTTTCTGTCCCACAGGCATGCTGCTGACCTTCAAAATCTAGATTATTTATCTCATTTCAGACTAGTTCTGCATGTCATCGATTTTGTTATGTAGGAGAATTCTCTTTGACCTATCATTGTAGCTCTGATGTAGGAAATACCTTTTTTTCCCTTCCAAAAAGGAAAAAATCAGAGGGGGATGTTTGAGAGCTTAATGAAATAATTAAAATAATCTTTAAATAAATACATTTTATGACTCTGCAAACAGAAAGAATAAAAAGCAATGAAGAATACATTAATTGGAATATTCTAATTTGAAATATATTCCTTTTGCAGATGCTGAAAACCATATTGTAGATAAAACTAGCCAATTTATTATCCACATTACAATAATCAAGGATTACAAGGTTAAGGGTGTGAAATCCCTTACAATCTCTGTTGTGTTCCAGGGTATATTTATTTCTATTATTTAAATCTGAGAACTAAAATGTACTCAGCTTTTTAAATCCTACTAAATAAACTGTATATGGATAAAGGAGATGTGCTAGACAATAAGAAACCCTAGTATCTCTTCCCAGGTCTTTCAGCCTTTCATACAACTCTCCTAATTTGTGGTTTAATGAAAAATTTGTGCAGGAGCAATGCCTTGGAAAGTACTTATGTTCCTGATGCAAATGCATTTCTTTCTCCTATCACTGGCATACTTCTTTTTTTCCCTGTAATGAATTGATCCTTGTGTTATTTATCTAATGGCACACATTAATTGCAATGCTTTCATTGTCTGACATGACTCAAATTTCCAAGAGCATCTATCGAACACCCAGACCATAGAAAGGGGTTTCAGTGAGGCACTTTGCAGAAGATCCTCAGAGGTTCTACCACAGTTGTAAGTGACTCTGGAAATTCCTAAGCCCCAAATTGACCCAAAATTCTCTACTTCACCACACAAGAAGTCTCATGAGTCTCAACAGCCACATGGTCAAGGCAGGCTTATTCTATTATTCTATATTTTATTCTATTCCAAGCGTCTTGCTTGGAAAACAACTTTATAAGCAAAAAAACTTACTTATGCAGATGTTCAAAGATACCAGGTATCAGAAACTCTGAATGTCACTGCAGCCAATTGAATATATAGAGAACCCCTTTCTGCCTTCTTGCTTTCAATTTCCTTTGACACTATATAGAGTAAATTTCATCGATACCCTCAGAAAGTCCCAATGGCAAAGCCACAATCTTCAAACCATGAAACATTTCCAGTCCAGTGTCATTTACACAACTTTGCAAAGGCTTCTTCTGCTTATTAACTAGTTTATCACTTAAACCAGTCATTTAATAGCCCACAAAAGTCTGTAATAAAATGCTCTGCTGGCAATTATTGTAATTAGGCATACCTGTCATTTTAAATCTGATTCTGCATGCATCTCCAGAGACTTAATAATTCAAGGTAGATCACCAAGTAGCTGGTTGAGTTAATTATTTGAATAATCTACAATTCAGACACTTAATATTATACCTACATATTCCCATGTGTGCCTGCATTTTCTGCTTGTGTCTGCAGAAGTTTGGCAATGCTAAAGGGAAGCTTTGCTGTGGGTTGTAACAGTACCAGATAAGGGCATTGTTAATCCATTGCTGCTGTGGATTCTTCTGTCCCCAGATGAAATACGTTGGCATGAAGACTCATGTGGATCTGGGCAGTCAGACCAAGGCATAAAATCAAGAGTTGAGACATTTAAGCTATGTAAAGTCGCACAAACAAGTTTAATCTCAGCTTGTCACTTTTAGAGCTGTGTGGTGGTTTGACCCTGGCTGGATGCAGGTGCCCACGAAGCTCTCTTTACTCTCCCTCTTCAAATAGATGGAGTAAGAGAAATTTTTTAAAAGCTCATGGGTCAGGAGAAAGAGATCTGTTGGATTTGGGGGAAAGCTGCTGGCAGCTTCTCAGAGAACCTACCCCTGTAGCCCTGCCCCACCACTGCAAAAAACTTACCAAGAAAACCCAATAAGCAGTGAAAATAAAAGGAACCTGTGTCTTAGTTGCAAGTCCTAAGTGCAAATCCAAGATCCCTTCAGGTTTCAAGCAAGAATTTTTCAGTCTAGGGGTAGAAAGTGGAATTAAAATGCTCTCAGAAGCATATGAGCAGCCACCTAAAGCATTTGAAGGAGCTCAGCAAGACCATCACTGTAACTCTCTAATGGTATCCACTCTAATACTTCCTTATAGGGAGGAGAATTGATGGTCTGTACCAGTTAACCTAACAAACATATGCACCTCTCAGTCCGCTGAAGGAAGAAACAACCCAAATGCCCACAAAGTCTATTTTTTTTCTGAGAAAACATATATAGGGGAATAGCACTTGAAGGGCATGAAGGACACAGAGATTTTTGGATGTTATTAATCAGGAATACGCTGCCCTGGCAGACCTGGCACAGGCTCTGCTGTGACTCAACTAGTGCTAGAGTTGAGAAATGTCAAAAACATTGAAAGATATTGGTAGTCTCACTTGAAAACTTCAGAATCCTTCCTCTTCCTCACTCTTCATCCTCTTACTTGTAGGAGAATCAGACCTGCCCTTCCCTCCAGGGAGGGATCACTGAGATGAGGAACAGGCAAAGCAGCCCCTGAACTGTAACGAGAAGCTTTGTGCAGAAGGTCCAAGATAGCAGTGGGAGAATGAATCCCTTGAAATAAAGGGGAAAAATAAGAATGCAAATCTATTAAAGAAATTAAAACAATAGTCCTCATAATCTCTATTCAGGAGGAAGAAGACAGTTGACCTGTGATCTGTAAATTCTAGAGGTTGCTGCTTATCCTTAATCTTCCCTTTCTTTAAGAATTTCCAAAATAAGATATGAAAGAAGGCTTCAGCTTCCTCACACATAATAAAGGTAGTAAAATATGATATTCATAAAGGTCGCCATGCCTTAGCAGAAGAGGAGGAATGGATTTCTATTACCGGATTTCTCTCTTCTGTCTGTTTTTGTATGAATCACATGCTGACGTAATTTGAACTTAGAGGACACTTGATAAAAAGATAAAACATTTGTTTACCCCACTGTGCTTGCGGACTACACTAACAGAGGCACTGCTATTTACAGAGAGGTGGGTGATGCAATCCACCTCTGCAGATTCCAGGAAGTGCTCAGGAACTTTGAAGGGGTTGGGAGCATCATGAGACTCTCTCCTCCTTTGCATCTCTTGGGGCTGGGAGCAGAGAATATGTCTGCCACAGCCTGGTGTGCACTTTTCCTGATTGGCACCAACAGGGAGGGCAAGGGCTAACCTGGGAAATTGCAGAGGGTTTATCCCATCCTCAGATTGTTTACATGTGTCCTTTGCAATGTGGCCAATCCTCAAGAAAGCAAGTGCTTGTAAGAGCCCAGCCCTTCCTCATTACAGAGCAAAAAGACTGTCTTTTAAGTTGCCATATGTGAAGCTGTGTTTTTTAACAAGTGTCTAGCACACAATTTTTCCAAGTGGTGATGTGCAGCAGACAGTTCATTAAGATGTATCTTCAACTAATTGAGTGTTTTCCACTCACAGTATCATTTGGCCAAAAGCCAAAGGAGAACTTATGAGGTAAGGTACATGTCATGTTCAGCACATCCCAAATCCTGCAATACACCCACAGAACTACAGATTGTAGAGGCTGATATGAGCTTGGGAGATGGCCTCAAACTGAATTGTGATTATCTGTATTTTCATTGCCCCCTGATGCACTCCTGAGGCTGCAATCACATGGCTCCAATCAAAGGAAGTCTCTGCTAGTGTAAATTTGTTTTGTGTCGATGGTAGTAGATAAGAATAATACACATAGCACCTTCTATTGAAACCATATGTTAAATCAGGTTCAGATTTTAATAAAAATGTACATCTCTAAAAAGAAATATGAACAGTAAAAGTATTGTTTAGCACAGAAAAGGTTGGAGAAATTATGGATGCCACCATATAAATGGTAGTTCAGGGAAATTCACTGAGCCTGAAATGTTGCAGCACTCTAAGTTTAACCCCTGACCCCTGGAAGGTGCATTCTTTACAGTTACTGTATATCCATGAAAAATTGTGTTTCTGTGGAAAGCATAATGCTTCTCGTTGTATCTTTATGGTTTTTTCCCCCTGTAGAGAAAAGGAAATAGAGACTCCCAGGCTAAAATTTTGAAAACAGCCAGCAAGGGTCTGGTCTGATCCTGCTGAGGCAAATAGAATTTTTGCATCAGATTTCTGGAAATGCTCAGAGCTGCGTCTACACTGGAGGGTTTAGAAAACACTGTCCTGCTGTTTGCAATCATGCCTTTACAAAATAATTACCTGTATTTTGTGTTCTACATGTTGTTTCACAGCCTTTGAAAATTATCAGGAATTTACCATTAGAAAAGCCTGACTTGTATTTTCCAAAATGGGAAAGAAACCTTCTAAAATACAATATGTCTAAATTAAATAATATTCCAAATTTCTATTTGTCTGGCTATTCAATTGATAGATGGTCAGGCTTACAAAGTCAAACACTCATTTGCATGTGTCTGCACAGCTAAATCCCATCAAGCCAGCTTTTCAGGGTCCTTGCTCAAGGAGCTCAAGGTTTTTCCTGATTCCAGGAAAGGTGACTCTCAAACAGGGCCCAATGCACTCCTATTTTCCATAAATAAGGCCTTCAAACTGACAGCCTAATGTCTTTGAAAACAAAGATTCCATCGTGTTTTCACAGCACTTGCTAAGGTAGTTCTAGTTTCTGTATAAGAATATAATGTCCAATAACATTTATTACAGTATAAATTTTGAGGTACAGAAAAACTTGTCAAGAATAAAATCTGCTCTTTTGCTTCTGGTCAAACACAAAATACCTATTATGTATTCTCACTTTCTCTGTGTGCAAGGCAATTCTTTGTTTCCAGCTTTCCCTTTAAAATTATGCATGCAATTCCCAAATAATGTGACAGAAAACAGTTGGCTCAATGGGAATCAATGAGCAAGGAAAAGATATCAGTCTCAATAGGAGCAAAAGGTCTGATGGGAAAAAAGTGATGGCTCTGTTTCTCAAAAAGGCCAAAAGGGAAATCAATGGCACAGTTAAAAGAACTCTGTGCAGAGGAACTAGGCCAGTCTTTGACAACTTATTTTTCGCTGTCTTGTTCCCCCCCACCCTCCAGAAAAAAAACAACCATAATCTATTTTAAGTGTCCTTTGGGCAACTAAACATTCCAGTGTTCCCAAATGAGGGATGTGATCATCTGAAGCAGTTCTGTTGCTAAGAAACTTGCTAACATTAAAGCCAGGACAATGTATTAATCAGCCTCCTGCATTTAAGGCAACCTCCCAGCGTCCTGTGCCTTCTGTGCTCCTGCGAATTGGCTGGAGGTTGAAGTTAATGAACTATTCCATGCTCTGAACAGTTTGCAAACAGCAAAGTAAACATTTCACCTTATCACAAGCTCCCAAAAATAGGGCTGGCTAGGTCAGTGAAGAGAAGCTTTGGCTTCTTCTAACAGGGAGTTCAACCAAGGTGGACAGTATTGAAAAATACTCGGTAGTTGTTTCAGGGATCTTACTCTAAACAATCCCACTGAACTTCAGTGTTCTTTGCTCATCTGTAGCTGGACAGAGCCCCATGCAGTTCATTCAATCACTTATTTTTTAGAGAATGTAACTTTTTAAACCACAGTATTGAATTCCAGAAATATTGAAATTCATGTCATGGGCTGTATAAAAAGTTTACTGAAAGGTAATACGATTTCCCCATATAGTACTGATTACTGTGGCACAAGTTCAATGAGTTAAATGATGCATGCTCAAAGAAGTGGCAGCTGATTTTTCCAGAGAATAAGTAGGATACAAGGCTTTTAAGACTGGAGAGTTCACTTGTGTAAGTCCGTAACTGCGGAAAAGCACTCGGGGTTAGTAACCTGAGCCCAGGACTGGTCACCAGGGGTGCTTGGTAAAGGTATATTTGCACAAATTTTACAATTTTTCTCTTAGATGGGGGTGGGAGATAATAAAGGCATTGTGAACAAAAAAGCATTGAGAGTAATGCATTTCAGTACTCATAGATTTCTCCAAGAGAACAGTGATGTTCTTGAATTGACTGAAATTTGGACCCATTTCCAATTATTTCCTGTTAGTTAGGTATTGTATTTCTCTGAGACTGATACACACTGACCTCTACTCCTGCCTCAACATATGGTGTCCTTTTTCCATAGAAACTCAATAGCAGCAGAATACCTTGTGATTGATCTCCTTTGAATGTTAACAAGCAAAGAACATGCCATTAATAAAATCCAAAGTATGAAAATCTATCTGTCATCAGTATGATGAATCTAGCTCATAATTCCACAAATCAAATCCCTCTGTGAAAGCAATGGCTGTTCACAGATCAATTTGTGGATTCAAAGTAAATCAAAAATGAACTGCCCAGAAGCTAAACATTGAGTCCATCTAATTTAAAAAAGATTCTGGTTGCTAGGTCAGATTATTCACACAGAGTTATTGTATGGCTTGCTTATACCTACAGCTGCAGATTGAAGTCACCATTTGAAACACTCTTTCCAGCCAAAAGAGGGTACTTGGCAAAGCTGTGGAAATGAGCCATCCCATAAGGAATGAGCTTGATGTGGATGTTTGCTGTACTCTGAAGTTATAAGTGACTATGGCTGATTTTTTCTTGTTGTTTTTACAGCTGAAGACATTGGAAATATTGCCCTCCTTTTGGGGGGGGTTGGGAGAAGGGACAATCTGTAATAAAGAGTCCTTTAACCTCTAAGCTGATTACAAGTATTCAATCATCTTTCACCCATCTTGTGCAATGGCTTTATGTGTGAACATGAAGAACAAAATCCAGGAGATGCAAAGATGGATCCTGTTTTCTGATGGCTTTCTTTATTCACCCCAGGAAGAATTTGGGTTCCCAGGCAGCTATACTTGGGCTTCCTAAATAGTGCAGGAAGAAAGGTGTAAAACTGAAAGCAGAAGAAAGCCCTTTACAACTCTGCTGAATTAGTTTTTGGAAACAGCGTCCTGGGTTTATTCCAGAATCTCTTTCATATAAAACTTAGAATTATTTCCATGAGGACAGACAATACGTGCACCCTTGCCATCCTCTCTGCTATGCCTGCTATGCCACCCTGCTTCCTCTCCTGATACATCCAGTCCCTGAGACTTAAATTCCTTTCTTCTAGAAGGAAATTTTCAGCAGCTCAGCTACTCCAGCTCAAACAGCCTCTTGCCAAGTGATTAGGGAAATTCCCAAAGGGACAGCTCTCCTTCTCCACTCTCTGTTGCGTGATGAACTAAATGTCCAACTTTTGAAGGAAAAAGGCTGAGGCCAGTATTTTATCCTAAGCATGGGATAGTTTTCCTTCTTTCTACCTTTGCAGATGCACCTGATAAAAAAGTGTTTTCCTGTCGATCCCCTCTCTACAGTTTTGGTATTAGATGGTGTAAGATTCCTTTTCTTTGCTGCATAGTCCCAGCCAAGCCATGGCTTTCCTGAGTGCATGTGTGCAACAGCCAGGGCACCCTGTAGATCATCTCACATGGTTACAGCTGAACTGTACCAAAACACACAGGGAAAATCCTGTTTACTCACTGTGGTGATTAACCCCAGGGTATTTGCCGGACTTCACAACGCCCCTGGCACTTTTGAAGTGCCATTGGCTGGGAGGAGAGAGCTGGCAGGAGGACAGGAAGCAGCACTCTGCCTTCTCTATTTAATCGTCACCATATTTTGTTCACTTCTGTCAGCAGAAACCACTTAATTCAATATGGATACACAGCTAAGAGCAATAAGGAATAAGACTCATAGTTACAGACTAGGAGAACTGAATACTTACATAACTCCATCAGGTTTTCACATGTCAGTTGGTGCTTGCCAGAAACAAAGAGCAGGATAATCTCCAAAATAGAAAGCCAGTGTCCAGTTCAACCATGAAAATCTGGCAGAAAAGCAGAAAAGTTTGTACTGGTAAAAACCAGCTGCTAGAGAAAAGAGAAATAAGGCAGAGGAATGGAGAGCTGAATCCTCAGAAGCAGCTTTTCAAGTCTCCAGCAGAACATAAAAAACATTAAGAAAAGCTTTTACTATCAACAGTAAGCAACAAACACAGGTGATCAGGGAAATGCAGGGATTGATAGAGAAAAGAAGTGGGTATGAAGACAATAACCATGTAGATGAAACACTAACCTCGTGTCAGTCTGGGAATACAAGGTACAGCCTTAGCAAACCACCAGTGAAAATGAAAACAGGCCTGCACAAGCTGTGAAGACAAATAAAAGCTTCTGCAATCATATAAAGCAGTAATCTTGCTGAGTGAGCACTGTAGGCTTTGAAAGACAGGGCAAGCATACAGAACCAGAAATCTCAATGACCTCCTTATGCCCATGCTCACCAGGGAGATGGGAGGAAGCAGGAATAATTTTGCTGCATGTAAGTAGGGGAGGAGAAAAGTAACTAGCGAGTGAGAAAGGTACTGGAAGAATCAGAAAGGAATTAGACCAGTCAAAAAAACCTCCTCCTTCAGGACTTGACAAAACGGGACATTTTCAATATTTTCATTGATGCTAGCTAGGGACTAGAGAGAAATTAATCAGACCTCCCCTGTTTAAAAATGTTAACAAGCATGAAAATACAGGCCTTTATAAAAAAGTTCACAGGTGTTTTCAAGTGAAATCATTAGCTGATTTTGCTCTATATTAATGTGATACAAATTAACTATTTTGTTTCTTTAATAAGTAAATAATATCTCATCAAAATAAGCTCTAGAAGAAAAGAGATTTTGTGTCCAAATGAAGTTCAGGTCTTTTTCCCTCAATTGTTTGGCTGCTGTTGTTTCAGAAACCTGGTCTTTAACAAGCAACCCTCCTTTCAGCTGGAGACTGTAATGAAGTCACAAATCCGCAATGAGGACAGCAAATTGTTGCTACAAAAAACAAAAGCCATGACACAGATTCAGCATCAGCAGTTTTCCAAGATTCAGAAGAGGGCAAGAAAATCTGTAGAAGTGCCAAATCTTGAAATCATGTCCTTCATAAACAAGTATATGAAACAATAGAAGATAACACTGTCACTGTTAACTGAAGACACTTGGATATTTTAATCTTGGGGTTCCATTAAAATGCATTAACTGCCATGAAACATGACACAGCCCTGGTTTGTCTTTTTTGTGGGGGAACATGAATAACATCAAACTTGCGCTTGAGTGCTACAAAAGAAATGTGCTTTGCATATTGGATCTTAGGTAGATATCTTCTCTGACACACTGATGACATTTTTTTGCACTTACATTGCAATATGTGAGACTTTACCTTAAAATTTAGTTCCTGACAACATATGGCTTTATATTAATATCACATATTTCACTTAAAATGCATCTATGAGGACCAATTTGAAAATACAAACCAAGCATGCCCTGATGGATAATAAGGATAGACACAATATTTAATTTTTTTAAAAAATATCTCACTTGCATTTTAGTTAAATCACATTTTCATTAGGACTGACTTCTATCTTTTCTGTTTGCTATTAGCAAAACTGCCTGTATGAATTAATGCAAAATGGAATTTGAACATTACAAATATCATGGCTCTGTGTTCTTTCAGTCACCAAAGATATCAACTGACACTTTTCAATGAAGTTGCTTTAATTGCTGCACGAAACCTTGTGGCTTCGTTCTGTCCTTCCATGTGACTTCTCTAACCTAAGTAGGTTTATGTGATGTGCAAAAGCAGATGTATAAATCCAAAAGAAGGAACAAAACATTTGGGCAGACATGAAGCAGTAAGCATCACAATATCTGCTCTGATGGACCACAGAATGGTCAGAAACAGGGTGTTGGAGAGCTACATCCCACCAAAACAGCACTATTACCCAGGAATTAGGGCAGGTTGAGGAACTTTTCCTGCAAACTTTAAGGAATATTGGAGTAAAACAAATCTTAGTTTCATAGCAGATTTGTTGTGGACCTAGAGAGACTGTATAGATTTACCTTCAGAAGCATCTTACTGCCATAAGTAGGTCCCTGAGAAAAACAGTTTCTCAACTCTTCTGCTTCTGTTTAAATATTTAAAGGCTTTTAGGTGTTTCAGTAAGAATGTGGTGAGCATGATTGATGGTTTCCATTGGTATGATAGCTGCTCTCCACACTGCAGTAGTATCTGCACTGCCAGATACTATTGGCCACTTGGGTTTGAACTTACCAGTAAATGGTCGAACCAGCATGGCAAGTAGCTGTGTGCCCATAACAAAGCAACAAGTTATTATCATTATTGTTCCTGTTGTTATTATTATTATCATTACAATTATTATGATGATTATCATCATCATCATCATAGTTATCATTATTATACTTAGCACCATAAACTGAGAAGCTGTTAAAAATGTAAGTCTAATTAAGCTGAGGAAAATTTTATTCTCTGAAATTGTTGGAATTTTTTACCAGTTTAAGTATGGGGTAAAATCTCCTCAGTTTGAAGGCACATTCTGCAATTGTGGAAATACAGTTGCCAATTTGGCCAATCAGGCCATTGGTGAATAGTCCAGGAATATATTTTAGCATCTTATTACAGAAAAAAAATAAATACTCACAATGCACACAGACTGGAAAACTTTATTCCATGTACTATGCCCACTACTCATCTTGCTTTTCTGAAAGTTTGGGGGTTTTTTTGGCTTTTTTTTTCCCATGATGTTTGTTTGTTTGTTGTTTTTTTTTTTTGTTTTGTTTTGTTTTGTTTTAGCCAGTAGCCCTCAAAACACAGAACCACAGAATCATTAGTTTTGGAAGAGACCTCTGGAGATCATCTATTCCAACCCCCTTGCCAAGAGGGGAGTCACGTTAAAGCAGGTGACACAGGAATGTATCCAGGTGGATTTTAAATGTCTCCAGAGAAGAAGCCTCCATCACCTCCCTGGGCAGCCATTCCAGTGTTGTCACCCTCGATGTAAAGCAATTCTTCCTCATGTTGAGGCAGAACTTATTGTGGTTTAGTTTATGGCTATTGCTTCTTCTTCTGTCACTGGGAACCACTGAAAAGAATCTGGCACTATCCTCTTGGCACCCACCTTTGAGATATTTCAATATATTGATGAGAAAATCTATTAATTGATGGTATAGCTAGTACCTTAGATTTGTTGAGGTCAAGTCTTAATTCACTAAACCAAATGGGTACTAGTTTTGCAACATCCCTGGCTATATGTATAAAGTATATATTTTTTTCCTCCCCCATGGCTACTTGAAGAGTAAGCAACTTGACAAGCTTTGGAAAAGAGGAAAATCTATCAGAAACTCGAGTCTGCCTAGTCAGAAGTGACAAAACAGCCCGGCTCTGAGTCCTGGAAAGTATTTCTCCATTACAGCTGTGCTGACAGGATCCCATAAGAGCAAGCATCAGATCTATGGGAGATGCAAAATCAACCAATAGATATACGGAGAGAATACAGCACATGGAGACGTGGTGAAACATTATAACTATTAAATAAAAGGCCTATGCAATCTATTTTAACATTTAATCTGCAGAAGGATATTCAGCTGCACTAATTTCTCCCAAAGCTTTGCATTTAAGCGTATGTGTTTAACATTAAGTCAGACTTTCCAATGCCAAAAGCAAAAATTGACATGGTTTCCAGATGTAGATTTTAGTAGATCATGTCTCGGATAATTAAGGGCTGTCAGATCTGAGCGGGTTAGTAATTGAAGCTGTATAGAACACAATTTATTGTCAAACAATACCAGACCTTTAGTGAAAAGCAGAAATCACATGTCTCTAACACAGGCTTTTCATTCTGGGAATAAGCTTGAAGGTATGGATTGAAAACATCAGATTTTCCTTCCAAATGGAAAAGTTAAAACAAACAAAAAGCAGTTCCCTGGAACATTCTTTGTATGTGCTGTGTTATTTGTGTCCCCACATTACCATGTTTGCTTCTTGTTTTCTTCTGGAAAACACGTACAAATTACACAGCTTCTCTAACCTACTCTATTTAGTCAGAGAGACAGACCTGAACATCAACTGTTTGTATTCATCTCACTGCTGCTCAAAATAGTTTATAGTTGAGAATAAACTGAACCATCAGAAATAGGATCTCAATCCTTTGAAATGTCAGCAGACTAAGTTCACTGCACAAGCAGGAGCTGAATTTTCAATCCAGAAGGCTGCATCATTGTCAAAAGCTCAAGATTATTTAGGTGAGCTGATTTACTAACATGGCAACTAACGAGATTTGTGCTCCAAAGTTTGATTTATACTTTGGATTCATCTTGTCAGACCGGCTGTAAATAATATCTGCTAAGAGCAACATTTTACATGGTCCATTTTCAGTTTGCTCAGATTGCTGAGAAGCCCACAGTAAGTCATCTCAAGCATCAGACTAAAACTCTGCTTTGTCCTGGGCCACATGTAGGAAAGCTAAAAGAATACTTGCAAATGGGATGCTGGGGGCTGGCAAGAACCTGACCCAGCATCTGCAAAGGCTAAGCAGGTCTCCTGGTTCAGGATATCCCTGTTTATATCTTCACCAGTTGGACAGACCCACGGAGGGAAAGAACCAGACCAGTGGCTGATCTTGCTACATCTCTTCACTTACATCTAGGAGCAGGATTATCTAGCACTGATAGCATTAATTCACTGAAACCAAGGGTGAAATGGTCCTTAACTACTGTGAAGGTTTAGAAGCTCTTTGGTTTTAACCTAAGGGAGAGAATAAAATACACACAGCCTTCTCTCAGTCTGCCCCATAGGAAAAAAAACAAAAAGAAAAAAAAAGAAAAAAAAAAAAGGTGACTTGGGCAACTTTGACACATCAGTGCTGAAGATAAATCAGAGAGCAGAGAAAAGCAAAAAAGGTCTCTTGCTTGCCAAATCCTGTCAGGCAGCTTCACAAAGTTGTTCTTTTACAGCATTCACACCTTTAATCTTTTATTGTTGACTAAATCTGAATATCACAATGAAAAAAAAAAAAGACAACAAAGAAGTGTTGAAGAATCTTTTCATTTTTTCCTTTTATATTCTAACTTTAAAAGTTGTTGGGAATATTAATGAATGAATAAAATAGAAACACATTTTAGAAAGAAGGCAGTGTGTTTTCACCAAGGTTTGGAAGTACAAGTTGCAATTCAGGTACATAACATGAACTTCAAGTAACGATCTGCAGACAGCTTCCCAGAGGGAAATCGGTGCCACCTATAACAAAGCCAGTTTGCTACATACTCTCCTGTCTTCAACATGCTTGAAGTTCATCAGAGCACAAACAGAAAAGGAAAGACAGACAAAATTCTGCAAATTGCAGCATTTTAAAAGGCTGCATATCTCAGAACATGTCCCCTTTCCTTTAGGGTCCAGTGGGCAACTGGGTAAAGCACAGGGAGTGTCTATGCTGCATTTTCATACTTGCACTAGACTCAAGTTTCCATAAAGAGATGTCACGTGTCTTCAGACAGGGGGCATCATTTCAGCAATGGCAAGGACAGGTCCTGTATGCAGCTGCTGGATGCTGCCAAGCTGCAGCAACCCATGACAGGAGGAGCTGTGTAACCTCTAAAGTCTGGCCCCATGTAATTAAAAGCAGAGCTGGGGCTCAGCTTCCCAGCATCTGCTCTGCAGCAACCCCACACCCCAAAACAGCTTCCCCAGCAGAGCTCAAATCCTTATTACAAAAGAGTCATTGAAAAGCAAATCATTTTAATCTGTGGGATAGAAAGAGTTTCTGCAGCCAAGCTGACAATTCTTGCACTTTAGTATTGATTGAATGGTCATTTGTTATAATGATGGCTAAAACAGTCAAGCAGATGCTACAAATATTGCTGTTTTGATTTATAAATGTAGAAAATTGTCTGTTTGCCACAAAAAAATGCAAAACTTCACATCCTCTGTTCTCCAAACACAGTTGTCCAAGTAGATTTTCTGGGGTATTTTTCCTTTTGCTTTTCATGTTTTAATAACAGAATACTTCACAGATCAAGGGCAAATTTGTGAAGGCTAATGATGTGGTGCTATGTCTACCTCAGATCTCCAACTCCAGTGCTAGGAAAGATAAGCCAGGATAACTCAGCAGGCTTGCTAACTTACCATGTCAACAGGGAATGTTTATCCTGCACATGCAGGATCAGTTCTACCTCAAGAGGTTTGGCACAGAAGAGCTGATAAATTCACAGCATGTATTCAAAAGCTGCTTTCAGCAAAACATTTCCACTTTTATTCTGGCGATGCTCAGATGTAGCTGAAGAAATCTCCACAAAGTGAAAGAGGAGATGGGGCCAGGAAGTACAGATTAAAGAGAAATCATAGCTGAATTGTGCTTGATTTTTCAGCTGCATCAAATATCAAGGACTTGCTCATTGCACAGTGGAAGGAGGCAAATGAATATGGCTATAACAGGGACAAGGTCTGGACAACAGTAATGAGGAGGACTGTAGCAAATAAAAGGGAGCAGTACAAATACAAGTAAGCAAATTAGCATATGGAAGGTAAAAGCACCATTTCATCATGCCACACTGACAAAATTAGCCCAGAAAATTGAATGTAGAGCTCTAATTGATGCAATTGAGAGAGACAGTGAAGCTAATCTGAGTACTTAATGACTATGATGGGAGCATCACAATGTAATTGAAATGTACTTTTTTGCCACAATGTATCATCACACCACCTCTGTTCCTCTGGAACAAATACATTTATTTGAATAGAAGCACTTAGATCCCCAAATCCCTTTGTTCCATGACAAAACCTGCGTGCCATCTCCCCTGTCAAGGAGTTGCAGTTTTGTATACCTGTGGTTGCAGCATAATGTTTATCTTGGGATCCATTTCATATCTGTGCCTCTGCACAGCCAAACTCATGAATTTAGTTAGTTTGTTAACTGGTCCAGAGAGAACTAAGGGGGCCGTCCTGCAAGGATATAGTAGTTCTTCCCCTAATGCAGCCCCCTCTTGTATTACAAAACTACCTTGTTTAAGACATTTGATGACAAACCTCCTCAGTGAAGAGGGAAACTGATTTTTCCCTTTGCCTCATTTAAACAGTTCATCTATCATTTCCATCATGTGTGAAATGAAAACAATACCAATCTTCTTCCCAAAGGCATTATTAGAGTCAGCTCACTAGTTTCCTCTAAGAGATTCCCCAGATTATAGTAGAAGAATTTGTTGTTGTTGTTGTTATTACTATTATTATTATTATTATTATTATTTCTTCACCACTATCAAGACATTGCATGCAGTCATAGAACAGCAAAAAAAAAGTAAGGAAGAAGCCAAACACTTCTCTTTGGTATCTTTTTCTTTTCTTTGATTTATGTTCTATAACTGGTCCTGTCTCTGTGTAGCAACGTGCCTACTGCTACAGTCCTGTGACATGTTACATTACTAGTGAAGAGATGTGATTGAAAATACTGTGTTTCTTGCCATATTTTTCAATGGAATTTCTCCCCTCTCTCATATAGCAACTTGCTAAAGATTGCTATTGCTCCTCTTGGAGGAAATAAGAAAGAAAAAGCAAATCTTTCCCTTTTTCCTTTTCTCTTTTCTCTTTTCCTTTTCTCTTTTTCTTTTTCTTTTCTTTTTTCTTTTTTTTCTTTTTTCTTTTTTTTCTCTTTCTCTTTCTCTTTCTCTTTCTCTTTCTTTTTCTTTTTCTTTTTCTTTTTCTTTTTCTTTTTCTTTTTCTTTTTCTTTTTCTTTTTCTTTTTCTTTTT
>JAOTQP010001652.1:15365222-15382015 GCA_026413545.1 Cichladusa arquata
TTTTCTTTTTCTTTTTCTTTTTCTTTTTCTTTTTCTTTTTCTTTTTCTTTTTCTTTTTCTTTTTCTTTTTCTTTTCTTTTTTCTTTTTTTTCTTTTTTCTTTTTTTTCTCTTTCTCTTTCTCTTTCTTTTTCTTTTTCTTTTTCTTTTTCTTTTTCTTTTTCTTTTTCTATCTTTTTCTTTCCATGAGAAATGCTTAGCTTTTTGAAAAGATGCTAAGAAATTCCTGAATTATTTCTGATAAAGTGCTTTTTTCACTATTAACTTGCCATTTTTTTTTCTTAAAAAGGATTTTCTCTGAAGAGGACTCTTAAAATAAACAGATAAATTGAAGAATCAGACAAAAAATGTTTAACCTGCTTTGCTGATGTGCTACTATTAAAATCATCAGCATGTGTTTTTAATGCTGTGTGCTATTATTAAACCTATACATGTATTTCAAATCACTTCTGTTGATGAGTAGTTGATCTTCCAAACTTTTTGTATATAAAATTAGGAGGAAAAGTAGAAGTTAAGGATGAGGACCCGTCAAGATGTGTACTGCAGCCATTCCCAGCAAAGAAACCATTGTTGAAACAAGGGTTTCCAGCAGAATACAGGCATCAATAAACAGAAACAACCTATTTCCATGGAAACAGCTCATCTAAAATCTGGACAAAGAAAGCATGTGAGTGCTTACCTGACTATGTGTCATCTTTAACATGAAGTGGGTGAGGTGATGTATCCTCTCATGGAATCTGGCTGGCTCCCTGGAGCAGAAGAATTGTGGTGGCCAGCAGAGGGCAAGCCATGGCACATGGCCCAAGTTTGGGACAGTGGAGGGATATCTGCATCCCAGTATTCTAGGCCCATAGAGGGTGGGGAATTAAGCTGTTATTGTAAAAAGCACGAAGCACTAGCAGTATGGTTTTGTACTATCCTTGTGATTCAGGACAGAGAAACATGCTTGAAATATATATTAATCACTGCAAATCAGCTGGATGATTTGCCTTAACAATTTTATCCAATGGATGGAGAATGATGCAACTGTATTTATCATAGTTTAAATGCTACTGGCACCCAGAGTGAAGATCACCAGCATGTTTTAATAAAACATTTAGTATTAACACTTTTGTTATTTCCACCTGAACTGGAACTTTTCTGCAGAGCTAGAGCAAACATAGAGCAAATACAATTCATATTGCAAACGTGAATACATGCTGTGAAAGAATGCACTTCTCCCCGTGTTTAGACTAATCCTCAGTTTGTAAGAGGTTTTATAGGAAGTTTGCAAGAGCTGGTTGCCGGCAGAACCAGCTTGGCAAGGGAGGCAGGCCTAGCTGGGAAAGCCCTGTGGGGATCCTGGTGAAAATGAGCTCAGATTTGGCCAAGTGAGCAGTCTTTGAGAACAGCATTTTGCATACATGTGGCACTGTTTCTGTTTTTTATTATCTAACAAAAGCATTCAGAGTGAATATGGGCTGCTCTCTGCATGCACAAGCAGCTAACCGTCAGGCAGGCCGAGCGCTCGCACTTCTGAGGGACGTACTGAGTGAGCCATGGTCTTCCTTTATCCACTGCTTGATAAAATGCACATCAAGTGCTCTCTTTGCGCTCCTGCAATGACTGGGAAATCTGCTTAAGCAAGTTTGGGGGAGCGCTGTGATGATTTAGAGGTTTTTACAGGCCCAGAAATCTCAGAAGGCCCCGCTGTTTTCTCTCCCGATCCGCTAAGTGCAGGCCTGCAGCCACCTCATAATAAGGCAGCAGGACGTGAGAATCTCCATCCTCTTTAAAAGCAGAAAATACCAGAAATGCCCAACATGTGCCCTCAAGACCACAAACTGCAGGATTCAAGGTTGTACTCTGTCATTATTTAACTTCTTGTGGATTACTGAGATTGCCAAGTGTACAGGACTTCAGCTCACCGTAGTCTTTGTGCTTAAAAGACTTTCTTTTTTTCCCACTTCTGTGCCGGATGTACTAGAACATGACTTAATCTTTGTGAGATTCATTCTGGATCACTATGCTCTTGATTATGTAATTTGTCAAGATGTACTACTTAAGGAAAAGCAGGTGCTCAGCACAGATTCCCACATCAGAGTTTAGCAGCCAGCTTCCCAATGCATGAACCTATTTTGCATCCGCTGAAGGTGTCAAAAAAAAGAAAAAAAAAAAAAGGTGATATTTCCATTTTTGAGTCCTGTTTGAAGTGTCCAAGGCAGTTTTTTGCAGCTGATTGGTTTTCAATGTCCAAGCTGCAGATGAGATCTGTGCAGGGAAATAGGAGGGCGGGATGCTTCCCATGGGAGGTGCTCTGGGAAGGAGGTTGTTGTAGGTGCTGAATGCTCTGTGTGTGACCACTTTAGGCTGTTGAGATTTTGTTGTTCCTCATGATGCTCTAAGCACCAACAACCCTGGTTAGGTATATTTACGTTTTCAGTGCTGCATCCTTTTCTTGTAACAGCGAAGGCCAGAAACACAAAGGAACTGATCCCATCTGCTTTCCAGCATGTGACAACACCTGGCCGTGCTGGGGCTCAGAAAGGGATGGAGAATAGGTATTGGAGGTTATTATTTTGATATTTGGAGAATAAGTATTGGAGGTTATTTTTTTAATATTTGAAGGTTATTTTCATAACTTACCCCAGGTTTTCACACACTTCCTGATCAAGCAAGCTGCTTGTGGAAACAGATTTTCACATGTTTCCAAGAACTCTCCATAGATATGCAAGCATCATCTCCATTTGGCTAAGAGTGTAATTCTGGGGCACTGAGAGACTAAATCTGTAGTCCAAAGCATTAGTGGCTCTCATTACTATTTGTTTTCATATTGTACCACCTTCAATGAAAACCCATTCTTAGGTCAGCTCCTTAGTCACTGCACAGTTACAAAACCAAATGACAGTTCATGCACAAATGAGCTCAAAACCCAAGTAACAGCATGTTTTAACAACAAATGTATTCACAAGTTCTGTCTTTCCTGGTTAGCCAGGAAATGAGGCTTTTTTTGCCTCTGTCAAAGGCCTGGCAGGAGTCATCCTTCATTTGGACACATCCATAACAAACAGCTCTCCCTGACACTGACCACAGACAGTACAGCAAAAGAAATGAACCTGGCTGCCACATTTAAAGTTACTTTGGGGTGCAGGGAAGCATCAGCCTGCCATGCTTAGCACTGCTGGGGATGGTTTTTTCAGCTCTACACCTTGAGCTGTCTCAGGCTCACCTCCGCTTTCACCTGCCCAGCCATGGTGAGGACAGGGCAGGGAAAGGAAAGTGTCTGCAAAAAGCACTGTATTTTTTTCCAGAAAAAAACCCCAGTAAAAATGTTACTAGTTTATATTAGCACAGGCAGGATGATATCTAAACATATGTGTGTGTTGCACCAGAAAGAGAGACAAAAAAGAAATCCTAGGTGGCCTTGAAATTACAGAGTGTGTGCTGCAGGAGCTTTTAAATTCCTGTGCAAAATACTTCACATCCTGAACAAAACCATATCTAAAAATAGGCTCATAAAAGATATGTGATGGCATTGGTCTGTGTGAGTTCATGTGCATTGAACAAATATGTGAATCACCAAGCAAACTGTAGGTTTCATGCAAGACGCTCACTGTCATTTACCTTTTGTGACTTATCCAAGTTCCACTCTTATCCTGAAAGAGAAAACATTGATAGATCCCAGAGCAAAGGAATTGTTTCAACATAGTAAATTGAATCCAAGTATGAAAATAAGATGGAAGACCTAATTTCCAGAGTTGTAGACACACCTAATTAGAACTCTCAGCTGCAGACTCTAGAGATTCTAAATGAATGGGAATAACATATTACTAGAAGTAAAATAATATAAGCAGGAAGACATGGCATAATTTAGTTCTAACAGATTATGTGAAGCTACGTAAAGATTATACCAACAGTTAAGTGATCTGAAACTCCACCAGTGCAACCAGAAATATTTAAGCACACTGCTGTCCTCCCAAACACTGTAAAATCACAGTGTTGCTGAATAATAGCATAACTTCCATATGCAAACCAGCTGCTTTGCACAAATGTTTTAACGTGCTCATGATCAATACTTTGCTGTGGTATGACAAGCTTTCAGTATCTAACAAATGAGAGCTGCAGACTTGAAAAGCTACCAACCAGTGCAATGAAATATTTTCAGATCTTGAATGGACTTTTTTTTTGTCTAATTTATTGAGAGCACTGTAAGTTGTGAGGAGCTATTAACAGTAATACTATACTTATGGCTCTGACATGAGCTCTCTTACAGCTGGCTTTGGTACAGGCCCGAGACCTCTTTCTTGTGAATGCAAGCAGAGGTTTTTCATGACTTAAAATGTACATAAAACACTGGGCAAAGGAGAAAAAGAAAATATTAAAAGCCTTTTGACAGATATTTTGATAATTTCAGAGGACTGCTATAGGAGAGACACCTACAATGGCTGCCTTGTGAGACTTCTCCATTCTACTTTCCCTAATCTCCTAGACATGCAGTAAAGGTAGCAAACAACTGTCTGCCAGGAAGATCACAAAAATGTTTCAAGGTGCAGGTAATAATGCAAAGAAGGGCTAGCCTGAAGTCTGCCTGAAATAAATGTCCAACAAGAAAAATATTGGGTAGCCCCGGATTTCTCCTGAAAAACAATTAATGCTCAAAGTGGATGGGGTGATGTCACAGAAGAAAATTAAGAGGAAAAATATTTGCAAAGAAGGAAGAGGAAAGTAAATAGATGTAGCTTTAGTCCATTTTAGAGGGATGAGCTAAATAACAAGAAAAAAAGGAAGGAAAATTAAACTGAAGCTCGTCCAAAGGAGAAATGATGAGCTGACCTATAATTAATAGACTAATACCTTTTAAGGGGTAGAGAGACCAAATAATCATCTAATGTGATGTACTGC
Organism: Cichladusa arquata; assembly: GCA_026413545.1. Taxonomy (NCBI): domain Eukaryota; kingdom Metazoa; phylum Chordata; class Aves; order Passeriformes; family Muscicapidae; genus Cichladusa; species Cichladusa arquata. The sequence continues at coordinate 15,370,102 of JAOTQP010001652.1, forward strand.
CCTAGTGCTCTGAGGAGGACAGGATTCTGAGATTTTTTGACACCCACCTTTTTTATTTAAGACATAAAGCTGACTATTTGAAAATTCTCCATGAGAGAAAATGCTGAAAAGGCTTTTCTGAGCACAGGAAAATGGACAAAAAAAAGAAAGAAGATTAAAAAATAGTTGAAATGTTGTCTGCTTCACCAATATTATTTAAAAATAAAGACTATTATAGAATGTAGCATGAAATGCTTTTCAAAATGAAAACTGACATTTGGCTTTGACAACATTGAAATTATAAAATATACAGTTTTTTCCCTCTCAGATAACATATGTGAAGTGAGCTTATTTGCACAGCATTCAGGGGTTTTTGATATTAAATTTTCCTATGAAGAAAGGTGTTACTTATATTAGGTTATTCACCTTTATCCCATGTAGGTCAGACTCACCAATTCTGCCCAAAGCTCACATTTTCCAGCTGTGCAAAGGTAGACTTTTAAAAAGATATCTGGTCAGGTCAGAAGAGCATCAAGGGATAAAGAATGTGTCGTATTTTCACCATTACACTGAAAGGTTGTGAATCAAATGCTTAAGAAGCAGTCCAGGAAACCAAATGGATCAAAAAAAGACTGACCAAAACAGGGGAAAATTGTACCCAACTTCTGCAGGCTTCTCAAGAGGAAAGGTACTAATCAAAGGACAGTGAAGTACTGGACCAGGTTGCCCAGAGAAGAAAGGTTATGCCATGATGAGTCAAGGAATATAGCCCTAGGATGGTGCAGAATTCCTGGTGAGTATGAGTTTGTGGTTCATTGATTTTTATCCCCTCTGTCAAAGACTGGCAGCAATAACCCACACACAAAGTTTTGGAGGTGACTTTTGGATGTGAAGGCTGCTGAATTCCCAGAGCAAGCTGATGCAGCAGGTGATGGGAAGCAAGGTCAAGAATTACAGCACCAAAAGCCAGGTCATGTAAGGATCTGTTTTGTAAATGGGACATCTCAGGAAGAGGTATTACAGCAGCAAAGCTAAAAAAAGATAACCTGTTTTACTTTGCACATAAACAAATGAGGATCACCCACACTGATACTGCAACTACATGGGTCAGTAAGAGAAGACTTTTTAACTCCTAATCCTCTTTAATGAGATTACTATTACATACCAAACTGTGCATCTCACATGCACAGGGTTTTCTGTAGTTTTGGAAAGAATATATCCTTTCTAAAAGCTTTTTTTTTGCATTTGGCCATTCTTCCAAGTTGATAATGCAAGATAAGAGTAAGTAAAACAAACCAAACCAACCAACCAACCAAAAAAAAAAAAAAGTGAAATGTAAAAAATTGCATTTGCATAGTGGAGAATTTAGAGGATTGTTGGTTGTCTAGAGTCTCTCTGTTTTTGACCCATACTATAATTAATTACAGTGTAAAATGTGCTCCAAAATAATTGCAATCAGTTTAGAAAATGTCAGTTGCTCACCTGTGCATTCCAAAGAAGTATCTGGGTTGTGTTTTTAAAGTTACATGAGAACAAACTCAGCTAGAAACCTTTGCAATTCAAAATATTTAGCTGAATGACAAGAAAACTAATCCTTGGTTTATTATTAGACATGATAAAAGATTTCTGAACATCCTAGATGTTCATATTTTTCTTTTGCTTTTTTAATGCAGTGCTACACTGAAAAATGACTTTGTCAAAAAACATAGCTGAGTCTTTTGAAAGTGAGAAGTGTTTGTTGAAACACAAAATGCCTCAAAGAAGTCTAATGTTTGGAGATGTGTGCTCTGCTCTTTCTCTTTTCAACCCCCTTTGAAGATGGCATCAAGTCTGATGTCCAAAAATTGAGGTGCTCAGAATCATTAGCTTCCCCGGAAAGGCCAAGAGAAGTTGGCTCAGGTTATCTGTCCTTGGTGCAAAATCACTTAAAACCAGAGGCTTATTTCAGATCTTGACATAAGTTTTGCTGCTTCCATTAGCTCCAGAGCATGAACAAAGCAGTGGGAGAGTGCAGTGGATGCTTCTGGTGCATATGCTACCGAATGAGCACACTGTAAACTAGCAGAAGCACTTTTGATTTTGACTGTGGAGGCTCCTGATCCTGTCCTGTCAACTGAGACACCAGGAGTCACACATCACCAGCAGATTTGTTAAACTCGTGGCTGGTACCTTGGTGGAGTTTTGCTGACAATGACATTAACCTCTTGAAGGCCAGACTTTAACCATGGGACCAGCTGCTCTCATCCTTAGTGAGATGTGGATGGTAATTTCCTCCCTTTCCAATTCTGCAAGTCAGATCAAGAAATTTAAAATCAGGATTATGGAGAAAAGCACAGGGTATTCCTGATCTTATATGGAGGAAACCAGCATCCTAGAACATGTTAGTGATTGCATTCATGAGGTAATTAGAGGCAGTCTGTGAGACTTGTTGGAAATTCATTACTCATGTTGATGTGTGAAAAGGAACAAACAAATTATTCACCAGAACCAGACTGCTATCAAGGGAAGCAGCTGAGGGAAAGGAATCCTTTCACTTGTAAAGGGAGCATTTGCGATGCAGGATTACTAAGATACAGGAAACATAGTCCTCCAGAATGCTATTTTCACAGACCAAATTTTTAGAATGAAATTGCATTCTAAGTGGCATGCTTAAGCAGATGCTGGGTGAAATCAAATTAGGGCTGGATTTAAATGATACTTTGAAATTATTTTAGTGGTTCTTATTGATTAGAAAATGTAATTTTACAGGACAATATTGTGCATAATCAAAATGCAGTCATAAAGAAAAAGGTCAGGATATTGCTGAGAAATGGCCTTTTATTTTTACAGTAGTTAGTGAAGAAGAGTGAAAACAGTAAAACTAAGCATCTTTTCCAAAGTATGGGCTACTATGTTCCCTCAATTTGAAGTTAAGAGAATTTATTCAAACCACCAAGTATACCTCTTCTCCTTCTGTGTATATTTCTGCTGATACAGCTGTGGAATTTCATGCTACTATCTTAAATATTTTCCTGATTTCATTTTATTAGGGAGGAGAGAAATTGTGTTTCATCACATTTTGTACTGAACAGTGAAATGATGAATGCATTTGTCTTCACTTTATTAATTTTGAATAATTAATGCCCCCCAAACTGGAAGTTTTCCCATGTTACAAATCCACTTAATAGGTACCTCAGTCAGTGTAGCTCTGATTTGCAGGGACACAGCAGGAGGAGCAACAATACATAGGATGTTTCCTTCTTTAATCCCTTTTCTGTATTTGTGCTCATGTACCCTAAATTTCAGCTGGCATCTCACAGATCACATTTACACACTGAGGAGAAGAAAGCATATCCTCTGCTGAGAGAGTCCTAGGAAACAATCCATGATGGGAAAAATCCAGGCAGTGGTACATTCTGCCAGGTTCAAACTGGCCTGAGAGAGACAGTCCACCTTCCACTAGCAGAAGTAGTGGCTTTCACAGGTTGATAGTGAAAGAAAGGTCACAAACCAAAAATGCTGGTAAAAATGAATTGTGAACTTTAGAAATTATTCATCTAGATGGGTTCTACTCTGTTCCCCCAAGTAGTATCAGAACATCTCATTCAGTAATAAAAAAAGTATTTCATTTTGATAATAGCTGAACTATATAATTCATTAGCAAAATTATATGCTAGATACATGTAATGAAGGAGGTGTGTAAATTCAATATTATCGTGCATATTTTATTATGCCATGCAAGCTGAAACAAACAGAACTGGAAAAGTAGAAGCAAAATGCATTCACATTATTGAAATGAAACATTCATGCCTTTTCAAAACCAAACAAGAAAATAGAAATGGTTCATTTAAACATTTTCCTGTCAAAAAACCAACCCAAAAAAACTCTTAAAATTGACATCCTGCCCTGAATGTTTTGATTTTAAAAACTGTTATTCTCTGCTGAGGAAAAAGTGTTCTGCAAAAAACTGTCTGCCTGCTCTCATTGCCAGATACAAGCAACAGAGCATTGATTACACTGTCTTTGAAAACTGAGATCAGTTCTGATGGCCATGACGTGTTCCCAGCTTCTCCTCTCCAATTTGGAGATGAGATGGTAGCAATGTCCTTGTGAGAGGTGACTCTTAAAATGGTACATCTGGACTGGTCAGGCTGTGCACCCAGCAGGCCCTTTGCAAATGGCACAAGAAGGGATCTGAGCATAATGCAAAGGTAAATTAAATTGACTGCAGGTGATAGCGTTTTAACTGCTCTGAAACTACCTGGCACTAGTGAGCACAATCACATCCACTCCAAAACATATTGCTTCCAAGTTATGGAAAGGTCATTTTCTGTTTCCTGACTTGAAAGCACCTTATACCCTAAGAAAAAGTGATGAAGACACTTTTTAATGTGATGCTTGTTCAACCTGCTACACACCTGAAAACAGTCTTCCCCAGCCTATACCAGCCTGATTTCCACCTCCCCTTGGCTCATTGACATCTGATGATAACTATATCTCATCAAACATTCAGGCTAACTGACCGAGAGAAAAAGTTACTTTGTTCCTCCTGAGAGTAAATTTCTCTCAAATTCACCCAGAGAAACAAATTCAGCTGAATAAAAATAAGTAGGAGTGTATCTGACAGCTATTTGTAAGAGCTCCATAAATTCACTTATTTCCCACCACTTAGAGCACTTCAGGAACAGTAAAGATGAATGTGCTTTCCTCCCCATCTGAGGGGGCTTGCAGCTATAATTAAGAGGGTATTATTGCTGAAGTCTAATTACTTTCTTTAAAGGATGCTGATAAAAGCAGATGAGGAATTGTTTTAAAGCTTGATTCCACCACTGCTTCTTTTATCCATGCTGAAACCAGCCACCAAATAAACAAAATCTGGTGAGGACATGACAGCATATTTACCACTCTTCCCAGCAAGAAATGTAATGAGAGGGAGGACCAGAGAAGTTGGCAGAATTTTAGATGCATTTTTTTGTGCAATTGAAGTTTACATTTTGGTGACTTTTTTCCTACTCAAAGAGCTTTTTTTATTTCAGTAGCAGTGGTATATAATAGAGGCTGTCTGGGTTCATTTCTTGCTAACCCTCATCTGATTACTACTCTCTTTTTATTGTCTACAGGTGTGATCAGACAGTAAGCAGTTTGGGACCAGGGCAGCACATCTCCTTGTTGCCCTATGGCATGTAGAAGATGAAGGTTCTACCCTCAAAGGTTTCCAGACATAATCAGAGTGTGGTAAGTCATTTCCAAAGCATTTGCAATCCAGTTGGAGGGGATTCTGTGTGTTAGTTTGTCATTGTTCTCAAACAAGACCACGGAGTGTACTGCAGTTCACCTATTTTTTTACCTTCTCTTTTTATCCTAATGAAATGTTTCTTTGACCTTTAAACACTAGTGAAAGCAGATGACAGTGTGCACAAAATGCTTGTCTTAATTGTTTTGAGTGATGTGACTTCATTATGAAACCCCCTTCAGAAGCTTAATTACTCCCAATGCTGCATTAACAGCAAGGGGAAGGTATCAGATGAGACCACGAAGGGAGTTCAGTGGTTTTGATCTTATTTTCTGAAAGGGGACAATCTCATGCTCTCACTATTTATTAATACAGATCATTTCCTCCCATTTCTCACAATTGAATTGAGTTGCTGTTTGCATGCTGATGTGGCGAATAAGTGGGGAGCTGCCTTCGTCACTGCCTGATAATGGATGAGAGCTGCTTGTTCAGAGACAGGCAGCTCCTCTGGAGGCCCCATGTTTTGCCAGAATATATTACATTTTTCCAAGATTATTGCACAGCAGATGATTAATATTGCATGCTCAAATGGCCTTTTCAAGGACTGAGCAGGGAGTGCGGGGGGACTGAGGGAAAGCCTCAGAAGACTAATTTCCTATCTGTACATTGTGATAGAAATGCATAATTGCAAACAGTGCTTTGTAACTCGCCAGTATAAAAGGGGAAACCACTGAGAAATGTGTAGCCAGAGGAAATATGTCTTCAGTTGACAAAACCAGCAGAGCCCTGTTGAAATCAATGTGGCTCACCGGTTTGCATCAGTGAAGAATCTCGCCCAAAATGATTACAAGGGAGCTGCAGCAGGGCATTACCATAGGTGAAGCAGTGGTTTTAGCAGGATGAAGAACCATAGTCCTTAAATCAAGGACAGCTTCTGGTGTGGGCTCTACAGGATTATGCAGCTGGAAGAAGGATGCCTAGAAAAGTTAGGTGGTACCTGTTTTGTGGTAGTAAAGGAGGGTGCTGAATCTCAGTCTGAGTGGGAGGGTGAGGAAGAGCTGCTAGCTTTTTGCTATGGGAGCTTCGCATGGACTGGATGAAGTGCCAATGGTTTAGGGTGACTGTGAAATGTGTAAAGACGTACCTAAGACTACATTGGCTTTTGTAGGCAGCGAAGAGCTCTGCAAAGCCCCTAGCACAGGGATCTAATACTGGTGGAAATGCTTTAACAGCGTTGAGTGGTGTAGGTGAGAAAAGGTTGTATAGAGCATTTCTCAGCTCTTGCCTCTCTGGTATACCTTGGGTCATATTTTAGCAGTGTTGGAAAGCAAAGCCTAGTGTAAATGCCCCCCACATGACTTAACTGGGTTTGGATGAACCTTGGGTGGGCTCTGTGATTTTTATAGCTAAAGCAGCATCAGTGTGGCTTCTAGCTCTCAGGCACAAGAGCTTGAACCAAATTCAGCTGTGAGCTTAAATAATGTGAGAAAATGTCTAAAATTATTCACCTTTCCCTTCTTTAGCCTTTGCAGGAGCACTTTTGGCAAGCTGCATCATGACTCAAAATCCTGGGAGCACATCCAAACTGGAAATGTTTCCCTCTCCTTTCATTCACGTGTCCTCCCAGCGGCGTTCACTGCAGGCAGGTTGTGCTATTCCTGACATGCACAAATTTTTGATACCACCTTGTTTTGGCCACTGCTCTCTGTGTGTATTTGGCTTTTATTTCTTCCTTACTGCTCCAACAGAGGTCCCCTCTAGGATGATATTGCAAATGTTTTCCTACCTGTCAGAGAGAGAAAGAGGGTGTGGGGGGGAGTTGTGCTGGGGGACTCTTGGGTCTGTTAGACGTGCAAAGGCTGCATACCATGTTTGCTATTCTGAAGAGATCAGCCAAAATCACACTTAATATATAGACCTGGATGTATGTAGATTGTGTCCTTACCAATTTCCTCCTAGCCAGATAGGGTCTGAAAGCATCTATTCAGCATCGTTTATGCTTCACCTATGTTACCAGCTCTGAGTTGAATGTAAGGCCACAGAAAGCAGTTCAGGTCTCATACTTCTTGGTTCTGGATTCTCAGGGAAGGGTTGAAAAAAGGCTAAGTTCACTCTATGTGTAAGCATATTCTTGTTGGAGCTTTAGTTTGTCCAATTGTACACTAAGTGTATTTCTACGTGGGTCTGCCTAAATATGATTCATATCCCCTCCAGCTTCATCAAAGCATGTTGCCTAAAGCAAAAAGTTACTCAAAATTTTTTGTTAAAAAAGCTTGTCAACCTCACTATGTTTGTGAGGAGACTGTCTGAGACTGTTGGTTTTGGTTTATATTTTTTTCCTTAATTAAAGATTCACTTTTTAGTCCTGTGGGTCCAATTTTGCCATAGAACTATTGCTCTGAAAAGCCAGTTTTTTGTATTTGATACTTAGATTACTCACTTATTTATTGTCCTGGGAAGAATGCTGAAACTTAAAATACTACCAAAAAGACGTGAGAAGAAACCAATTGCAGTATATCATGTGCAAAGAAATCTGTGTAGCCTGGGCCCTTTGGCTTCCTGATAGTGTTCCTGTATAGCTAAGTTTGAAGAGAATTTTTTGTTCCCTTTTTAAAAATCCCCACACATAAATTGATCACTCTGACACTTGTGTTGCATCAGGGATAGGATGGCAATCTGGAAGAAGCGTTGGTTCATTTCCTTGCCATCAATTATTTGGTAAATATTTAGGAACAGTGAGCATTTTCAATAGCAGTTTGGTGGGTGAATGAGGGTAGAAAAGGTCATGGCCCAGGTGATTTATCTGCAGGAAATAATTCAGCTGCTTCATAAAACCACTTCTACATCTGGTCCTTTGATTGCCAAACTATTCATTCTTCCTAATGCATCAGATAAATGCTTATGTGAAGAAACAAAATAAAGAGCTGCTACAGTAGAGCAGAAGGCAGATAATTTAAACATGGAAAAGCTGCGATGTCACGGGAGATGTACATAAGCATCCCTTTGTTCCTTTGTCCTTCTCCTGGCTGTGGGAACAAGCCAAGCCTTAATAGAAAATGTGTTAATTCAGTTTCTAAGTTAGCTATTTGGGAAGAGGTTTTGCACTGTTGTGTGGCTGACCTAGAGGACAAAGTCAAAGAGATATTACAATAAAGGGGGAGGGGGGCCATAACACAATTTCCACGGTGGGTCAGTTCTATGCAGATCAATAAAGAGGCTTCATCAGTGTCAGCCCACTGGCAGCATGGCATCCAACCAATGCTACAAACTGCTTGTGAGCAGTGCACATTCCTTGATACTGTATTTACATAGCTTAATGGAGTTTTAAAAGGTCAAAATCCAATCAGTGTGCACTTTGGAACATTAAGTACATAACACAACTGTGTTGCTGGGGTTTTTTCTTTTTATTTTTCTTTATTTTTTAACTGTGGGACTTTCTGAGGTGAGAACTGTCCCTATTGAAATTTTTGAGTTGTAACAGGGACAACAGACCCCACAACTGATCTGACAGGAATGCTTTTAAATCTCTGGCTTCCTTTGTTTGCAGCAGAGGTAGGTGTAAATGCAGTAAATGTCTATCATTCCAGTATTAATGAAGTTAAATAACATTTGTTTCAGAGCTACTGAAAAACAGGGAAAGGAATGGTGCTAACGGATAATTAAAGACTGATTTTGATTCTTGGTACCCTGAAGTGACCTCTATTTTATGTTGGTTATGTTGGTAGATGACTGAAACATTTTCTGACTTGTTTTGGACCACTTCTTGGGGCCATAAGACCTTTACCAAGCCCTCAGGCTGTTTACCTCTGAAGGGAAAGTCTCAAGCTGGTCAATCACCAGAAGACAGAGACACACATATTGAGTTACAGTATAAAGGCATCAGTTACTTTAAAGAGCAGATGTGCAGTGTCCTGTGTTTGCTCTGTCTGATCAGGGCATCCTAGAGCTGAGTACACATTGTTTGTTAAACCCTAACTATGGGATGTCCTGACCTTTCCAAATGACCATGTCCAGCATGGAGGGCACTGCATACAGCAGAATCAAACTAAGCTCTATCAATATGTCTTTATCAGCCTTTTCCCTAGGCCTAAAATATTTGGTGTATGAGCTAGTAATGAATCAGCAACTCACACAGATAAGACATTAGCTCATATTTGTTCTTGCCAATAATCATTAGCCCTGTAATTGATTTCCTTCAGTACAGTCTAGGCATAGACTAAACTGTCATCTCAGAGAAGTCTGCCATGAAGCCCCTACAGCAAGTCAGACAGACCCCTGAATTATCCCAGCAGATCTGATAAGGAGATGAAGAGGACTTCCTGTGCCATTTATTCCTTTACCAGTCATCCTCTACCCTCATGGGTTCCTGCCATGCTCAGAGCACAGGTTTCACATAGGCAGTTGGTGCTGGTCTTTCTCTGCTGAGTTATTTTCCAAGTAGAAATTAAAATGTGTGCATTTATTACCAGTTTCTTGTCACTTGTTGCTTGCTGTTAGAGAAACAATTATCAGAGGGATTTGAGTTGTTTATAATACTTGGTCTCTTAGGTCACTGACAACTGAGGGTTCATTTCCGCTCTAGAATTTTGGTTGCGTTACTTTGGTAACGGTGGGAGAAAAAGGCTGCTTTGTACTTCTTCAAGAAATAGAGGCTGGCTTCCCAATTCAGGCTTTTGACAAACTGTCCAGGATTTTTTATGGAGGGTATCCTACATCCCTTGCAACTTTGTAATGGCCCTGATGCATAATATATGTTCCTTAAGTGTATTTTCCTCAGGGACAAACTGCTGTGAATACTCAGGAGTATAAACCAGTTTTGCAACAAGCCTCAAGTGATTCCATGGGCATAACTATCCTGCTTAATCTCACCATGCTCTTGCAGAGGTGTGTGGCTTCCCAGCAGAGCTCATTGTGTGTTTGCTGTGTCAGGGCTCAGCCACACAAGCCAACAATGCAGCTTAGGAAGATAGTGTGAGCCAGCTCGTGGTATGACTCATGCTGTAGTTCCTCCCTCCTCTTTCCCTTTTCACCTCCTGTTGACAAGGTGAGATATTTTTGCCAAACATGACTAAATGGAGTTCAGTGAAACAGGCAGGTCATGCTTCTGCTGAAACAACTATGCTGACTTTTCAACCAAGACTGGAAGGCACCTACTCCTACTGAGTGCAGCTCTCTTCTAATTCTTCCTTCCCCGAATCAGGATAAAACTCTTCATCTCAGTAAGACCACACAGGTGGTACTAATGCCAAGAATTCTTCAATGCCTCTCTTCTGCAAGCCACACCAGGGAACAGGAATGTCACTTCAAAAACGTTTTCTTCTGCTGTCAAGCTACTGGAGCTTCAAAGCAGTTTCTTGCTGTACTTTCATGCAGTTTGATGCCTGTGTTTTTAGAGTTTATACATTAATGTTTGTTTCAGGCAGTCTGCAATAGCTCATTCCACACAGGGCAAAACCCTCTAAGAAACATAAGACCTCTAGTTACTCTGGCTTAATTCTGTTAAAAAAAATTCCTACAAGACAAGATAAGAGATCATTAGTTCTCTGGGTTCATGAGATGGCAGGAATTAAGAGAAGTTGCTCTGCTGCCCTGTGAACTAGTGTACACAGAGAACTAGACAGGGACAGCAGTAAGAAATGGGCTTTTCTGAGCTGTTCTCAGGGAAGAATTATTTTCTATGCATAAAATAGAAAATATCTTTCTCATAGTACTTCTGAAAATGACTAGTGGAATGAATTAATGTAATGAAGGGCAAGAGTGAAGTGAAACATATGTTTCAGCAAATCCCCTTTCAGCAACTTCTTGGAGATCATAAAATGCTGAAACTCCAGAGCCTCTTAATGCCAACTTCAGCTTCAAAAGCACCCCTATTTCGACACCTAAAATGTCAGGTTCCTGCCATCATCTTGCTGTGTTTGTGGCCTGCCATTGTGTCTGGGAGAGATGGCACATTTCCTTCTAAAGGCTGCATTTAATCTGTTTTCTAAAGGTATGTTTTTTAGCCATTAACCTCTACTCTCTAATCAGAACTCTTCAGGAAGAGCCTTATTTTTTAATCAATGTTTTGCTCCAAGGACAGGAGGAGTTTAAATTGTGAATTTATGTTGTTCCTAGATGTCTCCATGCCATCTCCCCTGAAACTAAAGTGGTGGGTCTGAGTCATCCTTGAAGTATTCCAGTTTTATGCTGAAATCAGTTGGATACACAGGATAAAAATGCAGTAATGCAGCAGTGAATCATCTCAGCAAAAACTTGGGGTTTGTAGCATCCCCTTCTGCAATGCTCCATGGAGTACATGGCTGATTAAACTATGGGTGCCATTGCTTCCTCAAATTAGTTTTCAGAAATGCATGAAGGATAACTTTCTCCTGGTTTTCTTGGGACAGCAAGGAAGCAGAAGAGTAAAGGTTCAATATTGTCCTTATTTATTTGTAATATTTTCCCTTTGATTCATTATCTGAGACACTGGATGTTTCCCTGAGAGGTATGATTCTTTGATGTCTCTATTCAATATTGCCATTAATTTGTTTAGGCTGAGAGATCAGAACTTACAATATCTAATGTTGCAGTGAAGTTCTCACAGGCTCAGAGAGTTTGTAAAATGAAAATTCCTCCTCCTGTTAAAGGAATTCTGCCTTCTTTGGAGCCTGCATTTGAAGTTAGAAATATAGTGGGAAATACTGATTTATATCCAGTTGCTATACCTTGTTGCTTCGCTATGAA
>JAOTQP010001652.1:15382115-15430722 GCA_026413545.1 Cichladusa arquata
AAGAAATGACAGGAAAATCTTAATTTTTTTTTTTTTTTTTTTTTTTTTGGTAAGCACTTTATTTTTAACAAGGCCTATTGAACAGCCTATTGCCTATTCATATTATGAATATTGTTTTTTCTGGTCTGTAGGGGTTAAGGGAATGACCAGGAGCTATAACGTTACCAGAAGGTATTAAAAATATGATAAGAAGGGCTCAGTGTAACTACTTGCAGCATATAAAAATGAATAATGTGCAGCTTAATAGTTTTGATGCTGCTTCTATTTACCTTATCTATGAAAGATACAGCAATCCAGCTCTTCTCATCTACCCCAACTCACTGGTATTTGTCCTCTTGTCTTCAGTCTCCATCCCAAGCCTTTCCCACAATATCCTGACTTCTGGTAAAATGAGGGAAAGGAAAAAAGAGAAAAAAAACTCACCAAAACCAGCCTAAAAAATTATTAGAAAATTTTTAGGGGGAAATATTAGAGTTCCCTTTGCTCCCAACATGCAGAGACAGGAGTCTCTGCATGCTTAGGGTCTTATGTACAGGCTGTGCTCGTTTAAAGATGTTCACGTGTCCAGTCCAGGAAGAACATTGATTTAAGTCTCTGCCTCTGAAGAACAAAGATGATGAAAAATTCAATGCAAAATGGTTGGCAAAGGCAGCCAAATACCACTTGATGAATCACCAGTGTAATCCACCAGTATCACAAGCCTCTAGCAAAAGTGACAGCACATAGTTTATCCCCAATGGCACAAAAATTATGGATGTGGTATTCATAACATCTCTGAGTAAGCAGTCTTGAGATGGGTCAATATGGAAAAAATATGATCAGTCCCTTGTTAAATCTCTGCACTAAATATTTATTTATTAGCCTGACAAAATGGATCACGCAGTGTGCATAGATGGCACAGAACATACTGTCCTTGCTGTTCAGCTTGAGGGAGACACAGGAAGGTTACTTGGGTTAGAAACCAGGTCAAGCAATCAGCCAAGGAGCTGGGAACAACAACATTATGTGCTGTCAGACCAAATCTAACCTGCTAAAAATACAAGCAGGGCAGACCTTGATCTTGCCCACTAGTTCAGTGCCTCTGTTGCTGCTGAGACATTGCTGAAACCCTTTATCTCATTGAAAAATATGTTTTTTTCAAAAATATAAACAGAACCAAATCCTGTAGAGGAGAAAAAGTTCTAAAAGAAATCCAGTTATTATATTGGAAAATGTTAAGAAACCTTAGTTGAGATAGCACAGAGTGAAGATTTCTATACCAAGCTGCAGATACCAGTGACAACAGTCGATGTGTTACCTAAAATTTTACACTGTATTTTAGGAAGCTTTTTTTCTTTCTTTTTTAGCAGAAAATGTACAAATATGTTCCTTCTCTCTGAAACAAATTATTTTAAGGCTTAATATGATTTGAGGTTGTTTTTTGTTTGTTTTTTTTTACTTTGAGGAGGCTTATTTGAATAATACTCATGATGAGGTTTTGTTTTAATGCATATATTCAACTCTTTAGACCTGAGAATACCTCTGAAGTCTTCAGATTCAATTTGGCCATCTTCATGTCTGTGTTGAGGGAGGAACATAATTGTGAAAACAGGCTTTGCAAAGCCTCTCAGTCTTGGTTTTTTGCCCAGTGATACACTGGAGGACTTGGCTATATGAATGTGTATGTTCTGGAACATCAGAGATGAAGAGAAATGGAAATCAGTGCTGCATTTTTCCTTCCCTTCAAAACCACTGCCATAATGTGATCTGCATTTGCTGTCATGCCAGTCAATGTGTGTAGGATGTATCTAGCCTACTTCAGGTCTGAAGAAGGCATCATACACAGGAGCTATCAAGGCTCAGCTCCTTGGATTTGCAGGGAATTGAATTTGATGGATCAATAATCTCACCCGCTTTTGCAATCCCATTTGCTTTTGCCTCACTTGAAGCATCAATGAGCTAAAATGTCCCTGATCTGTCAACTGTGGAGTCACCTCTGTGGCTGGAGTAGATGGACTAGATGGCATAGATGAAGGCTGCTGGGGTAGTCTTTTGGTGTTTTCTCCCTGTCTCAGTAAAGTGTTTGGAAAATTTCCCACAGCACCTATCCAGCAGAAAACTGCTATTTTCACGTGGATTTATCCTTTGCATCCTAAGTCAATATTCACATAAAGTGCTCATTCTATGTGTGTGTAGGGAATGCTGATTTTAAGACAAGAAGAAAAAGCAGTGGATGGACAGATAGTTTTAAGACTTTTTCTTTCCCCAACAGAAAATAAATAATCTTTATTTTGGTTATATTTTCTTTGAAAAACGTCCCACACTTTCTAAACTCAAAAAGTTCCTTTCTGTAATATTTTTGCCTCCTTATACCTTAAGTTTACCAGCATACTGAAGGATGGAGACTTTCAAATGTTTGAAAGCTGAGACTACTTTTCAGTGAAGTCACCAGGAGCTTCATGACTAATTTTAGTAGGGAGGGGGAAGGTGAGCAATCCTTGCCACCTGAAAACAGACATGAAACTGAATACCTCCACAACTGCTCATCTGCTGACAATTCAAGAGTATTTTGGTATCTTTAAATAAATAACATGAAAGGTTGCCTCTAGACTTGCCTCTGAAAACGGCAGGAAAGTTGCAAAAAGTTTCCATGGCTGCTCCGCTTTTACTTTTTCTTTTTTTGCTTGGAAAAACTATCCACTGCTTTCTTGTTTATTCTCCATCCTGTGGCACTTCTGTCCCCATCCTTTCCTCACATACCTGTGTATGACTAAAGTTCTTTGGTCCTTTGTGATCCAACTCTTTAAACCACAGAAGGGACCTCTTGAGGTTATCCAGTCTAACCTCTCACTCACTTTCTCCTCAAACAACATTTGTCTAAGAATCTTAGGAGCATCAATCTTCTTTACCAAGTGACAGCATCTTATTAAATATCCAGGATATCTACAGCTTTGTGACCCTTCCTATTTAAAGCCTGTTCCTCTTCTTCATCTCTTCTACTTTCCTGTGGCTATGGCAGGTTTCCAAACTTTCAGCAGGACACTTCTACATTTTGTTTTTCCCTCTGTTCGTTTCCCCTCCCACTGAGTTGTCCAACTCCCTGTAAATTTGAAAGTCTTGTCATCTCTTCCCTCCTTTTCAAGTTAATACGGCCCTGTTGGGCATGCTTGGAAGAAGCTGATAATCAAATACCACAGAAGATGGAAGTGCTTTGTTTGTCATAGTGCTGGATCACTCCACAATAAAAAAATCATTATCCCCTGAGTCATTCAATATGTGTTCTTTGAGTAACACACACCAAAATAGCAACTGAAGTGCCTAATGACTATGGCCAGAAAAAGAGGGTGAGAAATACTCCTTGTTCTTTCTACCCAACTCAGATCACAGGACAGCCACACCATGAGTTTTCTCTGGCTTGAAATGCCTTCCTCTTCTCTCTGCTGAGGAAGACAGAGCCAGGGAGAACAGACTGCAGCATGTGGGAAGCAGAAGGCCATGGGAAAAAAATGCACTTGCTGCAGCTGCTGCTGAGTTATTGATGGTGGACAAGCGCTGTCGAAGCACATAGGACAGACAAGAAGAAAGGTGGAAAGGGAAAAGGTGTGCTGAGAAGGTAGGCCTGGGAAAAAAGCCTGAAGCAAAAGGAACTGTGGGGTCCCCTCTGCCAGGGAGCTGTGGTGCTGCTGGGCTTCCGGGCAGAGGGTGATGGCTAAGACAGCAGCAGAAACATTCATTAAAATGACTGTTTTAGCTTTTTGGACAATTAGTCCGATAATTACACCACTTATTTATTATAATAGCCTGCAGTTAATGGATGCTCTGCAAGGGAATTAATGTCTCCAAATTATTTTAGGAATACCCTGAATATGCCATATTTTTAAATAATAATGCAGAAATGTCTCTGTAGGATGTTTAAACAAGTTGCAGATTGCGGTGTCAGGGCATCCTGCTACCCAGACATGCTGACCACTGTTCCAAAGCCACACTTGCTCCTCAGAAAGTCAAACACACACTAAGGAAAAATCTCATGCTATGGGGCTGGGAGCAGGACCCCAAAGCTGCCATGTGCACTACCAGAGCAGGAATGCTCTGCAGAGCACCAAGCTCTTTACACCCATCAAGGCCCTGCTCAGGCTTTGCTTCCATCAACAGCAGGGTAATACTTTGCCTGCCTCAGCCTTGGCTTGGTTTGTGCCCTGCCTCTTTGTCAGACAGAGATGGTGCCTTTGCCTACAGGCTGTGGCAGGCCTATTTATGATCTGCTCAGCACAGCCTGTCAGAGGCAGTTAAGATACCTCCACCTAAGCAAATTCTACTTGCTATTGCCTTGTTATAAAATAAAGGTCGTTTGAACTGAAAATACCTCTGTTCCTAACCAGAGTGGGGGAGAGTTCTGCCTAGCTGGCTGCTGAAGCAGCACAGGAGCCATGGGAGTGGGGAAGGGAGCAGAAGCTGGAAGCTAACACAACTATTGCCAGAGCACAGATGATGTTGACTGAGTTTGCATGGATAAAACAAGCAGCCTCTCCAACCCTCTATCTAGGTTTCAGCTGGCTGATCCATGGCTCCATGTGGAGCAGCACAGCTGTGTGACCTTGTCTGATTTCACTAATTGCCATTAAGATATAATAAAGTCCATGAGCTAAATGATATGTAAGATGAGAGGAAGAGATAGCACACCCAAGGTTTCAAAGAGGAAATACAGCCTTGATAAAGGCATAAACTCTAAGGAAAAAGCATGGAAGAAAATAGCAATTAGGTAATGTCAAGCATCAGCCTTCCCTCATGCAGCAACACAGTCATTCTCCTACCCACTGTGCTGGAAGGGATATAGCAGATTCCCTGTTGGGAAGGTGAATGTGTCCCTGTTAGTCCATGCTGAACAGCCAGAAGCGTGGCTACCTCAGGACTTGCTTCATTCCCCTACCCCACTGCCCTGACTGCACTGGTTTCATTTTGCGATGAAATTAAGTCCCATTTCCATCTCCTTCTTTGTGCTGACACAGCAGAGAGAAAGGAGTGGTTCAATAGTTGTTTCTTAGTGCCACACTGCTCTTTTCAGATACCCACAGCCTCAGCATGGTGAGTGTAAAACTCCTCTGCCCCAGGCAGGACTGGAGCCTGGATCTGTGAATCCTGACTCCAACAGCTACAGAAGTACTCAAGCCATGCTTCCCACAAGTGATTTGCACTGATTTGCATGGAGTAAATCAGCTGTACACCTAAACCTGCAATATTTAATACCTCCATTAACTGCCTTTATATCAAAGGGGCAGGATGGAGCCTATCTTTATGTGTGCCTTGCTTTTGTGACACTGCTATATTTTTAAAAAAGGACAAGATGTTTTGTTCTACAAAGCAGCACCTACTGAACATTATGAACTAGCCAGGTACTTAAAATTATAATGGTGGCTAACTTCTAATGGACTGAAAACTGTGTAAACCTGACAAATCCCATAAAATGGAGATAATTATGCCTTCTGTATCAGGCATTTTTTGAAGATGAACAATGTGTGTTCAGGAAGAATAAAGATTCACTGAAGCTACAGGGGAAATAATGCCAACTAGTATTCATGGGGCTGTAACAAAATATTGTTTACAGATCTCCACTGGTTGTGAAATTATCTGTACTGAAGAAACTGGATGTAGTCTAAAGCAAAGATTGAAGGAGCATAAAACATGTAATATTGTAGTTACAAGGCACATAAAATCTTATTGGATGTGTGATAAATATTTGTGCCTGAGCAATTTTACACTTTACAAACTGCTTTCCCTGGAGGATGGTTAAAGAATACAAGGACACCCTATTTATCAGTTTCAAAACCAAGGGGCTACTACCCTATGATGAAGGTACAATATACCTGTTTTCAGAAGTGTCCAATTAATTTACTTTTGTATTGAAAATACTCTCTTGGTTTTTTTTTATTAAAGCTGCTTTCAATAGATAGGGGTATCATCTCTTGGGCTGTATTAATAAAGAAAGAAGATGTCCCTAAAGTGATGCTGGTTTGAAATTGAAACCATATATTAAACTCCCCACGGGGGATGGAGTCCACAATGCAGAGCTAAATGGAAGCTCTGCATTCAGCTGCTGTACAACACTTGGAATTTTTCTGTGGGACTTGGAAGAGGCTGTGCTGTACATTTAAAAGAGTTTAGCAAAAAATGCAGGCATGTACTTTGTGAAATTTGTGGATGGGGAAGGAGGGCATTTGAAGATGAAGATAAGATTCCCTAAGTTGCAATGAAATGTTTTCTGCAATCTTGTATTTTAAAATCCGTAAGGACCTCACATGGACAAGTTTGTTTTTTTCGTTTTGACTTGGCCTTTTATACATTTATACAGATAATTCCTTAGGCATTTTTCTGTTTGATTGTTCCTGGGTGTAGCGCATTTCCCTTTGGGAAGAAGTCTCCACCTTTTTCCATTCATGGAAGGAATTTAAAATACTAAAACTGAAATAAATCTTCTCTGTAGATTACTTTCTCTTTTCCCACATCACTTTTTGTTCAAATCTTGAGGTTGCTTCTAGCTCAATTCTCCAAAGGAAGAGCTTACCTTAACCTTTTCTTAATAGCATCTTATTTTTCAACTTCCTTTTTAGTCACTAACCAGCATGGAGGTTTATTTCTTGCTCTTGAAAACAAGTATTTCCATTATTCCTCACAGAGGTCAAATAGTCTCAGGATGTGGTTTGGTGTACTCGTTGAGTCATCCGTGTGTTTTCTGAACAATTGATTTGGAGAAAGCAGAAAAGGGTGCCAAGTCACCACAGTTATACTGGGGAGACCTAACACCTCTGAGCCTGGTGCAAATCTCTGTGCTGCTGAACAGCTGACTGACAGCATAAAAACCAGAGAGACTATTTAAAATTGTGTCCACCATTGTGCAGATTTGGTGTAGGGGTTGTGCTGTGTGATACAAGGAAATTTTAGTAGTGCCTCTCTGAACAAAAGAAACCTTCTATCCATCTTTTTGGGAACTGCTGTATCTGCATTGTTTCATGCTGGGTGGGGACTGGAACAGCAATATTAGAGGGAAAGTGTTTCTCTTTCAGAAGCAAAGTCTCAAGGTAATGATCAGCAGCTAAATAGCTACCAAAATGGGGGAGTGGAAAGAGGAATGCTGCCATGGACCACTTGCAGAGCAGTTCCATATAATGTATTTGTATATGCATGTACACTTGCTTGCACCCCTGGAGCTGTTCTGACAGTTAGAGCAGAATATTTTTTATCAGGGAGTAAGTGCCACCACACATATATTCTGCCTCACATAATTCTGAAACTGGGCAATGCAGCAAGAGGATTTAAGTAACCCAGCCCTATCCAAAATGATCAAAAGCAGATGGCTTTGACTAGGTTGCTTTTCAGAGCCATTGGTGAGCACTGGGCAGTTTACCCATCTGCTGCAGTCGGGTGATCTGGACAGGGAACGTGTTTGGAGAGCTAAATGCCAGGGTAGGAAGCTCAGTGCCACACAGCTGTAAATAACTTCACGGTATTCCATACGATTAAACATCTTTAACTGGTTGATCACTTCCCATTACTTATCTGGCCAGGACTGAGATTAAATTAAAGTCTTGCAACCTACTGGGACAGCTCTCACAACCACACAAGCTTACAAGCAATTTGACTACCAGGCCACTCTAAGCAAATCATGGAGGAAGAAAGTTAAAGTCAATTATCAGCCCTCTCACCCATTTAATTTCTGGTTACTTCGATAAACAAACATGTCTGTAAGTAAAGCGGAAAGTCTGGATTGAATGATCAGACCTGCAGCACATCAAATGGTTTTTATTTTTGTGTGATGCATCATAGCCCTGATATTTTTCATTTCTTTACCTGTATTGACACACCACTGGGGAAAGCCCTTGCCTCTAGCTGTTCCAGATGAAAATTTAAGTTAACAATTTTTCTGCTATCTTCATAATCAGAAAAAAAAAAAGAGCCAGAAAGATAAACAGGAGATGTCTAATCACATCTAACAACAGTCATCACTCTATCTTCCCTGATCTCTAGTAGCCTGAGGAAACAGCAACTCCATTTTGAATCACGTCCTGAAAGTCATCAGTCCATATCCACTACAAAGTGATGCAAAATGCTGGCAAGTCTATTCCCAGCAAGCGACCAGAGTCCAGGCTGAAAGTGCCTGAAAAGTGCAACCTGTGTAAGGAAGCAGTTCCTTCCTGCATCCCAGTTATCAGGAGCAGGCAGCAGGCTGGTATCACCTCTCCAAGGTTTAACTTGTGTCTCTATTTGTGCTTTGTCACATGTTTATATTTCTTGCAGAGAAAAGCATCAAAATCTGAATTCCTCATATTGCCATGTTTATTAATTCCATTCATTTTTTGTAAGGCAGAAAATATTAAGGTGTAAGCTCAAAGGACAATGTGATTCAGTTTAAATGCATGCTTTGAGTTAAAACCAAAGACAGACTCCTAGACCCACCTTTCATCTGTACAAAATGCTCTCCTTAATGCATTTGATACGGTGTTTTCTGTACAGTGGCTTCAGCAGGAGAAGGCTGTGTTTTTGCAGGGTGCAAAACCAGTTTGCTGTTTTGATTTGTAGTGGGGAGACAGATGTGTATCAATCCATTCTTCAGCTACTAAAGTCAATATTCTGAATCAGCTGGTACAGTGATGGAGAAGTCAGGGCTAAATCCTGGGTCCATACCTGAGCTCCAGTGCAGCCAGCAAAGCAATGCAGATTGCTGTTGTGTGGGGGCCTGATGCCTACTCCTTAAACTGTGCAAAACCTAAAGTTGGAATTTAGGAGGGAAGGGCTGGATTCTTGGTCTTGAATCCTTGCTCAACTCACATCTCTAAGGCATCACTGAGCACCAGTTCTGGCAGCTGTTTGAATTCTTGGAGGGTGGGCTGCTTGCCATCCTCCCAGTACTTCCCAGTGTGGAAAGCAGGGAAAGTGTCTGCCAAATATGGGGAGAAACAAGGGTGCCATCTGAAGCTGACCAGCTGCTGGAGCAGTGCTCCTGCTCACTGTGTGTGCAGCTCCAGCAAGTACTGCCCTCCTGGGTCTTTGACACAGGACATCTGTAGCTCATGCACACCCTGGCCACCTTGTAGGCAGCCAAGAAGTCACCTATGTGAGCATCCTTCATGATGTCTGGGCAAGCCAAAGTAAAGGCATGGGGTCCAAGAAGGGCAAATTTGTTTAATCCACCATGATCTGGTGTTGTGGAGCTGGGAAAGCTGCTGTTCAAGAAGGCATTACTGAAAAGACAACACAACACTGCCTTCCCCCAGGCTGTCAGGAAAAATGCCACTTAGGGTTGCATCTCCTTGCTGAGATTGTCACAGAGGCTCATCAGAATTACTAAAGTCTGGCTAAACTTTTATTGCCTCTTCTACTCTTGCTTCTTCCTAAAGTTTTATTGAAGGGAAGGACAAATATGGAAACATTAATGTACAGTAAACGATGGAATTGTGACTGTTGCTATCGTGGTCCCACATGTAGGTCGTCATTCCATTTTATTAGCACATTTCTGGGAAATTGCTTTGATGAGTTTAACTTTATGGGCACTGTTTTATAAACAAGCTGACTGGACATCTCATCCTGAGTATTTCTCTTTCCTGGACAGGAGAAAAGAGCGATATGGGAACATAGCAAGAAAACATGTTGGAAGCAAGGGACTGAGATTTCTTCCCTGTAGGATATGATAAGATGTTTCCACCCATAATCATTAAGCAGAATATGAGCGTTTTCCTTAGTGCCTTACAAAATAAAAGAGGGATGTTTTCATCCATGTTACCAGTAAGAATAAAAGAAGAGATGATCAGAGCCACCAACTTTTGAGAACACCTACAACAAGGATGCTGGGAAGATAGAAAACCTGTCACAAAGTCTCATGTAAGAGAGACAAGCCATGCTTAATCAAAGCTGACACAAAATCAAGACTTTTCAAGGCATACCTGCAGTAAAAGATAAGTATTCAGACACTGTCAGTCTCTGCAAACATCTCCTGGTGCCACCAGGTAAAAAAAAAAATATCCTCATCAGTTATACATGATTTTCATTTCATTGTATATGTCACCAAACCAGCCTTTCGCAAAAGTTGGCTGCAGAAATTCTTGAGGTAGTGAACTATCCAGAGCTTTGGTTCCTGGGAAAAGCCACATGAGGGTGGGCAGCCAGGGAGCAACAAGGTCAGGAAGAGGTGAGATACCAGAGTACAATTTAATAAGACAGACAAGGTCAATTTTTATCCTTTTTTTCTGAAAGGAAATTGGAATTTCTTAATATTCACCCCAATAGATTTCTGCAGCACCACAAAAAAATTACCAAGAAAATAATGTGTCCACATTTTGGAATTCTTTTGAGGAGAGTAAACAGGGAACTCAACTAAATACTGAAGTAAATATAATCAGTGATAGGCTGTGGGGCAGAGGTAAAAGAAGCACTAGAAACCTTCCTTCTCTATGGTCAAGTTGCTTCTGAAGACACATCCTGAGTGCTTTGGTGCTGCTCATTGCTGGCTTCAAATCAACACATTGACGGAATGCCACTTTGGCTTAATAAACTACATGTATTGCTCAAAATGCTTATTTTTAAATACTCTATTTAATGATTGTTTCACATGCCACATGCTGGGTAATAACAGAAGAGGGTTCAATTGTTTTTAAAAACAAATAAACAGACAAAAAAAAAATCCCTTTTGGCTATGAAAAGAGCAGTTTGTGAGACTGCTAAAAATGCAACTCTGTTTTAGCTCTGTGCTCCCAGACTCATCACTTAGTGCTTTCTCCAAACTGTTCTGTAGCCAGTGCTGCTTTAGCCAAGATGTTTGTTGGAGACCACATCTTTCCTTTAATGACATGGTGGGGACAGTGTCTTTAGTGGTGATTTCACATGTCTATAGGCTTACCCAGTTTAAGCACATTCTCATTAGGGAACTCTTAAATTTTCCAAAGCTATGTGCAAAAGACAGACTTCTCAGCGATATAAAATAAGGAAATACTTTATGTTTCTTTCTATTTCTTCTGCTGCTTCATTGCTGTCTGGTTTTCCAAAGAAGCTGTCTGTCTGCTAACTTCTCCTGCCTTGGGTCTCACATACAGGATTGTCCTGCTGGCAACATATTTTGGCAACAGCTACCAAAGAAAAAGTTCAAATCTGTTTTGCATTTTGTCTTTGGGAAAGAAAAAAAAAAAAAAAAAACCAGTTCTTTTCCAGTTTTTATGTCCACAGTTAATTCTGCAGAATTGGATGGTACAATGAAGGTCCAATTGGCTGCCTGTACCTGAGACTGATGACCCACTTCAGTCACCCCTCAAACTCCTTTTGGTTTTAATAGCTCACTGACCAGGTTCTCAAAGTGATCTTGTTCTTTGAAAAGAGACTTGATAAGCTTTTAGCGCAATAAAGTGCAAAAGCACATGAATCTTTTTATACTCCTTCAGAGGCTTCACTTCCTTTCTTTCAAAGTATTTGTTGCTCAAAAGAAATTTAAAGATAGTATAATATGTAATTTGTGTGCTTCACAAATTCATGTTTTGTAATTATTTCTACAAAAGCCTGAGATGCTGGATATGTGGATGTGCTGAGGAGCATTCAGCTTCTTTCCTAATATTCAAATGTCAGGTCTCTCATGTGTTTCTTGGGGAAAGAAGCATTTTGGTGGGCATCCTTTGAGAAAACAGATTTCTTCCCTGTTTGTGAGCTGGAATGGGAAAGTTGGTAATTTCTTTGCACACACAGCCCAATTGACCTGAGATTCTGCCATGCAGTCTCTGCTGATGGCTTAATTTTAGACTCAGCATCTAAGAAAAATTTAAAGTTTGCTCCTTTTTTTTTTTTTTTAAACATCAATTACTGTGAATAGTTACACAACACTTAACCCTTGAGTAACAATGACCAGTGCATTTGGTACTTTTTTTCCTCCTTAGATATTTTACTGTGCCTTTTTTAACTTCAAAGAAGTTGTTTGTGCCATTTTACTCCTCCAGGCCAGATGTCTATCTTTCTTCATGTTCTGAAAACAATATATGATCAAAGCAATTTCAGAAGTAATGCAGAAATGTATTATAAACTTGCTTTTAAACACGGATTTCTAAATGTGATTTAGAAATAGAACCTAGAATAAAGATTTCTAAACAGCAATGCCTCTGCTAATGTGAAGTATCATTGCATGACTGCCTGCCCAAGAGGAGATCTATAGACTCATAAACAAGTTCTAGTGTGGGCTTTCTGTCTTAGTGTTCTTTCTGTCTTATCCACTTTTTTCTGCAGAGAAAGTTGTGCCCACAGGATGGCACAACAATAGGTTGGGGAAGTGTTATTTTCATTCCTATGGTAAGGAAATCTTAGAGTAGGAAGCATGCATAAGTAATTTTTGCCATACAGCAGTTGGAAGCCTTCATTGCTAGACTGTATCCTTTACTGGTCTTTAACTTGACCTAACACTGTCTGTACATGGCTTTCTAAGCTGTGATGTAGTTATTAAACTACACTCCCAGTCCCATTCTTTGCTGTCTCCATTCATAAACTTGCACCTCTATCCCACACTGTATGAAGAGGCATGAACTTGTCTGTGGACTTGCAGCAAAATTCTGTAGGGTGTTCCCTGGAGTCTCATAAGCTGCCTCTGTTTTAGCAGTGTACCTTTCAGATGAGAGCATGGGGTCTGTGATCCACAGCCTTGCCCTCAGCTGGCTCCCAGACTTCCCCCCACCCCCAGCAGAGAGTTTATTGAAGCCACAGGCTGTCAGGCTCAATTATTTGCACAGCATCTTAATAGGACTAGCAGTTTTTCTAAAAAAAAAACCAACACACCACCAACAAAAAAATGCCACTAGGGTCAATTGTCCTTTCTTTAAAATTGGTTTTATGGAATTCATCTCTCCCTGGGAGATTTGAGGCACTCCTGGAAGTACTGCATAATCAACTCATGTCTTCTCTGGGGACTACACTGCTATGAAATCAAATAATGTTGTAATCTCGATGTGAAAACCAACTTCAGTCAGCACCTTTGATCTCAAAGGTTTGAGAGTGTCACTGAAAGAATTACTTTGAGCCTGATAGCCTTCCAATCAAATTGCAGCAAGTATTGACTATGATCTCTCCCAAACCTGCAACCCAAGCAAGAAAGGGCTTGGGCAGGTCTTAATGAGAGGCTGCCAAAAAAAGACTCACATGACATGAGAGAGGTATTTTAGGAGCTATTGCTCTCCTCAGGGGCTTTCCATAGTTGTAGCACTGCAGTGTGGTTTAGTAAGTGCAGAGCTAAAGGGATTACTGGTTGCACTGCTGAATGTAACTATGGTCCAGATCCTTTGTGCCCTACAGCTGTCCTGTGGCCTTATTTAGAGAAGCTAGCTGGCAACTTTTCACTCAAAACAAGACTTTCTGTGTGAAATGGGCTTTCACTGGAAAGACATCATTCTTGTTTCCCTGTTTTTTTGGAAACAGATCTCACAGAAAAACAAGATAGGGGAAAATGCACTTTTTATTGCTTTGGTCAGTCTTTTCTGTTTTCAGTTTCATTTTTCATTGGTAACAAAGAAGGCTGTTTTCACTGGCATTTTTTAAGATGAAAAACATTCCTATGAAAAATAATTGGTGTTTTTCAACTGCCTCCATATGAGAACCCTATAAACTCTAATCCTGCAGCTGGGGCTATTAACCCATACTTCTGTACCCTAGCAAAGCTGTATTGAAATCAATGGAGCAGAGCACGATTGGCAGCAAGAATGGTTATAAGATCAGTGGCCAATTAGGCAAAAAAGACAGCTCAAGACTGTTATGATAGTGGGAGCTAAAGCATTATCTTCTTAGGTAACAGAGATAAATCACTGAAAACAAATCCCCATGGCTTTGTAGAAAGGCACCAAATAAGAGTTCTACAATATTGTAGTGGATCAACTGGGGAAAAAAATGTCTTTTTGACAATGTTTTGCAGTAGTTTCTTAAATTATTATATCTAGAGAACAGAAATACACCACAGCTTTTTGTACTCAAGTTAATATTGGGGTGAGGAAAATATTTGGTTTTCATCTCTACCAGTTTTACTGCATACTGTAATTGGATCTTGTGTTGTACCAAGGGACATATTCAGCCTGCCTTGCCAACTCACTTCCACTGAAGCTATGGGAAGTTTTATTTGATTATCATGCCAGATAGAGGAGAACATTTTCATGCAATGCCTGTGTTTCAGCCGCTTCCTTTTAAGTATTCCTTTGCAAGTGGTTAATGATAATTTCTTTATGATTATTCTTTCCTGTAAGAAGAAAGGCAAGGGGGTCATGCAGTTCATCAGTGTTCTCTTTCTCTCCAAAATTTCTGGACCTTTTTGACTGCTCTTAGGCAAATCTGACAGGTGGCAGAATTTTAATTTTATACAGGCCCTGTGGAAGGAGGTAACTGGTTTCACTGGAAATGTCTTAATAAAGGTGATTGGGGGATGAGCTGACCCTTTGTCAGTCACCACAGCCACAGCACAGGAGGGAGCCACCAAAAACAACCTGGATGTGTGAAAAAGTCCCAGTTACAACTTCTGTTTTCTTGGGTACTAAAGCCAAAGTGCTCTCAGATACAGAAGCATTAGACAAGGCTTTGGTAGTTTCATGCCCACAGACATTACAGCAGATGCTTACAAGATGCAGGAAATCATGTTGCAGTGAGTTTTGGGGCTCTCTTGGGTTACAGTTGAAGGAGTGAATACTTTCCATGCACAGAGGGGAAAAAAAAAAAAAAAAACGAGAAAGAGAGGAAAAAAAAAGAGGTCAAGTTATAAAGATTGGAAAGTGATCAGTAATTCATTAGTGGAGCTCTAAGTGTTATTAGCTCTGAAGAAGTCATGATCTACTCACAGATAGTCTGCAAGTACAAAGAGATGAAATACACCAGATAATTTATCTGTTGTATGGGAATAGCTTTGTTCTAGGCATTATTTTTTGCTGTATAACTTCTTTCCCTATAATTTACTTTCCCTTTCATATTGTTTCTTTATTTTTAAGATCATTTTGTATTTGTCTTTTGTTTCGTCATTTAATTATGTGCATAAAAAGAATAAAATACTGAAATGTTTAAACAACTCATTAAAACCTACTTATAATCCTCTGTCTGGGACAAAAACTGCTGCTGTGTTCAACAGCCCAGAATACTGTAGCTTTATCAATCTTATAAATTCTTGTAAATCACTACCATGGGCTGTCTCCAGTTTATTGTAAATCAAGTAAATCACAAACTGGATCTCTCAAGGAGATTGTCCAGGCACGTTTAACTGTCTGTACAGCTTCTGTCTTCATCCACTCCTGTGGTACAAAGCCTTTACTCCATAATCACTACTACACACACAGCCTGGAGTTCCACTGAATTATTGGAAGGTGAGAGTGAGGCTTTCAGAGACAGGATTTTCATGCTTATAAATTTTATTGGTGTCATCCTGTTAGCAAGATATATGTCGGCCTCCTACAATATCTGTGACATCCATATCCTGCCTTATAATCACACTGTGCCACAACCATCACAATGATTAAAGAGATTACTTTTTTTTCCCCTTGTGTGGCGAGATTAGGGAAGTTCAGTTAAATGGGAGAAGAGCGATGAAGGAGTGCAGATCTATATCATGAACATCTCCAGGGAGAGGCTTTTAGAGGAAGCCTCCCTGTGCCCCTGAGGACTTAATGGAGGGACAGTGGGCATCTGCCTCCCACACCCCTTCTGGAGAGCTTAGGATTGGGTCCTGCTTTTGACAAGGTGGCAAGAGACAAATCTGATGGTGGTTTTGGGAGGGGCAGTGGCTGCGCCCTACAGCGGGATGGGGACTGTGTCTGGGATGGAGGATCCAGGAGAACGCACCTCTCTCCATCCTCTTGCACCTATCAGCCATCTCAGCCCCTCCCACCTCAGTGATGCTCTCATTTTGCTCTCAAGACTCACAGCATTTTTTTCACTGTTCCTATTTCTACCCACCCTCCTGCCCCTGCCCTGGTTCTCCTCTTCAGTGTGTCCGTTTCACTTCAGGCAGTGGTTTTAATTGCATCATTTGAGTCTCCATTGTGGTTGTAGTACAGACAATAATAGCCTCTGTGTATCTTCTGTCTATAATTATTAAAATAGGATCTGGGACTGACTCTGACTTTATAAAGAGTGCAGGGTAGATGTGAAGGGCCAGACCTGGGTCTTATGGAAGTCCCAGTGAGACCATGGTTCTTCTGTGTCCCTTCCTCTGAAAGTGAGGCTAGAATACACAGATTACTGTGAGTCTTCTGGTCTGCTGTCCCACAGAAACTATTTGTGAGGATAAGCTTTCGACTCAAAAATCACTCAGTCTAAGTTTTGTACACACCACAGCTTACAGGCCCAAAATTAAACACTGCAATATTTGTGGTTAAATTGGATTGGAAAAATGAGGAAAGTATTTGTGATAGTCACTGTCTAATTTCAAGATTACAAGGGCACCAAAGATATCTTAAAGATCAGAGAGGAAATTCTGAATTGGAAATGTCAACTTGTCCTTAATGTGTCCTGGTTTTCCCATGCACAATATGGCTCCCATTAACATGTGGTTGATGGAACAGATGGGCTGCAATGCTTGAGCAGGGACATGGGTTACAGGGAGGCTCTGAGACTTTGACTTCCACTTAAAACTGTTGGTAATGTTTTAGTGCTACCTCTTAGCTGTCTTCTTTTAAAGGGCAGTGAGTCTTTGTAATAGTGTCATGTCCTAAACTGCAGGACAAAGGGCACTCACTACCATGTGGCCTTAGCACTTTGGAAAACACTGTAGCTCTCATAAATAGAGGCACAATGAGCCATCACCCAGTTTTATTGAAAGGTCACAGCAGATGAGGATGTCTGAAATCACAATTCTCAGTATTCCTGCCTCAGTTTTCTCTTCTGTAGTCCTGGACTGATAACAGCTTCCCATCTAGCAGGGATGCTGCATAGATTAATTATAAACCAGATTATGAGACAATTTCAAGCATTATTTTTATTCTAAGTAGCACTGTTTATATCCTAACACCCTTGGAAGAGTTTAAGTGGTTCCCTTAAAACCTACCATCTTGCATTCACTTTTAAGGTAGATCACCTTTATCATCTTACCCTTGTCCCTTGTGTTACCAGGAAGGTTACAGCTGTGCTTTTTCAAAAGCAGATTTCTGAGTCCTGTTGTCAGCTACAGCTTGGAAAGGAATTTGACAGGGAAGAGAGGGACCGTTCTCCACTTCCCCATCCATCCTTTTTTCCTGAGTTTCCCAGCTAGTTTTTCTGCCTAAATTCTATTACATCCCCTGGAAAGAAAGAACAGGCTGCATTTTGCATACTCCTGCTAATGAGGATAGCAGAAATACTTAAAGCTACCCCCAGAGGCATGGAAACAGAATCTGAGCAGCAGCTGTTCCTGGAGGCTCTCCCTTTCCTGCTAGTTGAGAACTGGAGAACAGTTTCCTTTACCCATGTGTCTGCTGGTAGCAGGCACTTGTCTCTCTGCTCACCAGAAGTGTTTCGGCAAGCTTCCCTTCGAATTTAAAGGAAGGTGTTTTAGCGTGTGCTTTTAGTCTTGGCAGTGAGGCCAAGTTTGGACTCTGTGATGATTTCCAGACGCTCGGAGGCATTGTCCAGTAGAGGGAGCAAAGGGAGCACTGTGGACACCAGGCTTGCAGAAAGGCTTCCCCAGCACAGGCAGTCCTTCAGGGCTTCACCCCAGTCCCACCACTGGGTCAGCGTGGGTTCCTGTGCCGCTGAGCAATGCACAAGCAATCCCCAGGAAAAAAAACATAGCTAGGATAGCCAGGTCCTGCCAAGGAAGCCAGACAGGCAGAGCATCAGCAGCTGGTGTCCAGGGTTTTAAAATATTTTCTCAACACTTGCTTCTTTAAATCCTATATAATAATTTATTTAAATAATATAGAACAATTCACATCTATTATTTCGACTAATTATCAGGCAATTAGTGTGTAGCAATTAATAACATGTAATTATTCATATAATCATTAATATAAATAGGATTTAGTTATAATTACCCTTTGACAAATTTGGGGGAGATTCCCATGGTTGGCGTTCAATTTTCTCTCAATAGCAAGTAGTGTGCAAGGCTTCTTGAGCAGCTAGGACACGCTTAATTCTGCTGCTAAGGACCATTTTCACTCTCTTGTATTTAGTCCTGTGAGCTGGCCCAGGGATGTGCTGTACCAGGCCCCAGTGTGGCTTGGAAACTGGAAGCTTTTCTGCCTGGAGGTTGGGTTTTCTCACTTGAGGTGGGATTGTTGCTGATAGCTGGCACTGCTCAGGCTAAAACAGACAAGCCCAAAGTGCCACACAAGGAAAAATCTCAGTGTTGGAAGTCAACACATCCATTTTCTGGTTACAATTAGTGCATACCTGCCTTTCACCAGCTTAGTTATGACTGCCTCATTCCATGGAGTGCTTATTTTCTAATTAGTTTGTAAAAGGTTATAAAAGCCATTAGATGCAGTTTCAGAATATTACTTCATGCGTTTACTAAACAGGAACATTAAAGATAGGATCACATTTTCCTGTAGAGCAATCTGGCCACATCAACACAAATCCCCTTGTGTTACTGTAATACCAAATCCATTAGTGCTCTTGTATTTAGGTAAATGTCTGACTTCAGCATGACATTTTTTTACTTCTTTTTTTTTTTTTTTTGAGACTTTTGGTTAAATAAAGACCATACTTCTCCATAAAATAGGTTCACAGTGAACTGAAAAACTATACCATATCTTATTCAAAGACATTGAATGAGCCAAATATTTTTTGTCTCTGCATCATTTTCATGGCTTTAATTTTTAAAAAAATTTACCATAAAGAAATTCATGCCAAAAGTTTAGACTTGCATTTATTTGAAGCAGCAAGGAAGGAATATTTTTTAAAGTTTTTCAAATGGCCCCTTTTTCTCTGAGTGACAGAAAAAGAGAAAAAGTGCAATTAAAAATCACACCCATAATAAATATAGAACATAAGTTTAAAGCTTACCATTAGGTCAAGGTATCTTTGGCTCAGTTTCCAGGGAGCAGGCTCTGCTCTGATTTGCTCCTCCCTAATTTCAGAGTAAACTGTTTGTTACTAATTTGTTTTATTTCAGCGTAAACACATATACAAGGTGCAAAGCAGTGAGCCAGAATAATTAATGGAAGAGCATATAGGGAAGCTAGGCTATATTTGTATTTGTGTCCAGCAACAATAATCCAGGAGTGTTTCATATGAGAGGCATGCTTATAAAACAAGTTACACAGGCTGAATCAACTTTTGAAACCAATAGGAATAGAGCATAGAAAAAAATCCATGCTATTTCAATCCCAACAATTACCAGAGAGTTGACTAGACTCTGAGAAAAATGTTATCAGGATTGACACGTTTCCAGAGTGTATTCTGATTTTAGCTAAGCCTTATCTTCTGACAGAGAAATGTTTTGTTGGATATGTTCCAGCTTGTTCTTCACGTTATGAGGTTTTTAATTCTTGTTTTTTTTAATACAATGTTATTTTTTGTGTGTGTGCTGCGGTAATTTGAATAGAAGCAGGAGTGTGCTATTCTTCTGGCAGTCATACTCCCTTCAGTGGCTTTCTTTTAAGTAACAAGACATCGCAGCAGTGAGAACTAAAAGGCTACACACAGGCACCTCAGGTGGCTCTGATGATTGAGTGGTGGCTAACAACGGGAAGCTTATTGTGACGGCGCGGCCGCCACCACCGCGCCGAGGCTGAAAGCGAATACACGAGGGCGCTTAGAATTCCCTAAAGATGTATTCTGTTTGATCCGCAAGGGATCGCTTCGGCTCGCACAAAAGTATCTGGCACAGAATGCCTTTGTTCCCATGAATGGCAGTGGGTCTGCTTTTCCCTTTTCCTTCTCTCCCCGTGCTTTTATTTGCAGCCCTTTCAAGCCTGAGTCGTTGCGAGTGTGATGTTGTGTGAGCACCCTTGGCTCCTTCAGCTATGGTGTTTTGCATGTTTAAAACCTCCATGGAGCTCCCACCTAGAAAATAAACAGTTGTTAATAACCCTGTAAAATTGGGAGGTAAAACACCCCAATATCGTGATAGTAATCGGAGCAGCAGCCATTGGCTCAACCCAGGGTCTGGAGATGTGTGATGATCCTTCAGAAATTTCCCTTCATCCATGGCATATGCACAAGATATTCAGGGCACATCACATTACATGCACAGTGGAGCCCTATCCTTATCATTCACAGAGGCTGACCATTTCTCCTGTGCTGCACATGTTTTGCTGCCGTGGAATTCCAGTTGTGTCTGGTACCACAGATACAGCAGAGAAAAGCCAGTTTTGCAACAGAGAGCTTTTTGCTATACTCAAAACACAATCTAGAGGCCTAATTAAGAACCATCAGGCTCCCCCCTTCTTCCAGGAGATGTTGGGCCTTTAGCAGTAAGCACTGTTGCATGGAGTCTAATATTTGCTACCTGCACAATTAGAAAACCCTCTGATCCTGAAAACAGCTTTGTGAAAATGCAGTTTCAAGCCTCATTTTTCTGCCATGCAACTGCTGAGTCCTTCCTACCACACTAACACATAGTACAAATATGTGTGCTGAAATAAACTCAAGGCCACAATTGAAAATAAAAGATGTAGAGTTACTGAGTGCTGAGAACTGGCTCTTGGAAGTTACATACTAAGCACTGGAAGCAGCTTGAATCATTGAAATCTTAAAAAAAAACCCAAACCAAAAAAACAACATCCAAAAAACCGCCACCCACCCACACAGAACAAACCAACAAACCAACAAACAAGCAAACAAAAACCCTAAAAGCATAAAAGAAGCAAATCATGTAGTTTAGGTTTTGGCTGCCTCTGAGGTGTTTGCACAGAAATTCTTTGCACAAGGTCAGAAAAAAATAAAGAAATTACAGGTAGCAGGGGGGAAAGCAGTGCAGTCAAGGTGAAAAGGTCTAAAAACTCAGTTTCCTTATGGATTCCTTCTGAAATCATGGAAGAAACCTGTCTTAGTGTATATCCTTTGTAGTGGCAGATGTACAGGAGAGCCAGGGAAGCAAGCACTGCCACAGCTCCTCTGTGCACTCATCTCTCCCAGGAAAAACCTCTCAGTCCTGGTGCCCCACAAGGTAAACAGCCCCTGCAGCACTGCTGGGACCAAAGCTCACAGCTCCTCTCTCTGTAGCTGATACAATTCTTCCTTGTTAAGCACAAAAACGTTCAAAGCCATGATTTCAAGCTTGACCGTGACCCCCTATGAAAACAGGTCAGGCAATTAACTCATCATGAAAAACATTCCTTTTTTTTCTCTCCCTCCTGTATCTCATTCTAAATCTATTTTAACTTTATGGGGGGATTAGATACCAACACGCCCTGTGTTGATTCCTTGTGTCATGGACTCAATGAATCCTTCATTTTCCCCTTTTCCACTTCATCCAAGCTCCATAAAATGCCCAGGAAGCATTAGTTTAACAGTGTGATGACAGTTTAATTAGATCAAGACTGCAGCAGAAGGGGGAGTATCAAGATTGAAGGCAGATGTGGTAAGAGTCAGGATGTTTGCAGCTCACCCTTCTTCCAGCCCACCTAAGTAAGGGCAGCTCAGGGGCAGCTGCTGATACTTGAATCTGGTTTTCCCTCAGGTACTGTGTCCCATCAGAGGGCCAGTGTCTGATCTGTATGATTGGGCTACAGTATCCATTGGGTGTTTTAATTTGATTTCCATTTCTGAAGCTTATGATACCAAGGTTTGTGCTCAGTGTTATCTGAATGAGCAGCAAAGAATAATAATGCAAGCATGTGGAAGGCACAATCCTGGTGTGGCTAAAATTCATGGCAAAATTCCCATTGACGCAAAGAAAGGCAAGCTTTCACCTTCAGGAAAAAAAGTAGGAAGCCTTAAATTAGGAGGGCTCTAGAAGAAAGTTTATTCTGATATCAACAAAGTGCCTTTTCACACAAAGTCCATGGCTATTTGACTTGGAGTCTCAACCTTTCTTGTGAGAGACATGCACTGTAGCTGTTTTACAGCTCTATAGAGTATGATGGAAAGAAATGGACCTAGGTGCTATAAGGAATATCAGGGGATAAAGTTTAGGCACTTTGACTCCCACTTTTCCACACATCTCAGATTTTAATGTGTTTTTCAGCACTGATTTTTGTACAAAGGTACACTGGTTTCAGTGTGCACAATCAGGATTCCCAAGTGGGACACATTTTATTGACCTTTTGACAATATCTTATTAACAAAGGCTACTTTTCAGCTGGCAGTCTACTTTAATAGAACACGTTCTATTCACTTATCATTTGGTTAAATGCATTTGTTTTGCAGTATTCTCCATCCTTTTGCATTTATTTTCCAGCATTCTGATATATGCATAGATAAAGCTTTTTTTAAAGAGTTTGAATCTGAAGAAAAATCACCAAGGTAATAACACCTTTTTGTCTCACGTCACCATCTGCTGTGTCACCTCTGCAATGCAAATCATGC
Source organism: Cichladusa arquata (assembly GCA_026413545.1). Lineage (NCBI taxonomy): Eukaryota > Metazoa > Chordata > Aves > Passeriformes > Muscicapidae > Cichladusa > Cichladusa arquata. The sequence goes on from JAOTQP010001652.1 coordinate 15,404,523, forward strand.
TCATTACTATGTACTACCTTTTAGAATAGATTTTAGACCAAATCTTGCTCTAACTCTTGCATTCGTGAGGAAATAACAGTACAGGCAAACTCTTTCTTACCTTTAGTATTTTCAGTCTTCTATATTTAGGTTTCCTTTTACCTTAGTGTCACGTGCCTGACCTTTAATGCAACAATTCTCAGTGCACCATCATCAAGCAGAGAAGTGTTATGCATCCTATATTTCAGATGGACAACTGAGGCTTGCTAAGGTCACACTGTGGAAGGACTTAACTCCAAGTCCTTCACACACCAGAGAACTACCTCCAGCACCAGACCCTTCTGACACTTCAATTTGCTGCTGTCCAGGCCTTGCCTGACACTTACACAGCCTGTGTCCAGGACATCTGGAAAATGCACAACTCAATGCCTGGGGTCCCCCTACCCTCCCCACTAAACATGCTAGCCATTTAGCCAGATAGCATAAGAAATGCAGATTATTATTTCTGATGCAAGTTGGAGATTTTTTTTCAACTGGGACCTGCTGGATTTTCATGTATTTATTAGGTTTATGTGGCAAGATTTTGGTAGCAGGGAAGCTGCAGGGGTGATTACTGTGAGAAGATATCAGAAACTGTCCCTATGTTGGAAAATTCCAGTTACCTCCAAGAAGGTCCCAATGCTGGCCAAAGCAGAGCTCACCAGTGAGCTTGGAGAAATTAATTTTGTCAGAATCTGTTGTGCCCATGACAGTGATTGCCAAGTGGTCTCCCTGTCCTTAGCTCAGCCCACAAGACTTTTCTCATATTTGTCCCCTCTGTCTACCTGAGGAAGCTGAGTGATAGAGCAGCCTGGTGGACACCTGGCAGCCACCCAAGGTCAACTCACCACAGTATAATTATCATTGATGAGACCACTGACACTACTCCACAGAGGTTCTCTGGGTATCTGGGCCAGCACATGTCCTTTTCTTTGCAAAGATGAAGTTAATTGAATTAACTCTTGTATGCCACCTTAATGCTGCTGAAAGGAACTGAAAGGAGGATATGCCCTGTTGAGCTTGTGTGATTTGTGTCTTAATGGGGAGCTGGTTTGTATCTTAATGCAGAGCACTTGTTTTTGTGATATTTCCTAGCAAAAGAAGTAATTTTATCTTTAACAGCATCTAGTTTTTAAAAATCCAATAAACAAGGCAGAAAGTAGAGAATTAAAGTGTGTTACCTATATGAGTGCTCTGAAGACAATGAACATCAAGGAGTTTGCCTTTGTCACCTCTCTGCCACTGCATGTCACCCAAATAAGGTTTACTGTAACTGAGCTAATGATAAATCTGCAACTCTGAAAGAACAGCTTTCTATCTTTAGGCTTCAGCTATGCTTTTCTTTTGTCTGTATAGCCTATATATGGAATGCTGCTGCTGAACTTGAATGCAAACCAGAAGAGCGTTCCTGCCTAAATTGTCTATAAATACCTCCTGGAGGAGCTTAGGGGGTTTTACTCTCCGTATTTTTGTGAAGTCCTCAGTGTGCTGCTTTGCTCAAGTATTTGTTTATTCCTCATTCAACATTCATTGTGTGTCTTCAAAAAGTGACCTCCTGAAATGTATACCCCATGTCTGTGTGAGGCTGCTATTTTTATATAACCCTGAGAGCATTGAGGCTGTATGGGCTTCAGGAATATACAGAAACCTGTGTGTGAAAATTGCCATTATGGATGCACCCAGGCACAGATAAACATACAGTTATTTAGGAAACTAACAAAGGAAAGGATTTTAGTGGAAATAATACTGGAATCTACCATTTTAGATTAGACTGTTTGCTTGTCCCATATGCCCATGGGGCATCCAGAATAGGATGCAAATGATGACAGTAGAAGAAAATGCAGTGCAAAAGCGTTAGAGGATAATTTGTACCTAGGAAAATTTTCCTCATTAATTAGGCACAGGCTCATGCCCTCAGGCAGAAAGCTTTCAAGTGTTTTTCAAATTCTCTGGGTTTGTCTAGGTGAGGTTTTTTTAGTTTATTTGGTTGGTTGGGTTTTTTTGTTTTTACTTTTTTTTTGTTTGCCATCCTCTGTAACCATCTCAGCCTCTTCTTGCTGAGGTATCACATGTCAATAAGTTGTAAAGGCTGGTCACTCAACAAACACGTAGTTTCTTTGAAGAGGTTTGACTTGTTCTTCTGGCTCTTTGAATCTCTTTGGAGCTTGAGCTGGAGGTAGGAAGGAGTGCACTCCTCTATAAAATTCCCATTGCATCCCTCCCTATGGCTTGAAGAAAAAAGGGACAAGGATAGAGTAACAAGACATCCTGCACAGTTCAATCCAAGCTGCACAGGGCATTATAATTGTTTTATAATTTTTCCCTCCTTGTGATTAGGTTTTATGACATTAGTGAACTCTCCTTTATGATGAACTCGTGATGGGATTGTGGCCATTTATTGGGTTGCAGCCCTCACCAGCTCCATCAAGGCTGAGGGTGTCACCTCTTGCAGCTCCCCCTTGGACACCCAGGATTGGAAGGACTGTCCTCACCACAGCTTAGCAGCCAAATTACAGAGAGCATTATCCCAGTCCTGGGGCAAATACCCAGATATTGGCTTTAGAATGCACATGAAAGACCAAAATTGTGTTTATGCCCATGCAAATGTATGTGCTTTTCTAAGGGGCTTTGAAATAACGAAAAACAAACTCTAAATAGGCCAAAAGCAAAACAAATTTGTTTTTAAGTTAAAAAAAAAAAATCAAGAGAAGAAAACTGCAGCCTACACTGAACATCATTTGACACTGGAAATATGAATATTGGCCACAATTTTGAAAGCAGTAGTGCAGCATACTTAAATTTGCTTGGGTAACCAAACAGAAAATTTCTAAACTTCAGTAGAAAATTGCAAGTTAAATATATTGCATTTAAATTTAAATTGTCAGCTAGAAACCTTATCCACACAATTCACTGTTTTAATCTATTGTAAGTCAGTTGAAAAACAGAATTACTACATGAAAACATGGAGTTACTACATGTCTTTTCTGTAGGAATTTATGGCATTTTGAATTTGGGGTGAGGGATTTCACCTAAAAATAAGAAATACTTTGCAAAACAAAATTTGGAGTTATTGGAGTGTACAAAAATTTGATATTTTATTTTGGTAATATGTGATATGTGTATCAATTATCACTTTTACATTTGTTTAATGTTCCATAATGTAAAATACTTTTCCAGAAAGGCTGCATTCCACTGAAGGTGAAGCGAAATAGGAATTTGTCAAGCCAGAATGGTACTTGGATTTATGCAGCTTAAAGCAAAGCCTGAATAATCAGAAATCAGACCCAAAAATGAAATGCTGGCTTTATAAAAAATGAATGGGCCATATGCAATCCAGAAAACAATTCACTCAGTTTTACAAGGACAAAAATGTTCACTTATAAAATTGTGCAAGAAGCTAAACAGGCTGACATCACTATCTCTTGGGTAATATTACACTACAGGTTTGTCTGGTTTGGTTTTTTGTTGTTTTTAGTTGGGTTGGTTGTTTTTTTTCTCCTTATCCTATACAGCTCAAGTCCTGCAAGTACTAAATGCTTTGTGAATACCCTTGTTGACGTGGCACTCAATTCTTTGAGGCTGTAGGTGGGTGGGGAAGGGTGAGTGTGTATGGTGTGTAATAGGCCCACTAATAAATCCTCAGTACAAATCAAAAGCCTAAAAGACTTTTGCACAATATTTAAGCAAAAGATTGAGTCTTCTGGTTGACAGTTGACTGAAGATTTTTTAGTCTTCCCATCAAAAGTGCCAGTTTCTGGCAATGAAATAACCTATTGTATTTCTTCTTGTTTGTGTCTAGAACTCCTCATGTGTGAATTTTGGAGTAGGCTCCAGAACTGGAGAACAAAGAAAGCAGCAATAGACATGAAAGGCTGGGATAAAATTGGGGTACTCAAAATAGCATTGTTCCCTACTGATGACAGGACCCTAGCTGTTTAGCTGCTTTCTGTTGCTATTTAAACGAGCAGCAGAAGTCAGTTTGTCCTTTAGACTGAAGGAGCATGGCCAGTGCCCTCAGGCCCTAGCACAGGTCATGTATTGAAATGCTTAGACAGGCTCAGGTTGCCGCCTCAAGACCAAGGAAATAAAACTCCTGTCTCAAAACGCATCTCTCAGGCATTTTGTTGCTACAAACTTGTTTATTTGTTTGTCTGAACTGCTTTGTGTCTAAGCAGGAGGGAGGACAAAACCTTTTGGCCAAGGTGTGGAGAAATGTATCAGGAACATTTCATTGAGTTTTCAGAGCAGGTAGAACCTCAAAGTCGGATGTGAACTGTAGTCTCACACATCTGTGCATTCTTCTTCCCCATGTCTCTTCCCCTTGGTCCAGGCTCACTTTTCAGAGTTAGGGCTGGTTCATTCAGCTGCTAAGGCTCTGTGCTGAAGTTGGCCAGAGTGTGCAGATATTAATCCAACTGCCTGGTTTCTGCAATTCAATATACAATTGAATGTGCATAATCTGAGCAGTACGATTGATTTAACATCAGTGTGGGAATTTTAGCTTTCAGTTTTCATGAATTATGTGTTTGAATTTTGAACTTTAATGTTGTACTAATGTAGACATTTGCATTTAATGACATATCAGTGAAGCTGAAGAAGCCTGCCACCTCTGAAACCCTTAAAAGTTTCAGCTCTGTGAAAACCTCTTGCTGAAAATATGAACAACAGCTGGTAGATTGCCTGACTAAAATGCTCTAGTCTTGATCATGAAAAGAGAAGAGACAGCATCAACAAGATCTCATGAATCTTTTGACAGTTTTATGATCACTGTCTTAATATATCATGCCCCATGTATCTAGAGCCTAATAAAACTTAAATAAAGCCAAATGATTTAATATTCATATTGAAACATAACTGTAGAAAGATGTATGACAGAATCACCAAAGAGATGAGATGAACATTATTTTTATCCCAGATTCTTTAAGTGCTTGTGACTTTTTTAATGCATCAACCAAATTATGTAGACAAATCTGAAGGCAGATGTCAGAAATATCCAAAGTAGTCTTGCACTAACAAGAAGCACTTTTGCCAAGATACTTTGGTAATCAGCTCCCAGTGACTTCAGCAGCAACAACAAAGTTAGTTGAGGATGTGGGAATAAATTCCTGAAACTGTCAGTATGGACATATATTCTGACCTCTATGGAGGCATTGAAACAATGGAATAATTTATTGTTTCGTTCAGTGTGTTTTAAATCTGGCAATTCTTAATTTCAAGAGATTTAAAATTATTTGATACCTGATTGTTAATTGTTTTTGAAAAAAATTAGTTCAGTAGATTGTTAGGAATTCTGTTTCTCCTTCGTGTTTTGGTCTAAACATTTCTGGCTTTATCTCAAACTGCTGTAGTATTGTCTTTAGAAATTCAATATCAATATTAAAAAAAAAAAAAAGAAGAAGAAGAAGAAGAATTAGTAGAATGTCTCATCTTTAAAACTGACCTTTTTTTCTAAAATGACTTTGTAGTCCGCTAATATTTAAAAACTCTTTTCTACATGAAAGTAGCTTTCAAAGTTCAAAAATACATTGACTCTAGTTCTATGTTTTTGACAAGCTTTTATAATAAGTTATCTTATTGCATGCATAAATTAGTTGGTTTTTAGCCTCATAACCACCTGGAACATACAAGACTTTCACAACAGAGACAGAGATATAAATGCATAATATGGAAAAAGAGAAATACAACTCTCAAAGGAATATCAAACCTTCCAGCTTGAAGGTTAAATACAGGCATTAAAAGGAATCCAATTAAATTGAAAACAAGGGTGTACTAAATTGCCCAACTGTAATAAATTCATTATGTGTGGATAAAGGAAAACATAACAATTCATAATAAATACATGTGCTTCTTAAGTACAATTGCTTCTAAAAGTAATTAGAGTAAGTAATTCTTTGTTCCAGACCCATGTTCTCAGTAGTCTGATGGGTTTAGCAGTGCAGAGGCACCAGTACTGCTTGGGGAGATGGGAAATCTGCAGGAGCAGAAATGTGCAATGAGGAAACAATCTCATATAAAATTTAAGTCTTCTGTATAAAAATCGGAAATAAAAGTAGGAATCAGATGATTTTCATTGTTAAACTTCAAAGACTATACCTTGGATTTCTGTGATTTTATAGCTAGTTTTAATGCTAATTAGTTGCTAGCTTTTAACTCCCCTCTTGTACCATTATGGTGTAATAGCTGGAGTTAGATTATCCAAAGACACTATTCCCCTGTTTCAGCCTCCTGACAACAAAATTTTCAAAGCAGTTTATTCCTGACAGTTCCCTTGGCAGGAAGGAAAGGAAGAAGGAGTCCTTTTGTTCCACATATCCTACAAAGTCAGGCTCACCTGTATGTTTCTGCATAGTCCAAACTCTAGTAAGAGCCATGGTCAATATAAGATTCATTAGGCTGATAAGGCTCAGAGCTGCCTGTGGAAATGCATATATTAATATAAAATAATATTTTTGAAGTCCAAGACAAAAGACTGATTGAATGACCAGTGCCATGTTTCCTCTCCTTGCTTCAGTTTCAAGAGCTGTTTTTCTCAATGTTGGGAAGAATATGGCTGCTGTTGGTTAAGAATGATACAGTACCAGAAAGCAAAAAACCCAGGATCAGCAGGAAAAATAAACCATATAAAAAGCCAAAATGGCAGAGAACTTACAGACCAGGAGAGCTACTGACAATGACAGCAACCTATAGACTTTTCACCAAAAGAATTCAGTTTGCTGAGAATAATGCATGAAGGATTTGCATGCAGGCAGTGTCAGAGGGCAGACTTACACAGTGATTGGGATTGCATGAAGAAGCTGATTCATTAAGGTCCAATGCATTCTTGAGGAGAAAATCTAGAACGAGTGCTATTATTTAAAAGTACATTTCTCACTCACTGAGTCAAGATTCCCAGGAGCTGTGAAAGGCAATCATGCAGTTCTCAAGTGATTGGAAATGTCATTATAATGTAAAATGCAGAAAACTTAATCCCCGTAACTTTTTCCACAGCTTTTTTCCTGCCTGGACAGATGTTCCTTGTCAGCCTCTTAAAAAATACATGGACCATAATACAGGCTCACCATGGTCACTGTGAAGTGGTGTTAGTCTAAGTATTAGCTGAAGGCAAGAACAGGAACAGGAAAACTTTCACTCTAAATAAAATATGTGTCTTTTGGCCAGTTGAGCAGAGAGGTATTATAAAACCCAGGAAATTAGGCAAAACCCCCTGTTCTTGTGTTGATGGTGTAAATGTTAAAAAGCCATGTTATGATAAAATTTGAAAGAAAGGGTTAAGACAGGCTATGGGACACATGGGGCTCGGAATCCTAGTGGCAAGACCTCAAAAATCCTTTGATGTTAATTTCAAGAAACAGCCTGATCAGCAAGGAAGATCACAGGCTTCAGATATGCTGCAAAACCTGTAGAATCATATAATGATTTGAGTTGGAAGGGACCACAAAGAACATCTAGTTCCAATCTAGTTCCCCTGTATCCTTGAGATTTTAATCTGCTGGGTGCAATCATGTTCCAAAGGTTGTCTCAAGAGGGGAGCTTGGCATGATGAAATGCATTCTTTTTGCTGTGGAGCTGGTACTATGAAATTGTGCTTGTGTGTAGTGCTCTCATATTTTTGAAAAATACTCCGAGTTGGATTTTCTTAATTCCCATTTAAGCCAGTTCAGCCTGCTTCAGAAAGGGAAACAGGCCAAAAGTTGGTGTAACACAGGTGCCCCCTTATAATTCTTACAAATCCAAGTTCATAGTGATAATCTCTCATTAATTTTTCCATTTAGCATTCTTACAGATTATTACATGTCAGCCTGATCACTTCTACCATGTAAATTTGCTTCATTTTGAAAAGAACAAACTAAATATGACTTGATCCTGACTTGACCACATTTTTTTTCTTGCCAGACCCTTTTTATGACTCCCATGTCTGGTTTCCCGGGCTAGTTCACCACAATGCAAAGGAATGGGTTTGTACAATCAGGACTATGAATTACTAAATGCAGCATGAATTTTCTCAGTGGTAACCAAACATCATTACTATTGGTGGGCTAAATCAAATAACTTGCAAACCCTCTCATTCTTAGAGTGCAGGTATTGACATTACAGAAAACAACCATACTTTAATCTCTTTCTTTTTGGAAAGCTCAGGAATGGGTGGCATGGATAATTAATTTCCCTTACTGAGAAATTGTGGCTCCTTCTAAATGCTGTGCCACTTTCAGGCAAATCCAGAGGAGTGGGAAAATTTACAGGATTACCTGAGGATAAGAATCTATTTGCACCAAGGAAAAATGTTGTAATGCCTACAAGCAGAAATTGCATAAAACAAACCAGAGAGTCTTCAAATCTTTGAGGCTGAACCAGAACTTGTCAAAATCTCTGCTACCACCTATGCAATGGCTTCCCACACCATGGGAAGCTCTGCTCTGTAATATCTGGGGAGCTCCAGCAACCATTAGCAAAATTAGAATAATCTAATTCCTGCTGGATTACATAAGTACATAATAAATCTGCATAGGATAGGATAGAATAAAAGTATATACAAATATAATATACAAATATATACTAAAAATATAAATCCTGCACCATATAATTCCTATACTAACCTAAGCTCTTCCCCTTGCCATCATGACAAAGCTGATTTCTCCCATCCAGAATGAATCATCTGTGTTGCATGCCTGTGGCAACAAGAAGATATCTCCAAAGGGGGAAAAAAAAGAAGAAGAAAAAAAAAAAACAAAAGGAATCCCTCCAAGAACAAAACAAGTTGAAACTTGAATTGCCAACTTAGGATATAATCAGATTGTGATTTTTTGACTGCCATGGGAATGGAACAAGAATTAGGACTACATATACACCTCAACCTGAATAGACCATATAGATAGGGAATGACACATTTTAAAAAGTGATTGATTGAAAAATGGTAAAACAAGCAGATATTATCATAGACTTTTTCACAAGGGAAACATACTTGTTTACACTAGCCTCTCATGGAAATGTATTGTCTCAAGTTTGCTAATATAAGTATAATTATGGATGCTTTTGGAGTGTTTTGTTCCTTTAGCTGTGTTTGTTTTAATGAAGTAATCTTTCGTTGTCAGGCTGAGTCTTGACTTACTTTTTTTTTTAAATTTATTTTAAAAAAGTTCTAGTCCTCAGTTTAGAACAGTCTGAAGGGGCTTCCATTCCTCCTCCTCCTCCTAAATAATTAATCCACAGAAAACTGAAGTTTCCATTAACACAAGGCTACTCATGAGTCTGGGTAAATTCCATGAACAGAGACAACTGAATGCAAAGGCAAAACTCAAGTGCAAGCTAAAGAACAAACAGAAGATGGTTCAGTTCTCAAGAGAATCCAGTTGTTTTGTCCATCCACCATACAAACAATTTGCCAACAGGCAACAATGTGAGAGTCATATTGTAGAACTATGGCATAGAACAACCAGAATATAAGAAAATGGGTAGTGTATCCTCTGGTCACTCCAGTATCCTCCCCAATGAAATATGGGTAGGGCAGGCACAAAGTGGTGCTTCACCAGAGGACTCTCACAGATGCTGCAGGTTGCATTGCTACACCTGGTGTGGGAGGCTTGGAATTTGACAACTCTTAAAGCAGTTTTTGTCTTTGGATGTGCCCCAGAGCTTTTTCACATGTGCATGAGTCACCAGCAGCCCCATTGTTCCATGGCCCTGAGTCCCCAATCTAATGCCAAGTGCCATGAAAAAGGATTTCCTTTCTCTGTGTCAAAGCTTGCCTTGCCTAGTTTCATTTGATGCCTTCTAGTTCTGAGATTGGAAGAGACAGGAAACATCAATCCCTGTTCCTGCTGTCCATGCTTTCTGGTGACTTTATGGTCCAAAGGCACACCAGAAAAACAAAAATATGACCCTTGTTAGGATGCTTTTTGTTACTTGCAGCTACACTTAAGGACTGTACATACAGAGCAGTTTATGGCAGCTGGGAACGATTTTCACAGCTAAGGATGATATGTGGTGATCCCAGCAGAACTGAAAGGCAATGGGTCTTGCACACAAATCATTTATGTGCCCTCTTTTCCTCCCAGAATCAAAATTCACCCAAGCAGGATTTTAATTTCCCAGAATTATCTTCATGTGTGCATCTAATACAGCTAAATCCTTAGACTTTGCTGCTTTTCTAGCTGAGCAGGTGATTCAAGGGTTTTGACACAGCCATTCTCAGTTTGGGATTTAATGACTTACAGCAAGGAGCTGAAGCAAAATGACACACTGCATAACTGATTTCAACTCAGCTCTGACAGACTGCACAAGCCAAGGATCCATCCCCAAAGAAGGTGGTTGCTAAATTCATATTTTTCTAAGAGCAGTCACAAAGTATTTATAAGTTCTCCAAGAGCCCTAAAGCAAATGTGAGGGAGCCTCTCTTTTCCTGGACCTCTACCCCATGCCAGGGAAAGCAGCTTTGCCTTAGCTTCAAAAAGCTCAAAGAAAAAAAAATCACTGCTTTCAGTAAGTGGGAAGGTTGCTGTTGGGATGGATGGGAAGAGTTTGGCAGTTAAAAGACTATCAAAGAAACAAAATCACCTCACTTTTTTTTTCTTTTTTTTTAAACTTAATTATAGTTTAAATATATGGATAACTCATAATACATGTATTTTAAACACAGTTTAAATTTTAATAAATAATTTAGCATATTGGAACAATAGCAAGATTAGTGCTCTGACAATTTGTTACCAGTTGGGTATGGCAGTGAGGTTAAAAACAAGCTTGTATACATTAGCACATGCCCCTTTCCACTTGCCTTTCCTGAAGCTCCTGTGTGGGTGACTGGTGATTGGATTTGGAACCCCTACAAAAGTAGGTGTTTATTTTTTGTCATTTTTCCACTACAGCTGCTTTAGCTGTTTTTTCTAAGTGTCAGGTTTGAACTCTATGTTTAAGCAAGTAAGTTATCAATGGAAAACAGGATTGTCTAGGAAAATTTTTACCTAGTCATGAAAAACTGGGCTCTTTTGGATTTTCTGTTCCAACATCCCAACACGTTTCTCAAAGCACAGCTGCCTTCCAGTTTCTTCAAGTGCACAATCAAACACCAAGAATTTGATATTCACCAACCAAAATCAAAAGAGGATGATGAGAGGTAAAACAAATTCCTCCACAGGTGAAGAGGAGGGGCAGGCATTGATCTATTCTCTGGTGACAAGACCCGAGGGAATAACATGGCCAAGGAGGTTTAGGGTGGATATTAGGAAAAGGTTCTTCATCCAGAGTGTGGTTGGACGCTGGAACAGGCACCCCAGGGAACTGATCACAACACCAAGCCTGACAGAGTTCAAGAAATATTTGGACAAAATTCTCAGGTGTGACTCTTGGAGTGTGCTGTGCAGGGCAGGGGCTGAAGTTTGGTGATCCTCATAGTTCCTTTCCAATTTGGCTATTTTATTATGCAATAATTCCATGAAATCTTAAAGACACCTTCCCCCTCACCACTCCCTCCTGCAAGACAAAGAGGAAGTTTTTGGCAGCTTCTCACAGAAGCCACCCCTGTATCCCCTCTGCTATGCAAACTGTGCTATACAAACCCAACACAGCCTCACACCCAGCACTCCTGTAAACATTTACCCTTCAACAACAGCCTGCAGGCTGCCACTGCATATTTGCATTATTCTACAAATACTTTTTGTTGTGAATAATGTAAAAATCATTGCCTATTGTGCTTCAGCTTCTTTCGCGCCTTCTGAAAATAGAACCTGCACTAAAGTAGTGCAACATTGTGCTTCAAATCTGGGTTTTGTTTGGTTTTTAGGTTTGTTGTTGTTGGGATTTTTTGTGTGTTTTGTTGGGGTTTTCTTTCCCCTGCTATTTTTCATCCTGTTTGAATGATCTAGCAGTGAAGCATCTGTCACTTTATAGGAACCTTTTTCACCGACATCGCTGCTCTTAGGCACTTGAAATGAAATGTCTTTTTCTCAGCAGAAGGCTGGGTTGTGGCTGCTGGCTGATGTACAGGAATTGTTCTACCTGCCTGTGAGAGGCAGCTCTTTCTGTGCCATGACAAACCCACTGCCTAGGAGCTTGTGACTCCAAGGTGATAAAATAAAAATATTACATCAACCTGAAAGTGCAGGGCAAGTCCAAATGGGCTGAGTGCAATACAGTTCAAACTGAGATGTATTTTTCCCTGTGTGTATTGTATCAGTTTATATTATAGACGTTTCGGCAAATTTTTGCTTTTTTTGGTAGGGCATGAATTTACTGAAAGGAACAGGAAGGAGAAAAAATATTTTAAGCAAGAGTCCTGGGAACTAAGAAATGCATGTATTAAGATTAGAGTAATACACATACATATGCAAATCACTGGTTCTGGATGATCTCAAGGTATTATGGTGATTTGCCTCCCACCTTCACACCCCGGTAATACAAGAGGGGGAAAAACAGCTAACGTTGTAATTTTTTCTGAAGAATCCTTGAAAGATACATTTTGCTTGATAAACTAAAATCAGCTTTCTAACAGGGACAAAACAGCTAATGGCTGACTAGATAGTTTCTTTAAAAAAACATAATAAAAAAATCAATTTCCCAATGAGAAGTGTTTCAAGAAAAAAATTCAGCCCGATTTTCTACTATAGCAATTGCAACAAAAAACTGAAAAACAACCAGGGACTGATCAATATATTAGTGAAAGATGAATATGGGATTCATTTTCAAAAGGAAAACAAAAGTAAGAGATGGGACTGCTTCACAGAAAAATCCTTAAAATAATGAAAGAGCCAGTACCAACAGAGTTATATAAAGGCAAAAGAAATGCAGCATCTCTGGCACATCTCATAAAGAATAAATCTCCATGGACATTATATAATATATATATAAACAGAATCACATCAGAGAAAGTATTAGTCTAGGTTGCATTAATGAACTTTGCCAACAACCCACACACTAAAACATGTTTGCATTAAGTGTTTCTTGAATTTTTTCCAGTAAGAAACAAATCAGTAACAATCAGCCTGTTGATACGTATTTCATGCAGGAACATAAGACACAAATTCGTTAATAAATTATTCACCAGCTTTGCTCTCAAGTGTATCGAGAGCTGGCAAGATGTCCATGGCCCAGGGTAGTGCTAAATAACTGCACATAAAACAGAGAGGCACTGTCAGGTAGCATAACACAGAGATTAGTGGCAGGTCTTGACTTAGCCAACATCCTCATTAATGATACTAAAGTATAAGTAAACAGAAACATAATGAAATCTGTTGGTGGCTGGAAGGAACTGCATGCCAGTGTCAAAGAAAGTGGAATGCTACAGAAGAAGTGAAATGCCTGGGTGTCAAATAAAAACCCACTATATCAAATGAATAAAAATATGCCAGTCATACTTAAGAACCACAGGCATGTATCAGATTAATTTTCCATCCATCACCAGGAACTGGTAGCCAGACAATCAGAGTAGTTCCACAAAAGTCAGTGGAAACACCAGTGAAGATTGAAGGAAGTATGGACTTGTTTTCCCCAGCTGATAAGCTGCTTCTTAGGGAGAGTGGCAGAGCAAAAGGTGATTTTTGGTGCTGCATGGTGAGGTGCAATGTTTGTGTTGCAGAGAGGTAACAGCTCTTTTGACATAACCAACAGTACCCCATTGATTAAACTACCAGTATTTTTAAAAACCTATAAAATTGTTACTCAAAATGTTTAGAGCTGAGGGGGATTAACAATACCAAAGGTAATTTCATCAATCCATAAACTTGAAAATAGGTATCTTAAGGTGGTAAATTAGCAAATGATTCAAGGAGCCTTATTTGCTCAGGCTACCTCACAACCTGTACTGAGGAAAATGTTGTTGCTGAGGCCTCAAAGTGCTGTTTTGCCTGCTGTTTTCATTAGAAGCCATTCATGTTTTATTTAGAGAGCTTCAATCAATGTGTATTTCTGTTTTATTTTTCAGTTAAATCCTGCCAGCGCAATCAACCTCATCTGCAAATTGTTCTACATTGTCTGTAAGTGAATGCCTTCCAGTACTGTAAACCTTGTGTAGTTAATTGTTCTTAGAGAATAGGGGAATATTTCTTGATAGCAGGGCAATCATTTATGTGACAATGTGATGTGTTTATTTTGAGTACAAAATTCATATCACACTGTTGGTTTTGGTATTTCTACCTTTTGATGCTTCACATGTCCTATTAGGGCTAGCATAGAGGGAAAAACACCTGCTGTGATTCTTTAAAAGTAGATTGGAAGCAAATGGGAATGATGGATCAATTTACCTGGAAAAAGCTGCTCCCGTAAGGGGAGGTGCCTGGATATGTTAGTAGCTGAAGGCAGAACACAAGTTGTAGGAATTAATGGCTGTTCTTGATGTGGATAGAGCTCACTGATGGAGTCCCTAAAATTGCGTGCTAGGAGCTGTGTGTTCCCCATGTTCATAAACAGTCTAAAAAGGACCAGTTGTTAAAATGAAAAGATCCCAATAAAACAAGGTCAATCTAGTTGGTCAAGCTAGTGAAAACAAGGGCTGACCAAAGATTTACCAAGTTATTTTTGAAGGTGGAGAATCTAGGTAATAAAACGGCAGGTGAAACCCATTGGAAACAGATTTAAGGTGATGCACCTTGGAAAAAGCAATCCAAGACTCAAGTGAGCAACATGAGTTCTAAGCTGCCTGTAACTTTCAGGAGCAAGACCATGAAAACACCAGATTAATCCTGGAAAATGCTGACTACAATCATAGGAGGTTTTACAGAGCAGATAGAGAACAGAAAATACTATTAAACCCCAGTACAACCCCAAAGTTCATTATTTTGAACACTGTGTGCTACTCTGGCTCCTGCGAACAAAATATGATGAAAAATTCAGAGGAGAAGAACAAAGGTGACAAAAGCTACAAGGCAGCTTCCTCTTGATAAATGAGCAAGTGGTTTAGGACTCTTGCTATGGTCAGACTTGGGAGTCAGAGTCACAGTGCTAGATGGAGCCAGACACAGAAGAAACTCATGGTGTGATGGGATGCAGCTTCACCTAGCTTTACTACAGCTGTTTTTATGGGTGTTCAACATCTAAATGGCCTCAAGGGAGAAACAGCATCGGATTGTGCAGCAGAAATCCAGAAAGCATTACTAACTGTGAAAAAAAAACCCTCCACATGTGATTGAGAAAGTTCCTGAAATTAAAACAGGTGAAAGAGTACATGGGGAAAAATACCACAAGTGCTTGTGCTGTTGTTGCAATGTGTGCTTAGGGGGACAGCTGGAGCACGTGTGTGGTGGCAGGGTGTGTGTATAAGCTGTTTATATCCTGAACATGAACCATATGCTGCTTTTAAATCTTCCCCAGCTAAGCAGCCGTGTCTCCCTGATCACACCTTATCTTTAAAACGATGACCGACTTCTGGGACTTTCTTCTGTGTTTGCTTCCTGCTTCTGTGAACCTGAACATGGCTTTTGGGAAGCATTGTGGATTGACAGCTTCAGCAGCTACAAAAAATGAGACATGATAATCGCTGTCAGAAAAGGACTGGAAAGAGAAACTGAGAGCTTAATTATGGCTGCAAAGGAATGGGCTCTTTGTACAGGCAATGATAAAATGAAGACAGAGGGAAGAAAGTACAGAGCATAAGAATTGCAGTCAGCTTTTGGAGAATATTAGCCGTTCAGTTTATGATCACAACAATACAGCTAGAGATTTTTAAAAGGTGCAACCTAAAAGGCTGTCAGATTGGCCACCAGGCATTCTGCAAGAGCCACAAAATACAAGTGGCTTCATGACAATAGGAGAGTAATAGGGGATTTGTTGCAATCTTAGTCCTAGTAAGAAATACTGATGCATAAAAATCCCCTTGAGACTCTTTTTTGGCTGCTAATGGCCATAAGGCATATGCTAGGAGATCCAGCATGGTGGCCTTAGAAAGGAAGGAAGGAGACTGTATCATTGTGAGCTCTGCTTGTCCACTTCTAGAAAATACCAGACTGAGAATGCAGCATAATACAAACACACATGACTACCAATGATACAAAATGTATAATTACAATTATTTTAAAAATTATTGGGAAAACCCATATAAATATAATAGAAATAGATAAATTAAAATAAATACAAACCAAATATAAACCAATATTGTGCACACCACAAATATAAGCCATGCACCTTCCCAAAACTGAATATAAGACATGGTAACAGCATCCACTCATTGATAGCTGGATTTGAATTGGTTCTTCTGAAAACCTAGCTGGTACAACAGAAAAACAGAGACAGAAGCAGTAACAGTGCCCTCTAGATATTGCTAACACATCTGTAGAAATACATACTCCTGATTAGCATTTATATACTACAGATGAAAACCTGGCTGGTTTTGATGAACATTGAGGTGTAGGTGTCTGCCACATAATGAGATCCAGCTTGATGAAGTGGGTGGTCTCTCCTTCCCCAATAATCTTTGTACAGGAAAACTATGCATGAAGGTCAGCTAGGTACAGATATGGGCTGAAGAGGTGAAATGCAGGTTTCTGCCTTGGCCATTCCATTCCCTTCAGCTTTTATGTGAAGGATCAGCTTGGCAGCCTGAATGGACTATTCTGCTTCAGCCTTGTTTAGGCCAGTGGCTGGAATACACAGCCAAAGAGGCAAATGTGGATCCCCACTGGAAAGGCTATATCTTACTGCCCTTCCTGAATAAAACAGCTTTACTTCTTTAGGCATGACCCTTCCCTTTCAACACGTGTGTTAAAGGAAATATGCTTGTATTCAAAGGTGTACATGACACCCAGGAATTTGTAAGAGGAGGATGCTCAAGGTCAGCAAAAGAAAAGCCAGCAGTGTGCAGGTGTTTGGTCACAGAGCCAAGCAACAGAATCTCCACCTGTATGTCAGTCCTTGGAAGGACACCAAGGAGCATGCAACCCCACTGCCTTGAACCCTCCAAGCTAGAGGACAGCCACGTTAAAGAAAAATAATGCCTCAACTAGCTCATCAATAAGGTCAGCAGGCCTAGCAGGAATCCTTAGTACAACTAAGGATTCTTAAATACAGAAGCACATGAGTGTGGACAGATAGTATTTAACAAAGCCCACAAGGCAATGAGTGGAACTAATTAAAAGTAAATAAAAAAATATAAATAAAAGAAAAAACAGGGTGAAACCAAACAAAATCAAATAAACCCTATAAAATAAAATAACGAAAAAAACCAACCAAAAGTCCACCATCAACAAAAAACAAAACAAAAAATGCATACATCACAGTGCTGTCATATTTTGACTTGAAAGAGAGCATTGTGGGGCCAGGGATGTTGCACTGCCCTTAGACTGCTCACAAATTTCACAGGGAGAGATGATTTCTCTCTTCTTTGCACACAAAAGTTTGCAATCTTCAACATGTAAGTACACGTAAACAACAAGCAGTTTTATGGGCCCTGTTAAAAAAGGCCATGTCAGTGTTTCAAAAAGCAGAAGGCAGGTAACTTATAACCTAGATTTAAATTTATGATGAGCATCCTGGATTGACCACCACAAAGCAGGAATTTTGCTGTTTGCATCATATTTGATGGTGTTCTCCACTGCCACATCCAGGCCATCTAGTGCCCAGAAAATGTCACAAACAAGCGTGTGGCATCAGGTAAGCAACAGTGCAAAAAAGAGCTGTACTGCAGCTCCCTCCTTGTGCAGATCATTTGAATGAGCTGAAACTGAGTAAGATGTACCTGAGGAAAAGGGTGTACTGGATAACACAGGTAACTGGGAGCTCTCATATTATAATAATGTTAATGGTATTTGGGGTTTAGCTGTACTCCATGAAAGAGCCTGGTGATCCAGGACACATCAATTTGCCAGTCAATTTACAGGGGCCTGGCATTGGATACAAATCTCTGAAATATATTGAGGGTCATATCTGAAAAGCAATTCCAATGCTTGAACCTTATTCCCCACCTACTGCTCTAAGCATCTCTTCAGCATAATGATATTCATATTTTCCAAACCACTCTGCTGCCCTCATCTTGGCTCACTGAGAAGCTGTTGTGTATACTAATTGGTGTGGTATGTCCTATACATTTGGGTGTCTGGCTTAATTTGGAAATCTTCTTAAAATCCATACTTGAATTATTGATTGTACAGTTTAGAAGATGAAATGAGATGGGGTGGATTTTAGAGTTATGAATAATAAAGTCCTGCTCAAAAAGCTACCAAGTGATGAGTTCAAGCTTAAAGAGATGTCATCACTACACATTTTACATGCCCTAATATCAGGCTACCTACAGTCCTCGACATATGTTTGTTATTTTTCTTTATAGCCATGCAAAAGTAGGGATTAGTGTGTAAGGGATTTTAGAACACAATTCCCACTGGTCTCTGCTGAGATTATGCACCTGCAAACCTCTTTTGAAATCTGCTCCAGATATTGATTGCTGTCCAATTTCCATTTGGCTGAATAGGTGAGGTCCCTGACCCCCTTTTTTGTGTGCTGGTTGGTAACATTTTATAGTCCATCCTGTTATCCTTCATGAAAGACATTAGGTACATCTTGCTTGCTCCTCTTTTCCTTTCAGAATTTGTCTCAGCAAGACCTTTATTCTACACCCCTAATAAGCACAAAACTAATTGGGTACATCTGTAGTCATACTTAGGAACATTCAAGACTACCTAGCACTGTCACCCTTTTTGCACTGTTATGGTATCAGTACCTTGGTAATGGACTACTTTGGTAATGGACTACTCAGCATTTCACACAGCCCTCAGGTGGGAGTCCACTGTCCCTTTCTGCATTTCAGTCATCTCTTCCTGTTGGGTGTCTCTGCTGGTATATTTTGGTATTTTGTTTGCTTTCTCTTCAGCTGCCAGGCACTGTGCTAACTATCTGAAGATTAGATTGCCCATTTGTCTTGGATCATTTTCCTGTGACTCAATCAGAGAAAGCATTAAAAGATTTATAAAATGAATGTGTGAAACAAGGATGTGCCAATCAACTGTACAGTAGGGGGTAAAGAAAGCCATTATTTCAGTGACTGCTGCTATGTGTTAAAAGAAAACTGAACTTAATAAAAAATCATTCTACTGATTTCTGAAACGGAGTCCAGGAGGCAAAAAGGTCATGTAGAAGACCAAAAAGATCAATTCCATGTCTCTGCACAACCACCCATTTCTTAAAGCTCTGATTTTCAGTATAATCCCTTTGTCTATGTTTTGACCCAGTCTTATTTGATTTATGTTTTTTATTCATTAAATTGTATGCATGAGGTATCTGCTCAAGACTTAACCTTATGCATGTTTCACTGAAGGGATTTTCTGTTGTATTTGATACAAACCACTATACCTAGTTTTATTATTTGAAATCTTCAAAATCTGTCTTTGTATTATTGATTTCTTTCTTTTTGAAACCTGATTTACCCCTAGCAATAGCATTTAGTTTTAAAAATAATTAGGATCACTTTACTGCTGCAGCATAACCTCAAGTAAAAAAGTTAATTTCCTATTCAGTTTAGAATTTTTCCATTAATACCACGAATACTAAATTTATACTATAGCAGTCAAAGTCCTTTGAGAGTACCTTTAAAACACCAATTTCTCAAATGTGATAATTTCCTACTTTTGTTTCCCAAATGGCTTTAAATCCTCCCACAGTGTTGCAACAAGAGTGGTATTTTCCCTTGTTTTTTTCCTCTCTAATCCTGCTTGCCAGGAGATAGGTGTGATAAGTGTTTACAGATGATATCAGCATTACAGGATAGATAGTTAACAGTACTGCAAAAGTACCGTGCCCAGCAGTCTCCAGGGCCAATACAACATTTCTCCCAGTGGCTCAAATTTCTCTCCAGCCCAGCAATCAATGTGATCTGGAACCCTACCTTCTGGACATCAGTATCATTCATCCTTCATGGTAACACTGTGAGAGATGCTAGTGGTGGATTTGCCACTCTTTCTCGTGGGTGGATCATGTTGGTTTCTTGCAGAGCCTAAAGTCTCCACGATCCTGGCTGGTGAATTTATGCCAAGTTGCAGCATGCAACACATGCCTTCAACTGCCCTATAGATAGATTAAGGTCAGTCCCTTGGTTTCCTGGAGTATTGGCACCAAATATCTGTGTGTTGTTGGGTTGTCTGTTTCAAAGAACATCTGATTTTCCTGAATACTACCACAGTAAATCAAGCAGCCCAGAAATTACTGTCCACCTTTTTGGTCCTAAAAATCATTCTGCTTCTTCTTCTTCTCAACCAAGCCATTGCTTTTGCTGTTTATTGGGTTTTTTCCTGGTTTTCCTGAACTTTTCTGACTTTCACTAGCAGCTGCAACCAACAAGCTCCTTTGCTTCCAAATTTTCTGTCAGTTCCAGGGAAACCTCTCTGATGGCACAGCTTATTTACTCTGCTATTTCTGCTTCCTGTTGTTTCAGCAATAACTGTGTGGAAGAGCATTTAATTGCTCTTCCCATTTAGCCTGGCTGAAGCATGCTCAGCACACCCATCTGCTTTAACATGACTTCTACATCAAAGTCCCACCCCTGCTCTACAGCAGCCAGTTACATCTTACAGCTTAATTTATCCACACATAAAAAGAGCCTTTATTTGAAAATAGAATCAGAGCTAGCTCTGAGAATTTGCGGGTTCAAATTAATGAAAAGAAAAAAAGCAACACAAGTTCTTTAAAGTGAAATTCTAGTGACAATTTTTATTTTCTCCCACATTACGTATGTACTAGAACAACAGAGACAGGTCATGCTTTCCAAAGAGTTGAAATAACTTGGAATCGTAGAGGAAGTCTGTATTGTTAGGTTTCAATTAAGCTAAATTATTAATGATTTTTTGTCTAATTGCCTTGTTACTTTGACTACAGACAGATTCAAGTCAACAGTTCAGATAGCTTGTATGCATGGCCATTTTGCAATCCATGTCTAAGCCACCAGTCAATAAGTCACCACCGTCTTCCACAGTGGGTTTGCACAGCCTTCCCAGTTGGACTAAATACTACACTTTTCAGGGTAACACCCTATCTTGAGCATCTATGCCAGGAAGTCTTCCCATGTCCCTACTGCCTCTGCTTCAGGAAGTACTGAAACAGCACTGACGCCCCCTGAAAGAGTAGGAATACCAAAAGAAAATCAGGCGTATTTCTGTTTGTCATGGTTTACCTCAGCCATCAACAAAGCCCTGTGCAAAAGCTCACTCACTCCCCCACCAGTGAGATTGATGAGAGAATTGGAACAGCAAAAGCTAGAAAACCCGTGGGTTGAGATAAAGACAGTTTAATAAGAAAAGCAAAAGCAGCGCGCTCAGGCAAAACAAAACAAGGAATTAATTCAGTGCTTCCCATGGGCAGGAATGTGTTCAATCATCTCCAAGCAAGCAGGGCCCCCATAGCACACTTAACTTGGGAAGAAAAACATCATCACTCCAGATGTCCCCCCCTTCCTCCTTCTTCTCCCCTCTTTGGTCTGGAATATCCCTTTGGTCAGTTTGGGTCACCTGGCCTGGCTGTGTCTCCTCCAACCTCCTGTGTATTCCCAGCCTCCCTACCAGCATGGCAGTACACTCAACAGAAGAGACCTTGGCTCTGTGCAAGCCCTGCTCAGCAATAACAAAAACATCTTTAGATTATCATCGCTGTGTTCAGCACAAATCCAAAACACAGCACAATAATAGACTCTGTGCACAAAATTAACTCTACCCCAGCTGAAACCAGCACACTGTTATTGAGAGATTGAGAACCCATCTTCTGCTGCACAAGGCATTGGACATGAACAGGCTGCAAGGAAACATGTTAGCTAAAAATTAGGGACCAGACATCCAATAGCACTTTCTCTCCTTTAGGCTTTTTTGTTGGTGCCATGGTACTGCAAACCTACTACGGTTGGCCAGTGTGCTATGGCTTAAACTATCCCTTAAGTGTAAAGCATTTTTTTGACAGTCTATATTTTCAAAATTAAATCATTATCAGTTGCATTTTCTATGTAATATGGGAGGGGGTCTTTTGTTATTTTTTGAGGTTATTCTTGCACTTAGAAAAATGGTATCAAAATGAAGGTACATATTAGGAGGAAGAGACTAAAAAAGTCAAAGTGTGAGCCTTGACACTGATTTCTGCTTTTGAATTACTCCTTATTTTGGAATTTTGCTTGAGCCCATTGCAAGCAATCCCATTGAAGTTCATGCCTAAAAATGAGTGTGGGAAAATTCAGCATGCAAAAACATGAGGTGCTTCCCTGGCTGGGAGGGATCTTATGTGCTTTCCTAATCCAAGACCACAGAGGAGATGATGATGGGGGAGAAGAAAACACAGAATGTGGAGTCTGTTGAGGTCTAATTCAGTGTTACTATCTATCTATCTATCTATCTATCTACTAGAATTGTTGGGATTTTACAATGGAAATGTGGGTTTATCAGAGATAAGATGAGTTTTGCTAGATCTACAGCAGGAAGTCAGTGATGTTTATTTGTATCACTACTGCATTTGTTTTTAAAAATTCATGTAATTTTGTCATGACAATACTTCAGATCAGGAAAAAAAAAGGTGAAAACCAAGCAAAATACTTGATCATGAAGTAAAGAAAACATTGTATGTTTTGTGTAGGACAACTGGTAACAGTCCTGAAAACAGAAATGTGTATCCATGAATTGGTCTGGATCACATGCATCTTTGAGAATAAGGTAATTCATTACAGAATGTAATGGCTCAGTGACAGTTGTTTATGGAAGTTAATGGAAATATGAGAGAAAGAGAGAAATCAAATAGGACATATCTTTAGAAAAAGAAGGAGAAAAAAAAAGAGAAAAAGGAATGAGAATCACAGCCAATTAAAATTCAGTAAACCCACTTTTAAACCATCATAAAATAATGAAATTATCATTAAAGCTCCACACCTACCTGAAGGATAATGGAATAAGAAGCAACAAACGATGCACCATGGTGCCAGGGTGGTGTGTGTGACAAATCCTCCTGAAGTAAATTGATTGGGAACTCAAAATCCTGGGTGAAAAGATTCAGATAATACAACTTGAAACAGAGTTTTGTTTTCTTTTTTCAGAAAGTGTTCTGGAAACCACACTAAGGTTGCAATTTGATTCTGTTACAGGTTTCCCAGTGTAAAACAGCACACTGAATTTCAAGACCTAAAGGCTGTCTGCCTCCAAGTAAAAAATATCTGAATGCCGGGGTGATGGATATGGAAAAGAATAGGAGTAGATTATAGAGTCTTACAAAATGATAGAGCAGCACAACAAATCAATGCACTTTGGGGTTGCTGGCGAAGGTAAGTTATATCCTCTGACTGCACAGAATAACTGCTCTTTATGTAATCACACCTGGGATATGTCATTAAATTGCAATACCTCATTACCCGTCCTCACGCAACACGGAAGAGTTTCAGGGAATTCAGATCCGAAAAAGAAAAATGATCAGACTCTTGGAAAGAGTGATACACAAGGAGAGATTAAGTAGCTTAAATATATAGCTTATCTAATCGATAATTAAGCAAGGGGAGGATAATGGCTTAAAAATATGTAAGAAAGGAATAATTAGTTTGCATGATGCATGGTCCCAGTTCAGCACAGTGCTTAAACACATGTGCAGATCCATCAGCCCCGAAAAACATCAACGTACGTGATTTCAGTGGAGCTTGAGCACATACCTAAATTTAAGCATGCATTGAAGTACTTTGATTAATTTGGGTCATAACCACAAGTAATAGTATGAAATTAAGAAATGCAAAAATGTAGGCTGAACAGCAGGAAAATCTTCCAAACGCTGAGATATATGAGACTGGGGAGTAATCACTCAAGGGAATTGGTGGAAACCTTATCCCTGGACACATTTCAAGTTTTGCTGGACAAAGTTCTGGGAAAATATCTTTTGGGGAATAATCTTGCTGTTGCCTCTGGAGACAACCTCCTGCACAACCTACTGCAACTCCTCTGTGTCTAAGTTTTTCTGGGCTGACTCACAGCATTAAGCCCAAGACATGATTTTAAAAAGCACCAACAGCGCAACAGGCTGGTGGCATTCTGAAGCTCTTCCTTGTCTCCCCCCACAATTTATCGGGCTTTTTCCATCTTTATTATATGCAATGCTATGAGGGGAAAAAAAAAAAAACACACCACCACATTTTAGCTTAGTGGTTTTTTATCTTTTCTTTACTCACTGACTAAACTTTGATTTCATTCCTACCTCTGCATTAAAACAGAGCTTAAAGATATAGAGAAAATCTAATTTCAACTTGTAGGGCTTTGTTTCATTCCCAGAGCATATGTGGTGAATGGTGGATATCATCAGAGAGGTAATTCTATCATGAAGAATCTCATATCTCTGAGCATCCCAGAAGAAGCAGTATTAAGGATTTGGTGATTTTGCCCGTTTGGTTTGGGGTTTTTTGGGGGATGGGGCTTTTTGTTTGGTTGGCTTTGTGGAGGATTTTTTGTTTGTTGCTTTGCTTGTTTGTTTTTTTTTTTTTTTCCCCCACTCCATGCAGACCATGGAAGAAAGGCTGTTACAAAAAAGGACTTTCCCAAAGATGGAGCAGTAGATTCTCCAAGGGCTTTTTCCACTAGAGATAACAATTTTGGTGAACCAAATGCAAGGTCCAAAGCACAACGGCTTTTAAATTGCTTTGAAATCTACTTTTTCTTAAATCAAATAATTGTAGAAGACTGTGCATCATTCACTTGGACATGTGGGGCTATTCTGCAGCCATGTAGGAAAAGGATAGGTGTTCTCTAACATGACTTTGCAGCGATCTACTGGAAATGGAAACGTTTGAGACAGATCTGTTAAAAATTGTAGATTTCCCTACCCTAACCGCAATCGATATTCTTCCTTTATTTTTGCAGTGTCAGTGAATGGGCCCTGATTTTTTTATTGGGAAAACAGCACTTATGTTTATTGGTACTAATTTTCCACTGCACACCAATGCATCCACAATAGCAGTTCTTAACCTTAAATACACATTTCTGTGCTTGTCTAACTAGCAATTCAGTTGGGAACATGTGTGAGCATCTTCCTGACTCATGGTCTGAGTTAACAAACAAGGTTACTTAATTCCCTTATCCCATTTAAAAGGATGGCCTTGCAAGGTCTCCATCATCAAGGGTACTTAGGAGCTTGTTAAGGAAAAAGCTGAGCAGGATAATAAACTCAGTGGATCTTCTGTTGGGTTGGGTCAGGAGGCCTCATTTGGGCCCTTCCAGCTCTCTTGGCTACAGTCAAAGCTGGGAGTACAGCAGCAACTCCCCAAGCAGGTCTGGTCACTGGGGTAAAGTGTGGCGTGTTGCATGTGCCAGCACTCAGGCAACTAGAAAACTACGATTCTCTGAAATCTACTTTCTTGTCTGTTTCGTTGTTAAAAGAGCTTCATTTGTTTAGGTCCTTCCCTCAAAAACCAAAAGCAAACAAACAATTTGGTTTATGAGGAAAGTGTTTAGCATGTTCCAGCCAAGCACCATTATTTCCAGAGGTCCCATATAAGCATTTAAGATTACAAATGTTAACGCAAAAGTAGGCAGGCTTCTTGCCCTCTTTCCTGGAGGTTCCTGACTCTCAGGAGAGGAGGGGATTCATGCTTCCCACCTGCTGGGGGTGCCAGGGCAAGGATGGAGTGACTTGCTGGCCCCAGCTGATGCCAGGCTGGCCTGAGCCCCATCCATGTGCTGGGCAGCAGGGAGACCATCCTTGACCAGGAGGTGGGGTCCGATGGGCTGCTTGGTTGTGGACAAGGGGCTGGGAGGCCAATCCTGAGCTGGGGAATCTCGTGGGGAATGGTCTGTGTTGGAAACACAGGCTGCAGTTGGCTTTCTGGGAGGGCAGCAGCGGGCAGAGCACCCAACCGGGGGTGAGGGAACCACACAGGTGATGGATCGGCGCCGCACAGGCAGGCTGCAATTGGCTGCTCGGATGGGCACAAAATTCCAAGCGGCCAATCGGGACGCGGGAGATCCAGTGTGGAGCGGGTCCGTGCCCCGTGTGGAGGCAGCGATTGGCTCGGTGGCAGGGCAGCCCGGGGCAGAGTGTCCAAGCGGGCGGTGCGGGATCCTTTGGGGAGGGGCTGCGGGACAGGTGCCGGCGGGCGGGGGCCGGAGTGCAGCGGCTGCGGGGTTAGGGGTGGCTGCGGTGCGGTGCGGTGCGGTGCCGGCTGCTAGGTGGAGCCCGCGTCCGCGCAACCCAGATCCGGGCCCTCGGCGCTCCCCCGCCCCTCGGCTCGCCGCCCGCCCGGCTCCGTGCGGCCGCCGCCGGGCAGGGCAGCAGCGCCGCG
>JAOTQP010001652.1:15441015-15454053 GCA_026413545.1 Cichladusa arquata
GTGCTCTTCCATGCACCCCAGGATACCATGAGGCTGCTTGGCCACCAGGGCACATGGAGGGCTTGTTGTCCACCAGGACCTCCAGGTCCTTCTCCATGGAGCTGCTTCCCGGCAGCTCAACCCCAGCCTATGCTGGTGTGTGGGGTTGTTCCACCCCAGGTGCATGACCCTGCATTTGCCTTTGCTGGTTTTCAGATGATTCCTGCTGAAGGGCTGCACATGTCTCTGGGGAATCAGCAGCTCCTCCCAGCCTTGTGTCATCTGTGAGCTCGCTGAGGAGGCATCTGCCCTTTTGTCCCAGTCACTGATTAACCAGGTCTGGTATTGAACCATGGGGGACAGCACCAGGGTTGGGCTCCAGATGAACCCTGTGCAGTGATTGCCACCCTCTGGGACCTGCTGTTCTGCCAGTTCTCAGTCCACACCACTGCTCCCTCATTCTTTCCACACTTGCTGCCTGTGAGGATGTTGTGAGAGTTAGTGTCTAAAGCCTTGCTGGAGTCGAGGTAGGCAATATCCAGTGCAACAAGGGAATGGTACCTATGTAAGTATCCTTGTTTTGGGGAGGAATATGGGCACACATCACTGAGCACATGAGGATATTCCCAAGTGAGCAGCCCTGTGTTTGCAGTGGAGCTGAGACCTTGGGTGAAACTCAAGATGTTTGAAACATGTAGAAAGATGTTTGCCGATAGACTCAAGCAGTTGTTTATGCCAGCCTAAACTAAGCTGCAATTTTTTCTGTTCAAGGGGGGAATCTGAACCTTCACAATGTCTGCAGGGATGGTTTTGACAGGGAAAATGGGATATGGTGAGGAATATCTCTCAGAGCAGCCTCACTGTTTTTCTTAAGATTTGGGAGCAGCAGATGGGGGATTGTCTTCTCCAATGCCTTTATGCTTGGTTGCTCCCTCATCCTGAGCAAGCACAGGGCAGCCCAGCATAACCTGTGAGCCAGGCTGCAAGGGTGAGGATGCCAGCTTTTGTTTGACCCTTTTCAAGCTGCAGGCTTGAGCACAGCAAGGGTCCACGGTTATCCCAAGTTCACGTAATTTGGGGGCAAAGCCTATTTCAGCAGTCATCATTGTGGTAAAGCTGATTACTTAAATGCATAAATAAGTAGTGATTAATAAACAGAGTAACAGACAAGTTAGTGAAGAATGCCATTTAAGTCTAGGCTGTAGTAATACAGATGTATTTTGCAGTAGTAGTGACATAATGCTGGATATTTGAGCTGGTTCCTTTTACTACTACAATGAAATAAGGGCAAAGTGTATTTTGGCCTAGGGGTGCCAAGTCCACTCCCCGTTTCTAACTCAAAATAGGTCTGTGCTGTCTTGCAGTAGGAGCTATAGTTAAACATCAAGCAGATAATCACATTTTGGTTTTTTTTCCCTGTAAGTCACTTTTCCTTTTATACCATAGACATTTGTGTGGGTGATTGCTTGTTGACCACAAAGATGTGGGTTTTGTTTCTTTCATTTATGTCTTCTATTGAATTAGCAGAGTTATGCAGTTCTGTCTGTTGCACTTGGGTGGGATGCTGCAGTGATTTAATTGAAAATGAAAGAGAGGTGTCTTCATTTTAGGGAAAACCGTGGCTAAGTGGTGAGGGTAAGCAGGTCTAGCCGTTACCAGAAGCCCTAATTAGAAGAAATCCCATGTACGGTTGACCTTGACTATTGAGACAACCCTCAAAGAAGAAAGAGCACTAAAAATTAGTATGCTGCCAGTGCTGCACTTTTATTATTTGATGTTATTAAGCAAACTCGGTGTGTATTTCTTTTTTGAAGCGTTTGATTAAATGTGTGATCTTATCTTGGTGAAATGGCCTGCTGGGCTGCAGACAGTGGTGTTCAGAAATGAAATTTGTTTAGAGCCTCTGAACAGACATTTATTCAATGAGACCTTTCTTGAATAATAGATGTGACAGTGAGACAGCTGTGCAACGTGTTCTGGGGTTGGGCTTTTTATTTTTTTGGTGTAGGGTTTTGCAATGTGATTGGGGGGAGAAGATAAAACAAGATCACAGGCGTGAGAATAGGATGTATGGAAATTATCATATGTTGCAGATTCAGTCCCTAGTTCTGCTGAGAATTATTTTCAGATCAAGATTTACACACTTCAGGACTTCCCTGTTGGCATATGGTTTGGCATATCGAGTGATGCACATATATATCTAGCTCTGTATCAATAATCTTATCCTTTATCTAGAGCTTTTAGATGCCTAAATTTTGTAGGAGTAAAAAAAAAACAACCAAAACCCACAAACCCAAATCCTTAAATGGGGATTTGACTCCTATGGTCAGTGCTGATGTAGTTGATGGTAGTTGACTCCTGTGATCAATGCTGATGCCCTTAAGCAGTCCTGTGTTTTATGATAGTTCCAAATCAGTGGGACCAAAGAAGGGAGGCTTCACCACAGGGTGTTTAACCTCTTGTATTGTGTCCAACAAGGGGAAAATGTGAAATGTGGGTAAATACTCATCTTAGTTGTTTTTGTCATCAGTGTGCTGGTTTTGGCTGGCCTAGAGTTAATTTCTTCACAGTAGCTGTTACAGGCCTGTGTTTGGGGTATTCAGGTAATTCAGGGGTGTTTTGGTCACTGCTGAGCAGCTCTTGCACAGCATCAAGGCCTCTTCTGCCTCTCACCCCATCCCACCAGTGAGGAGGTTGTGGGTGCATGAGGAGCTGGGAGGGGAACACAGCCAGGACAGCTGATCCCAGCTGACCCAAGGGATGTGTCATCCCATATGGCATCATGCTCAGCATTTAGAGCTGGGGGAAGATGAAGGAAGTGAATGACATTTGGAGTGGTGACCTTTTGTCTTCCCAAGTAGCCACTGTGTGTGATGGAGCTCTGCTTACCTGGGGTATGGCTGAACACCTGGCTGCCCATGGGAACTGGTGGATAAATTCCTTGTTTTGCTCTGCTTCCTTTCACAGCTTTTGCTTTACCTATTATTATTTCAACCCATGAGTGTTCTCACTTTTAGTGTGATTCTCTCCTCCATTTTGTTGTGGGGGCAAGTGAGCAGCTGTGTGGGGCTTTGTTGCCAGCTGGGGTTAGACCATGACAATTGGAAGCACAGTGCTTTTTTATTTGGCACAGCTACTGTGGAACCTTTCACCAGGTTGAAAGGAGCTTCCAATTTTGAAACATTATTGGACATACAGAGGTATTTATCTGTTTTTCCAACAAAACAGTCATTATAGTTTTCCATACAACTCACAGGGATAAAAATTCATTCAATGTGTGAACTGCACAGGCTTTTCAGGTACTAACACACAGCTACATGACTTGCTTTTCTCAATATGAAACTGAGAACATGAGTACCTGGAAGTATATTATTTTAAACTTTCTTTTTCAGTAGTGGGCTGTGGTGATCTTTGAGGGCCAGATGTGTGAGTTTTCTGAGTGATCTAGTCTTCCTCAGCAAAAGAAGGAGGAATTCCATTTTTAAAGGAAAGGAGCCCCAGAGTGCTGCAAAAATGTGTTTTGATCATTCCCCATCTGCCCCACTGCCTCCCTTGCATTGTACAGCAGCTGTCTTTACATCAGGTTAGATGGTGATTAAGTGATTCCTTAATCCTTAAGGAGGCAAACCCAAAACCTTTCCTTACAGGAGCTGAGAGAAGATATGAGCTTTGTAGCTTAATGATATCTTGAGGTGCCAACTTAGTGTTTGATGCTCCAGCTTCTCACCTTCCCCTTTGGTTAAAGGGATTGTTTTTCCTAGGAGCTGGACAGCTCTCAGGACTTTCTAATAACTTATAATTATGCATATTTTTTCTCCCCTAGTGCACAGCTAATCCTACTAGATGCCCAATGCAGATTTTTCTGGGGGTGAAGTACAGGAATTCATGTATCTGTGGCTCCTGCTGTGATGTTTGCCTGAGCTTCAGGGAAAATTTCTCCTTGCAAGGTGGTTTGTGTGTATGGTACACTGAGGAGGAGTGGCCTGTAAGCATGTAAGCAGTATGTAGTCATATTTTAAGGGACTCTTCCATACATCTGCAGCTGGATATGAGTTTTTAGCAGAGACTGCAAGCCCAGAGCCATGGGTCAAAGACCAGCAAACATGATCCTTTTTGAGTATCCTAGGTGGTGTCCCCCCAGGCTGGCTTGGTGCTGAGGGTAGTGAAACTGCCTGCCATGGAATCATCATCCTGGGATGGTGGTGGACAAAGAGGAAGGGTAAGGGCAAGGAGAGCCAGGTTTACAACCATTTTACTGACTGCACAAGGATGACAGGTGTTCTTGGCTCTGGCTGGAACTCAGTGAGGTGCTCAGGCCTTGTTTCATCTGGGTCCCTGCATGGAAGCTAGGTTATAATCTAGACTTTAAAAAAAACCCCCAACATTCAAAAATTATCGTTTATGGAAATGGAATTTACATATGAAGGCACAGCCTGCTGGAAGAGTAATGGTCCCATTATATTCTCCTTAAGCTAGAAGTCAGACAGGAGAAGGAAGATGGAAAATTCACTGGACTGAAGTCTACTTGACATCTGCTCTTCTGTAGAGCTAACTTGGTCCTAGTAACTTCATATATATCTGTTCCTGAGCTGAGTCTGATAATTTATTTCTGAATTGGGAATGACATCTTGTTGTAATATTTAATTTTTTTTTTTTTTTATGTAAGTGTTGCAGAGCTATATAGCGTTTCCCCTAATTTTGAACTTTCAGTGGGACTCGAAAATGAGCCAAAAAATCCACCACTGGTAAATTTCTTGAGTGGCTATTTAAGAAAGGGAGGTGCCATTCTTTACTAGCATTTTGTTGCTCCTAAAGCTAAGCTGTCTTTCAAAATTAAAATAAAAGTGGCTTGCCACATGTGCTGGGTGTGGTGATTGGGTTGGTGCACACTGTGGAAGCACCAGTGATGCCTCTATCCTGAGACATGTGGTGGCCCTTGGCAGAGGACTTTGTACAGTTGTGTGGACTTCGAGGCTGAAGATCCCAGATGTGCCAGTGCTCTCAGTGGGAAAAACTAATGCTGGGCAAATGCCACAAGGAAGGAAAGTTCCTCCTTAGAGCTCAAGGGAACCCACTTTGCCAGATGTTACAAAACCTATGAGAAGGGCATAGTGCCCGTGTTGGAGGAGCACGAGATGTCCAGCTGCAGTGCATACTAATTATTGCACTTGGCAAAGTTTCTTGCTTTCTACTAGTGTTGAATTTTTGCCTAATTTTGCCTAACACAGCTAATTTGTGTTAGGGAGTAAGGGACTAATGACAGCCATACAGTAAAACCCATGTATGTATATGCAATAATAAGGTTCAAAGGTTGCTGTGTAATTATGGTAAGTTTCCAGCCTCCTTGCTAATTTTCTGTTGATTGAGGGAGGAAGGAGGATCCTTTTGTGTCCTGACAAGTTTCTGCCCTTCCAACAAAGCAGGGGACAATTCCTGGCGACTCCAGCTTTTTCCTAGCTGGATTCTGACTCCATTTTCTTTAGGTTCTCCACTTTCATTTCCAGACTCATTATATCAGGCATCAAGGGTATGTGAATATGATCAGCGTGTATCTACTGGTGCTATTGTAACACTGAGCAATTATTTAAATTAATCAAGAGGACATTGTTCATGAACAGGATGGCATAAAATAATAGCAGGAGCAATGCTTTGTTTAATGCAGGCCTGTGGTCTCAGTATCAAGATTTCAGCTGCTGGCAAGACACTTCATCATCTGGGAAGACCTGCTGGGAGCCACAAATAAATCATGTTGTGAAATCTTGATGAAGCCTTGCAATGTTTGCCCTTTGGTGTTCAGCTCTTGGTGCTGGTGTCACATCATGGCAAAAATGGCATCAGCATGTGCAGATGGAGGAGGATGAGCAGACAGTGTTGTGGTTGCCTCTCTATCTGGGTGCTGTGAAGAGATTGTGAAGGGATTGATGAGACCTTTTTTTTTCCTCCTTCCCTTTTGAGTTTTCCCACCACCTTGCTGATCCGTTCTCATCTTTTTTATATTTTAGGGTACCAGACCAATGAAAAATGTTATTTCCTGCTTTTTTGTATTGGTATGATTTTGTTGTGCTTGTCTCTATGCTGCTCTTGTCAGGTAAGAGTATGGTAAAGAAATAGTTTCTGTTTTTAAACTGAGAAGAAACTGTCTTTCCCTTATAAATTTGGCTTTGGCCAATGCACTGAAATCTTCAGTGTGATATGGAAATGTCCCTTAGTTTGCATGCTTGGATGAAGGCCAGATGAGGTTTTCTTGTGTGGGCTTGCTTTGTTTGTTTTCCTCAAAAACTCTGTGTTGATTCAGGCCAGTTGCTGCTG
Source organism: Cichladusa arquata (assembly GCA_026413545.1). Lineage (NCBI taxonomy): Eukaryota > Metazoa > Chordata > Aves > Passeriformes > Muscicapidae > Cichladusa > Cichladusa arquata. Next base: position 15,447,304 of record JAOTQP010001652.1, read on the forward strand.
ATACAGTCTTTGGATGTAGTGTTCGTAGCTAATTAAAAATAGCCTCTAATTGAGAGCTGAATGTCGTGGACTTGAATTTTTCTGCACATTAGTCATGTAAGAGGTTGCCTGGAAAAGTAAAGGGTGAATCAGCTTGAAGAGGCTTGCAAATATCTACTTCATTCAACGTGGAGACACATTTGAAAAGTAATCTAGTGGTGACTCAATATTGTTAAAATATGGGGGAAATGAAAGTTTCTTTTAAAAGTACAATGTCTTGTCACTTTCTTTTACTCATACCTGATGACTTAGAAGTTATTATGCGCCTCTTATTTACTGTATGTATATTATAATGTTATGATTAACAGGACTGTTGCCTGCAGGACCAGGCAGTAGAAGTATTGAGTTCAGTTGTACAAGTCTGACATGTAATCCCCTCATGCCCTATGATTCATCTGCTGAACTTCCTTCAGTCCCCATGCTGACCTTTATCATTTCATGTCCTTTCTCTTTGGACAGCTCTAAGTATGTCACTGATTAAAAATGGTATTTGAACACTTCAGTGGGAAGTTGCATGTATACAGCAGCTTCACCAAAATCATGATGTGCCAAAGCCTGTGAGTTTGGGATGTACCTTAGAAGTTGCTGCTCTTCCAGAAATAATACCTGTTATACTTAGGATATGAAAGAAATAAAGATACAAAACTGTTTTTTTAGAATTATTGCTTTATGCAGAAATAGTGGTGGGTGCTTGGATCCTGCCTGTGTGTATCCTGCCTATATATTTTTATAATGACGTATGCTTAGCTTTTCCTTACAGCTAACCTTGGCACCAGATTTCTTGAGCTTCTGCTGGCTGCTTTTTGATGAGAATGGCACTCTTGCAACTTTGCCTTTTTCTCTTCCTGAACAAAATTATTTGAGCTGGTCAAGTATCTAGAAAAACATCCCAGTGCTTGTGGTACCCATCCAGACACTGAGTTGGGCTGAGCTGCAGCTGGGGAGCATCCACTGGGATGTTTTTGGTGGTCAGTCAGCTGGTCACAGCTGTAGGCAGTGAATAAGTCTGGTGTGGTTAACTGGCTCATTAGCAAGCTTTTGTTGCAGTGCTGAAGTGTGCTGGACAGGAAGCGGGCATTGTTCCGGCTTGTTTGAATAGCTAATTGATATTTTTATAATTTTATTCTTTTATTCTGCATCCCACTTTTGCCGTGGGATTAGTGTGTCTGGCTTTTGTGGTCTTTTGTTTTGATTTTGTGGTTTTTTGGTTTTTTTTTGGGGGGTGGGCTTTTATGTGGGTTTGTTTGTTTGTTTGGGATTTTTCATTGTTTTTTGTGGCTTTTTTTGTTGTTGTTTTTGTTTTGTTTTTTAAAAGCAGAAAGATGAGGTAGGTTTTGTTTATCTGGTCTAACTGAGATGTCTTTATGCAGGCTAGTCATTTAAACTTACTTTCTGTCTAATGGAAAGAGGCAGGCACTTTTGAGACGTGATTCCTTTCCTTCTCATGTAGAACCTTTAAAATATGTCAGATGAATCGCATCCTAAAAAGATAATTTCTCTTTACTGACTGTAAAGGGAGCCTAAGGTGCCAAACTCAGATAGAGACATTTACATTGCAGATACCTTAAGATGGAGGAGGTGAATCCCACCCCAGGAAATTACTCTCCTTGGCTTGCAGTGCATCTCCAATTCAAATGTGAATCTGTGTGATAAGCTGGTACCTGGCACAGCAAAGCTGATCCATCAGGAAGTGCATGGAGAGGAGTTGAAATGGCCTCTGATCTTTACAGAGCTTGTGCCCAGGAGGAACTCACTTCAGTTGGTGTAGAACATGTATGTTAAATATCACAAAAATAATTGCAAATGTGATTGCTTATGAGTGATTCCTCCTGTTAGTTCCTGTGCAGTCCTGTATGTTATGAGTGGGACTCCCAGCATAGGTTTTTGTACCTCCATTACTTTTTTTCCTCAAGAACATGGAGTAACCTGCAAACCTGAGCAATTACACCTCTGCTCTCTCTTTTTCTTTCAAGGACTGATAAAAGTCTGTGAAGATGGTGAAAAGGCAGATGCTAGGAGATGTCTGCCTTGACTTGTGAGGGGAGGAGTCCCTTGGGTAGGTGCCCTGGGATGCTGAGCCAGTTGGTGGGACAGGAGGTTCCCAGAATGGAGCCCTAAGCTCCTGGTTCCAGGCAAATTAATGATTATCTAACAAAGCTATGAATAAGGTGTACGTAGATTCTGCTAGTCTCTTCAAGGTTCAGGAAAAAAAAAAAAAGATTTTTTTTCTACCCTCGTTTCTTGATTCCCTGAGAATTGCAGTTTGGACAGATGTTCCAGTGCAAGTTTTGACTGCTTCCCCTCCACCTCCAAATCAACCCTCTTCATTTCCCATCTGTTTCTGTGGCTCAATGGGCAACCAGGCTGGGAAATGAAGCTCTAGTTTTAAAATCTCTCTTGAATTTGTAATCTTGCTAGGCTGTTTTCACCTGGGATCAGCTTCCTGGCTGGTTTACAGCTGATTTTTGTGTGGCTGCATAGTAGTAGCACAAGCTGTGGGACAGTGCAGAGCTGCTCAAAATGTGTATGATGTTTCCTCTGCGGTGTTGGAGTCTCTCTCAGCCTTCCTGTTTCCAGTCTTAGGGGATCTGAAGGTCAGTCTCCAATGTCTTGGTTAAGTCTCCTGCCCCAGGGAACACTGAGCATTGCATCTATGTGTATTACACATGAGTATGTGTGAGTAGGGATGTGTACATATATACACATGCACATGTACTTAATGCCTTCTTTGCCCCAGTCTTCAATATCAGGGCCAGTTGTCCTCAGGATACGCATCTCCCAGAGTTGGAATTTGGTGATGGGGAGATATGTGAAGTCCCCATAATCCGTGAGGAAATGATTAGTGACCTGCTCTGCCAATTAGGCACTCACAAATCTGTGGGCCTGATGGGATCCACAGTCAGGTTTTTGGGAGGTGTCTGGATCTCCTGCTGGGAGATGATTTAGAGGATACAGTGGCTGTGCTGGGTGGATAGTTGGCCTTGATCTTAAAGATCTCTTCCAACTTTGATGATTCTGTGATTCTCTAGATGTGTGTGTATGTGTATGGTAACTTGCTTAGCAGGGTGTGTTCTATTCTCTTTCTTCCTCCTGTTTCTGAACAGAATTGAAGCTCAGCATCGTGCAAATACATTTCAAAATTTTTACAGAACTTTGGAGAAAGATAGGTGTGAGAGCAAACCTGCATCTTGCATCTCCAAAGCAGAGATATATATGCATGGCACATGCCTGAATCCATCAATATTGCAGGTATATAGCACTAAATTCACTCACCCTGTTCCTAATTACTTGGTGCTGGTTTCTTCTCCACACTGTTGGGTTTAATCTTTTAAGCAGGTGACTGAATCCTTGAACAGCCCTGACTTTTGAGCTGGATGGAGGTGGAGATTTTAGGAGTGTACTATAGCAATCTCACACTGGTGGCTGAGTTTTTTGTATTTTTTTTAGCAGCTGGTAAATTCCTCTGGTGCCATTTTTTGATTTTGCCCTCATTAGGGCAATTTTTACATCTTCTAAGTGGAGATTTCTTTGTTCTTTAGTCTTGATGGAAGATGGTGTGTGTTGCTTTTTCTAAATAGAGGAGAGCTGATCGAAGTATTTAAATACAGAATAACAACTAGTGATGGAGCATTTAAAACTTCTGGTGTTCTGGATAAGTTTTAATGAACAATGAAAACAGAGCAGATGTTACTGAGCGTTTACTTCAGTGTAGCTTAAAAATAATTTGTGCTTTATGGTAATAATTGTCAGATCTAATTAAAAATTGGAGGAAAGCAATATGGAGTTAGATCCAATCAATGATTTTGTATGACTCGTTACCTCAAAAAAAAAAAAAAAGGAGAATATTGCTTGAAAGTTTTAGCCACTTTAGCTGGAAATGAACAATTCTGATCCAGGGGATTGTGAACTTTCTGTTCAGTTACTTGGTAGCCCTTGAACTTGGCCCTTTTGCCTCAAGTCACTGATTATGAAGTATATTCATGCCTTCTGTCGTGCTCTGAAGCTACATATGTATTTCATGACAGTTTTTTACGATGTGTTTTTGTCTGTTTACAGCATTGTCCTGTTATTTTGCTCCAGTTGCTGGGGATTTATCAGTGCATCAAACATTGTGCTTACTTTCAAGTCAGCATTGTACCCTAACTCCAGTGGCCAAGTGAAGTGCTTTTGCACAGACCTCTTCCCGAAATTTTCTTGAGGTCACAGTGCCATGTGAGTTCCATCTTGGATAAAATTAATTTGCTTTGGAAAAAAAGTCACAGCATTTTGAAGGCTTTAGATCTGTGGAGCTCCTAAGTGTGAGTTCAAAATGTCTGTTACTCTCCCAGGCAGCACCTGCTGACAGAGGCAAGGTTCACGTGATTTAAACATGATACTTAATTATATCTTAGTTGAATCTTATTTTCAGTGATTTTCCCAATATTTGTGAATTTGAACTCTGAAAAAATCTTTTTACTGGAGAAAGCTGCATTTCTGCTTAGAACTTGTCATACACTAGAGGTTCTGCTCAGTGCAACTTAGCATCTGCCTCTGTAAGAATTGATTGAGCCTGAATGGCATTGAGGTGTTGCATTATGAGCAGCCTTTCCTACTGAAGGACACACTTGAATAGACAAGCCCAAGCACTGGCTCCTTTCTGAATACTGTTTTGTATTTCTGCAAATCTGCTCGTCTCTTGTTGTGAAAGCCTCAAATACTATTTTAATGTAGGGTTATGTTTCCACTGGTTTTACAGCAGCTGTTAATATAAACTGTTCATGAAGCTGCTCAAGCTTCTGTAGTGTCATGTTAGGTGGGAGGTTTTTATTATTACGTCTTTAAAGATTTTCTTTAGTTTGTTTGTTTTTTTTTAAGCATGTAAATTTTTAGCTCTATTAGTAAAAATGATCCATGGGGATTGGTTGGCATAATGTATATAAAAGACAGTGTAGCAAAGCAGCAGCTTGTTTACAGAACAATGAGAAGTTACAGGAAGCACTTCAGTGGTGGCATCTGCACTTCAATAGTTGTATCTTGGCAAGATACCAGTTTTGATTTCTATATCAGTAAACTAGTATTTAGATAGCTTTTTCTACAGGTGGATTTTTTAAAGCTGAAATTCTGAGAATATGCAGTGTCTAAGATTCATCCTGCTTGAGTACCTTGAATGATTTTAATTTTTGGCTTTTATAGCCACAACTACTCTTCTTGTGAATAGTGTTTAGCAGTGTTCAGGAATGGCATATATGCTTGCTCTTTTCTTGCAGTAATTTATTTTTATATTTTCACTCCTTTGTTTAAAAACAAATTCTTAAAAGGGGTATGATAATTACCAGTTATTAACCTTCATTTGCCATTAGTTGTGTTGAAAGCTGGCATCAAAAATGCTGTGAGTGTTAAGAAGTGTTTTAATTAGGTCATTAGATCCTATGTGATTTAGTGATAGCCCAGAGAGAAATGATAACAGGAAGAGGTGTAAACGGGCAGAGCCTTAATTCAACAAAGCATTTATACAGATGCACTAATAGGGCTCAAATCTTCCCTTTTAGCTGAGCATTGGCTTTGCTGGGTTTGAGCCTAAAACCAGATTTTCACCTCAGATGGGGAGGGCTCAGTATCTTGGTAGAAGTTGCTGGTGCTGTGCACCTGGTGAAGTTGCTCAGTTTTGGCTCCGTGGGTACCGTTTCTGTATTAGTTGGATGTGGTGCCACACATGGGGAGCATCTGCCTCAGTACTTCTCCTCTGCTGTGATTTCTTCTTTGGGAGTGTTGTTAATCTGTTGGGAGAAAAAAAAAAAAGGAAAAAAGAAGTAAAAAAGAAGCAAAATAAAAAAAGGAGCAAGTATTAAATTAGTAAATTTACCTCAAACTGGAAAATGACATGTTGTTTCTCATTTGCTGCCTTGAGCTTCAATGGATGCTTTTCACTCTGGCAACATAAATGTATGTATTTTTATCAATATAATTTTCTGTGCTTGGGGGTAAAAATGTTTCCTAAAGGAAACATTTTTTGCCTGCCTGGATTTTTATGTCTTACCAGTAAATGGCTTATAGCAGGAAATACTGGGTTGATTTCAGAAGTCAAAAAATTTGACATTTATTTAGGGGAATTTTTTTGGACTGCTTTACTAAAAAGGGGAAAAATCCAACAGTAATTTTGAAGAGATGTTTAGTAGCCACAAGCTGTCATATCCTCTGCAATTGGATTCTAACCCTTTTTTTCTTAGAGTACAATCAATAAGATTAATATTTTATCACATATTCCCTTCCTGCCTTTAAAAAGTGATTTGCCAGGAGAGAAAGCTTATTTAATGGTTGCACAGGTCACTGTCCTCTATGCTGTGCCCTGGTAACTTTTGAACCTGCTGCTGAATTTGATTACCAGAGAAGGAGAGGTCTCAAATTGTTTTCTTAGAATTCTGTGCAGGCTGGTGCCTGGTTTTTCATAACCTCAGGTTTTATTTGCTTTTTTACAAGTGGAGACTAGTAAGACCTGAACCTCAAATGATGTATTGAGACAGTGCTTATAGGACCTTCAGTGGGGCTGCAGTCTATTTATACCATCTGCAGCCTGGCTTTAATTGATGGGGTTTTGTACCTTTTTAGGTGAACATATATTATGTGAACACTTTACAGTCCAAAGTAATATAAAATCTGAATTGTCACCATTTCTTCCTAATCGTATCACAAGGCAGATTCCCAAGTAAAGTATGCACATAAATTTTTAGCCCA
>JAOTQP010001652.1:15454063-15481396 GCA_026413545.1 Cichladusa arquata
GAGGCTCTGCGGCTTCCTTTTTGCGCTTTGTGTCCTGCAGCGATTTATCTCTAATGCCATATATAATTTAATTTGCATACATTAAATTCTTAGTTTCATTAATGATTTAAGATTCTTTTGCAGTCGGAAGACTCTGTCACATTTTTTCTTGATTGAATTGCCTATTCTATTCAAATAAGACTTGGTAATATTGCTTGTGCATTACAGAATGATATTGGTAACTTTGTTAGACCTTTTATCAATGTGATTAATTTATAACTGGCTGCGGTGTATTATTAGCTAAAGATACATTACAGTGTAAGACTTCACCAGAGTGGAAATTTTAAAGTGCAGATAAGATGGCAATTGTAGGGCATGTAGCTGAGAAGGTGAAAGAAGGGAGGAAACCTTGGCATCTTACATCAAAAGAGCATTTTCATATTAGCATTGTTAAAAAAGCAGTAAACTTGATTTGTGGTTTCCTTATAAATACAAATATTAACTTGTATAAAAATTCAAAGAGCTCTTTTCTTTTTTTTTCTATTCAGCTCCAGCAAAATAAATACAGCCTATTTTTAATAAATTTTGAGCAGCAGAATGCTAAATGAGTGAAAAACCTTATTTTGCTTCTTGCCCAGTGCTGCCTTGGAAGCTGCTGTTGCTCGTGGGCTTTTTCCTTTACTGAAATCGTTCCTTTCTTTTAGGGGGTTGCAGGAATATTGCCCCACTAAGACAACGTAATTTTTTTTGTTTGTTTTGAGGTGACTTCCCATTCCTCTTTACCAATAGGTATCCTTCTGGCACTTAGTAAATAAGGCTTTTAAAAGATTGCTCTGCTCTGTAGGAGACTGCTGTTGTTGGAATGCCGTTGGGTTGCGCCTTCTCTTCATCTCTTCAAAACCTCAATTTTCTTCTGATTTCCTTGGAAATTGGAGTAGTCTGTTGGGTTCTAATGTCCCCATAATCCTAACTCTGAGCAGAGCTACTTTACCTGTGGAGCACCTGTACCATGGTTTCTAAGCACTAAAGAAACAACCAGCAAGCAGGGTCTGGAAAGCAGCAGCTCAGTTTGTGGAGAGAGTGAGGCTGCCATGCAGGAGGGCTCTTCCAGGAGGAATGGATGGGCATCCCTTACAGGATGGACTGGGGACAAGATGTAAAGCAGCAGGTAGGAATGGGTGAATTGAGGAGCCCTGTGTGTTAGGTCCAGGCATGTATAGACTTTTTTTTGGTGGGGTTTTATGATCTCAGTGTTCATTTCATGGAGTGGATGCATCCTGCTTTTTTATCCTTTTTCCCTGCCTACTGTGTGTGCTGAAATGGGAAGCAAATCTGGACTGTCCTGTCCAAGACACTGTTAATGAGTGTGTTAATGGGTTGTAGTTGTCCATAACAGCCCTGATCCTGTAGGTGCATCTGTTAGCTGAAGAGGAGACTGGTCCCATGAAGCTTAAGTGGGACTTCTTGGGTATTTGAATGTACACATGTAGTTATTTGTGCTTGCCTTGGTTTGACTGTGGAACGTTGCTGTGGGCTGGTCTTGGGTTTCTGAGGTGCTCTAGGTTGCAGAGAAGGGAGGATTAAAGAAGGTGTAAGAGAAAAAGTGGACAGTTACTGAGAACAGAGAAGTCACACAGTGCTTAAAGTTTTCCTTTTCACCGAACATTAGATATTCCCTAAGAATGTACTGACACTTGCTCTTGAGTACTCCCAGTTTGCACTTTGATATTAATTGAACCAAGGACTAAAATTCCTGCTTTGTTGATTGATTTTTTAAAAAATTTTAAACTGATTAATGTTTTCATTTGAATAGCACTGCTGACTTTGCAGAAGATGTGATCTTTTAATTAGCAGATGTCAGGATTAGCATTAGTGTTGAGCTGTAATTAGCATTTGTACGCATAGTAAAAGACCCAGGCTCAGTTTGGCAGCAAGGAGAATGAAATTATAGGTAGTGGTGTAACTTGGCACTTGCCTGCATATCTGTAATGGGTTTTTTTGGAGAAGTGAAACCCACAAGTATCATGATCAAAACATGAAGTCTAGCGGATTAATCTCTGATTAAAAAAATACATATAAATTATTGGTATTGTTCTGTTAGCTAAATCATAAGTTTTGTTGGCCTAACAGAATTTAATATGTCTACTTGTCACACACTGATGCTCTTAAATTGAAGGCTGCAAAGTGCTAATAGTTTCTTGGCCAGGCTGCAGCAATAGTGTGCATGGATACGGACGTCTCTGGGAATGGTATTTGGAGTTGAAGAGACCTAACTGAAGCAGGTGCCATTTGGGGCTCTTAGAGTCCCACTTCAGCTTAATTTAAAGAACAAAGGTGCATTGCCTTTATGCCCTTGTTTGGAGAAGTGAGGGTTTATGTGGAGGAGTTGTATGTGAATGTAGGAGGAAGCAGGACACAGTGCATTTATCACAGGTCAGAAGGACCCAGGTACAGGAAGTAATGAAGTGGATGTCTCCAAGAGCAAGATCTTTCCCTTCCTGCTGATGAAAAACAAGCATGACTCCAAGTTCACAGAAAGAGAACATCACTGGCTAATATGGAACTTAAAAGCTGGTGGTTGATTATTGTGGGGAGATTTATTCAGTAGCATTTTATCTTTGCAAAGGAAAAAGTGATTATTTTTAATTCTGCTAAGGTTAACTTCTGCTAAGTTGAAGACAATGGTGATTTCTGTGACTATTAGTCAAACAAGTAGACAAAACTCAGTACTTCTGCTTTTTGGTACACCAAAGGAAAGTGAAAGCTACTTAATTGTAGGTATTACAGGAATGGAGGTAAGAACTTGCAAGTCAGTGGTGCTTGGGGACAAAAAGGAGCCTTCTGTACAGCACATCTGTGATAATGGTCACAGTGTTATGATACAGAATGAGTCTGCAGTGCTCCCATGGCTGAGTAGAGAGCAAGATTCTATTCCTGCCTTGTGTGCGTGCGTCATTCTTTCTGGTTTTGGTCTCCTTATTGCATCTAAAGCCCAGTAAAATGCAATTAATGATTCTGATGACCTTTGTCAAGGTGCTCTGAAATTCACCTCTGACAAGTGCTGTTTTAGGATGATGAGTTATTTCTGGTGGCCACTTCCTTGTGGTTTTAAACTCTATTGGAGTTTACCAAGACAAAGAAAAATGTTATGCAAGTTGAACTATGAAATGATGCTTTAAAAATGCAAATCTTTTGAGAGGAAACACAGAAATGAGCCGTATTAGTATTTGTTTTCTCTCCCACTTTACAGCTGAAATTTACAGGTAACAAAGAATTCACATGCTTAAAGCAGATGGCAGGCTGTTCTCCTCTTGCACTTCCACCAGGGAGAAGCAAGAAGGATTTAGCTGTCATCTTGCATGTATAAATAATGCTTATAAGCATAACCACTCCCCACAAACAAACCCCCACTTGCTTCCAAGCCCCTGCTTGGATCTCTGGAAACACCCTTGAATGATTCTAGGCACTAAGCATATGCTGGTTTGTGTAATTTGTGTGGTTGCATTTGAACTTCCCTTCAGTGCTTTATTTCTGAAAGGAAAAAGAAATGCCATCAAAAATGAAGGTTTTTCAAGGTGTTGACCTTTTGAGGGAAGCGCCTGGTGCATACGTAGCAGCGTAAACCTGCAATGATCATTCCATAAATTATCATTAAGAGCAGTGGTGTGTCTGATTTGTCAAATGAAGAGGTGGTACATCTCACCTTCCTGCTGAATAAATACAGCTCATAGTGGAGGGTAATACTGTCATCATAACATAATTGAAATTTTATTATTCCAATGTACAATTCAATAAAACTAACCACAGTAGTGGTGTTATCGATTTAAACTCGGTTAAAAGCAGTTCACATATTCAGTTCAAAATATTTCTGATGAGTATCAGCCCTGGTAATATGATTTCCTTCATTCAGTAGCAGAAGTTTTTATCAGCCTGAAAGATCAGATAAAATGTAAGAAACAATTTGATTTTTGCGCCATTGGCTTAACCAAACGGACTCTTTAACAGCGAGAGTTCCTAAGTTTTTTTCAGTCTCTGCATTTCTGATACATCCTCAGCTTTTAGTGTAATTAAAAAAAAAAAAAAAGATTATTTAATAGCACTTGTTCAGAGGAGGGGTCCTTCTGTGCTGGAAGCAGCCACCTCTAGTTGTAGGCGTGATCATTTGTCATGTAAATGTATGGCTCCGACCTCTTCTGCACCAGAGGAAAGAGTCTGCAGTAATTACTTGGGTTTTTCCTAGTGTAATTAGTGAGTAATCTGCTGTGACATCTAAGTACAACATATGTAGTCAGCCTGTGAGTAAATATGTTGTTTAGTGAATTTTAAAGCAATGTCACCCCTTTTTAAGTGGTATTGCAGGAAAGCCCTTTGCAGACACTGGCTCTCAGGGCTATTTGTTCATGGATCTTTCTGCTGTTTCCAAAGAGGAGCTGGGGAAGCACAAGTCTTATCAGGAGTGTCTGAGGGAGCTGGAGTTGTTCAATATGGACAAAAGGAGGCTCAGAGGAGACCTTATCACTCTCTACACGTACCTGACAGGAGGGCGTAGCCAGGTGGGATTCTGGTCTTTTCTCACAGGTAACAAGTGACAGGGCAAGAGGAATTGGCCTCAAGTTGCAGCAGTGGAGGTTTAGATTGGATATTAGGGAAAAAAAATCTTCATTGAAGGGATTATCAAGCACTGGAATATGCTGCCCTGAGAAGCAGTGGAGTCACCGTCTCTGGAAGTATTTAAAAGATGTATAATTGTGTTTAGAAACATAGTTTGGTAGTGGACCTAGCAGTACTGGGTTGAATTTGATCTCAGAGATCTTTTCCAACCTAAATAATTCTGTGGTTCTAAGGTCACTGAACATAAGGATGCAAGAACACAGATGATTTCATGGGAGAGGAGATGAAAATGTATAGGATTGGCATTTGCTTCTTGCTTGTGACAGGATCAATACTTCAGTCCTAAGGCCAACATTGCCCTTCTTTTTCCTTCCTGCTCTCTCCTGTTCCTTCCTGTTTAAAATCCGCTTTTAAGAGGTCCTCACAATGGTTAATGCTTTGAGAATTTAGATCTTGCAGTAAGTGTACCAGTTTGTTACTGGTCTCTGGCTTTACAGTCAGAATAGCTATCAACTGTGTACTATCACCTCTTGTCCTACAGCAGTGAGGGAGTCTTAGAAAAAATCCATAAGTTTCTTACTTCTCCCCTTGCTTTCAAGAGCTGTGTTCAACTCTTTCCATTTTATATGTAACTTTTGCCAAGAAATACCAAGTTGTATACTCTCCTTTTGTTCGTACTTGCCCAAACCACAATAGTTGTTCTGTGCTTACACACATCTCTTTGTGGCAAGTGTTTTACAAAACCTCGTGTGGTAGGAGCAAGCCAGCTGTATGCAACGTGCTGAACTGACCTCAGATCCTTGCTTTGTCTGAGACTGCTTTGTCACTCTGAACCTGAGGTGCAAGACATATTCCATGTTGCTTCTAAATGTTATGGCGAGGAAATCATTGATAGCTGAAAGCATGTGACATAAACTTTACTATTTAGAGTCCTTGCATTTCACTAAACTTTTTCTGTTTGGCATGTTCATAGAGATGTAAACCAGATTCTTCTATCAGCAGCACATTTAATTGATTTCAGAGTGAGGAAAAAAGTAAAGCTGGAGCTCACAGTGAACATTATTCCTGTTTGCAATGTCCTGAATACTTCAATTTATTACACCATTCCAATGAAAAGGAAGGTTGTGTGTATAAACAAAGAATGGACAATGTCTGCACTTGCTTGTGTTGTTCATTAGGCTACACCTAATTTTCTTTCACCTGTCATTGCTTGGGTTGATGGTTTCCCACCTGTACCCACATAGCTGCTGCCCCACCTCCTTTGCATAGGTCAGGTAGTACTGGAAGTGGTTTGGGGGAGAAGAACTCCAACAATGAGATAAAGCGTTGTCCTGGAAATGGATCTTGGCAGGTGATTTGAAGGGCTTCAAGCCCAGAATCAATATTCATAACTCATTTGGCCCCAAATACAGGTAAACCTGCAGTTAGGAGAGTAACCTTGAGTTTGTTCTTAAATAGTATTTTTGGTAAGGCCAGAATTTCCGATTTATTACATGGCATTAGAAATGGTTGCATTTTTTTGTTTCACTCGAGAACTGTTAAAATTAGGAAACTTTTGTGGTATCTGTTGAGGGCAAATTAAGCACGCATTTGTGTTTAAATACATGTGCAGAGTCCTACTGAAACACCTGGTTCCACTGGGAGTCTTCGAAGATGCATCACAAGCAAATGCCAAAAGTGGCTCCAGCACCAATCCCAAGAGTGTTTGCATAGGCCAGCCCAGCTCTGCTGCCCAAAGGTGTCCCTCAGCTCAGCCCCTGAGGCTGCAGTTCCAGGATGGCTACAAAGCAGTGCTGAGACTGTCCCTTACCACCCAGGGAAACTTCCCTCCCTTAAAAAAGTCCTTCTGTCCCTGGCATTCCTGCTTCCAGAGAGTTTAACCCCTTCTTGTAGTTGGACTTCTTGCCCTCTGTGCCAGATGATTTCTCAGTCACAAATCACCACCGCTGAGTTGCCAAAATTAGAATTTTTCACTGTGTGTCTTCCCCTGACTCCTGATTTGTAAGAAATTCAGGAACAATCCAACAGTTTCAAACAGCCTCTGGCAGCGCTGCTGATGGTACTTCACCCATGCAGCATCCTACCAAAATCTCTTGCAAAGATTTAGATGAATTGAATGTATGTTCATGGCTGTGCTCAAATATTGCTGAATTGCTGAATTTCATGAAGCGTGGTTCAGTTGTTGTCACGTTGTTCTGAGATTTTAGGAAGATTTTTTGTTTTGAGTTTGAGATTTTAAAACGTGGAGCTGATGTGCTTGTGAATCTTCTTGCAGAGTTGTGCAGTCAACAGCTGGGACTCATTGAAACATTAACAGCAGAAATCAAAATGCAGCATTTGAGGTTGCATTGGGGGAAAATGCTGCTCCTAGAGTAGCAGCACATCCTGAAACTTTGACTTATTTTAGTGTCCCATCAATTTAGTCTTGTTTATTAATGTGGGTGTATAGAAGTCAGTTTTCCTTGAGTGTGGTGAAGCTGTTGGTTTGGAGGTGCAATGTGGCAGGAGCAGAGATCTGGAGCAATGGTATCATCTTCTGGGATGAAACAGAAGCAGAAATGAGCCCTGCAAAAAGAAGTCTGTGTAGTGGTGTGAGAATGGTTTGCTTGAGAGGTGATCAGGTTTGGCTCTCTGAGTGGAAAAAAAAGGCTGCACTTCTATAAACTTCATGTGTATAAGCTGTGCTGATTTGACTGCTTTCACCTTCTGGGGTTCAGCTATTTGAGCAGGTGGCGAGGAGAAGCTCTGCTCGTGGCGTGGGTGCGTGTGGGAATTCATGAGCTTGAGAAAATATCCCCACGCTGGCGGTGCTGGCTGGGTTATTTGAGGAGGAGCACTGACCTTTGCCGTGTTTCTGTGTGCTGGGCCCTGGCAGGAGCAGTCAGCTGGAGGGCTGCTGCTGCTCTGCCCTGCCAGGCAGGGCTGGAGGGCTCTTATCTCCTTCCTTCCGCCTCGATAACAGCACTTGTCATCTCGCCGCACATGTGGCTTTTACACAGCTCAGCGTGCTTTCCAGCAGACACCAACATATTAATTATAATGCTGTAAGAATTAATTGAAACACAGCATAATCTCCGTTAAGTAAGGTCACTGAAATTGTCTTAAAATAGACTGCTCAAGAAATAAGATGAAATCTCTCTGCAGAGAAGCTTAGCAGATTTCCTGTGCCAGTCCTCTTGAGATGCTTCTTACTGCCTTTAAAGTGCATTCAGTATTTCTGTATTTTCCCTGAGAGTTCCTGCCAGCTTTCCTATCCTCCTTATCTCTGCTAACCTGTTAATAGTGTTTTGGCCTCCTTTGCCCAGATTGTGGGATGGGGGCCAAGCACTGGCTGGTGGTGTCTTTGTCTGAGCATTGACTCCTTGGGGAGAAGACATGGGCCTCTGGAAGATGTGGATAGAGATGCAGTCTGGTGATTCTTTGATTCCTGTTACAGTTCTAACACCTGTGTCGGTCCTGACAGAGCAGAGCTGACACGAAACCTTTGGTTGTTAGTGTGCACCCAGTGCCTTCAAAGTTGGTTCAGCAAAGTAGGTAGAAGGATGAAATTCTACCAGTTTCCCAGTGGCCCAAGTCCAACTGATTTATGTCTAACTGATTTATGTCTTTTAGGAATTGCAACTGTGTCTTTTTCATCCCAATTGAAGCCAGCTAGTACTAAATATGGTTACATTTGGAAATAAAATACATGTTTACTCTAGAGATTGTTCTTTTTTCATTGATTTGGCCATTGGAAATAGATGGCCCATAACTTCAGTGTCACAGTGGGATGCAAACTAGCATTTTGGTTAGGGATGCTGCCAGTGATGTCGGTGCATCAAGAAATTCAGGCAGCCATGTGGTGTGATAAGCCTTTACTTTCAGAGGCTGTGTGAATGGGAACTCTGACAGTTCGCAATTTCTGATGACATCTGCTACATTTTATTTTATTTTAAGGTAAACTGCTGTCTGGAAAGGTAAAATTACCACCTGCAGTCAGGGAAGGATCTAACTGGACCAAACGAGCTTCCCGTCACGTAACAGTGTGACCTTTTTCCAGCTCTGGTTTTCTCTTTTGGTGTTGTAAAGTCCTTTTCTCTGACTGCACATCAATGGCCTGCAGAAATAGTAACCTTCAAGTGGAGAGGGGAAAAAAAAGAAAGAAAAGAAATGAGAGCTTCAGGTGAGCAAAAGGAGAGCACATGTGGTGGAGCTGCTGTGTTGTCTGGATGCTGTGATGTGCTGAGCACTTCAGCCCTGTGCTCCAAAGACAAGTCCTTCTGCAACTGCTTTTTTTTATTTTTTAAAATTCTTTCCTGTTGACAAAATCTTGGGGAGGAAATAGGTGTATGTGAATCCAGCTGTCTTAAGGCTGAAAGAAAGAGGTTGCTTGGACATCACAGCCAGGTGAGGAGAGAGGCTGTGGGGTTTTGGTGGGGAGAGGAGGGAGCTCAGAGCAGAGGCATCCTGTGTTGCCTTTTTAAAATTTTTGTTTTCAATAAAAATCACATGTTTTTGGAAGGAGCCTCCTGAGAGTGGGAAGATAGCAGCATTGTGTGTGAGTTTTCAATTCACTCATATGATAGAGCTTTGAGGAAAAAAACTGCATGGCACTTAATGATTTTCTGTGATTTTGAATGATATAAATATAACTTTATGTAGTGTGAACTCGAGGCTGTCATGGTGTGTGAACTCATGCAGCAGTGGAGAAGGGAATATGTTGCAAACTGCAGCGATTAATCCTAGCAGTTTGTTTGTTAGGCTTTGTGGAGGCATGCCTTGCCATATAGAAGTTGAAATAAGTCATTACAGTGGAAATCTGAAAATCAGACAGCAACCTTCTCTTAGATTTGACTTCACACAAGGCATCTGAACTGCATTATATCCATATTTTTAAAATTTGTGGCTAAACTTTGCAAGAAAAGAGCAATCAGACTTCATGTTGTGATGACAAAGGGTGGATCCACTGTCAGGGTGATTAGAGGCTCAGGCTATCCCCAGCAATTGCCGTGCTGTAAATATTCAGTCCTCCTTCCCCTGAAGCCAGCAGCGTATAACCCTTTTAGAGAAGAAATGCGATGAGGTTGTGAGCCAGCAGACCCATTTGGAAATGTATTCTTCCTGGGCCGTTGGGTGTTACAGCACTAAAAATAAATTAAAAGGCACCATCATAGGGTATTATTACTAGCTTATGATACAACTTAACTGCTGATAGACAGTCTATTATACCAATTCCTTCTGGCTGCTGACAGCTCACCAGGTGCTTGGAAATGTCAGCCCCTGCCCCAGGATATATGGAGAGGTTATGGTTTAATTTTCGGGTCGTCCATGCTTTCTGTGGGTGGAAAATAGCAGGGAGTTGGCTCCAGGAGTCTTGCATCCAGCTTGTGTTTTTTAGTGTTGCTTATCCTGTTACCTGAACAGTGCTCTTGCAGCTCTCTTTGTTCTGTCAGACTCGTGGGTTTTGGTGTGTTTTCACTTCCTATGCTGGTAGTCACTCTTTCTTTTTGCTGTATTGAAACCATCTCAATTAGTTCATATTGCTGCCACTTCTTTTTTCCCTGCTTAAGGAGGGACCCACTCAGCCTTCCTGGTATGTTTGGTAACTGTATAATTAGAAAGCTAAAAATAATGTACGGAAAGCAGCAGTTTCACAGGAGGTGTCCCAGTTTGGCAACACTGGGCTCTGAGTCACACTTGCTTCACTGAGAGCTGGTTGAAGGCAGCAGTGAGTATTGGGCACTGCCTTTCTGAGCAGCCAGGGTTTGCCAGTGTGTGGTGAGGTCTGGCCATGCAGCCCAAGTGATAGTGGGTGGAGATTTATTGCACTCTGTGTTTATTTAGAATGTGTTATGATGCTGACCAAAACTCTGCCCAGCGCTCTGAGTGTCTTGGTGCAAGGAGCAGTGATACAAATGAAAGAGTGAATGTCCCCATCTTTGTCTGACAGCAGATCTCAGCTCTATCAGCAGGAATGCTTTTATTCTTAAAGACAGTACTGCAAGCGGTGTCCAATTTTCTTTTAATTATTATTTTTTTGCTTCCTTCCATGCAGTGACAAAGCTATAAATTTTTCCTTCTCTCATGCTGACTTTTATTATTTGTTGGTAGCATGTTAATTCTCAGAATCTGAACTCCAGCTGGGACCCTATTAATGTTGAATCTTTACAGACCCACCATAAGAAAGGAGGTGTCTGGAATACTGAGGCAGCCTGTTTTATACCCTCTCTTTATTCTTTGATTGTGTACTATTCTGGGATAGAGTTTGAATGAAGGAAATTGCAAATTTCATACTACGCCGTTGCACCAGATGAAAACCCTCTTGTTTCCAATTTATCTTCATTTTTACCATCTATCTTCCGGTGTACACTCTTTTTCATCAGCCCTATCACGTAGATTTGTGTGGTCCCAGGGGAATCTCAGCACCTTGGCTGCTTCACCTTGTAACTGCCTGGGAAACTTTTAACTGTGGGTCTTGAAAGTGATGGCACCCAAATACAAGTGGAAAGACTCCCGAACTTCTTGTCTTTAGGCATTTATTACATTTTGAATCACTCACCTCATCTTTCTGGGGGCTGCTTTGTGACTTTCAAGCACTGAACACCTGAAATGCCACTGGGGTGGCAGGAAGTCAGGATTGGCTGCACAGAAAGCTCCATAATAACTTAGTTATTTATCCCCTTCCTTCTCACTTTAATCTTCTTTTAGTAACCAAATTCAGTGAACTGCAGAGCTGCTTAAAGGTCTGCCTTGTTCTGAGCAGTTTCTTTCAAACTTTATTTTGTCTCTTAGGTGAAATAGGGATTAAATTTACAGCATGGTTTGTGAGCCATGCTTAGTTCAAATTACAGTAAATCATTAAATGTGCTGCCATTGGCTTTAGAGGGGAAGCAAATGGAGCCCAGTACTGGGACCATTAAACTTCCAGGAAATGGTGAATACCAAAAATAAATAAAAATGCATGAGAAACAGATTTTGGCTGAAAAATTCTAACCTTCATTGCAAGGGCTGTTTAGAACCTCTGAGACTGGTTTGCTGTCTTTGGAAGGAACGTGACTTTGTCTTGTCTTGGCCAAGCTTTGAGGAAGAAAAGGGGGGCTGCTGTGCTAGGTGTAGGTGCTCCAGTGGGCAGGGCTGGGCACTCTGGATCATGGTACACAGCCAAAAGCTGGCATCTCTAGCCCTGTGATTGTTTACCTTCAATAAGTTGTAGGAGGTTGAATTTATTCTCATTGAGTCAGTGAAAGAGGGTATAATAACTGTCTTGGGGAGGGAGGAAAAGATGTGCATGTAGATTTGTTTGTCTGGGTTGCTGTGGGTCATTTATTCATTGCTGGACCACAGTGTGGCTCTTGCATGTATTTATTTACTTGCTAATGAAAAAGCCACAGAATTTTGGAGGAAGGGCTAGGAATGCTGATTTGGTATCTGAATGCCTTCCATATTCATGCTGTGTTCAGGCAGATATTTCTTTATATCTCATTTTAAAATTCTAATCTTCGATGCTGTAGATGAGCTGTGGGATGGTGGCTGACATTTCAGCTCATTTCTTATCATTTTAGTTTTAATCAGAAGCTAGTGCTCAACTTTATATAAACACCAGTAAATCAACTTCACTAGTCTCATTGAGTGGTAATGAGGATTGTGATTTTATTATTTGTAGCATGAAATTTTGACACAGTAAACTAATTTCTCAAGAATTCTTATCAAGAGTTATACAGAGGAACATTCACATGTATCCAGGGTCATGGTGGCAATTGACTGGAATCAAATACTTTTGCCACCCAGGTTATAGGTGGGTGACAGACCTCACAGAATTCAGTGAGATTTTTCTGAGTGATTTTGCAGTCTCTGGCCTCCAGTGTCACCAAGCTCCTTAGAAGAGAGTAGAACTTCAAAAGGAGGACTGTGCTGTGTCAGAGCTCTCATTAAATTACTAAACCTTGTCCTTCTTACCCTGTTTTCCAGATTGATCTTTAACTAATCTTTTAACAGCACACAAAATCTGCAGGCCACCTGCAAGAAGGGAGTCGATTGCCATTTAATAATATTTTCTCAACAGAGATACAAAAGAAATGCCCTGCAGAGTTAATCACAAATATCCATTGAGAATAAACATGCAAAATGTTACATCAACAGAGTTCCTACGTATGCAGCGCTCCAACCTCTGCTGCTATTAATAATATGTTGAGAAAGCATGGGTGTGGAAAGGAATGAAGATGTTATATGCATGTATATATTTATATGTGCCCACCAACTGTATAACCTACATGCTAGACTTTACATAGCACTGTATCAGTTTCATCCTACTGCTGCCTGCAGGACTTCCCTGGACTTAATTACATGCTGGAAGATCTTTTCAGCAGCAAATGGTAGATACATTATTAAAAAGAAGAGTTTGGCAATGGCACAAGCTACATTCAGGAGTGCTAACTGTAAAATGCTGGATGGTGACTTGTTTTTGTTAAGCTTGTTTGCCACATGTGCACCCCAAACTGTCCTAGCTGCAGGTGGAAATATAGTTAGGTCATCAGAGGGGAGGATAGTTGTGTAGCCACCTGAAATTTATTTAGATAATAAATAGTTCCAGTACAGAAAATAATCCTTAAAAGCTGAATCCTGGGGATTTCTTCTGAAGACAACTCGCTTTTGCCCCTAGGAGCAAACCAATTTGCTTTAGAGAGCTGGTGAGCAAGCTGCCTGTGAAAGGAGCAGTGCTGTGAATCACTGTAGAGAGTAGAACGCTGAAAAAAATTACATTTTTACAAGTCAGAGCTGGGTTACTTGTGTTACCTGAGTTTCTTGTATTACTTGGGTTGCTTTTTGCACTACAGAGCTTCTTTTGCCCCATCCTCTCCCTCCCTACTTTATTTTCTATCAAACAAGACTCCTGCCTATGGAGGAGAGAAAATTCACAGTAGTGAAAGCACACCTCTTGATTCACACCTGGTCTGCTGGGCTTTTTTTGCCCTTCACAGTTTTATAAACAACCATGCAGGAGCTCAGCTTTAGGTGTATCCTATATAGAGCTCTGGGTGTGTCTGCTTTACAGACAGGTGCAGCTCTGGCAGTCTCATGGGGCTGCAGCCAGTCCTAATTTATTTTTGGCTGCTTTTACTGGTGAGATGAATTACCTGTGTTCAACTCCTCTGATGGGAGGGAAAGTTTTGTGATTAGCAGCTTTTAATGCTTTGCTGCACTGGAGAGTTAACTCAGATCCCAGTGTGGGACATTGGAGCTGGTGTTTGGCTTCAGGGCAGGAGAGGGGGGCTATTGAAATAATCCTTCTGCCTGCCCTGTGCTCCTGGCTGGCCACGTTTTTCCCCCTGTTGTTCAGCATTCAAAACACGGTGCTTGGAGAAGGGATTTGCTGTGCTCTGCAGGAGCCTCTTGCAGTGCTCACTTCAACGGGGAAGAGCAGCAGTGTCCCACTCTGGCTCAGCACGGGAGGATGCTTGGGCTGGATCTGTCTGGGTGTGAGGGTGGACCTTTGCTTGACACCTTAGTGCCTGTACTTGATGCAGATTAAATATATATATACACACACACACACACATATATATATAATGTATTCATCTGTGTACTCATATACTCACATGCACACATGCATATATATACACATACACTCAGGAGTATGTTACCCTCCACTTCCTCAACTTTGAGTGATAAAATAACTCTTTACATCCGTGGGTATGTGCATTGCCTGTGCATCTTTGCAAAACCAACAAGAGCAGGACACAGTTCTGTCTTCCAGGGACATGGTCCTTCCTGTAGGAACCCCAAGTTTACCTTTTTGCTTTGCAGGTCCCAGGGTGCTGACTTAAGATGGTATCACTTTCTGGGCAATTTGAAATGCAAATATTAGTCAGAAATTTGAAGTGTATGCTTCTGGGCGGGAGACAGGATGCCAAAACCAACATTTATCCATTAAAATCAATCTTAATTACAACAGAGCTAAGTATTCTGATCTGACCACAAGATTTGCTTTGAGTTTCTTTTTATTATTTATTTTTTTTGCCAGTTCATGTCTTTCTAGTGAGCCACATTCATACTTACTTAGTCTTTTTAAAAAAATTTTTTCTGTTTTTTTTTTTTTTTTTTTTTTTTTTTGTGAAGAGGAGGGATTTAGTTTTGATTGAAGTGGAAATGCAGAATCAATAATTTTTGTCTTCTTTCCTTCTTTCCTTCTTTCTGTAGTCCTATCCTGCCCCTTCTTTTTGTCCAGAAGTAGGAGCTTTTTCAGAGCTCTCTGCCTGCTTTGAAAGGCTGTATCTACCAGCTTGACTAGATTCCTCATGTAATCACCAGAGATGTCATACACCACCTTTCTCCTCCCTGGGTCTGAGGCTGTGGTGGTTTTAATGGGTTTAAAGACAACTTCAGCATTAATAACACCAATATTCATTTATTTCTATTGCTTCTGACAGGTTATGCAGATGTTGCAGTTATTGTAACATTGTGCACTTGAGATATCAGATGTACTTTGATAATTTTACAAGATGTGTTTTGCCTAATTACTTCGTCTCTGTTTAACTCAGGTTGTCCTTGACGTCAGGGCAGCGCCAGGCACATGTGACATGGATTCCCAGGAAGGGATTTAAATTCCTGGGCTTGCTGGGGCTTGCAGAAGTAGCTCCTTCTTGCCTCAGACATCAACCAGCAGCATCTCTGCTGTCTGTGCCCTGGCCAGGTCAGGGGTCCTTGGCTTCTGCTCCACCCCAGCTCTTCCTGAGCTTGGCTGGGTGGTGGCTCTGGCTTTCCCTGGAAGCCACAGGTGACCCCAGGCAATGCTGCTCCAGCCCCCTCCCTATGCTCCTGAGGTGAATCTTCAC
This sequence comes from Cichladusa arquata, assembly GCA_026413545.1. Taxonomy (NCBI): domain Eukaryota; kingdom Metazoa; phylum Chordata; class Aves; order Passeriformes; family Muscicapidae; genus Cichladusa; species Cichladusa arquata. Next base: position 15,469,465 of record JAOTQP010001652.1, read on the forward strand.
CTTGTAGTGCTGGAGGGTTTGCCTTGAAAGGGCTTGAGAGAGGGAAAATACTGTGGACAGACCAAAAAAGTGGCTCTTCTTAGAGATGTAATGCATTAACTGCAGTCAGCAGTTGGGCTGTGCTGCTTTTATTGCATTAGTTGGGTTTTTCTTATTCTAGCAAGCACAGTGAGGTTAAAATTAATGAAATTCCTCAATTTCAGTTTCCTTAAATTCCTGGGGCTTTGTTGTTGTTTTTATTTATTTATTTAGTAGTTATTGTTTGTGTTTTATATTGGAGCAAAGGATTTATTTAAAATGGCTGCACAAAAAGCAAAGAGTAGAAAATGAAATTAAAATGTGATGGAGGCAGAAATTAAGAAATTAATTTAAATGAAAGAAAAAAGTGGGCTTTTTATAAAATTATTATTGTTATTATTTTAAGGGCATCACCTTTTAAGTGTTGCAAGTGGAAATAAGCAAAAAAGTATTAAAAAACCCCCAACTCTCTCCTTTTTGCCATTGCTGCTGGATGTACCCAGCTGTGCTCACAGCAAGTTTTTCTGCAGGAGTAAAGTCAGCGTGGAAAGTCTCAACATGGGGCACCACTGTTTTTGTTGTTCCCCTGCACACCTCCTGCATACAAACGAGACTTGGAGCTCTGTGGCAATTTCAGGGCTGGGGAATGAAGTAATTGCAGCCAGGAAATGATTTTCTAATTGTACTGAACTTGCAGAGGAGACATTATCTCCAAGGCAGTTCCTCCTATGAGCTGTCTGTAAACCTCTGTTTGTGTGTTTGGCCACCTTTTGGGATAGCATTGGTGCCACAGGGAGGAGGAGCCTTTCCAAAGCTCCATCCTGGCAAGGTTCTTTGACAAAAGAGCACAGAAAATCACTTGGGCTGCTCACTCGTGCTGATGTTGCCCTGAAAAAGAGGCTGGTGCACACCTTTGTTTCCAAGCAGTCAAGTAATAGTTACACGTGAGGGATTAAATTTTGGAAATGTAGGTGTTTTGCTTATTTTGTATAGAAACTATTAATACAGGAGACCCTAGGTTGGTACCCAGTGAATCTTAGCAAGGTTTTGGGGTAATTGGTGTCTTGATTGCAAATGAAATCTGTGCTCTGTTGTCTGGTTGGTAGGCTGTGCTCCTTAAGGTGCTCTTGAGCTGAAGGAGATGAAGGTGGTTATGTGTAGAAACATTGTTTTACAAGGAAGGAAAATTGTCCCAATCATACATACTGAGTTTGTTGCTTTTTTGGTCAACCTGAAGCACCATGTATCTTTTTTAAAAGGCTGAAATTACTCAGAATAACTGGATTTGTAGTTTTGAAAGTCAGTTGTAAAGTAATTTTGTGATCATTTTGCTGACTGAGACAGCAGCATTTTGTATTTCTGCTCCTTTTGTCCCTTAAGACCTTCATAAAATGAGATCTTCTACCTCATGAACCTGTCAAAATGACTGCATTCTAAAGTAAATATGAAGGCATCAGTGAACATAATTTTCTTTGAGTTCAGTCCTGGTCTAATGGCTTTGACAGAACATCCAGTTAATTTTGCTCTAGGCTTCTGCTGCAATCTATCCTAAGGAAATTACTGAGGATGATCAGATTTCTTTGTTTGTGAGAGGTGAATGCTGCTGAGTTGCCTGCTTGCTGGGGTTGCCTTTCCAGAGAGCCCAGGAGCAGGGATGCACAGATGGAGAGTTAGGGAGAAATACCTGCTGTTCTCCACCCAGGCTGGCACTGCAGGTGGCTTTGGTAGGGCATTGGCTCTCTAAATGTGCTTTCCCTGGCCTGCAGTAGGGCCAATGCCTCAGAGATCTCCTCTAGTAGCTGTGGGGCTGATCCCTGCTTACCCTGCCAAAAATGTACTCATCCTTCCTGTTCCCAGCTGACAAGCACAGCACAGTGCTTTCCCTGCATTTAAGTGCCCCTGGGTGAAAGTCAGGCATTGACCATTTAGCCACTTGTGCTAGCCATTTTTACTGGCCCAGAGGCTCACCTGTTGCCTGGTGGAAAGTCATTGCATTCTGTATGCCAGCAGAGAAGCTGAAGGGGAGCTCTTGCCCCCAAAATTTTGTTCACCTCAGTTAGGTGTTTTGCATATAAATGTTGGCAAATGGATGGCTTGGTTGCCATCTTGTAATTAATCCATAGGGTCTTGCCCTGAGTAGCATTTGTGTGTTCTGGAGTGGTGGTCCAGCTGCTTGAAGTTTACTGTTTCCTTCAGGAAAGTGTCTTATAGCAGAGAAGAAATAGGGAGAAAGTCACTTGTCTTTGTAAAGAAAAAAATATGCTGAGAGTGTGTGCACACAAGAAGCAAGAAAAGTTGAATATCACAGAATGGTTTGGTTTAAAAGGGACAATAAAGATCATCTAGTTCCACTGCCCTGCCATGGGCAGGGACACCTTCAAGTAGGCCAGGTTAATCAGAGCCTCATCCAGCCTGGCCTGAAACACTTCAGGGATGGGCATTTACCACTTCTCTGGGCAACCTGTGCCAGTGCCTCACTACCCTCAGAGTAAAGACTTTTTTCCTAATATCTAATCTAAAACTACCTTCTTTCAGCTTGAAGCCATTCCCCCTCAGCCTATCAGTACATACCCTTTTAAAAATCAGCTTCATGTAGTGGAAGGGAAGCAGGAAATAAAGCAATATCCCTTGCTAACTGGGAGCAGGGCTCTTGCAAAAAAATCCTGACTGAGGCAAATTCTCCTCCTCCTTTTTACTTTAACACAGCAAAACACGAAGCCTTTTCTCTCTTCCCAAATTGGTCCTGCTGCATGAGCCCTGATCTTGTAGAGTATGGAGCATAAATACATCAAAATACTCTGTGTTGGTAGTTTTGAAAACAGTGTGTTTAGAATCAAAAAAGAATATTCTGAACAAATTGGTACAGGGACTGTGATCTGAAACTACTGTACTCTTGCATTCTAAAAGCAGTAATTTTGGACTTCAGGTCTCAATTTGCTCTTAAAAAGGTTGTTTAACCTTAAAAGGAATAAAATGGAGCACAAGTTTACTACCTAGCTTTTAATATCTTTGCAGAAGACATATGTTTTGCAATAATGCCAGTGTTCTAAAGTTTTGTTTTATCATAAAATAGGCTTTTTGAGTAAATTGTTTAATCAGAAATGTTGGCAGTAAACCACAGTTTTCATTTTCTCCAAAATAGCTTCGGTTGTTTTTTTTTTACACAGAATATTTATGGAAAATCTTCCTATTTTATGTTTTCTGGGGAGAGAAGTTTATATCTTGTTCAGTAAACTATTTCATGCTTTCACTACTGATATCAGTGCATTTTTAAATGTTAGGTTTAAAAATCTGCAGTCATTCCTTGGAGGAGGTAGTTTTCCATCTTCCCCATTGCACTAAGCCTAAGGAGGACAGGCACAAATCCTGGCTGTGCCATTCCCAAGTTTACTCAAGGGTGATGCTCCTGGGTGCTGGTCTGAGCCAGCTGAGCTTTTCTGGGCTGTTGACTTTATTCATCTCGCTGCATTCATCTCCCTGCATTTCCACAGGGCAAGCATTTAGCCAGGAATGTGTCCTGTTTTAGAGATGGACAAAGCCCTCCACTGCCTACCCCTTCCCCTCGGAATTTACTGCTGCAATCCCTGATGGTTTGCATCACAATCACACAACCAGTTCTCCAGGAGCCCAGAGATTTTATCTGAGGAGTTATTGAGAGATTCATTTGTTGCTGCAGCCAGTTGTTAGGCAGGGTTTGCAGACAGTCCTGAAAGTTGGGAAACACTCAGTAGGTGCCCTATGCTGATTTCCAGCCCTGCCTGTAGAATCACAGATTGAACCATTTAGGTTGTGCTGCCCAGCCAGGTATTTAAATCCTCTTAGTCAAAGTCCCCCATTTAAACACTACCTGTTACGGCAAATTCTTGCATAGGTATCTTTCTTTTTAGTCTCAAAAAAACCCCAGACCTCTTCTGAAATCAGTTTCCTTTCTTCTAGGAAAGAAGGTGTTTTAATGGGAGTACTTGAGTTGCTGGTTTCTGTGTTGATGAGACCTAGTGGAAAAACCCCAGCACATGCCAGTAAAAAAGTTAGCAGAAATTATAAATTCAGATATTTTGCTCAGTGTCTTAGTGAGCTTTTTAAACTTTTCTACTGATTTAGTTTTGCTTTCTGCTTCTGAGTTTTGCACTTCCATTATGCTTCTCAGTATCGGTAATGCAAAGAAAAGCATTGCTAGAAAAAAAGAAAATGTGGGTTTTTTCCTGTTTTTTTCTGTTATTATTATTTTTTCCATCTCTCCTTTTTTTTTTTTTTTTCTTCTTTCTCATTCATTACAGGATGGGAACTGAAATAACCTGTAATTCATGAAGTTTAAAAAAATCTCCTTTAAATAACTTGAGAGTTTAATTGTTCATTGCCCTTGGGGAGTATTTTTCAAGGTCTGTGGCTAATTCTTGTTGATTTCAGGATTAAATAGGAGCCTAAACACCTTTTAAAATTCTTTCTGGTAGCACTTAGGGCACTTTATAAGCCAGTGGGATTTGTGTGCTTATATCAATGAAGGACTTAGGCAAATAATATTTAGCAGTTTTAGAGGCAGACCCACCAGTGGAAGCTGTGGGAATTTGTTTTTTTTTAAATTGCTTATGTGCTGCTGATAATCTGAAATATTTGCAGGTATATGTATAACTTGAAGTCCACTTCCTTTGGCTCAGGATCATTTTTCACTGCCTTTTCTGTTTCATAGTAGAAACCATCAAGGCCCTACATGTTTCTGAAAGTAAGGCAATGCACAATAAGCTGTGCTTCCCTAAAGTGATATAGAAATCTTAATTACAAAGACTGAGAAGAAGAAAAGCATTCTTCAGTTAATACAGCATGTATTATCACTCCATAGGCAAGCAGGCAGATCAATTTTTATCTGACTTTCAAAAAAAATTCATGCTCAGAGGGATCCAAGGCTCTTCTGCTGATTGCATCCTGCATGCTGGGAAGGGCTAAACCTGCATCTAGCTTGGCTACTGCTGTCTGTCCATGTCAAGGTACATCTCTGTGAAGCCTTGCATGCAGAAAAATCTTTCATTTCAGCTTCAGATGAAGCTGTGATCTTGACATGCATCTTTTCCATCCCTTTTAAAAATATTTTTGGTTTGTGGTGTGGTTTTTTTCTTTGGGTTTTGTTTGGTTGGTTGGTTGTTTTTTTTTTTTTTAAATTTTCTTTAAAATTTTTTTGTTTGCACGAATCCATACATTTGGGGCAGGAGCAGCTGTAAATCTCATAGCAATTGGTTTTAGAGGGGTTTCCTTGGAGAAAGCCTGGATGAATTTTCAAATGCAGGACAGTGCCTCATAGCAGGAATGTTTTCTGCTGAGGGGTTACATGGCGTGGAAATAACTCTTCCCTCAAACAATCCTCATCCATCCTTCGCTGTCTGCTTTCTGCCAGCTTCCATTGCTGCTGATGGGGTCCAGCCAGAAAAACCATTAAAGATAGGCTGGATGGGATATGGGTCTTTTGAGAATCTGCCTTGATGTTAGAGCATGCAAAAAATTATGGCTGAGTATGTGCTGCAAGTAAATAGTGGTACCGAACGTGATTACCATTTTTCCATTGCCATTAATCTTCCATTGGAGTTCATTGGGCTAGCTTAAGCCAGGGTTAAAGCTAGGCATGTTCTTACCCTGGATTCTTAACTTGGAATCACAGCCTCCGTGTGGCAACAATTTTAAACTTACTAGAAGGTTCTGAGTGCCTGTAAAAATATTTCTGAAGCATTGCTTTCCTGGGATAGAGGTGTATAGATGAGATACTGCCCTTGGCTTCATGTGGTGCATCCAGAGGGGGTCTGAAATTTCCTGGTGGTTTGCGATTAAAAGTAATCTATAACAATAAATGCTGGAACAAGCTGAAATAAACGTGAAAAAAATTCAACCCAGGGAGCCTGTTTTGGTTCTAGGAGTATTTAAACAATCGTTAGACCTTAAATATTGGAATTAAGGGTTTGTTTTCTGAAAACTGCTGCCAGCTAGCATGCCTTGGGATGCTGTAGAAAAGCTGAGGGATTCACCTGCTAAATTTAGCTCTTCTCCACTCAAAAATTGGTTTTTTTTGCTTCTGTCTGAAAACATTTCTGAGCAGATTTTCCTGCCTTAAAATACAGGGTGGTGTAGAAGATGTAACATAACCCTCCTAAACAAACATACACACTTATCCCTCCTCTCACCAGCTTTATTTACAGAGATCCTCCAGACCTCTCCAAGCCCCTGCACGAGGTTTCTTCAAAGGGGGAAACTTTCAGAGCCTTAAATACTTAACTTTGAAATGGTTGTAAAGATTGCAGCTTCTGGAGCAAAGCCTAGCTTTTGCAGGAGTCTGTTGGCCAGGTGTGAGAATCCATGGGCTGCTGGCCAGAATCAACCCCATACATCAGGTCTGCGGGCCAGTGTAAACCCAATAAAGCATCTTTGAGGTCTTGCAGCTTTGAAGTTGGGGAAAGGAGTCTTGCCAGCCCCAAAGAACAGGGCTCTGAAGTTGGAAACAACCACAATTAGTTTAGGAAGGATTTGCTGGCTTGATGTTTCGCTGTGTGATGCTGCAAGCATCTCTGCAAAGAGGCTGTTTGCTGCTGCACTGAGATTCTTGATTTCTCTCATAGCTATTCCTAAGTCTCAAGTAATTGTTCGATGGGTGATTTTTATAGCACTTCTGGTTTGTGTTCCAGACCGTCTGGTGGTATCAATCTTGATTTTCTATGAAATATCAATTGATGGTATAAATGTGTTTTTAAGTAGCAGGATGCTGTTGAGTTTAATATGAAAATGAAGCCATATTGGCAGAGGCTAAATTACATGCTGGATTTAGAAAACAGAGCGGGTGCTCTGTTCCATCACACTGGATGTTCCAGTGTGAGTTGATCCCAAGCTGGTGTGAATTCCTGAGGGTGGTTATTGTGTTTATTGCTAAGGTGGGTGATGCGTTCATGTCATCTCTTTTGCCCTGGGAGCCAAGGATAATGTGTCTCTTGGGAGCTGGCTTCAAATCTTATTTTCCTACTGTAAAGCTCTCCATCTGAGCATGGACCCAAGATCTTTCCTGAGTTGGGATAGGTGTGGTTTTAGCTGAGTTCAGTGTCTTGTCTCACAAAGTATCAGCCAGCTTTCTACAGCAGGGAGAATTCTGAATTGATCTGTTAATTTTGATGTACTGGTACCTTGCCTGTAGCAGCAAGAGCTTTACTGAGTGAGGTTGCTTTTTCAAAGCAACCTTTCCAAATTCTTCTGGTTGCCATTAGTGTGTCTGGGTGAACGGAGGAGTTGGTGGCCTTGGCAGATCCCCAGCTGTGTTCCTGCTCCATTTGGAGACAGAGATGCGTGCACCAAAGTGGCTTTTCATTTTTGCTGTTCAACTTCCATGGCACTCTACTCCCCAAGTGCTGATACAGTAAATCTTTGCTTAGGTCTGTAGTTTTCTAAACTTAGGTGTGATGCATCATCAGGATGGTGCTAAAGTAATCTGTAAAAAGATGCTTGCTGTGCAGGTAAGCATTTCTTATTTGTCTCCACTATCAAATGAAGTGCAATATTTTCATACATTTTGCATTTATCCAGCTATCTTGGTGCATAAGTGATGCAATTCAACTTGTAGTTTTCCTTACTGAGAAGTAATACAGCTCTTCATTTTAAATACAGTCCTCTTTTGTGAGTAATTTGAGGATCAGTTGGTCCTGTTCTCATTACTGTCTAGTTTACTGTGAAGAGATCTGGACATCTGAATTTTGGCATGTGTCAGGTTTGAAGCTGCTTCACTTTCACATATTAGATGATGATGGTTCTGTCAGACAAACCCTGTTAAAACTTGTTCATTGCTCAAAATGGAAACATGAACAGCTGCTCGTTGCTTGTCTGTGTCTTAGCTAATTTTTAGGGATGAGTTTGTTCTCATTTAGTAGCAGTTGTATGATAGCTGTCAAAATGTCTGATTATTTATAATTTATGATAATAATTATTTATTAATTGTACTTCATTGTTTAATTCATGTTTCTAAATGGTCTGACGTTGCTCATGAGGTGTCAACAGAATAACTTGCAACTGATGAGGAAGTAGTGTTACTCTGAAATAGAAATTTGAGCATCCCTGGGTATAGGAGGAGCCTTTTATTGTCTGCTTGTATATTTTGACCCTCTTTGCTGTCACAGCTGATCACCTCACGAATTTTTGACATGGAATTCTTCCCGTTCTGTTGTTTTACAGGTGTGGAGCTGGGGCAAGGTGATACCTTGAGTCATGGCGGTGCCTGGCTCCCTTCCCATTTGGCTGTGCTCCTCCTGAGCCATGGAAATTGTGTCTGTAAAATTAGTGTAAGGTGGTGCTGGTGGTGGAAAGTGATACAAAAGCTCTCTGCAATTTATAGGATAATTACTTGGGCTGGGTGAGCAGAAATTGAGGGCTCATTCCCCTCCTAAGGCTTGGGGGTATCATGAGAAAAAACATGAAGATAGTCTCTTGGTCTGCCCTTCCTCAAGGGCTAATAAAAGACTTAAAAATGCTGCTACCTTTTTGTCAATGGCTCAGTCCCCTTGGCTTTCTGGGAAACTTTTTGCTTGTGCTCATATCCCTGAGCCTCTCCCCTTCAAGACACCTAGTCATAGCTGTCTGTGTGTGAAAAAGTTCTTGGAGAATTTTATGTCTCAGTTAAATGTTCTACCTGGTGGATCTGATGATTTAATTTTTTTTTTTAAAATTCCATTAATTTACTAATACTAAAAAATTGTAAGGCAGAGGTTTCCTAGTAGCATGATGATTTTTTGTTTGTATTGCTCGTGAAAGTAAGTGAAAAACCTCTTAAGCAGGACTCAAGTCTCCCTGTAGAATAGAGGTCCTATTTGGATCTCTTCACATAGCCTTGCAGTAAAAGGATTTTATGTTTTCCTTCAGGTATTTTTGTTCCTACATGTGGGTGAGATTAATAGGTCATTAAGATTTCGGCATCCCTCACAGTCCCTGAGAAAAGGAACAAATTATTGAGGTATTGGAGGGAAACACTATGATCTGAATCACTCTGAACTGTTGAGCAGAACCTCCCAGAGAAGCTTGTTGATAACCTCCTCCCTTTGCTGGGAAAACAGCTTTGCTGATATTTAGGGTATGCACAAAACTCTGTCCCATGATGCAGGAGGATAGGGAGGAGGTGAAGGGCAGAGAAAGTTTGTTCCCTGAGTCAGTCAGCTTAATAGCTGGCTCATGGTGCTGTGTGGGTGAGCAGTCTTGGTAAAGGAGGATCAAAGGAACAAGATTTTAAGGTCATTGCTGCTGTACCAGCTCCAAACAACAGCCTTGGCACTGAGCAAGGACTTCTGTTTTCAGGGCCACCTGGGAAATAGCACTGTATTGTTTTCCCATCCTAGTGGGGGCAGAGCTCGTGGGTACTGGTAGAGGCTTAAAGAAGCACTTTCCTGCTTTGGAGATTAGAAGAGTTTGTGGAGTTTCTCATTTAACTCCATTACTCCAGCCTGTGGTTTGAAGGGAGTTTGTGTCTGTTGAACATAATTGTAATTCCCTATATTTTAAGCTCAGATAGCTAAGGCTGAGTTATAGAAGTCTGCTTTTTAATATCTTAAGCAGGAATAATTTGTATCCAGAGAGAAAACAGTCTAGAAGTGCAGGTATTTAGGTGAGATACAAGTGAAATAATGATTGTGCTGTGCTGGGCAATTTATCTAAATGCTTTTTACCGTGGAGCTGTGCATGAACTGACACCCCTGTGGGCTCCAGGCTGACCTTTTTGGTGGGTGCTTGAGATGACATGCAGGGAAGGAATGTTTACTTGATCATTTTGAAGTTTTAGAGTCCCAAGTGTGCATAGCTGAGGCATCATTATGATAAGAATCTTGAAAATCTAAGAAGCTCTTAGCAATGCATTTGTACTAGATGAGCGACTTTAAACATTCACTTTTTAAGGCAAAATTATTTCCAGGATTTATCTTCTTGACCTGCTGTGTAACTATAACAAACAGTTCTAAATATAACATTTTTGTAAATGACCATTCCTGTTACCAGTAATAGGTCTTCTGCAGTGCATTGCCATGACACCTGACTTGCTAGAAGTGCAAGTTTTTATTAATAGGCAGATAGAGTTGCTGTTGCATTGCATCTTGTGGTCATTGCCTCCTGGAGTATAAATACACATAATAATGTTGTTTAACGTGACACGTACTGTTTCACCATTGACATTTCCATTCTAATCCACTATACCTGTCTGGTGAGGCTTCCTTTAATGTGCACCACAAGCATAAAAATCATCAGCAGAAAAGAAAAACAGCCCACTTGAAGAAATGATAGCTCATTTAGTATTGTATTACTTCTGGGAAAGTTTTATGTGTGAACAAATGTTGCAGTTTTTCTGTGCGTGCTCCAGACCTCAAAATGTGTTGTGCAACCAGCGTAATAAAATGGTGATTGGGCCATGGGAAAGGTGCTGTGTCTCCCAGAGGGAAAATTGCTCCTTCTTACTCATTTAGCCTATGGCTGTTCTAAAGGAGATGCAGTCACAGAGTACTGCAGTTGAATTATGCACAGCCCCCACTTAGGTGACTCTCCATCTTTATTAAATTGAGTGGAGTATCTCCTACATGAAATAACTGAGGGAAGAAAGAGAAAGTGTCTAGAGATGCCAGGGGAATAGAGCTAGAAAGGACCAGGGGGCTTGGGGAATAGGACTTACAACACAAAGAAGTGCAGCAGAGTCTACTGTTTTCATCAGGGAGCAGAGCTCATTTTGTTGTTGTTTTTTATTTTGCTGTAAAATTTGAGAAGGGAGAGTGGAAAGCTAGTGAAATTTTCCTGTTTTAGTATTCCTGAAGACTACTGGGAGGGTTCAGATTTGCAACACAAAATTTAACAGACTCCTATTGCGTAAGGTAAAAATACCATCCTTAGATATGCTGGAGAAATAAAATCATGTGCCAGGGTATTCATTCATGCTGAGCATCTCTTTCTCCCTCTGCCCTGTGGGTACTGCTTGTGTACTGCAGTACCAAGATCAACTGGAGCTTCCTTTTGCCTAAATCTTTCACATCTTCCTATGGAGCTCCAACAAAGTAAATTCATAAGTTTTTTTTTCCTTTTTTTTTTTTTCCTTTTTTTTGTCCCTAGACAAGTGGTGCTTGTGCTTTGGCAAGAGTAAATAAGAAGTGACATGGTTGGCAGGAGCGCTCTGAATTGGCCCTTGTCTCCCATTGTGTCCTTTGCCAATTAAAGGTCATTCACAGGGCACAGCAGTGGGGACATAGGGGCTAAGCCTATTGTCCACACATTAATGTTCACTGAGATCAGAAGCAGCTGAAAAATTTGGGGGCTAAACCCAGTTTTTGTATGCTGGCAGGGTGATGCTGGGAAAAGAGGCACATGAGCATTCCTGCCCAAGGATGCACAGCTCTCACCAGCACCCAATTCTGCTTGATTTTTCCCCAGGCTGCTGCTGGCTCTGTTACTTTCCTCTGTGTCTCGTTGGTGGAATGCTCTTTGGGACAGGCACTCCAGCTTCTTGTTTGTGTCACTGTGCAGATGGGATGCTGAAGGTGCTGATGTGGTAAGAGCTGATTTTCCCAAGAGCATGTGTCTCCTCTGCTTTCTTCCTATACAACATTTCTTTGGAGGATGTCAGGAATTTGAAAGCAGTCATGGTTTGAAGGTTGTGACACTCTTGTTGGATGACCTGTTAGGGTCTCTGCTTTCAATGTAGCAGAACCAAGTGGAGAGATTTTTTGCTTCAGCACGTTGAGATCTCTGCTGAATTGTGGTAGATGGCAAGAGCTTGAAAGGGTGGTGTGGAGCAAGTGATGCCTGTGGGAGTCCAGAGTATTCCTCTGGCTTCCCTGGGAGGTTTAAGACCCCCCTGACGGGGTCCCCAAAGACCCTCGAATGAGACCCAGGTGTCTCAGGGGCTGGATTTAGCTCCTTGGAACAATTTATCAAC
>JAOTQP010001652.1:15481496-15570318 GCA_026413545.1 Cichladusa arquata
CAGCTTTGGGAAAAACCAGGATTTAAACCACCTGCATGTCCCCCCGAGGTGATCTCGGGTCTAGGAGAAACCTCGGGCTCGGACAATGCCCAGTGCAAAAAACCAGTAGTAAATGGAGAATTCTGAGCTGGCAGGACCAGTTCTGTTTGGGGGCATCTTCTCCCATGTTTTAGTGGTTTACTTTCTGTCAGGTTCTTGTATTTTTGGTATTTCTGGTGTGTGTATTTACCGTTCTGGCAATTTTAAAAAGCAAATAGTAAAAACTTCATTTCTCCACGGCCTTTTTGGAGACTTAATACATTAAGAGAATGCTAAAATACAGTCACTGCCACACCGCATATCTTTGTCCATAAATTACCATTGGTGGAGACAGAAGGCTGAAGTGGGGTTGTTAGGGAGGGATGATAGGTCTGGGACTGGATTTAGGAGTTTTCTTAAACAGAATGGAATTAGGTAGCAGGTTTCCCTTTGAGCAGGCAGGATGGGTTAACTCTGACTGTGGTGCTTCCATGGGTTAATGTCAGGCTCAGGTGTGATCCTTTGAATTTGTAGCTGAGACTGAGGAAGTAATGGTGTAAATGTGCCAAGGCAGCAGGATTAATAACAGGTGTTAAACCGTATTTCAGGAGATGTCACTACTCGGAAAACATACATCTCCAGCCTCTTCAGCCCTGCATTGTTTTGTGGGGGCTTTATTTCATGTTGGGCATGACAATTTGATAGTGGATTTTCTTCACCTTATGTTCTCTAGGCAACTTCTCAATGTGGCTGTCATATCTTGGTATCTTTTTTACCATGAGTTACATGGTTTAATTTTTTAAAAAATTCTGGTGCAGCTCCTGGAATTGGAATATTTAGAACTGGTTTTGCCATTCATTAAAAGAAAACCTTTCAGCAATTATACTTAGCACCCTGTGTCAGGAAAGGTGCACTGAAGTCTTTAGAAAGATAGGCTGAAGAATCCCTCTTGTTCTCCCCATACTGCCCAGGGAACTGAGGGAGGCCAGAAACTGGAGATGCTCTTTAGCCATAGGTTTCTGCTGCATTTTTATTGTTGCCTAAGCGGTGTTTCCTTGGAGAGACGGGATGAGCTGATGAGGCACCTGTAAAAATTAATGCCAGGGCGACTTTTTCTTCCAGGTCTGAGTAGCATCCCAAGGTGAAAGCCTGGTTCCTTTGAAAGGATTGCCAAATTCGCATTGACTGGAGGCAGTCAGGGTAGCACAAGCAGGTTTTATTGCACTGCTTGCAGCTACAGCATTATAGTGATTGGCAAAAGAGACACCACAGGTTCTATTGACGTTGGCTGCTGCAGTAGGAAGTGCATGGTTTAATAAAATGAATGCCTAAATGCAAGGAAGGATAACCAGTGTAATCATCCTGTGCAGGAGTCCTTGATGTTATCCCTATAAGTGTGGGTTTTGGCAGAGCTCATCCAGCGGGCTGTGGAGCCTGCAGGAGGTTAAACCCTTGTCCAGCCCCTCAGCTGATGGTCCCAAACATGAGGAGGAGGGAGCAGAGCTGGATCTGTCCCTCGGTGGGTGTTAGTCCCTCCTCCCCTTGCCCAGGAGTGCCGTCCTTCTGATTTATGGTGCCCGCCTTTGGTTCCAGCATCAGCATTGCTCCTGTCTACTGTCTTAATTTCTCATGCCTGACAACCTTCACGGGTGAGCTGGCTTTCCACTCCTTGATCCAGAACACTTCTCAGTTTATTGCTCACACAACAGAGTCTTTTAATTGAATTTATATTTGTTTGGATAGCACTTGTCAGTGTGGCATGAATCTTCATCAGGTTCAATTGTCTTTCACTGAGCTTGTACAGTAAGTGCTCCAAAACTGGAATGCTTGTTCCCCCTTGAGGGGAAAGGAAGCTGCTTTGGAGCACAGCTGTCTTTTTCCAATGCCCATCCCATGCTCTTGTCCCGTACTGGAGACCATTAATAAGATTGTGATGCCTTTTTTTTTTGTTAGTTTTTTTTTTGTTTTTTTTTTTTTTTAACTCAAATTGAATATTTATTTAAGATAATTGTAAACGTGCTTATTTTTAGTACTGGTGAAGAAGTACAGTATTTTTAATACTGGTGAAGAGATATGCCAAGGCATCGTGGTGGAAACCCTGAGAGGAGCAGGGTTGTGTGGTCAGATGCTTCCCCTTTGCACTCTGGAGAACTAACGTCTCCTGTGGAATAAGCAGCTCCCTTTTTGCAGAGTCTGGGTTGAAAGGCCCTAAGACCTTGAGAATTACTGACACAGGAAACAGGGTAACAGTACTGGAAGAGGGATAAAAGAAACAGTACCGTAGTAATTCAGTTAACAATATGTTCGACAGAACGCATTCATAACTCTTCCTACTTGGGGACACAATTTGCTTGCTGTATTATGCCAGTAGAGATAACCCCTAATTCCTTTCGTATCCTGTTTTTGAATCATTTTGTTAAACAAAGGCCTTTGAGTCCTCCTTTGTTGCTGAGAACAAATGGTGAGATTTTGGGGACTGTAGCTACTTTTGTTATTCACAAATTCCAGAGCCTTTCAAAATTCTTCATCGTTCACATTCTGGGCTTCACCACACAATCATTCATTATGTCAGCAGCTGCCTGGGGAGTCTCACTTCAGCTCATTCAGCCAAATAATAAGCACTGGGACGACTGCTTCTGCATTAAAATAATAATAAAATAATAAATAGAGGTTCTTGCATGTGAAGGACAATATGACTATCTTCTGCTTTTTGACACATCCCTGTGTTGAAGTCAGTGATTGGTTTTATTGGGAAATTATATTTTTGATATGACCAAACACTTCAGTTCTGCCCAATTTTTTAGTGCTTTTTAAATATGTTTTGCTTCTCAGAAACCTCTTCTGTATTCCATTCATTTGACAGGAGGATTTGGGATGATCACCTGCCATGCCTTTGCAGGTGTATTAGCATATACATGTATAGCTGTGGAGATAACACAGCCCAGCAAGCACAAAGTGGTTATTCGTGGTATGGAAGCAGGATTGCAGATGAGTGACCAGCACCGTGAATGTGTATCTTTCAGTGCAACTGTTTTGTTTTTTCAAGTGAGTGC
The DNA here is from genome assembly GCA_026413545.1 of Cichladusa arquata. Lineage (NCBI taxonomy): Eukaryota > Metazoa > Chordata > Aves > Passeriformes > Muscicapidae > Cichladusa > Cichladusa arquata. Next base: position 15,484,568 of record JAOTQP010001652.1, read on the forward strand.
ACCCAAGTACCTAATAATAATATTACTGTGAGGCTTCATTCTTTCTCTTTAGTTAGGATAAGGAATGTAATTTTCAGAGTGAGGCAGGATTATTCCTTCCATCTCCTGTGCAAACAGGGCTCTAGCTGGCTTCCCGTGCAGTATGCAAATACCAGCATCCCATGCAAGGTATCCATGCTGCAATCTGCCTGGTAGCAGACTAATCCAGGAGGCTTTATCCAGATGTCATTCTGTCCCAAAATCTGAAGTGATACACCCTGCCTGTGCTGTTGCCTCATTCATCTGAGTGAAATTTGCATGCTGATTCAGCTGAGCAAAAGGAAGCTGCCTTACGGCTTTTCAGGGATGTGTAGCTTTCCATACATCAGACAGGCTTTGCATGACGTTGCCACCTTTTGCTGAACTGTTCCTGCCTACACAGATAGTACCACATGCAACTGAAACCCACTATTGATTGTGTGGAAGCAGTTCTGTCTGTTAGAGGAAGTAATTTGGATGTTTATGGGGAGATGGGTGGGAAAAAAATAAGCTAGTTCATTTTTATTCCTTTTTTTTTCTTTTTCATTTTTTAAGTGAGCTTGAGAACTATATGGAAGTGAACCAATGTTCCCAAAGACTGGTGTTAGTCAATTGCAAGACAGGGTCTGGAAAGGTTTGGTGAAGATTTTCTCTGTGAGCATGAATTCATTGTCTGGATGCAGGTTTCTTGTCCTGTCCAGCTGGCCTCGCTCCTTCTCCTACATACACTGGGCAACAAAAAATAGAAAGGGAGAAGAAAAGCATTTAAATTGTACTTGTAGCTGTTGTTCTTCTTGGTGAAGCATGCAGAGCCTGTATTTTCAAATGACATAATTTGTTTTCAAATATTAGTCCAGCTACAGGAGCTCCTTGTACCCTGCCATCTCCTCTGTGCCTTTGAGGTGGGGGCATTGCTTTTCCAACTTGAAGCTGAGCTTTGATTTGCACAGTCTCCACTATTGCTCACCTCAACCGTGCTGTGACCACTCCATATCTATGGCCAAGCACTTTTTTGTCCATTTCTTTTTATTTTATTTTTTTCCTCTTTCTTTGTTGGTTTTTAGTTTGGGGTTTTTTTTCTTTGGAGTAATGGAAAATGTTATCACCTGTTTCACCTTTGGTGAAGACTGTGTTTTCTTCTTGAAAGGATGATAGCTCAAGTGAACCCTCTGGTAGCTGGGCATTGTGTGGCAACACAACTTTACATATTGCATGTTTTGTTGGCTTTTTTTTGGAGATGGTGTTGATCAGATCTTCCTAACCTCTTGTGCAACTCTAAACCCAAACAACAAGCCTTGTGAGCCACATTCCTAACTTGTCATGTAGCAAAGTGCCTTATCCTCCCTCCTTCCACACCCCCTACACCCCAGTTTGGCTCCCAGCCTTATTCCTTCTGTTTCTACACCTGCCTGCTTCGTTCTGTGCAGAGGATGCTCAGCCTACGCCTTTGCATACCTGACACATCTCAAAAGGGCACGGTTCTGGTGACTTGGAGGTGGCCTGCGCCCCAGCCTCCATGTCCTGCAGCTTTTGTAAAGTAGCTCTTAGTCACTCCCTGGCTGCTCCACCCCTCACTCATTTCTCTGCCCAGTCTTAACTTTTAGAGTGTTTTTCTACTCTCCAAGTGTTCATGTTCATACAGTGAGGCTGGAAAAGCCCCTTTTTTCCCCCATGCTTTCCTGGAGGAGAGCTGGAGAAGTGGTGTGAGTGATGGCTCTTCTTGGGGAAAGTCAGTGCTGGGCTTCACCAATGGAGAGGGGCAGAGGGCTCTTCTAGCAGGCATTTCAGGCAGCATCTGTGAACCTACATAAAAAAATCCCCCTTACCTTTCCCAGAATACCTAAGGTACATTGTAAAGTGAGATGGGCTACAGTCTTCATGGCCAAATCTAAGTGTGTCTTGTACTAGAGCTGGATATGCTGAATAAAGAAAGACATTAAAAAAAAAAAAAAAAAAAGGCAATAGATTATGATGAATTTGAGTGTCTGGAAAGCTGCCTGGGAGAAAAGAAACTGGGATACTGGGAGACAGCAGCTGAACATGAGCCAGCAGTGCCCAGGTAGCCAAGATGGGTGATGGCACCCTGGCCTGTTTCAGAAACAGTGTGGCCAGCAGGAGCAGGGCAGTGATCTCCCCTCTGTACTGGGCACTGGTGGGGCTGCACCTTGAGTGCTGTGTCCAGTTTTGGGCCCTTTCCTAAAGAAAGACACTGAAGTGCTGGAGCATGTCGAGAGAAGGGTGGCAGAACTGAGAAAGGGTCTGGAGCATGAGTCTAATGAGGAGCAGCTGAGGGAGCTGGGAGTGTTTAGTCTGGAGGAGACCAAGGGGGATCTTATTGCTCTCTAAAATTACCTGAAAGGAGGTTGTATAAAGGTAGGGGTCTGTCTTTTCTCCCAGGTAACATGTGACAGGACAAGAGGAAATGGCTAGAGGAGGTTTAGATTGCACATTAGGAAAATTTTTTTTCTCTGTGAGGGTGGTAGGTCATTGGAATGGGCTGCCCAGGGAAGTAGTGGAATATAGATCTCTGTAAAGAGTTTAAAAACTGTGTCTGTGGCACTTAAGGGCATGGTTTAGGGGGACTGTGGTGGTTCTGAGTTAGTGGTTGGACTCAATGCATTTTAGGGAGCTTTTCCATCCTTAATGATTCTATGATTTCCCACTCTTTCTCTTTTTTTTTTTCCCTGGGTTGCTATGAGCTTCCTAAAAACTGAAGTGATGCCTGTCTGTGCCATAGCTTCCTAGACCTTTCCCAATACCCTGGTGCAGTTTCAGAGTTCTGTCAGCAGGGCAGAGTCTTGTGTGTCTGCAGAGTCTGCATGCTGAGGTGTGTTCCATCTCCCTTTTCAAAGTCAGGAATGTAGCCTGGACATGAAGGGTGAGGTCTGATCCCCTTCATCTGTTTTACTCAGTGAAACTGCTGGGGCCCTCTTTGCAAAGTTAAACAGAAGTCTGAGAAGAAACATAATTGTGTCTTTATGCAATAGCTACACAAGTTATGCGGAGGCTGTGAGGACAAGCATCATTTCTGCTGGCCTGCCCTCTTGGCAGGCACTTTGCTTTTTGTGCATGCTTTTGGACACTTCTGTCTGGGTCAAGATGAATCACTCCCTGAATTCCCCTGACTATATTTACTCAATCTCTGCTGACTATAAAAGAAGCCTGGTGAGTATTTAGGCTGCCGTGACTCCATTTTAGCCACCAGCCTTTGGGCAGCTGAATCTTTTGTTTAAGACTCATTAGCCTGGAAACTGCTGGGAAAGGATGGTCTGAATGCCAGGAACCCCTGCAGCTGTGCCACCCCAGGAGAGGGAGAAGCAGGTAGGCATGGGGGCTGCAGCCTCTCTAGCATCCAACTGTGCCCAATGGGAAACTCTTCCTGAAGCCTGTACCCCAAAATTTGGTTTCCCTTGGGCAAACCTACATGTCCATCAGAGTTGTGCCTGCAGGTCAGCTAAGCAGGATTCTCCATTCACCCTGTAGGGGTCCCTGCTGTGGGATTCTCAGCAGCTATTGGTCCTTGAGGGGTCTGGGGCTACAAAGACATATTGTGTAAGACTGGCATTATATAAAGTTGCATCAACTTTCCCATGAATTAAACTTATTATGAGTGGAGGAGCAAACAGCTTATCTTCCAGTCTCATTACTAGAATGGATATGCCATAAGCGTTCCAGAAATACACTCTTTAAAGATAAAGAAGACTGTGTAAAAATCCATATCTGTTTGGTTCCAGTGTGATGCAACAGCTATGCTTTCAATACCAGCCAGCTGAGAGCTGCTGGAGATATGGCTGAACATGGGGCAGGGTGGCAAGGAGCTGTTGGTAGCACATTCTCTGGGTTTCCTGCACTCCAGCATCCCTTTTCCCTGACGAAGGCAGCAGCTGTTGCTGCTGTACACAGATGTGGCAAAGTCCTCCAGGAGGGGAAGAGCTGCCACTCTGTCTCAGGAGCAGCTGCTCTTAAATGGTTATTTTCCTCTATGATTTCCCCAGCTCTGAGTCTCACTGATACCTCCTCATACACTGCCTGCCTCCTCCAGCTCTCAGAGTACTTCTTGCATGTCAGGGAGGCATTTCTACTTTCTTCTGTTTTTGAAGAGCTAAAGGCCTTGCTCTTACTTTTGGAATCCTCTCTCCAGTGTATCCAGCTTAATTTGTCTGTAGTGTGTTGGTTGACCCATGAAACCTGGTATCCTCCTCTTTTCCCCTAAACAGCCCTTCCAAACTCCAACTCTGAAATCTGCAGATCTCCTGTAGCTGATGCATTTCGATAATTTCAAACTGTGAGTTTTCATGTTGTTCAGGGAAAATTTCTTTCAATTTTGTATTTTGTGCTTTACTTGCCCAAATCCACAATTATTTTCCCTGTTACCTGCCTTGGGTCTAGATACCAGCAGAGTTAAAAAGTACTAGTTTGACTTTTTGACTTTTGCAATTTGTTCATATGAACTTTTATCCTCTTTTTGCTTTCCTGCATCTGCTTTTACACTGGATTTATATGTGCCTTTCGTGCCTCAGCCACAGGTGAGAAACTTCACCATAGTGTAGGTGTGGGTTGAGCTTTTCCATATTTCTACTTCTTTGCATTTTGGATATCCTTTTTCTTAGCACAACTGGTGGTCTTTGCAAACTTCTTTCATTCAGGAAGGAAAGGCACACCTCTATTAGTGTCTTTCCTAATCAGGATCTTGGATATAGTTTTCTTTTGCCTGAGCACTGTTTTGAGATACCACCTCCTGTACCATGATCTAGAAACTGCCTGGCAGGAGTTGTGCTTTCAGGTGGCAACCCCCTACTTTTGTGGGGCTGCACCTTTGCTGCATTCACATTTAACTACCTGAGCTCACTCTTTTATCAGTGTTTTTACAGGTACTGGTCCTTGCTCCAGTATCCTTCACACATCCTTCTGCTGACCATAAGGTTATCTTTCCAGGTGGAAGGTTTATATATATATTTTTTTTTTTTATTATTCTTTATTTTTTTTCCAGAGAGGAAGTAATTTTCTGGAGAAAAAGTCCTTATTTTTTAAGTAAGACGTCTAGGGGAATGATAATTGATTCGCATTCTCTAAAATGTCATCATGGTGTTTTATTGTTGCAGATTCACAGAATACTTTAATGTGCATAATCATCTTTCAGTAATTAAGGAGAAAATGAGTCATTATTTGTGTTACTGTATTTTAAACACTAAAAAACAAATTTGCCTTTTTGCATCCTGTAGCTCTTGGACTCCTGTGCAAGTTTGAGAGCCTGAAGAGATCAACTTCTTATTTCACTGTCAACTATTTGCATTCAAGCATTTGTTTATTTTTTTAAGCAAAGGACAAAACTGAACTAAAACCTTGAGCAGACTTTGTTCTTTGGCCAGAGTGTATAAGCTTTGGCCATAAATCACCAGGAACGCATTTTAGTTCAACCTTCTGTCTCAGTTTTCCTCAACAGAGCACAATGATGGAGATTTTAGTTTTGTCAGTACTCTTGGTTTGACCACATTCCCGCTGATTTGTTGATGATCACCAGTGAGAATGTCCTCAGAATCAGTGCTGGATGACCCTTTCCTGAGACCTGGCTCCTTGGACTGCTCTTAACCTGTTGGTTTGAGTTGTTTCCAAAGCTGTGTGTGATCTCTGTGAGCTGCAGGTACCATGAAAAGATGCTATGTGTCTGTTCTCAAGGACAAGGACCATTTCTGAAAATGGTCTATATGCATTTGGCAAATGAGAAAATAGCACTGCAGTGGTGGTCTCAAATCAGGCTAATTGAGAGAGGAAGTAAAATTTAAACATCTAGATTTCAAAGGAGCAAACCCACCCCACTCCTGCAGTCCGGAGCACTTAACATCTTTCCATTTAACCTGTGGACCTGTGTGGCCATATTTATTTAATCTGCTGACATCCAGGGAGAGATGAACTGACAGGGACTCTGTGATCTTAAGCTTTGCAATCAGTCCTGTCTCCTGTCCCGAAGAGATGCTGGAGGCACATCCCCTCTCCTGGTGGCTGCTTGGGTCGTGAGGCTTTCTGGCATCTCTCACACCAAGGAGAAGCTGCTGTGTTTTGCCAAATCTGTGCTGTCCCCTTCCTCTCGCCACATTGCCTGATGGTGTAGGTCTGATTTTTTTTCCCCCAATCTCAGTGAAGTCAGTTTGATGCTAGTGGAAGGCTCAGTCAGAGCTTAGCAGCCCCTGGTTTATCATCTGTAATACTCAGAATACTATGACAGCAAGGGCAAGGATGAGAGCACTGGAAGAGCCACTCAGTCCAAGTGTGCAGCTGGGTCAGGATGTGACCCCCACTGTGCACAGCAGTATGTAGGACACACACCCTGGCTGTCAATAAGCAAACTAGTTTTGTGTCCTGACTTTAATAATATATCTCTCTGAGGGGTGGTTGCTCCAAATGCTCCCTGTTGATCTGCATTCCTAGTGAGGGCTATGTCTGGGATCACTCCCTACCCTTTCAAGATACTGTTGGTCCTTTTGCTTCTGATTGCAGCATTAAGCTAGAGTGAAATAATTTTGCAAATCCTGTGCATCGCCACTAACATGTCTTTAGTATTACCAGGCAAGGTGTATTTTTAGTTGTGATAAGCTTTCTAAATGCAAACAAAGCAAGCAGCAAATTCTCCCTTTCAGCTGTAACAGTATTTTTATTTGTGTGACTTTGTGTATGTCAGGAGAAATAGTTTCCTTTTCTTCTACTTACACCACTTAGTGCAGAAAAGATGGCAATACATAGTGTAGTTTAATGCAGATGTCAAAAACTACTATAGAGGAGTAAAGTGGTCACAAAAGAACAATATATGAGGCCTTTGGAAAAGAAGGAGTGTGTTTGAAAGGAAACCAGCGCAGGATAAATTCCTCAGTATAAATCCTTTCTAACTTACTATACTTGCAGTTTGTGGCTTTGTTTAGTATCAGATTGCCTTCATCTTGTGGGCTCCTGCAACTGGAGTTTATCAGGACTGAGTGACATGAAAGTGTTTGCATATTCAAAAATTAGTCTTTTTGAGGCTTCCCAGTGGGACTTTTAACTATGCTTAGTCTACTTACCCATTCAAATCCACCGCTACAGTGTTTTAAAATCATAACTGCATCTGAATTTCACCATGAAATAAAATACTGTAAGTGAGGACACATGTTAACAATCAACACAAGGTCTTTCAAATGAGCCCTTGTGCTTCAGGACGAGAGGCTGTTTCCAGGGAAGTATTGACAGACCCTTGATCAGTTGAAGCCCGGGGCACTGAAATCCATCAGTAGGCACAGGGGTTAACACAGAACAGGTTTTGGAGTCGCTCACTGCTTCTCAGAGATGGACCAGATTGTTTCTGTATCAGCCCTAGCTGGCTGAGCTTCATCAGGCTAGCTGTAAATCACGTCATGGGGAAGGTGCAGAGGTAGCAGCAAGAAGAAGAATCTGCTAAAATTGTGTGTGTGGAGCAATCACAGCTTTTTCGCAATCTCCATGTGCCCCCGAGTGCTGACATTTTGACTGGCAGTAAATTTTTCATGTAGAAACAGGAGTTGTGTTGGATTGTTTGTCTTATCTCAGTCCTTTTCATTTTCATGCAAGCTTTGGCCAGTCTGTAGGATTGCTGATTGAATTTGTTCAATTAACAGAGACTTTCATGTTACAGAAACGAAAATTCTAATTTTTAAAATTTATTGCCGGATAGCTAAAATGGCCAACTGTGGGTGAACTTCTCAGAGGATAAGAAACAATTAAAGTTGAGTGTCATGGCTGTGATTTTCCAGCAGACTGGAGATCTTGTGGGTCACACTTGTTAGATGTCCAGCTTACTATTTTTTTTTAATATAAGATTTTATTTTTAAAGGGCAAGTGTGCAACATTTAAAAAAATATTCTGATTGCAAATTGCTGTGCTCACTGAAAGTAGTTCTTTTTGAAACAAGCAAGTAGATGACTAAATATGCTTGTTATAGTAAAGATAAATAGAAAAATCCAAATATCTGGTCCACTACAATAGAAGGGGAAAGCCCTGGGAAAAGTGCTACACCATAACACAAAACACTGCAGAATGGAGGAGCTGAAAATAAAGGCACAGGAATATCTTCAGAAAAAGCTGCTGTAGTCGGTTGAGGTTAAAAAAGTCTGAACATATCCTCTGTTATTTGTGAGGGCAGAGGGCAGCTTGTAAAAATAGCAGGTAAATTTCTCATTTAATATTTTAATGAATTCTGTGATTCGTGAAGCCCTAGGCCATGTTTATATATATATATATATATTTATTAAATTGAAATTATTTTTTCTTCTAAGTCACTGTGAAATTCCTTAATTCATTTGGCATACCTTGGCCACTACAACAGCAGAAAAATATGAGAGACCTCTGATCCTGGTATGTGCACATTATACTGTACTGTATAGCAGCCTGCCTAGCAGTACTCTTGTCTTCTTCTCCTTTAAAGCAATGCAATTTAACTTTGCAGGCCCTGTCATCCAGCAGTAATTTTCTGTCACTGCAGGATACCAATCCCCTGTTTGCAGCTCAGATGCATTTTAGCACTTCACCCTGTTAGAACACAGCATTGTTTGAGGGCTTATGTAGATGAGGGATCTGTAAGCTGAGTCTCTTAAAACTGAACTCGCTGTCTTGTTTCAAACATTCAGCACTATTTTTTACCACAGTTACTTCATTTTGGTCCTTGTCTTATATTTGCTTTTTGACAGATTGAAGAATAGGTAAAAGGGAAAAACACCCAAAACCATCCTCTGACATCTCCTTATTTTTAATTCCTGGTGGTAGTTCTTGTCTTATAGCTAGGCTTGCATGGGATCATTTAATATAGTTGTCCCTAGCCCACTGTTGTATTTCTTTACCCATTCATACCAAATTAGGTTTGATTTTATGTTTAACTTATTAAGACTAAGGGGAAAAAGGCTGTAGACAACACAAAAAGGACTCCAGAATTGTTGAAGGTGAAAAAAAAGTTTTGTAAATAGAAGGACTTAATTGGCTTCAAGAACATAAGAAGAAAACATAAAATGAGAGAGTGAAGAGAAACAGTAGGATCTTATGCAGAATATTGAAATATTCCATGTGCATAAGTCCTGCTTTTTGTGTGTGAATGTGGGAAGTCAACTCAGTAGAGCTGCTGACTTGTGAAGGATTGGAATTTAACCTGCTCTAGCTGTGAGTTTCTCTTGGTTTTTTATTTTCTGTTAGGCTGGAGTATAGACTGGTGAAGAAGTTTGGAAATTTGTTCTTTCTTGTTACAACACAGTGGTATTCATTACTTTGTAAGCAATTTTGTGGTTACTAAATTCACTTTTCCTATGATTCGATGTGATTTTTAGATTACCCATTTTCAAATTTCTCTTCCTTTTTAAAAGACACACTGTATTACTGTTCTTTGAGCCCTGTGGAAATTGTAAAATAGGTTCCATAAATAATAGATGATTAAAAAAAAATTAAAAATCTTCGTTTAAAAAAAGTCAGGAATTCCTGATCTCTACAAGATTAAGCTCTCTAGCCTTGCACACTTGAAAAAATGCCACCCTAAGATATGGTAACTTTTCAGTGCAAACAGACCAAGTCCCACGCTTCTTCCTGGTTCTCAGTTTCTCCCCCTGCTAGTAAAACACATTTTTTGTCCACCTCAAAGCCTCCTGCTTCCAAACTAGCTTATCAAATTCTGCATTTGCCCAGGCATTGCAAATTCTCCCATCCAGAAGGTGCCTGTGGAGATTTGGGAGCACCTGTGCAAGGCTCCACATCTGTTTTTGCCCCAATCCCTCTTTCCCGTCCCGGTGTCAGTGATGCTGAATCTCAGCATCCTCCTGTGTGCTGAGGAATGCAGCTGGGCACTGGGGGCTGCAGAAGCAAGGGAGAAAACTACTTCTGGTGCAGGTTTCCCCTAGGTGAAAGCTGTTTTCCTGAAGGCTGGTACTGAGCATCCTAAAATAGGCCCTGACCTTCTTTTCTTGGCTGCAGAGCTGGATCAAACCCTGGTTCCTCTTTGAATGCTCTACAGAGCTGGTGATCCTGTAATATACATGACAATGAGCATAACTGAGAAAGGAATCCCTTCTCAAGCACCTTTTTCCTTCTTTGACTATTTTTAGGATATGTTGTATTTCTTTTCCTCCTTGGGTTTTTGTGTGGGTTTTTTTCTTTTTTTTTTTTTTTTTTTTTCTCCCTTAAAGGTGTTAAGGGCCAGAAGCATCCAGCAACACTTGGCAGCATGGGGTTTTCAGGGAACATGGGGTTCTCAGCATCACTAGCTGTTCCCTGTTGACAAAGATACGGGGTCAGAGCTGAAAGTTGTGGCTCCTGACATGGGTAGAGGTGGAAAACATTGTGCTGCTGGGGGCTGAGGCACCTGCAGCGGGAAGGGCTTTCACTACCTGGCTCAGAGAATTTTGATTAGGGAAGAAGGAGTCAAAGGAAGAGCTATTTGAGCAAGTTGTCTTTTGTTTTTTTTAATGTGAAATCACATCGACTGAAATAAATTTGGGGTTGGGAAACCAAATAGTAATTTTAATGATGCAGCAAAATATTAATGATAAAGTTATAGTTCCTCGAGCTCCATTTCACCATAGCCTGTATCTGTAAAACTGTGGGCTTCAGGGGGCAGAGATTGTAGCATCTATCTGTTCAGGCTTTTATTTGACATGGTTGGGTAGGCTATTGAATTCTTACTCCCTGCCTTTAGCTTAGCTGTGTACTGTATGTTCTCCACAATACCTCAAGCTGAAAATTGATCTCTGGTCAATACTGTGTGATGATTCGAGCCACTCCCGTAATCAGCACCGCTCGTTGAATGAAATTCGTCGTGGGAGGCCTGATTATTGTCTCCACCAAGACTAACTCTACTGAAAGGGCTATCAGGCTGTCTGAATTTGGACACTTTGGACAACTGCCATCAGAAGTTGTCTGTGCTTCCAGAAAGGGCTAAATTGAGCAGAGATGAAGTGCTAGTGTTTATTGATTTCCTTTTTCTAAAAAAACTCAACTTTTTTTCTTTTTGTCTTTCGCTCCTCCTGACTAGGTAGAGCAGAGGCAGCTTTAGCTACGTGTTCTAGGTGTTGGGATAGCATTGCTGCAGTGATGATGCACCTTTTTTGACCCCGTGTCAAATTGTCTGCAGCACACACTGGGAGATTTCAGGGATGCTTTTGAAGGAAAGACCTTTTGTCAAAAATGCTGTCTTGTGTAAAACAGCCCTGTGGTCCTCTTGGATGTATACTGTGGATGAAGTAGTACAAAAAAAATGCCACAGATGAGGCTGAGCACTTACCAGTTGGTGTATCAGCTGCAATACAGACGTTCTTGTTCTACTGGAACAGGAAAGATGAACTGCAGCCTCAAGTAAGTGCCCAGTTAAAGGGGTTCAGCATGCCATTGGGTTATTTTGTGGTGTACCCTTGTCTTACATGGTGAAGCTTTCTGCTGTATAAGCAAAAAGGACATACTATACCAGCACAATGAAGAGCTTCATAGCAGCTAATCATATTTAAACACTTGATACTTATTAGATAATATTGTTTATTTCTCCTGTGCTGTGTTCAGAAGTACAGAAGGTGGGTCAGATTTTTTTCTCCCCTTACTAGTGTAGAAAATTTCCGTAGTGCTGGTGTGACCTGTATTGGGAGACTCTGTTTCATTCTACAGGAGTACATGCCACTGATCTTTATTAAAAATGTATTTAAAATAGCAATAACGAATAAAGTGCAAATACCATGACTGCATTTACTTCACAGAATGTTTTTAAAGCTAGTGTGGATTAGGGCACGCCAGGCTTCAGTCATGGAAAACCAAAGGATGAAACTACACCATTGCACAGTGTTGCCTGCCGACTCAAAGAGCTTTATGCAGCAGCAGTGCATGGTCCAGGCTTGCTAATAGCACAGTTTGTCTTCCCAGTGACAACTCCTCTGCCTCTGACTCGAGGACCTGGACCGAAATCTTAATCTCACTGCAAAGCTCTCATTGACGTGTATGGACTTTGCTTCAGCTCCGTCTGATGGAGCACAGGGGAAGCTTTAAAAGCATTCAGGCCAAAGTATCTTCACCAGGGGCGTTGTGCCTGTTTGTCACCAGATAACCCTGTGTCTTTTAATAGAGTTAAAGCTCCGTGGGCAGGCTCTGCCCTTGTTTAATGCCATGGCATTGTTCCCATTGGCTTCAAAAGGAGGAGGCACTTAGACTGGGACTCTCAAAGGCCCTTAGGACCCTAAGTCCCATTCATTTCCTGATTTTAGTGAGACTTAGAGTTCTAAATCCCTTTGTGAATCCAAGCCGTAATGCTCTACTGTCTAGGCACAAGTATTAACAAGAGTTCTCTTTTTATCCTCTTAGCATGGTAAGCCTGGAAAGTGGAGCTCTGTGTTATCTTCCCTCTCCTCCTGAAATAGGCTGAGAATATGTGTAGCTGTTTAAATATGGAAGTTATCTTCTTATTTGAGTCTGGATTATCATCTCCTCCAGAACTATAAAAAACAAACATGTCTGGATGACCAAGCTCCTTTTTGAGCTGAAACTGTGCAGGGTGTTGAGGTGGAGAATGGATAACATGAGTAAAGGGGGAAAATCATCATTGCTTTAACCCCTTTCTGTCCTTCTCTCAACTAACTTGGTTCCTTGGGGTGTGCACAAAAATTGTCTATGTGACAAACCCTTTCCATACTGGTAACCACGAAGAAGAGCACTGTGCCATAGTATCCACAAGCACTTGATACACAGGATCTGTGGGGAAGCTAGGTACTCACTAGTGGGGCCATAAAAAGCAAACCTTCAGTAAGAAGCCTTCATAAGAGCCTCTCACAGCCACTCTTTCAATGCCAAATGAGTTTTTTGCATCTGCTTGCTCATTTCCAAATCTATTGATAATGGACCCAGTGTTCAGCTGATGCAAATTAGCTAGTGCCGCCAAAATCAGATCACTGCCTATGTTGATTTAAGTTGTCTGAGGAGCTGATACAGGCTCTCTGGTTCTCCTGGTGTTAAACAGCTTTCTCTCTGTAGCCATCTTCTTCCATTCAAGAGCCATGTGAGTCTAGAAATGATTTTAAGTAAAAGAAAAAGCTGTACAATGTGTTATGTCAAAAGTAAATAATGTATAGGCTTACAGAGGATCTAATGTTTAGCTGTTGGCATATATTCTTGATAGATTAGAAATCCTTATCCCATTAATGGGTCAACTCTTAGCCTCCGTGATAAATAGCTGGGATTGGCAGAGAAGGAAAATGATGAGGTATATTCTCTTTGCTATAATGACCCTAAGAAACAAGGAAAAATCCTTTCACCGAAGTGTGTGAAACACCCAGCTGATCTACAGTTAGTACAGGGAACTGCTACAGAGGTGCCACTCAAATCCTACTGTTTACAGTAAAGCGTGTTTGTAGCAGGTAAAGCTATAACTTAACTGATTTTCGGTCTACTTTTGAGTCCCTGAAATATAAGGACTCACCATCTTCCACTGTTCCAGAGAGGAATGGGATATTATTAGTTGTGCAAGTTAATGGGAATAGAGAACATAGCATGCTCTTGCATTTAGGGGCCAGGGGTAACAATGCTACTGGGCTTAATTCTGCTACTCCCCTAGTGAGCCATCCTGCTGAGCCAGGATGAGCTTTTCCAGCAATGTTGAGTCTTTCTCCTACTGTTGTGGATCACTGTGGTTTTAGTGGCTTGTGCCACAGTTTTCTCTGCAAATTGGACCCTTCCTGCTTTTAGGTAATTTTGCTACAAATGAATGAGTCCCAAGTGCAGCACAGAGTTTTGTAACTGGAGAGATCTTGATTAGTGAGGTTGTCAGAAGGTTTTATATCCCTCAAGGGATGTGTATTCCCCACACTTGATATCTGTTTCACTACATCTCATACCAGTTGGGTCTGCAGATCCTGAGAGAGGCTCAGAGCACAGCTCTGAAACAGTCAGTTTTTCACAGGGTCTTCAGAGGGATTTCCCTGCTGAATTCCCAGCTCATGGTAGCAGAGAGTGGCATTCCAGGAGGATGCAGGAAGAACCTAAGCACAGCATTTAGCAGTGCTGGCCCAGACATCAGAGTGGGGAGGGCACTTGCAGTGGACTCCAGACTGCAATTCAGGTGACCTGTGCTTGCACACCATTGATTTTTCATCTGACCTTGCACAAGGGGCATAACCTCTTCCTGCCCTGGTTGACCATCTGCACCACAGGGACAGTGCCACTGCCTCTTTCATGGTCTTTGTCCTCAGACTTATTGAATATATATTGTTCAGGGCAGAAGGGGTTTTACTTTACGTGTGCGCAGTACTTAGTGGGCTGGAGCTTAGGACTCCACTGGGATTTTTGGGTACTCTGGTAGTAGTGAAATAATGAATGACAGCTCGCATGCTTCTTTCCTCCCGCTTCATCACTATTGCCATCCTGACCCTTTCCTGCCTGTGAAGTTCCCATATTGGCTTTGAAATGGTCTCCCGTGACTGTCAGTCTCTGCAATTATTGATGGGTGATGTGTAACTTACTCCACCAAATGGGCATTTTGCATTTTTACTTCATTGCTGGCTGCAGGTACCTTGATTTGGGAACAGTCCCAGTCTGTAAACTCATTATTTGCTGAAGCTATGTTAAAAGTTTCATGCAGTAGCAAAAATCCTAACCTGGCATGCTCTTGGGAAGTTCAAGGTGTTATTCCACCATCAAGAGCCATTGTTGAAGTTTCCACAAACTTTGTTGCGTCCTGGCTTGAACAGATATACTGGAACAAAATGCCAAAATGTTTACTTGAAAGTCTGCAATTAGACTTGCTGGGGAATGGGGCTATAGAACATATTAAACAGAGTGGCTCTTAAATAATATTCTTAAAAGCAAATTCATCTGGTTCTCAGAATTGCTTTCTCTAAAATTGCCAGTTGCCATGACCAACAGAGCTCCAGTGGCTCTCAGGATTGTATCATTTGTAAAAGTGATTGGAGATTAATTAAACAGTTTCATCATCTAGTAGAATAGCTAAAATACACGCTTGCTTTGTGGGAAGTTGGCAATAAAAGGGATGTACATGTTTCCAGTGGCCGGAGGTGCTTCTGTGCATTGTGGGGGCTGCATGTTGCCCTTTCTTGCCACTTTGGCAAATTCCTCAGCTCTTCCTGACTTTGGTGGTGAGGCAAGAGCAGGGCATGGCTGAGTATTGCAGGGACCTTCCACTCAGGACAGGAGGAGGGGTCATGGTCCCTTCCAAGAGAAAGCTAAAAATTGTATCCTTATCTTTTGTGGTTTCCCTGGGTGGCATCTTATCTGTTAAAAAGGGACTCAGAGATACCTGTTTAATCCCAGGGTCTAAAGGATGAAGCTTTTCTTTTCTGAATTAGCATAAAAGAAAAAAAAAAAAAAAGCCTTCTGCATGTCATGTTTGACTTTCACTGGCAGCTTCTGCTTCTCCAACTGTTGGTTGTTAAAACGTGTATTTGTTGTGGGTGGAAAGCAGAGTAGTAAACACATGATCCTCTCCAAACATCAAGCAAATTTGGTGTCTCCCCCCACTCCCTATTTTGAATCACAAATTTTTCTTTAACCCCTTGTAAATAATTTGAAAATCCATGTTGTATGCCTGTGAAGGATAAGTGTAACTGTAAGATCCTGTGAGCTTAAGCTTAAAATCTTCATGTTTCATACTCTGAATGGTACTTTGGCACATACCTTCCTTAATTTTATTTTTAAAGTAGATATTTCTATTCTGCCTTCTCCTGGAATTAACAATGTCTTTGTCATTAATGATCAAGGTAATACCAAAAAGAAAAAAATCACATTAATTTTTAAAATGGTTCCAGCTCATGCTTTCTTTCTTCTTCTTTTCTCCCTGCCCTGTGGAAATGATGATAAATGTACGAGAAAATGTATGGTTATGCAGGTCAAGTTATCCTTTAACAATGATTTTAATGTTTTGAATCTTACCCTAATAGCCATATGCCGGAATTTCAGAGGCTCAAATGTACTGATCCTGATATCACTTCATTTTCTGGCTACAGGAAGCAATGACAGCCTTCAAAGGGCAGGAGCAGAGTGGAGTCTGTAAGCACAGGAGAAATCAGCTATGTGCATGTACAGTGTGCAGGGTGTGTGCTGTGACAGGCAAAGGCACTGCATGTAGCTCCACACCAAAAACCAGCATTCTTGGTGCATCCTTGCTGATACTTCTCACTTTGGCTGTCCTGTTACTCCTGGAGCTGTGCCACCCTCAGCTGCTCCCTCGTGTTCCCGAGTGCTGGCTGAAGCACTTCCTTGTGCCAGTGCATCAAGGAGGCTTCTGGCAAGCTGTTGATCATTTCATGGTGTGCCTTTTTGGGCAAGCACATGAGGTAGACAGAACCCTTCCAGATCTGTTAGAAATCCTGTAGGAAAAAAGGCAGAATTTCCATCCTTGGTGGAAAGTGGCGTGGGATCATCTGCTGTAGCAGATGAACATTGTTGTCCTGATCTCAATTCTTACTTTAACTTTTTATTACGATCTGAATACAAAAACCAACTTAGATGGTTATAAGATGTTACTGTGCAGTTTATTTCTCCTAACCTACTAGAGTATATCCTTGCCCAAGGCAATACAACATGCTGTCGGATAGTCGGAGTGGAGTTGTACCAAACATGAGAGAGAAAGAAAAAAAAACCTCTTCATTTTGTTCTGGCCTTAAATGTAGCAAGATGGAAAAGAAATCCAGTGTAAACCTTTAGGCAGTCTATGCCTTTATTGCAGCCCTTGAAAATAATCCAGTAAACAAGCAAAAAAGCATAATTTGGAGTGAATGGTGAAATACTGTGTTTCTCTTTAGTCAGCTCTCTGCAGCCTTCAAAGATAGGTTAAGTGTCTGGCAGAAGGAGGGTTTGTGTGTAGTCAAAGGGCTGTGCTTTATCCTAAAAATGACCTGATTGCCTAATTATTATTTTTTCCACAACCAGCTGTAGTTGTAAATACCACCTAAAAATGGACTGGAAGGGTTGGTATCTGTTTCTACATTGTTCTCTTTGTGTTTCCCCTCTCTGCTTCAGAGATTTGTTGTTTGTGGCTTTGTGTTTTCCCCCTGCAAGCAAAGAAAAACCCCCAAACCAAATAATTTTGTCAGGGGTATGAAAATCTCAGAGTCAAATTGGAGACTTGGCAGTAGAATATCTAAAATATTTTCCAAAATATTAATTTTATAGAATGGTACCTGTCAATTAGCAATGCATCCTTTTAAAAAAGCATTATGTTTCCTAGTCCTGAGATCATTGCATGTCAGTTGTTCTGTATATACATGCATACACACACACACACACATATATCTATATCTATCTGTATACATCTACTTGTGTGTGTATATATATTCACTAGGAAATTTAAGTAAATTGGGGAAGTAGTCGTGTCTCCTCTTCCCTGAAACTGCTCCCTCTCAGCAAGCTTAACCTGTAGAAGGGTGAATCCTTTCTGAAACACTTCCTGAGAGCCAAGTGCTCAACTGCTTGAAGAAAACTTGGAATCAATGGTCTGTGGCACCTCAACCCTGTCCCTTAGTAATTCCACATTGCTGTGTAACTAAACATCCTGAGCTCCATCCCACTGGTGTAAGAAAGGACGATGAATATACAATGAGCCCCTTCACAGTATTTTGTATTCCTTTAGCTGTTGGCCTCGTATTTTATAACCTACAAAGTATTGAAATGCTGAAGACACAGTTGTTAACATAGTTTGACTCCTTTGTGCTGTTTGTTTCAGATGTATCGCTGTACTCCGGAAGCAGTGATGATTTTTTTTTTCTCCTGACTATTGCAAAATATCTGTTTATCTGTGCATTTGCTTGGGTGACTGCAGATGGGGAAGTCAAGGTTGGAGAGCTCTGCCTACTGGCTTCAGATTTGGAGTCAGACTTGCCCTCACAGAGTGTGTGTGTTGTGCTCTGTTTATCTGAAGCATGAACTCCCCTGGCTTCAGTCGTGGGTTTATGTGTACTAAACTTTTGCAGTGGAAATCCTCAGTTCTCACTTGAGCTTTCCTTTATCTTTCTGGAAGTTCAACTCTTGCTTCACCTTCTCAGATTTACTCCTGTTGGGTGGGGGGTGTGCCCAAAAGAGAACAGGATGCTGCTGGTGACTGGGAAGGCATATGAATGCTTTGAGAACCTTCTGCCTCAAGACAACTCAGATCTTCACAGAGGGCTCTTGGAAATGTGTGCACTGAGTAGAAAGGAGAAATACAGAGGGCCATTCAGGAGGAAGGAGAAAAGGCATCTGGCAGCATGAGAAATAGCCAGTATCATTTGTATGGGAGTATCCAGTTTAGGTAAGGCAGAGTCATGAATCAGTTCCCTTTGCCAGGGGCTGCAGCAGAAAAATGGATGGGTTTCCACTTAAGTAGTCCTGTGCAGGGCCAGGAGTTGGACTGTGATGATCCTTGTGGGTCCCTTCCTACTCAGGATATTCCATGATGCTGTGATTCTTTGAAGTGCTGCTGAGTGCCCAGTGCCTCCCAGTGCCTGCTCTCATCTCTGGGTGCTGCCAGCTCTGCCTGCTGGGCTCTGAGTGCCTCCCAGCCCTGCCATATTCTGCTGAATATGCTTTTTCCTTGCACAGCTGCGTTCATTTTCCTGCAGCGGAGTCCCTTGTGAGGCTTCCTGCCTCAGGAATTCGTTCGTCAGCCTGCAGGATTCAAAAATAGCATCCAACCTTCTGCAGGGACTCCCTGGCTGGAGTAAACAGAGCAGCCCTGTGCTGTGACTCCACACACTTCAGTGGCCAAGCATCTCCTCTGGGCACTTTGCTCTTATTTACCTGTGAGAAAAAGTAGCTGGCACTTGGGGTTCTTGGTTTCTCCAAAGCCTTAAGCTGCCTTTGGCTGAGTTCCATCCACAGCTGAGGAAGGAAGGGAAGCCTGGCTGAGCAGTGCCTGCTGACCTGGCCATGGTGACTCTCTTGGGGAAGGAAGGCATCTTTGGTTCCAGATGCAGACTGGCTCCACACAGCTTGCTGGGGCTCTGCTGCTGCCTCCCAGTCGAGTTGAGAAGTTATGTGAGTCCAGCTTCCCCGCAGAGGAGTGCAGTGCTGCTGCCTCCCTGTGCCAGTTCTTCCTCCCTGGGAAATGAAATGGCTAAAAGGCATAAAAAGTTTGTGTGGACTCTGGAAGCAAGCCTGTGTTTTGGGGTCCCATTGCTTTCTCTCTTTTATGCCTTACTGGTATTTATGGGGATTTTTTCGTTGTGAAGGAATTGGAAAGTCTGCTCTGTCCTCCCTTTTAAATATGTGTTCCCAGTGTTGTCTCATTTCCAGGCTAAGGCATAATGTAGCTATCAAAGCCCTCCCCTTGGGCTCACCATGCAGTGTAGCATATTTTTGGCCTTAAGCAAGGGAAACAGATGATAAGCTGAAGCTAGTTATCCTTGTGTTGAAAGTGCCAGAATGGGGCCAGCAATCCCTGCTGCTGTGGGTATGGACCTTCTGCAGACACCTCACCTTCCATTACTCTGTGCCCTGTGCCAGCTGCTTCTTTCCAAGGCACTGCAGCATCCTAGGAAGTTACTTTGCAGGGAGAATGATCAATGTAGAGTCCTGCCTCCACATGTCCTTGTGAAGCAAAGTATTAAATGTCCATTTCTTGTAGTGGTTAGAGATGGCATTTTTCTCCCCACTGCTTGTCTGCACATAGTTTTTGGGTTTTCTTTAGTTTTGATAGCAGGAAAAGTGTTGTCTGATAGATGCAGATCCCCATCCTAGACTTGGCTTTCATGTGAGGACTTCTTCTCTTGACTGCAGAGGGTCCTGAGCAACATTGCTAGGTGAGAATGCTTTGGTATGGTACAGGTCAGAAGAGGAAATAGGAGAAAAAGGAGCATTGCTATGTAATATCTGCAAATCAATTCTCTTTTCTCTTTTGAGGGTTCAGCCAAATTGCCTGCCTCCAGCTTCTGTTCCAAACAAAATCTAAAGATGAAGCCACTATGCTAGCCAGAAGGAGCATAGCTGTGGATGGAGCACCAGGCACACCCGGCAGCATTGTCCCTTGTTGTCACAACTGCCTGTTGATATCTGGAGTTCCTGGAAAGCTGTCTGTGCTGCTGCTCCTTGCTGAGGGTTGATACCTGCAGGAAGCATGCAAAATCCCACTGTGACAACTGTCATGAACACAGGGCATTACCTGGGAGGTTTCCTGCCTGCTGTCAAAAGTGCCAAACCTCTTGGTTGTCCTCAAAGACCTAGAAGCCTTGAAGAACTTTCAGACTTCCTTCTGTTGAAGGAAGTTCTGTGTAATGAATATCACAAAGACAATTTTGGAGCAGTATGGCTCTGATTGCAGTACAAGACTATCAGATGGTTTCTCTAACCTTTTGATTAATTTTGCCCTTCCTCTGAAAACAGGGGCCTGTGCCTTGCCTGCCCTCCATCTAGTCACTAGTTCAAGTCCCACAGGAAATACCAGCAGCATTAGTGCTTTCAGAAAAGCAGGAGTGTCCTTTGGCTTGTCAGAGTTCAAGGGAATACAGTTGTCTTTTCTATGATAGCAAGATTTTATGATCCAACCTCCTATCTTAACCCTCTGGGAACCCAGTTGGACATAGGTTTATATGCTACAATATATGAAAGACAAATATTTGGCAGATGTCAGAGACTTTCTCATGTTGCAGTGATACTAAATTCTCTATCTTTCCTTTTAATGTAGTTTCTGTTTTACTCATTCCTGATGTTGTGAGATATACCAGCTCCTTTCTGGGCCATATCCCTTGGAGTAGTCAGAAATGTTCAAGACAATTACAATTATTTACTCTCCGAAGTGCTGTGATTAAAAGAGAAAGCTGACTTGTAAGCATCTTCGAGGATAAGTCCTCTGTTATTTGGGGAAAAAAGAGGAGCTGCTAGAATGCTCTAAAAGATCTCTGTAAAATGTTTTATTTATTTGCCTTTATCCCCCCTTTTCTTCGCTATTTAGAGGGATAGAATAGTATTTTATGAGCTGTGTTAACTAAATCTTAGCTGAGATGTGACTCTAAGGTAGGGACTGCTGTGAAACAGAGATGAACCACACCAGGATTTTATTGCAGAGTTGCAATAGAGCTGCTGCTGATCTCAGACATTTGCAGCTTGCCAGTGCTGGGGTGGTGGGTGGCTATTCAAGTCAGGCTGAAGGATGGAGATACTCAGGAATTAGAGGGCTGCAGACCTGCTGAGCAGGACCACAAATCATGCACTAACTTGCATTTGCACAGTGCTCTGAAGATGATAAATGCTGCCTAGATGTTCACTTGGGCTTCAGTATGAATTAAATCCAATAGAAACATGGTTTGGGTATTATTTTCAAAACATTGCAAATGTTTTGAACTCTGGACAAGGAGTTTTCATAGTGGTTTTCTGGTCTTGTTTATTTAAATATTTATGAAAAGTATGGGGAAAAGATTTCATTAAGAAAGAAATCTTGCGGTATTCAACTGAGACGTCTTCATATGTAGTTCTGTGGTGTAACTGCAGCACCAAATCCTGCAGATTACTTTGCTTTTGTGGCTACAGTAGAATGTGTATGATGAGACTGAGAAGGACAGTCAGAGTTAAATGTAGCTCTCCCCTGACCCTTCAAATTTTGCAGCAGGAGTTACCACCAATTTCCCTCTTTCTGGAGCAGGGCACAGACTGACCAGCAGTGACTGCACTCACTGTGGCTGGAGCAGTGAGCTGAAATCCTTTGGCTGATGTTACTCAGAAGTCCAGAGCAGCTGAGCCATCATTCCCTTCCAGCCTGGAAGTGGGAGAAGCTGGGCCAGGATTCCGGGGAACGCTGCCCAAAGCTAGGCTTTAAAACACAGCCATGTGGATCTCAGACGTGCTGAAACTCCAGTGGCTCCTGTGGGTGTTCAAAGCTGGCTTGGGATCCTCAGCCACTTTATCCAGCTGACTGAAAGCTGTAGGACCAATTTGAGGAACCTCAGCCTGTGTTTCTGGGATGACCAAGGCCTGATATGCAAGGACCTATAAGGTCTTAGCAAGTGATCAAAATATATAAGGAAGTCTGCTGGGTTTTTTCCACACTCCCAGTAAGCCTTGCTGGGTAAGACAGTCCCTCTCAGTTTAATGTCTTTGTGCTCTTCATCCTCCTACCGTGCTGTGCAGAATCTCAGCCTTTAACATTTTTCACCTTGTTGGATTCACTGTCTGTTAGTACAGCAGATGAGTCATGCAGCATATTTAAGTGCAAACCTTGGGAGAAGATAGCTCTGAAATTGCCTTTTCTACTGGAATCTGATAAGCTCATTACATATGCAGAAAAGGATACGTATATCAGGCAAAGCCAATATATGACTTGGTAGCGAAGACCAGTCGGAAATACAAAATATATGTAACGATGAATTTAAACACCATACTAAATCACAGCTATGCTGTTTTATTGGACATTCCTTCCTCAACTATGAAAGCTTTAGCTATCATATAAATCTGGCTCTTAATAGTTAGCAGTTACAGTTCTTTATAATTTATTTATCGGATACTGCTCAGCAAAAATGCACCTTCCTGTCAGCTTCCTTTATATACTACATTTTGTTCAATGCTGCAAGCCAGAATTTTTTGCTGTGGTTTTTCTGTTGGTGCTGTGTCAATGACTGAAGTACAGTCCAGAAGTTGTGAAGTTAGGTCTTACAAAGAAGTCCTTGGTGCTGCTTGGCACTAAGCAAGGGCTTGAGATGGGCTTCTGCAAGCAGCTTCTCACATTTATCCTGAGGGGCCGTCAACTGGTTAGGGTTTGCTTAGCACTTGGGACCTCTTAAAGCAGCTCAGAATGAACATGAAAAATGTACATCAGCTGTCAGGGGTTGCTGGTACCCCAGTTCAGACCAGTTGCTATCATTTTTATGACCCTGATGCAATGTCCTTTAGTGGAGTCTTGTTCCAGATGTAGGAATAGGTGTGAATGTCCCTGATAAGTGTTCAAGGAGATCCCAGCCTGCTAGTAAATTGCAATTTGAGGATATTGAACATGAGTTGTGATGCTGGTCAGGTGTGTGTACAGACTGCCTTTCAAGGTGGTTCTCACCTCAGCTCTTGGTTCCCCACCAGCCATCTGGTGTGAAGCAGCCACTGATGTCTGGGAGCTGCCATGGGCTTGTCCATCCCTCTTTCCTTTTAGGTCATTAGTGTCTCACCAGCACTTCCAGTCAATCAAGAGTGGTATTCAATCCTATTCTGCTAAGTGTTTTTTAATTTTTCTGTCCAGAGTTTTTACTGGTAGATCTAATACTGGATGAAAGCATACTGCCTCTCAATATTCTGCTACTGACTACCACCTTTTTTTGTTCTTCATATTGTTTAAACAATTCTGGTCTCCTGTAGTCATTCAATTGATGATTTTTCAACCAATATTCTTGCTCTGGTAAAATGTTTTGGATACTGTGTCTCTGTTTATACTTGTCCATATCAATGAAGAAGCAGGAGCAGGAATGGGGTTTCTCTGTGAGGTTCAGCAGAGAGCAAAGTCAAAAGACACATTTCTGTGTGGTGTTCAGCCACTGAGACTTTTTAACAAAATGACCTCTGTAATGGTTTATGCAAAAAGAAGGGAAATTTAAAAACACTTCTTTGTTCTAATTACTAGAGGTCTTCCTTCTTCATTTCAGAAGTAAGATATTCTCTTCGAAGTTATGGAAATCCTGAGCAGTGCTCATCATACTAAGAGTTGATTATTCCTTTCATATATCTAAACACAAGCCAACTGTGAATAAAACTGTGGTAACCTTCGAGACTTACATGTGCAGAAAAAGATCACCAAGAAAAGTGCCCTTTTTCTTAATGCCTTTATTTATTTATTTATTTTAATTTCAGAAAGGATTAGTAATTTATGTGGCTTGTGGAAAACATATTAGCCAAAACCAACATGCCTAGAGGGTAGTCAGGTTTTTACTATTGGCTTCAACTGAATGCAGTTTTCTAGAAGCAGAAAGTATCTATAATGTGGGCTTGGAATGGGTAAAAAACCCCACTCTGTTAATTGGTGCTTTTGTTATCAAGTATCATCACACAGAAGTTTTGATTTACTCGAAACCAGTGTCTCTGCCAGTTCCTGCAACAGGTTTTTTTTCACATCCATCCCATTCAGTATGTCTCTGTAATTTAAATAAGTAATTTAGCTCCTTAAAAAAGCATATGATTACCTGGAATACTTTCCTGCATTTTTAATTTGCTTTTACTCGTGTCAGACTACTGATGACATTGCAAAATGAAATGAATATTTGATTGCAGAGTTTATAGCAAATGCAGGTCTAATTGCTTAAGCCAGTCATGTTTGTATATCTGATGCCATCAAATTTCTTTTGGAAAAATACAGCAAGACCCTAGTCTAGCAAGGACCCTTAACCACACCCTTAATTTTCATCCACACTAGTTTTATGGAGGCTGCTAGGGCTTCTCAGTTATTTGAAGCTGAGAAGGGGGCTGGCTTGTTTTCCCTGTGCAGGAGTAATGCTGAGGTTTACACCCTGTATTAGGAATAGTGTGGCAGTGTGAGCTGGTGGGTCCTGGTATCTCAGAGCATGTGTAGAGTTAAGCTCCTACTTAAACTGGTGCAGCTGGTTGTTTGCTTAGTAAAATGCACCCATCAGCTGAATGAGCAGTGCCACTGGGAGCATCCATCTTGTCTGAGATTCAAGGAGAGGCCAGGAGAGTAGAGCGGCGGTTTTGCTGTCTGGTCAGGTGTGGCAAATGCAAGTGGCAGCTTGGCAGCAGTAGGACTCTTCTGTCACGGATATTTAAGCAAGTTATTAAAAAACTTACTCTTGTCCTTTCTGTGAAAAATTGTGGTGAGTAGTTGAGAGATGATTTGTTTATGCTGGCTAACTGCAAACAAAACTTTATCGTTTGCCTATTAAAAGAAAATGAGGATGGAACCAAGCAAGGAAATTTAGAAAGTAAAAAATAAAAAAAAAACTATTGAAAAGCAGTGAACTTCTCAAACATACAGAGAAAATATGTGTTAGTGAGAGCTGGTTCTGTGCTAACTGGAAAACTAACAACAAAACGTTCATTAAAATTGTTGCAGGGTGATGCAGGAGGATAACTCCTGAGGATTGTTATGGGATTGCAGGTGTGTGGCAGACACTGTTAGGACACACCATTAAAGGTATGAGCCACAAGTTTCCTGCACACCTAGAGCAGCTCTTATTCTCCTTTGCCTTGGGATGTATCTGACACTTGATCCTGGAGCTGCCAGGAGCCAGGGTTCATCTGCTTGGAATCTGTTCCACTTTCTGGTGCAAAGAAGAAAATACTTCTAATGTGAAATCCATTTTAAAGCACACATTTTAAAAAAAAAAAAAAAAGCCCCTACAGCTGTTTGAAAGCTGTTCGGAAGTATGGCATATTAGAAATAGTCCCAGCTGAAATGGATTAGCAGGCAGAGTTCAAGTGAGGAGGTCAAATTTGTACACTGAATGCAATTTATCTTGTGGCACTGCAGTTTATCACATGGCTGATGGAATAAAGAAATGCCACACACATGCACATATTCACACCTAATAATTTATGAAAACTGGAAAAGGTCTTAAAAGACATTAAAAGGCTTCTGATGACATCATGGTATCTGAGGCAATAAAACGAAGATGGTTTAAGTCAGTTCCAAAGCAACTGTAGCCAGAGATGTCTTTATATGCCAGTCTTTATGTATCTTTCATGTCTTAGGAAAAAGGTGATTGAATCCTAATACTGCGTAATAACTGTGTGAGGAGAAACTGGTTAAGATTTTTCCTCTCATGGATTTCTTCATGCTACATTTCATTTATTATTTTACATTTATAGAAATTCTTTAATGTCCAGATTAGGTCAATTTTTGCAGGTCTTTAAAACTTGTGGGGTGTTCTGCCCTGTAGAAAATCAAAACAAGACTTTTTCAGGGCATGACTGTGTAATTTCCTTGGAGTCCCTCTTTTTGGGAAAAATTTATTTTCTGCTTTAGAAGGAGGAGAAGCCTTTCTTTCGTTCCTTTTTAAAATCTTCATCATGAGCTGAAAGGTTTCTCATTGAGTTTGTGTAGCAGATTTTTGGATAGTTGATTTCAAAAGGGTGTCTGCATAGGGACCCTCTGCTTTTCTGGTGGCTTCAGATCCTGGTGGTGCAGAATTTCCAAGGCCTGTGCTTTGCCAACCCTGCAAAGTTGATGATCTTCACTGTTTTGTTCACATGTGATATTTTCCCTGACAGGATGCACAGCTCATAGAATGAGCTTGTAGAATTTGCTCTTGAAAATCTGGTCATCTTGGGACTTTAGTTTGGACTGTGTTGTCTTGAGATAATAATGATCTTTAGTCTTGGTTGTGAGTATCATCTAAGCTTGTGCCTATGTGTTCATTGTGCTCTGATGTGGGAAGCTATTCTGTCCTTCAGAAGAAGTTCACTAATGTCACCAAAACAGAAAAGGTGATGGGCCTCCTTTTGGATGAGGACTGTGACTGCTATGCCACTTGGAATTAATAAAGGTCAGGATAATTCTGCATTTTAGTCACATTTGGTGCTAAATTTAATGATAAGGACGTTTTTTCAAAGACACTTTAGGTGGTGTAAGCTCCAGGGAAAGATGTTAGTGTCACATTAATAATAATTATTTAGAAGTGTGACAAACTCATCTTGAGCAGCCTCTATTAGACACAATTTCGGAATGAAATTCAAAGTAGAAGGTAATTTCTAGATGCAATTAAAAACTTGTCAGAGTGGAGAAGCAGCCACTTTCTGTCTCATTTTGATGGTAAGCACTGTAATGAAGTGGCAACCTGGCATTTTCCTGCCTGCAGCTTGATCATGGACAATCCAATGCAGTATCTGATGCAGCTGCATTTCTAATGCATTAAACTCTAAATGTTCTCAGAGGCAAAATACCCCAGACTTGTTTTCTATGATAATTTTCTTTTAAGGTCTTTTTTTAAAGCAAATCCCTGAAGCATCAGTACCCCTTATTCCAATTACAATCATTTCAAGATGTGATCCCTGAGGAATACTGTGGAGTTGGTATGTTTGCAGCTTTTCCTTATCCTCACATGCCAGGTGCTAGAGGGATAGTAACTGGGGCATGCAGCCCTCCTTCCAGCATGCCTTTCCAGGCTGCTTAGTTCTGAACTCCTCTTTTGCTTTTGCCTGCTTATCTTTTATATTACTAAGGAATTTGATGTGTGCAGAAAAGCTGCAACCATAGCCTTGGGGCTTCTTTGGTTTTAGACCAAACCCATCCTGTTTTGCTGTTTATGCATTCCCTTTCACCACTTCCAGTTACTCCAACCTCCTTCTAGCCCAGATAATCCCTGTAATTCAGCCGTGGATGGACTTTTTAATTTTGATCATCTAGCCCTAAGGATGAATTTCCTTGTTCCCCGGTCCAGTTTTGCCACCTGCCTATCTTAGAGCCTCATTTCAAGTTAACAAACTTTGGTGAGTGGCATTAATGCAAGACTGTGATGGGCTTAAAATATCTATTGTATGCTAGTGTCCATGTTTTTATCTTGACATGTCTCACAAGCAGGACATTTAATAGCCAATCTATGAGTGTTTTGTCTTGATTTCCAGCCAGGCTGGCTTTTTCGAAGGAGCTGGTGGACTAAGCAGAGAGAGGTCATTTTAAATTGGAATTATTGAACTTGATGTCTCTCAAACCCTCAGCACCACTGACCATGCTTAGATCATGTCTTAGTTCATGTATAGTGTGTGATCTGCAGTGAGATCCCTATAGGACCATCCCTTTCTGGTGCATTTCCATGGTCTAGGATGCCCTTGGGCTGCAGATTGTGTCAGACCTTCATGAGTGCCTTCCCAGTGTCAGCTGGGGCTGACAGCAATACAGAAATCAATTCAGCATGGAAAAAAAGGAAACCAATATGCCCTAAGTTTGGATGCTGGTGTCTGCTGAGATTTTTGATTTGTGTGTGTTGTTTTGGTAGATTGGAAGAGTTCTAAGTTTGTGCAGAGCTAGGCAGTTTATGGCATATTTAAATGTCTATAACATAATTCGCTTTACCATCAGAAGACATAAATGTCAGCCTATTGACACATTATAAAGACACAAATGGAATGTAGCCTGGCAGACTGGTGCTGGTTTTGAGGTTTAATAGTACATCTGTATCATTTATCCCAGCGGGAAATAACACAGGATGTTGCCTTGTAATTTTTTACTACTGTATAATAAAATGTAACCACAATAAATGGTGTCTAAGCAAGTAATGCAGCAGATTCTGGATTTTGTCCAGTGTGCCTTTACCACTTAGGTTAGTTTTGCCCCCCTACAAGTTTAGGCAAGATGCAATTTTGACTGGATACAAACAGAATGTGGATGTCTTTAATGTGTTACATACGTATCTACAGAGACCTTTCTATGCATTCCACCTCTTAATTGGCAGGTATTAGGAGTGTATTCCTCTTTAAATCACTCCCATCCTAAGCTGAACTGTTCTTGAAAGGGTCTGTTCTGCATTTCTGCACTTTAAGAATGTCTTTGCAGGTTGATTGCTTTCCCAAATGTCCTCTCTGTGATCCAGTGTTACGTGCAAGCAGGCTTTTGATAAAAACTCGAGTGATGATGTTTCATAGAAGTGTTATTTGGCTCATGCAGATGGAGAGCAGGGATTTTGTGTGTTTGTATTGGTTGAATTTACCTTGTGGTATATTCCCTGCTCAACGCTAATGGAGCATCTTGCACACCTTTCAGCATCCTGGAAGGTGCTGTGTCCTGCCTGGTGCCAGTCCTTTCCTACCTTCAGTGCCTGGGCTGCTGCACTGCTGCAGGCTGGGATTTTTTTGTATTTTAATTAAAGCCATGAAAAGTCTGAGAAAGAAGTCAGCACCCAGCTAGGCACTTCTGCAGGGGCCTGATAATGCAGAAGGGCTCTCTGGTTGCTTTGCAACATCTGTCCTGTAATGTTCCAAGTGAAGAAAAATATGAAAACATTATTCTGTGCGTATGAGAGCGCTGCACATTTGTAAAAAGACAATTAACATAGAAATGAGGGAAGCTTTTGATTCATCAAGTAGATTCAACAGACTGTGTCATTTCCTTGATTTTCATTTTAATTAGGATTAATCAGTTTTATCTCCTAAGGTCTTTGCAGAGAATTTACACGAAACAGAAGATTTTGGTCAGCAGTGTGCCAGTGTAATAGCCCCTACTTGAAGAAATCCAGCTGTGGCACGTATAACCAGGATTAGATTTGGCAGGGCTCCAGGCTCCCCTCTCCTCTCTCATTAAATGCCTAGCTGTTGCAGGGAGCTCTCTGGATCTTCCAATACCAGATCCTGGGTTTCACATAGCTGCCTGGTTACTTGCTTCAAAAACCACTTGGAACCAGTGTATGGTTTGGAAAAAAATATCTCTGGGATGCCAGCTTGAAATAATGGCTGCTTGCTGCTTCAAAGACAGGCTCAAAAAGTCTCTCCTAACCCCAGCACCCATTGGTCCTGACAGCTGAGAGCTAGAGCCAGCTGAGACAAAATGAAGCTGACCTTTTTCTCCTCAAACTCAATATATTTAACAGAAGCATTCGGGTTTGGATGGAGCTTCAGATAGGTTAGAAGTGGAGAGTGAGGGAAGGGAGCCAGGTAGTTCTATAGGAAGGAGAGCAGCAAGTCAGTGGCCTCGTAGGGGAAGCAGCAAGGTTTGAGTGTGTGTTCTGCATCCTGCACAGAAGCAGCATGACTCCAACACGCCCTGGGTGAGTGTTGCTGTCTTGGTGTTGAGCTATGTTGTCCTTCTTCTGTCTTAGTTTTTTTCATATTTTTAAAAATCTCTTATCCCACCAAGAAAAAAAAAAGGATCTTTGAAAACAGTTGCAAAACCAAATGAAATATTCTTGGTTTAGTTATTAGACGTATTTCTGAGTGGATAAATTTTATCATGGAAATTAGAATAATTTGCAAACACGAGGAGCATTTTATTATGGTTGTTTTTCAGTACTTGAGATAGATATCTTGCTACAAAAACTTCCGTATCATGTGCAAGTGAAAATTTAGCTTCCAGTTTATTTCTTCAGTGGAGAAGATATAGTTGTTCCAAAATACCTGAAATGTAAATGTTTTCCTATTAATTGTAGGAGAACAATTCATCCATTTGGGTCCTTCAACAGTAAATATCAAGTGTAGGCTTTAAGCATCTTGTACACAGAATAGATTTGAAAGCCATAAAGTATATGAACAAGAAGAAAATGGAGACAGAAGGCAAGAAACGCTGAAGGGAAAATCCTACTGAAAGCTCACAAGGCATTTTCAAGCTTACAGAAATGACCTGCTCCGTTCCTGTTACACAGAAGTGTTAAAATGAGAGCAGGCGACCCCTTTCCCCCAAATCATTCATCTGTTATGTCTGCGATGTATTTAGACTGAATCCTTTCCCAGATGCTGCGGATCTGTCGGTTCCAGGGGAAATTAATGGGATTTTACCATTTGCTTTGAGAAAAAGAGGACTGGACTTTCTCCTGCTGTCTTTGGCAGGAAGGAGCAAGGAGCTTTCCTGTCTGCTCTCTTTAAATATTGCGTCTTTTTAAGCTTTTTTTTTTTTTTTTGCCAGATAGCCTAATTTGTGTTACTGCAATATAGCATGTTGGAAAATTACAGAGGTTAATGTACAGCACTGTGATACACAACCATAATGGTAGACTCTAATGTTTTTTAAATGGTAAACCAAAGGCATTTGTAATACGAGTTGTAGTGAATTGCCTGCACTTCTTACCAGAGATTAGTTTAGCATTGCTTTTAATATTTTATGCACTGAAGTTGTTTGCAAAGACTAAAAGCTTCACTCACTTTGCACACTTGTGCTTTGTTCTGTCCCTGTACAAAGCACAACAAAACCACTCTCTTGCTGATGAATTTTATGTCAAGAAGTTCTATCAAATGACAGTTATACTGCATTGGAAAGATTTTTCTAGTAATCAGTGAAGGCTACATCAGATTTATGGTGTCATAACTGAGCCAGGTAGTTAGAAATCTAACCTTTCATAATATCACAGGTTACATATTAATGTTTCAAATATCTAAACCACACATGAATGACGTAGGACATTTTTATTTTAAATGTTACTGTAGAGATTTGACGGTACATAATCCCATTAAAGCAGAAGAGTGCAAGATGAAACGATCCATTTGCAATTATAATTATGCATATTGAGATTGACCATTCTTTAAAAAATTGGAAGTGCAAGGTTGAGAAGGGTGCTTGAGCAATCACTCTTTGTTGAGAGCATTGATGGAAGAATAAAAAATTTGAGGGGGATTGATTTGTCAGTAATCTGCATGA
Organism: Cichladusa arquata; assembly: GCA_026413545.1. Classification (NCBI taxonomy): domain Eukaryota; kingdom Metazoa; phylum Chordata; class Aves; order Passeriformes; family Muscicapidae; genus Cichladusa; species Cichladusa arquata. Next base: position 15,515,787 of record JAOTQP010001652.1, read on the forward strand.
AAAAGTATGGGAAGCTTTTCTTTAAAACATGTAGGGGAGGTAACCCTTTCCCTGTCATGGTTAGCTTTGCTTGGAGAGCGACCACAAAAAGACATGATCAAAACCAGAACAGCAAGTAACACTGAACTACTTTACCTGCTTTGACATGTGATAAATGAAGAGTTTTAGTTGATCAGCTTAGTATTGGAGAGTCAGCATGTCCTCATGAGTACTCCAGGGGAGGTGGGTTTTGTTCTAGCTCTGTCAGGGGCCTGCTTTTTGACCTTGAGCAAAAAATTTTTGTCTCCTTGCCTTTCTTTCTGCTATTCCTTGATTGCCTTGTCTTTGTGGAGGATGAGCTCTTCAGGAGAGAGATTTCTTTGCATTGTGCTCTGTGAACAATGAAGTCTGAGCCTCGCAGAAGCCTCTAGGGGCATCTCTAAAAGAAATTATAATTGTTAGCTTTAATCACTTTCATCAAAAGAGCTTGGTAATGGAGGGTGTCAGTGTGGAGGATTTGGAGAAATCTGTAGGGTGCCTGTTAATTAAGTCACCGTGGGTGAAAGTTGCTGATTGGGTTTCCTCGGGCTGATGCAGAGATGCTGATGCCCTGGAGCAAGGCAGTGCTGCTCCATATGGGTTTGCATCCCCAAACACACGACTCTGATGCTGGGTGCTCACTCCTCTGCTTCTGCAGAGCCAGAAGCGAGGTCCTTGGTGCTTTTTAGCAGACAGGGCTTTTTCAGAAGCCTCCTACTGGTTGCCTAAAACTTCATGTGCTTTTTTGTGGGTCCCTCTGTTGTGGGCATTTGCAGCAGAAATTAGGCTGCTTGGCTTTTTGCAGTGAAGACAGATCCTTGAGGGTGAGCCATCCCATCTTGATGGATTCTCCTCTAGCCTTTGCTGTTGCCAGATAAAGTGTTTATTGTTGCTTTCCTTATTAGCAGCTTCTGGTTTGTGATGGACGTGCATGCCAGTTTGAAGATTAATTACCCTTCTTGTGGCATCTTGTGATGCAGAGCAATGTGCCCTTGTCCTCTTTGGGTGGATGCATTACTCACCATAGCAGAAGATTTAGAAATATTTAGCCACATGAGCACCAGCAGCCATGTTAGTAAAAGTGGGCTATATTGAAGTATCTCCATTATTCGTGTAGCAGTAAACTTGGCAGGTAGAGCTCCAGGGTAATATGGGATGAAGAAGGAAGAGAAGTGATTTCCCTTCTCCTTAGCATCCTGAGTGAGACCACTTTCCAAATTGTCCAGCCAGAGTATGACCAGAGGAGAACTGGGGAAGAAGCAGCAAATGCTTTCTGAGGAGCACTGTAGGTTTGAGGGCAAGCAGGTTAGTCAGGTGATGTGGAGAGCAGCAAAAGAGGATCAAAACAAGGTTCCCTTGCATAAAGGGCAGGAGCTCTACTGCTCTGAGTATTAGTAGGAGTCAGAGATAAAGCAATGTCTCTTTCTTTAGTGTGTTTATTTCTGTTTTAGGGCAAATGCCAAATCCCTGTAGTTCCTGCAGTGCACCACTGCCAGTAAGCGTCAACTCTCTAACAAGTATTTTGCAAGATCTTTGCTCTTGCAGGAATCCCTGAATGGTTCCCTTCCTATTTCAATAAGAACAAGAATTCCCCAATCTGCATTTGAAATCTGCATAGAAATAGCATATGGCAGAGGCCAGCTCAAGGTTACACATTTGGCATTTGGGAAGGGAAGGCAAGAAAAATTTACCAGTCAGTGCACTCACATTATGATAAAATAAAGGTGAGCTGGGAGAAGAGCATGTGCTGAATCCTAAAATGACACAGAAGAGCCATAAACCACAGTATGTTGTGCAACCTCTAGTCCTTTATGCTTCAAGCAGAAGTAAAATGTGGGGTATCGTAAATGTAACAAAGATCTTGTTTTAATTTTATTTTAAAAGCCATTGCAAGGCAATGGGGTAACAAACATTAACTTCTTCAAACCAGGCAAACTACAATTTCATTGCTCTGTACTGCTCCCATCAAATGAGAATTATTCTTCAAAAGCTTCTTGGAACCAGCTAAAGGTTTTGCTATAAAGCACAAGTAGAATAGTCTAAACAAATGGCATTTTTCCTAGAAATAAAGTATATGGATGCCCTTATGAGGTGTTGCCTGGTCTGCTCTACACTTGTGAAATTGGTTTTTCCTACTGAAACTGTATATATTTGGTCAAAATCCAAGGCTGAAAATGGGTATAGTCTGTACATCTAGGGACTTTTTCATTTGTACAGTGAGGAATAATAACTGGCCTTACCCCGAGTTTGCCTGTAAATTTCTTAGATGATCCAAAGCCTGTTTATTGCTTACAGAGGCAATTTTGCTGACAGGCAAGCTGGAATAGGTCTCTTTTTCTTCCAGAGCATCCATACTTGCCTATTATAGAGAAATCACTCAAAAAGCAGCATGCATGCTGGACTTTCAAGCCTTGTTTTAAGTTTTAATTTACTTGTCTGACTTCCAAGGTTACTGAATGCAAGCAATTGCTTCTTCAGTACATAAATAAAGATGAATTATGCGTTAGGGACCAACACCTCGGCCTCGTTCTTCTCATCCTCTCAGGGGAGGATCTGCTGAGGAGTGCTTAGAGCTGGGGTGCAGCTTTCTTTTTTTTGCCACTGAAAATTAAAGGAAGACTGTTCTGGGTTAGCTTAGATGTGAAACCAGAGTCCCAGGACCATTTTTTTTTGTCTGAAATTTTCGAAGGTGTTGGGTGGTTCAGGGTATGGAACCATGGCAGCAGAGTGAAAGCTGTGCTACAGCCCTGGTTGGAAAAGGCTTGGGGACTTACTGCTGTAACTGGAACAATTGGCCTCAGTTTAACACTGGATCCTTCTTTAATCAGCCTTTAAAGTTTTTTCATTTCAATACACTTCTTTCAAATAACATGACCCGTGTTCTCCCCTACAGGTTGCAGAAAATGAGCTGGGTGTGTAGTTGATGTTGGAAGGAAAATTCAGGCAGGAGGACTCATTGCTGTTTCCCTTGCGTGGGTTTTTAATTATATTTTCTAATTGTTTCACTGGGATGGGATGAGGTCCTGGGGTCGTGTGCCATCCAGCTTGACTCTGACAAGACTGATTCTCACTGAAGTTTCATCTGTAGCAATCCCAACTGTGAGGAGCAATTTTTCATGTGTAATTAATCCTGATAAAACCAACACTTCCAGGAGGCTGACCTGGATCCATTCATTTCATTGTTTTGTCAATTAATGTTATATTTAGCATCTAACACTGTAATTAGAAGAAAATACTGAAGATGTAAAGGGACAGAGAAATTTTAAGTTGTAGCTGCCAAGGAAAAGGAATTACTGTCCCTGAAATCATAATTTGTTTTAACTTCTTTTCAAACTAGATGTTTTTTATTCTGGTGCAGTGACCTCTAAAAATCTCTGATAAATTGACTGGTTTGACAATAGTTTCTCCAGATTACACTGGATCCCGCTGTGGGAAGAGATACTCATGTACCTGCATGTTTGATATCTATTTGAATCTCTAAGGTTTTTTTTAATTATTGGCAGTGATATTGTCCACTGATATTTCCTCTGGCCATTATTTTATATGTGCTACTAGTGTCTTCCCATGCAGAGATCTACCTCATAGACATTAAGAATTCTTACTTTTCAAAAATCAGTTCTGTTGGCCAAAATCAATTATTGTTGACCAATATCAGTTCACTGCTCTATCCTCTGATAAATGCATAGCAGAAAATTCATGAGTGCCTGATAAGTCCTCAGAGGCAAGTATAAATATTTTTTAATTGTTTTCTTTTTCTCTTTGTTTCCAGAAATGTTGAATGCAGTACTCTGCAAAAAATAGCGTGTGGATTTCTCACACCTGAAGAACAAGAAAAGGTAATTACTGGACCATACTGTTGAGCCTCATTTGTTTGCTGTGCTAAAATATTTAAAGCTGATCACCTTGCATGAGCCTCCAGCACTGTGTCTGCATATGGGTTTTGTGTATTTTCAGTTATGCAGGTGCAGTTGTTTCTTGAGAATATTCCTTTATGTAAAGGGAACAGGGGAACAAAAGCAGCAGAGCATGAAAATGCTGAAGCAAATGGTAGGGAAGAGCATACCGTGAATATTTTCAGTACACGCAGAAGTGAAAAGGGTAAAAGAGGGTAAAAAAAAATCAAGGCTTATATGTGCCAATGGGAACAGGGCTGCAGACTTGGCTGTGTTTGCAAGACTGCCTGGTGGAGCCTGGCAGCCTGCTGGGCAAGTGTCGGAGGAGGCTCAGTGATCATCAGCCTTACAGCAGCCTCCTCATGTTTCAGTGACCCAGTAGCTCGTGGGGTGGTGCACCCTGCTCCAGAGGCTGTGAGCTCCTCTGCTGCCTGCAATCCTGCCTCTTGCAATCGAGTTTCTTGATCCTCCTGGGTCGTGACATTTTGTTGGTGCAACGCAGCTCGGCAGGGCTGTGGCTCAGTTGCTGGTGTTAAACAAAATGCTGTTCATCAAACTTTCATGAGACACTTTGCCAGGGGCTGCATCTTGAAAGAGCAGGCTCCAAAAAGCAGTGAGCAGAGCTGTGCTGCTCTGTACTGCTGCCATCTCCTGTATTTTCTTCTACCTTCTTTACAAGGCTGAGAGGTGAGCACACCTACAGGGCCTCCAGTGATTTTGCACTCTTTCCTTTTGTGGAGGAAAAACTGGACAAGGCATGGCCACGTTGAAGAGTGGTGGTCCTGCTTCAGCTGGTACATCCCTTCAGCTGTATGGTGATCCAGAGGAGGGACCAGGAGCTCACCTCTGTCTTTAAGTCTATATCAGGCATGATTATTAGTGGAGTTAAGCTGAGCAGTCTACACGAGCTGAGCCTTTCAGTAAGTTTTTGTAGTAATTAATGTAAGGGCTTTAAAGTAAGAAAATGTGTCAGTAGATACCAGTATGAAGAACAAAATGAATATATAATGTGGAAGTCTGTAAATTTGAGTATAGCAAACCAAGCCTACTGAGACTTAAAAATATGGATGTGGAGAGAGAGACACAGCAGATGTTGCTGGGGTCAGGAAACTTTCTGTATGAACACGTGACACGTTTTTACGAGACACTTCCTTTCATTGCTTGGCTTTGAAAAATGCATGTGAGTGACATCTTGTGTTCACTACATCTGCAGTGCCATACTGCTGATAATTAGCATGTGCATTTTAGAGGCAGTATGAGGCCAAGATGACAAACAGACAAATCACAGGGTGGAACAATTCTGCTTTCTACATGTATTATCATTTTCTGAAAGTCCATCTTTCCACCCTACATGATGCCTGTGAGCGGCTACCTGGAACAGAGGCTAGACAGAGTTAAAGGAATAAAGTAGGTATTTATTAAAAGGTTTTAAAGGGTACACCTTGGGCAGTACAAGAGCCTGGCCGTGGCTCTACCCAAGATGGACCCAAGATGGACAACTGGTCACGAGTTTTCACACTTTTGTAAGTTTTGGTCCATTTACATATAGGGGTTAATTGTCCAATTACAGCTTCAGGTTATGAAGTCTCATCCTCCCAGATTGTTTCACCGTTGTTTACACTTTTGGGCCCAAAGCTGCAATGATGTCCTTGGTTCTCAGGCTGAAAAAGGATTGTTTTGCCTAATTAAACTGTGAAGAGAACTTGCTAACACTTTATATGGAGTTCAGAGATACACACTAAGGCAGTACAGAATCTGAAATATATGAAAGCTCAACTTAAGGCATCATACAAATGGAAGTGCCATCTCAAGAAGCATGTTGAAAAACACTTAAAGGGCCTACATTTGCAACTTGTGTGGAACCTTGTGTATTTTTCTTGTGGTGGTCTCTGCATGCATCAATTTAGTCCAAAATTATGAAAGCAGAGGAAAAAGAGCAGACAGAAGAAGAAGCTCTTGGAGCAAATAAATACTTGGTCAAAGTTCATTAAACTTTTGGAGAACCACATTGTCCTGTATTTGGGGTCAAATTGTTTTGAACTACCTTCCACATGCTAACAAATGGGATTCATTTTGTTGAATACTTCCATTTGGATTTGTGGTGTCGTTTTAAACTCTGTACTGCTTTCTGTCACCATCAGCAGCTTATTTCTTTGCTGTGGGACTGTCCTGTTTGGGCACTTGACGTGTATGGGAAATACAGGATAGCTTACTGGAAGTCAGGCAGTTCACTGCTCTATTTATCCATGTCAAAAAGAAAGGTTGAAAAATGGGATTTCTTTAAAATAATGAGTTTTCCAAGGAGAATAATGGTGCAGATTACAGTATGCCACGATGTGTTGACAAAGAGGAAGACTGTGCCTTGCTGTTAAGTTTTGCTGGTATTTCACTGCTCTTTTATGAGAAGGTGAAATACAAGTCTAGGTTATCCATGCAATTTAAAATCATCTCTACAAACTCAGTTTTTGTTTATTTATGCTTTTGTAAAGATTTTTGGAAAAAGCAGTATTGCTTTTTGTAAGTAAGAGATTAAAACCATGCCCACATTCATCATGGCTACGTGCTTTCCGAGGCCTTGAAACACAACTACCTGCACTATTGCAATGTGGCTCAAACACGGGAATTATTCCCACTGGGTTTCTTGAAAGCTATAGGTGTTGTTTTAAAGTTTCACATAAGCAATATTGTAAATAGGTAAGGGTATATATGCAGCAAAAAAATGGCCACTCAGGTTGTTATATTTGATCTCGTCTTCTGTGGGGTCAGGTAGTCGCACACAATTTTTTTCATCCTGTGAATGAGATCCCATGGAGTCATTTAGCTCTGTCAGCTGTGTGAGCAGAACAACCACAAGCTCTTTTATTCCTGCAGACCACAGCAGTGTCCTTTTATTTGGTGCTCATGGCACTTGGTTGCAATGGCTAGGCTGGGGACCTAGCAGATATATTTGATTGCAGAGGACACTGTAGCTGCTCGGTGCATGAGCCAGCCCCCAGAAGAGGCTTTGCCCCATCTTACAGAGGCAGTGACCTTGATGGGGATGCTCACCCCCGTGCAATGGGGGCTTTTTGCAGATGGAGTGGATTTCATGCTGTGCTGCTGTTAGCATCAGTGAGCAGGGTCCAAAGCTGCAGGAATTGAGACTGTGCTTTTACTTCCTGCGTGGCCAGACTGAAGGAAGAAATCCCAAGGCTCAAGGGCATGAGGAGTGCTCTCTTCTTTTGTTCTCGGTGTCTTTTTTTTTTTTTTTTTAACTGGCTGGCCATGACATTAAGATTTCTAATTAATTTAGAAACCACAGGCAGTTGAAGAGAGTGAGCAATGTAATAACTGGGCCATGGGGCAGAGTAAAAGCACATCAATTATTCAGGCAGTCGCTGCTGCTTATTCCCTTCCCAAAGCTGGGCTGGCTGTCAGTGTGTGTCAGTGATGCTGCTAATGCCCTTCAGAATTTACATGCATAAATAGTGGCCTTTTAAAATTTTTGTGAGGATAACTTCAGTATTTTCAACAATAGCTTGCAGCAGCATGCTCTGTCTAGCGGGCACCAGGGGCTCCAATCACTGTTTTGGGTGCCTTGTTCAAAACTGGGATTTTGGCAGGTGCATCCCCCAAAATCCTCTGCTGTGGAGAAGTTGCTCCTCAAAGAGGTTGAGGGGCAGCCTGAGCCATCTAAAGAAGGAGACAGTCCTGGTTTAAAATGCAGGTGGTGTCTGAGAGGGTTCTCTCTGGGCGAGCGAGTCCAGCATCTCTTACAATGCATCATCCCCTGCTTCTATTACTGTGATGTCTCCAAAACACACTCTGGGAAGATGCCTTGGATGCCACTGGGGCTGGACCCAGTGCAGTTCCTCTACAGGTGGAGGAGCAGGAAGCATCCTTCTCCTCCTCACTGCTCTGGCTATTACAGGTCCTGCACTGTAACTGGGCAGTTGGAAAGTTTGAAATATAAAAAGCTTCTCTCACTGCCAAGAACTACATTCACATGATTCTCTTAAATGGGTGCATCTCATAGTCTTATGTTCAGAATGCCATAGGCAGCAACACTGATTCCTGCATTGAGCCAGTAAGGGGAGTGAAAACTGGGGGACCTGCTGGATTTTTCTGCCATGGACTACAAGTGGATGACAAAGCCTTATTTTTCTGTCTGATCGGCATGGTTATCCCTGCTGCTGGAGTCAGCCACCTTGATTTTAAAAACTCAACTAATTTGTGAAGGCAACAAAATAAAATGAGATTTGCTAATTACGTGTTGTGCCGGCAAAATGACCGGCTTGGGTTTGGAAAACGCTGGCTGTAATTAATGGTGAAAGGCTTTTTCTCTCATCTGTGTAGCCATTATGAATCACTTCTCCCCATGGAAACTTTTAAATCTGTCTCACTGGGGAGCCTGAGGAGGAACAGGTAAAATGGATTTGCCTTAATAGCTGTAGTTGTAACTTAAACACTTGAAATGATATTAAGCATCTCTCTCCATTAGCATTTCGTGTTGATCCTGATGATATACCAGCCGAGGCTAAGACAGGATCAACGTTCATTAGATGGAAGAAACTAAACTCTGTAGACAAATGCTTTGGCTAAATGGTGCCTTCATTGCACTGAGAACAAGAATGCAATTAGCTGAAATGTTTGTTTACAAAATCTAATTCCTGGGGAGTATCTTCTCAGATTGCTGCTTACATCTCTTGGGCTGGTTTTGTTGCCAAGGCTTGCAGGTTGACGGATTTTGCAAGGCTCGGTTGTAGTATGCGTATAACAGATGTTTCAAACTTTGCATGGTAAAGCTGAACCCAGGTGAAGAGCTGGGACTAAGCTGCAGGTGTACCAGAGTTCGTTTGTACATTCCTTGCATTTATTTTACAGTTTGCAGTTAAGTGCAATTAATAATAATTATTAGATGTTCCAGATATTAAACAGTGTAGGCTGAAGAGAGGCTGGAAATTGTGCAGTGCTGAGTGCTGTTGCTGCTGTCCTCCTGTCCTCCTCCTGGAGCCTAGCCCAGGGGAATCACCAATGGGTTTCAGCTGGGTGAGGATGCATCTCTGCCAGGATAACTGCATGAAGAGCCTTGTCCTAGTTGGTTGACAAACATGAACACCCTCAGAAGGTGATTTTGCCCATCTGCAATGCAGATCGTGCTCTGGGAATGCTGCTTCTGTTTGGGTTACAGAAATGGCCAATGGGAAACATCACTGCTGCCATCCAGATATTAGAGCAGATTTTGTCTCTGCGTCGGGTTTGTGGAGTGGGAAGGATCAGGCATTTTGAGCCTGTGCTGATACCAACAAAACAGATTCATACTTAATTGTAAGTGTGCCATAGAACATTGCACTGTATGTTTGGATATGTTGTGGCAGTATTTGTTAGGTTGGGGTTTTTTTTTGTTGTTTTTTTTTTTTGTTGTTTTTTTTTTTGTTTTTGTTTTTTTTTTTTGTTTTTTTTGTTTTTTTGTTTTTTTGTTTTTTTTTTTTTTTTAGTCCATGTGGTGGCTTTGCTTTCCTTGCGGTTTTTTCTAGTGGCCGAAGAGTGTCTGCACTTACCCATGGATGTTACTGGGCAAGTAAGCATTTCCTGGACACATTTCCATCCTGTATCTGGTGGCAAACATGAAACAGTTGCCAGAATAATACCTTTTCTTCCCCATTTGCTGAATAGAGGATATTAATAAAATAGTGTAATCTGTTTGGTGATGGCTTATATAGTGATGTTAAATGATGGGGAACAGACTAATGAAGGCCGTCGTATTGATGGATAAGGGCTACAATTTACCAAGCCTGCAGTAACTGAAGTAAAACAAAGTTGCTTCTACCTAATGTGCAAAGTGCTAGGTGATGCACAGGTATGTGTGTGTATGTTGTACTGAGCACAGCAACAGAGCAAGGAGGGGAGCTCTGGACATCTGTGGGAGTTCAGGATAGGATGGGACTGCTGCAGAGGCTCCTTACGTGGTTGCAAGAGGTAAAGTCCCAAAGTCTTCCAGATGTCTTAGCTGTGACTTGTCAACCAGCTCATTGCAGTGTTTTGGGTCTTGCTGCCTCCTCCCATGCTAAGGATGCTCTCTGGCAGCTCTTCTCCTTCGGGCAGTGAAAAGGGAATTGCAGGAGTCAATGCTGGGGTTTGCTCCTTGAAAGGCACTGCTCAGGAGATCCCTTGGGAGTCTGTGCTAATACAGCATTTTAAACACTGCTTTTTCAGTGTCAGCACTGGAAGTGACAAATGCTTCCCTTAATTTGAGAGAAGTGTGCCTGATATTACATGCTTATATATGCCTGAAAGTCTGTTCTCAAGACAGTCCATGGGCCTATCTCCTATGAAAGCTAATTGCACTATTAGGAGAAGATATCCTGCTAACTTGATAAGATACATTTATTTGTGTCTTAGAGAATTTTTTTTCTGTGGTGGAAGAAATCTTGAATGGTGCCAAATTTTATTTGAAGCATATTGTTCTTCACTGTCCCTTCTTCTCTCCCCATGTCAAAACTGTTCAGAAAATTGAAAATATTTTATAAGTTCAAGGCACACCAGTGTAATTGAAGGCAGGCAGCACTTATGAGAGCTGAAGGGGAATTCATCATGCAGATGACTTGAGGCTGATTTTTTTCCTGTGGAAGGAGAAGGTTGGTAGAAAGCAGCATGCTGACAGGGCTGTATACATTAAAGGTATAGAAAACTCAGGTGAACAGAAAGAGCTGTGGCCAAGGTGTCTCCCTTTGCCCCTGCTCTGATGTGACTTTAACTCTCCCACAGATGCTGTCAAGAATCTGGGGCAGATGGAGAATTTTATTGCCTGTGCCTGCTTTGGGATGGGGGACAGGACTTGGGGCCTGGGTGACTGCATCTACCCCCTCCCCAAAAACCCCCTCCTCTTGGCATCCCACAATGCAGATCATCTTTGTCTTCTCTGCATTCCACAGGCAGTTAAAGCATTAGGAGCTGGGCATTGAGATTTTGTACCAGTGTGATTTGAACTTAAGTCTAATTTCGACAAAAGTTTAAAGAGCTCTCTCCCCTCTCTCTCACTCAAAGCACACTGGAGTGTCTAAATGCACTGTATTTGGCTTGGAGACATTTCCCTGTGGTTTATTGCTTTGCTTTTATTGATGGGCTGTGTTTGCTTTCACACAAACTGATTCATTTGGACACAATGATTTGTTTCGCAGAAGTTGTTTGCTTAGGGATGGAGGCTGAATTAAGGGGGTTTTATGGGGTAGAAACTTTTTATTTCCACAAACTTGTTCAGATCTCAGTTCCACTCCCTGCAAAGCTTGTACAGACTGAGATAAAGTGGCCCTTGGCCAGCCTGGGAAGATGCAATATGCCGAGCTGTAGGGAGAGCAGGAGGATATGTTAAATTGCAGAGAGCTTTTGAAAATTTCAGAATGTCCTGCAGGAGCAAAACAATGGACCTTGTAAAAAAAAAGTCCGGTGATCTGATTCTGCTTTTTAATTTCCAAAAATAAGAACAAAATTGGAACAATCAGTCCAATTTTATTAAAATATGAAGATATGCTGAGTACAGCATTAGATATGTATTTTTTCACTATAAATACACCCCCAAGGAATCATTCTATTTTTAAGATGAACTTGGTATTATGATAATGTAAAAGAAGTCTGTAATTTATAATTCCAGTTGGAGGTGAAGAAATTTAACATGTCAGTTTCTCTATTCATTACTCTAGCAGTCAAGACCAACAGGCTGTTCCTTCACCTTTGCTGTCAATCATTTAGATAGAACAATTATGGATTCGGTTAAAATATATTTATATCAAAAGAGAAAATGCAGCAGAAGAAGGTTCAACATTCTAATTTAAAAAATCCCAAAAAATTCCTCATTGGTAAGAGTACATTTAGTCCTACATTGTATGATCTTCATGGCCAAAATTCCTCAACTATTACTCTGGTCTTTCTGAAGGTGCCATATGGACTAAGTTGAGAAATGGCTCTCCAGCCTCTGTGTGTTGGAAAAAAGTTGGTGACAGCTGGCAGTCACTTCTGTACTCACTGCCTGGCAATTCTTTGGGAAAAAAAGAAAAAAAAAGGAGGTGGAAGATAAAGTCCTATATTGGTATTTAGGTCGTCACTGTTCAGAGCCACTCATGTATGCTGCAAAAAAAAAGTGTATTCTGGCTGGCTTGAGATCTTTATTAATTTTAAGCATTAGTTTTGTAGTTTTGAGCCTTAAGGTCTCCAGTGCAGTGCTTCTTTAGCACTCAATTTAGAGGGGACATAATGTCATTGACCTCTGTTTTGCCAGTACTAAATATTCACCACGCTCCAAAATAATTCCACAGACCTGAAACTGGAAAATCAGATTCCTTATTGAGATGCATAAATAGAGTTGCAAGTCTTGTAATCTTGTATTAAAGCAGCAGCATTTCTTTGGGGTAGGTTTATTATTACAAAATATACATGGCCAAAGTTAAATACAGTTAAACTAATATGATCAGACTGATTTGGAGCAGAGGTAGGTCAACACTAAGTACTTTTGAAAATCTCATCCCAGCTCTCTAGAGATTAGGGCTATGGGTGCAGAGCCTCAGCCTAAGTCATGCTGAAGAGGCAGAAGGAATGTTTCTCAATGGAGAGAGGCTTCATTTGGACAGCAGAAGCATGAAGCAGACTTGGGTAAGAAAGATCTGCAACCAGATGGAATAATATCCAGTTTTGCCCAAGGCACAAGGCTTGGAAGTTAACCCATGTGGCTGCATCTGTGAGTCTCTGCTGCTGGCAAAGTGTGTATATGGGCAGCCTCTCTGTTTTTGGGTGGGTAGGGGCATCCTCTCCTCTTGTTTTGATCAGTACTGCTGCACCAAGGGCGTACAGATGAAAAACTTGAGGCTGCTGGCCCCAGTTTTCTCTTTGGTTTTACCCTTTTCTTAAAAAACAACCCCTATATTCTCACAAAGGTAGTGTCCTTGGGACTTGTAGCACTCACTGGAATCTCACAGCATGGAAGCTTATTTTTGGTGTAATATTTTGGTTTAAATACCTAAAAGTTAAGTGCTCTTTTAGGCATCTGAGTGAGTAGAGTCTTGCTGTTGCATGTGGGAAGGAGCTTGAGGGCCCTCCTCTTGTATCTCTGTGAATGTTGCTTGTGACTGATTTAGTGAACGAGTCAAAAATCTAAGGTGTACTGAGGCCTTGAAAGGAGTATGTACACCCTTTGTGTGCATGATTTCCCACTGAAATAAGTGGAGTTGAGCTTTGAAGTGAGCCTGAGTTTGGCCCCTAGATCACGTGGGTGTGATGAGAGATTTGACCAGATCCAAGTCACACAGTATCGGTCTCTTTGTGATCGATGGGATGACTCACTCTGGTACCTCATCCTCAGATATTACTCACTGCTGCTGCTGCTTCATTCTGCACATGTCCAGCTGGTGCAGGTGCTTACACCATCAGCTGTGCTGTCCTGACATCAGATGAGTGCAGTCTGCAGGTGCCTCCTCTCCTCTGTTTCTCTTTTTTCTTGGACCACATATCTACAATTTTAAAAGCAATTTCTGCTGTTAAAAAAAATAATGACATAGCATAAGCACTAAGTTTAGCCTTTGAACTGCAGCAGCACAATGCCTTTTGTAAAAGCATGCAGCTGCTTTATGTATAACATGTGCGTGACTTAAACCTCAAGGGTTGCTTTCCATGATCAACCATTTTATACAGGAACACACTGAGTAAGTGGGTCTGACCCTTTGAGAATGACTTTTGCATGTCCTTATTACACGGAGCCTGCAAAAGACTGGAAAGACATTTTGTCAGTGTATCCCTGGGCTGGGCCTGACACCAAATAAAAGGAAGAAAAAGCTGCAAATGCTCAAGGCAGAGGATAGGAAAGAAGCAGCAGGTTGAGTAAACAGATGGGGTGGGCCAACATTAAAAGCAGGATGGTTATGGTAAGTGTAATGTGCAGAAGTCACAGTACATCAGCTGGCTAATCAGTGCTGAATGATTTGTAGGCATCTCAGCAGAGGTGAGTTTTAAGGAGGTTTGAAGGAGAACAGTGTCGTGGCTCTGCAGATTTGTACTCTTCTGCAGAAAGAGGGACTGTGAAAGGCATGAAGGTTATTACTTCAGTCCTGCTTTTCTGCATATATTCTTTTTCTACATTCTTTTTCTTTCTTTTTTTTTTTAATTCTTTTTTTTTTCCTCCACATTTGCTACAGAATCTCTCTAATGAGCCAGGGTGGTTGTTGGCCCAGATGCTGCACTGCAAATGCTGTTTTTTTAAGCCAGCTGAGAATCTGGCCTGATATTTAGCAGTCACTTAGTACTTTCATCTTCAAAGTACTGTGCAAACATTAATTAATTCTGCTGGGGAGCATACAAGAAGGTGCTGCTGGAATAGTTATGCTAACTGCAGAGCCACAAGAGATGGCAAGGACAGTGTTGCTGGGCTTGGGAGGTCTATGCTTACATACATAATTCAGCAGAGCACAGCACAACAGGTGCTTTCATGGTGGAGAAATCGCTTTTAGGTACCTGTTTTTTCCACTGAGTGGGTGCTTAGTGTTTTCAGTGGAAGGATGTTGCTGCTGCCTCTCTTGGGTAGATGGGCAGCCTGGGATTTCTGTTTGCACTTCTACCCCTGCAGATGGGTTCGAGCTGGCAGAGACAGTAACTGAGCAGCCAGGCAGATGCTCTGTGGATGCTCAGTGTAAGGCATGGAGGCTGTGCAGGAATCAGGGCTGCAGTTGCACCCTTTTCACTTGGAAAATGAATAAACCACTTGCAGCACATGCAGGTTTGGAGGTGCACAATGCTTTGCTTTACACTGGTGGCTCTTTGCATGTGGAAAATCATTTTGCCCATGCAGGTGTTGTCTTGAGCAGGAATGAAGAAGCTCAGCAGAGCTGCAGAAATGACTGTGGGGAAGCCTCCCATCTTCTCTTAAGGGCAGCATCAGCAGCCTTTGGCATGGGCTGCAGTAACCTGCCCTGGAGAGGATGAGGAGTGCTCACCCATCCCCTACCACTGGCTCTGCATGGGCATGGCAGCAGCTATGGAGCAGCAGCAGCATTTAAAGCTGGCACGATCACCAGCATCTCCCAGCTGCACACCTAACATGCTCTGCCACGAGGCAACCAGCACTGCCTGTGCCTTGAGACTTGCCTGGAGCACCTCTTCTGAGTGAAAACACAACTCCAGACACTGAATCCACTCAACCAGGCATTATATTAAAAGGATCTTTCAAAAGATTGTGCCTGCTGATGCTGAATTAATATTAAGCAGAGAACCACATGAGCCTTATATGACTTGATTCATGCTGGATTGAATCCAACAGGCATCTAGGTGTGAGAAGATGTGTAATTTTTTGGTGTGATGGGGGTAAGTCAGAGTGGGAAAACTGATGGAACAGGAAGAGAAGGCAGAGAGATGCTTGATGCCAAAAAATAACATGGCTGGAAAGAGATTTTGCTCGTTGGATGTCTCTTGGGGATTGGATGTGAATCTGGGCTTTGGTCTGAAAGCTGGAGGCAAGAGTATCTTCATATTGAGTGCAAACAGGTCTTCGAGCAGAAGACAGATTCAGGTTGATAGGTGGGGGAGCTGGGTTTTGGTCTAGCTTTGCTGACCTTGCTCAGATGAGCAGGGGATGGTGAAGCTTTAAACTTCTTGCACGACTCATTTAATAGCACTTACCGCCATGGTGATTTCTGGAAGCTGTGAAAATATATTTAGGAAAAGAGTATTTCTTTTAGCCTTGCCAAAATAAAACGTTTCTGATGGCAGGTTTGCATTCTCTGAGATCCTACTGAGAGTTTTCTGAATTTATTGTTCATGTTGGTGAGTTAAGGAGCCAAGGAAAGAGAGATCACCATGACTGAGACAGTTGCTTTTCCAGTGTGCACGGTCTATGCATTTAAGATAGTAAAATTATATCTAGAACTGCGCTGTTTTAATTTCCCGCTCTTCCTAAGATATCAATAGATTAGCAAGATCAGAAATATTTCTTTTTAATCTCAAGATATTACCGTGCCTAGGTTTGCATGAAAGGCAAGGCTGGATGTCTTGAGGCTTGAAAGCTATAATCAAAGATGTTTATATGGAATTTTAGTGTTCCATCATATCTTACCGTCTTGGGAGTGAAAAAATAAACTTAATGAACCTAGATCAGACAGATTTGTGATGAAGTCCCAAAGAAGAGAGAGGGCTTGCAAGTTGCTGTGATTTTGCTGTGTGATTTTAATTTTATGGGCCCCTGTTGTTCAACGTTTTCTTCAGAGTAACTAAGAGTTGCATTAAATATTAAACAAACGGTGTGATGATTCATAAAGAGGGTCATGAGCTCCATATGTGAGTTAGAAATTTAATCTCCAGCTGGTTTCACTATAATCCATGTCATATGTCCAGGATCAGAGAACTCCAGTGTCTTCAAATAATTAGTTAGTGATCAAAACAGAAAAAAAAAATCCATTGAAACAATTTTCTCTTAGAAAAAGCTGTTTCTTCAAAACAAAATTGCTTGTTAAAGCTCGTTAATTTTAATGGGGTTTTCTTTTGAGCGGAAGTAAGACAAAAATAATTTGGAAGATGTCAGAATGTCTTCTTGATAGTTGCTGAATCGATAATAGTTTTTTGTGTTCAATGTCTTGCATTCAGAGTTGCAACTCTTACTCTGTTTTAATAGGAAAAGAGGAGAGTTAGACTTTTTATTTTCATCAAATGTAACTTATTTTAATTAATCTACAATAACTTTCTGTCTAGAATGCTGTTTCACCAGAAAGGAATACTTGATTAGCTTTTTTCTGATATGTCTATATAATTTTAATACTAGTTCAGGTGTGGAACAAAGAATTAAAATCTCCAAGTCTTTTATTTGGATTAGGAAATTAATTTTTTTCCCTGCTTCCCCCTGGAGCCCTGGAAGAATACCTGTCAGCCTTTCATTGCAGAGACAAATATGCTGAGGTTTTCCCCAGGCCTTGCTGAGATTGCATCCTCCTTTGCATGACAATTATGAAGGGATGCTGGAGAATACCAAATGAGTGAGGATACCAAACTTGCTCATCCTTCATAGGAGCCATGCACACACAGATACACCAGACCAGTGCTCATCCACAGTTTCCCAAGAGGTTTTTCCGCGCTCCCAATTCCAGCCTGCACACGGAGTTCACGTGTTGCCTCAGTTGCATCTTCCCTTTGAGCTGCAGAAGGTGTTTTTGGGGGGCATTTGGGGGGATTATATTGAATCTAGTCTCCAGGAATACCGTGGAGGCAGTGGGAGTGCAGCCCTGTTCCGTGGGGTGGGTTACTTCGCCCATGGTGCTGCAGCTTGGCTCGGAGGAGCGTTGCTGTTGCGTTTGGTTGCTCAGCTCGTGAAGTCAGTCACGGCACATGCTTGAATGTGAAAGCAGGCATATGGATGCACACAGAATTCGAGTTTTAATGCCTACAGTGTCTGCAGAGCTCTGAAAGCACCACCAGGCTTGGTCTCCTAGGGAGGAGGGCTGTGTTTCGTGGTGTGTGGCTTGGGTCTGCCCTCTTTGTTCAGGAAGAAGTAGGGTGTGCTGTTTCCTTCCCTGCGCCAGGAGGGCAGCATCTGGAAGTTATAGGAGAGCTTATGGGGTGGGATTTGTGGAGTTACTGGTCCAGTCTCCCATTCAGGGCAGGACAATTTTCTGCATGAGAGCAGCTTGATGGTGACTTTGTGCAGCTGTTACCTTAAAAACCTCCAAGGCTGGAGGTAGTGCTGTATCTCTTAGGACCTGCCAATACCCAGGGCATTGAATGCTTATTTTTAATCCTTCTCCTCTTTTACTGGGAGAAATGTGTAGACATGAACAAATATAAGGTAAGAAAAAAAATAAGCTAGATTCAGAAAATAAAAATATGACATCTACTTAACTGTGTTTAAAAACATGTAATGGGGAAGCATGCAAATGATTACGCAAGCAGGAGTTTGGTATCTAATTGTAAATTAGAAAGACAGCTGCAGGGTATCAATAGACATATGGCAGGAATGTAAATAGTTTGCTCGCACTTTAGTGACATCCTGGAAAGCTGTGTGTAAACTTTCTGAAGTGAAGAGAGAAAATACGATTTCCTGGAAAAGAGGGTTTTCAAGAGAAATAATTGCTAATAAATAATCTGTGTCCCTCTGGAAGGCAAAAGTTTTATTTTGGCACTTGCTGAAAAAGCAGCCTCTAATCAGACTGCATTTTCCCGTTTGGCTGGTGAGCTCCAAGCAAGCTGAGGAAGGTGCCAGTTCCATTGTGTGGTTGGAGCCATCATAGAGCAGAGCAGCTCCTCCGTGGTACCTGCCTCATGATTTCCTGGCAGATGCTTTGGGTCTGTCAGGATTTAGGGAAGATGACAAAGAGGAGGGTAAACAGTTTAGTGATTTGAGAGAGGGTGTCAGATTCTAGAATGCAAATCTGTATGTCAGTGGCCAACACCCCTAGGTCTTCCACCAAACAGAATACAAGATTTGCCCACGTCCCAGCTGTAGGAGTTTCTGCTGCTTATAGCCACCTTTAAAATTATATCCTCCTGGAGTGGAATGCTGTGAGGCACTAATTTTGGCTTATTTTGCAAGCCAGCAAAGCTATCTAAATGTTTAGCCCTCTTTTGTTAATAGCTGGCCATCACATGTTTTGCTTTATATTAGGTAATACTATTGAGGCCATAAAAATTCCCAATGTAATGATAGCTAAGGTAGGTTCTCATATTGCCTAAAAGATATAGCAAAAGTAAACCTTGAATAGCTTGCTTGATTTCTGGATGGATGTCTAGTGACTTCTTAAATAATTCTTGTAAAGTTTGCAGTGGGCCAGACTCTGGTGTTTTTGAGGTCAGCAGTAGCTATTCCAGTTTACTTTATTGAGTTTGTGCATCTGCCTTGGGGACGGATTTCAGTCCCACAGCTTGTTAATTGTAATTTTAGTCACCGGGCCAGACTTATTTAGGAACTTAATTTTATTATTTTTTTTTTTAATAAGACAGTTTCTGAAGGATGCAAAGAAGCTTTTATGGAGTGGAAGCAGTGAAAGGAGAGCGAGGAAAATCAAAGAAATACGGACATCAGTAGTGTTTCAAAAGTGCATTTCACAAGGGAATCTTCCTTAACTATCCATCAAAGATGACATGACAGAAAATTTGGTTATTAATCAATGCTGCTATATCTCTGTTGGGTTCAAGAACGCTTTTTAGAAATGAAGATTAACATCTGGTTTAGTCTACAAAGAATTTTTAGAATTGTAAAACTTTAAGTAACCATAAATTACTTAAAGTGCGCAGAGGATTAATATGAGGAAGAAAAAAAACCACTTCCAAGCATTGTTCTTTAAGAGGTGAGCTTAGCCTGTGTAGTCATAAGAGTTATGTCATTGGTATATCCTTACCAAATAATTGCAAACATATAGCACAAATCAGTCCCTGGAATCAGTGGACACACAAATACACTGTAGGGAGTTTTATTACAGCAGAGCTTTAGAATTGCAAAACCAATTTTCCACAGAAAAATTGCTTTCATATGATCTGAGTGCCATGATTTGGTTTATTTCAAACATTGTAAGTCAAGCTGTTTGCTGGTGTTCCTAGCAGGCCTCTGTAATTCTACATTTTTTTACAAAGGTCTAATTTAGAATAGAAATTGTTCCCACTGTTTGTAAATAAGAAACTGGAATATTCCTTATGTGTGTATGTGTGTGTTTAAGTGGGTAATTTTCCACTCATGATGTAGGAAGGCATGGCTCATAGCAACAGCCATTGCTTCCAAAAGTCACTCTGAAACATGAGCTGTGAGCTCCATTCTCCTCCTTTATTGCAGCACATTTCTGATTTGGTTTGCAGCAAGCAGAGGACCTCATAGTCAGCCCATGGCCATAATGCTGTGGCTGTTTTCTTCCCATTACTGGACTTTGGTATTTCAGTAGCCTCCAACTGCTGTCTCAAAACACTTATGTATTCACTTAAAAATTAAATTATGCCTCTCTTAGCTATGGTGCCATTTTGGCATTTTAATGGCAGGTCACTGGCATTTTGATGACTCTGCAAGCTCATTTCTGTTCCAGATGAGTCTAGAGAGCAACATGATGAACATCTTTTCATGTCCATGTTGGAAATAATTTGCTGTGAAGAGGTGCCTGGCAGCATTAGATGGTTTTCTGACTGTCAAAATCTTGGTGTATTTTAGTGCTGTATCCTGGGAGCTGAATAGTCCAGGATTGTAAGTGGATAAAATAGTCTTTTCTTCTTCTGAAAAAATTGGTCAGTATTTTTGTTGGTGGGTTTCTCTAGTAAGGCTAGGTTGAACTTCCTGTAGGTAAAAGAAGCCTGATTCTTTCTTTCAGCCTTACAAAGCCATAAGTAACTTCTTTTCTCGTGTGTGGTTTTGCACTTACATGGCTAAATTGAGTGCAGTGGATGCTGAATCAGGCCCTCAAAGAACGCTTAGGAGTGAATTCCTGAAATACTTTAACCTATTTTTCATCAGCAACAGATGGATAGAGCATTAATTCTTTGTATCCTCCTTGGGCTTCCCTATAGTGGGACTTGCCTGTATTCCCAGTCTCTTGTTTTCCATCAGCATGGATATTTGGGTCACTATCTCCTCTCTTCTCATCTCCTATCCGTAGCTTCCTTCTCTTCAAATCTCTCTCCTCCTTGGTCCCACGTGTAAGTGATGGCAGCTGTGTGAAAAAATAAAGGTTCAGTTTGAGTAAAAGTGTTGCTGATTATTTCTTGCCTCTTTTAAAGCCCTCTGAGGTGTTTTTCAGTGCTTCAGCAAATATGTGAGCATTATAATATTCTTCTGGCTTGCTTTCTCTGTTTTTCTAGTCTGAGTCCATTTCAGTCATGCCTGGGGGTGCTGTGCCACCCCAGGAGCCTGTAGGGCCCATATTCCAATGGGAGAATTCCTTGGCCCCAGTAAGGGAGGTGCTCACTGGTGATGGGGTGAGATAACCTCTGGTGGGAGATGTGCATTTCTGCCACAGCTCCAGCCCTCTCTAGTTGGAGCTGCTCTGAGGCATGTGAGCTGAACCTGTTTTCCAGTAGTGGAAAGGTAGAAAGGGAAGAGGATTTGCTGCAGAAAATGTCAACTTCTTTCAGGGGAGAATAGGAAAAATGAAAAAAGGAAGGCCACTTCTAGTGCAGATCATGCAGAAGAATCTAACACACTTAAAACCTGCAAGTTTGGCCACTCACCCTGAGCTGGGTTGTCCTTCCCAAGTGCTGCATGACTTTTCCACAGCCAGCTGAGCTCCCTGCCTGACTGCCTCCTCTGGGTGCTTTCCAGCTGTGTGACTTCCACTGGTAGATGAGCAAAGGGGTTTTTATCCAGGGAAAATGGACTAGAGGAGAAAATGGAGCATTCCAATCCTTTCAGAAGGACTGTAGTGGATCAACTGATGGACAGCTGTTTCTAAGATAGCTTTGACTTGTTTTCACTGTCTTTGAAATAATGTAGGTTTCCTGGGGGAGATCTTGTTTTTGCGTAATGCTTTATCTTCTTGGAGTTTTGAGGAAATGTCAAAATGTGTGGATCTTTTCCAGCCTGATCAGTTTTGCCCTTCTGTGAAAAAAACAAGGTAGGGAAAAAAGCAAAGTCAGAAGCTTCATCTTGCTTTTTTGAAGATGGGAAGCATGATTTTTAGTGAGATTTAAGGGTGTAAAATCTTTTCCTAAGAGTTTAGCATTCAGAAACTCCTGTTATTCTTGCTATCTTGAATAATACACTAACCTGCTGAGAGAGGGAGAAAAAAAAAATTAGAAAATATCTTCATCAACACCCTAATATATAACTCTCTGCAGTGCCAGCTCCTGCTGGCTGGTTGTCTTGATTAACATTTTCTGGATTGGTATAACTGAAGTTTGCATTTAAATTGCATGCTTACTAATGTACATTTTTATTTTCCATTGTCTTGGCTTGACAGAGACTTCACCCTCTGGGCTTGCTGTGTTTCACTCTCTGACATATTGAGGAAAGCTTAAAAGTGTTTCCCATACTTGTTCTCCATTTTTAAATGAAAATATTACACCCTGAAGTTGAGCAGCTCAGTCTTCTTTAATGCAATATGCAGTTTGCACTCAGATCACTGGCTCCTGATATAATTTATACATGAATCATGAATTATGTTTGGATTCTCAGGAAGCAAAAATAAATTGGGTAGAGCCACATCCAATTATGTAATGAATTCCTCACGGTAAAATTTACAGCAGGGATGTTGCAAAGTGGAACACTGATAAAAGATTTGCTGCAGTATCTCCTGATAAAAACAAACCTCTGTCCATTTTAGGCATAGTAGAGCCATTTTGATTGAAACAATGAAATATTTAAGGGTGCCTGGGATTGTTTTTCATTGTAACCTAAGTGCCAGTGCACAGAAGAAGGAAGAAAAGAAGTACTTGGTGCAGTCTCACCAAACAAAAGTTTTCTCCCAACATGTTGTAAAGAACCTGCTTCATAACTCTTTTTTTTGTCTCTAAAAGCACTTTCTGTGCTGCATCTAACAGATTATAGTTGGGGGAGCTATTTCCTGACCCTCAACTTGACTTTTTTTAAACTCACTGCTGAACCCTGCCTTCCTGGGCAAAATACGGCTCATGAGCTTTTGTAAGGTGAGCAGCCCACCAATGGCACTGGGAGAAGCATTGGTAGTTTCACCTCTGTTTGTGGCATTGATTTCTTTTTTTCTTTTAAAGGCTTTTTGTTTGTATTTCCTCCACATGTTTCTCACTGTGCCTTGACCTGTTGCTTTTGATTCATTTTTCAATACTCAAGTAGCCCGACTTGGGTCATGTTGTGCAAGTGTTTTCCTGAGCAGGACTTCACTCTTTGCAGTGAGATGTTCTTCTTTAAAACCCATGGCTTCTAGAAGCTACATATCCATCTCAGCTGAAGGGTGAAGAGGTGGATACATCCATGGTGTTTGTATTAAACAAATCTCCTCCTGGTGCTGCAGCTTGAATTAGAAAATTTTCATGACAGTGACCGAATACCTTTACAGTGTAGACACCAAGAGCTATTAAGGGAATATTTTCCTTTCTTTGCTTTGGCTTTCCTGTCACAGCAATTATTTGTGCTACTTTGCACCGAAAAACCTCACCTGTCTGTGTGGTAGGGAGCTGGCTTTTGTGTGGAAATCAAGTCACAATCCAAGAGCTTTGCAAGTAGAACATCTTAGCAACTGCCAAGGCTTAATACCATTTAATTGATGACTGTATCTATTGGATTGACTACATTAAGTGTTGAAGCACACCTTTACAAGGGAAGAGCCTGGGACCTGGGCTTCTCATTCCTGCAGGTTTTCAGGTGGCTTTAATTTTCTGAAAGTTTTAAGGGTACTGTCTTGGCCCACTCTCAAGCTGATGATGAGAGGTTTGCCATCATCTTCAACAGGCTGAGGATTTCCCTGAAGAGGATTAAAGAGGATGTGTGCCCTGATAGAGTTCAAGGTCAGAGAGAGAAAGATGCCCTTTTTCTTACACAAATCAGCCTTAAACTCCAATTTCTGCTGCCCACATGGCTGTATGGAAAGGTGCAGGAGACACGGCTGGGGCAGCTCAGAGGGGGTTACTAACCAGAGAGTGTGGTGTAAGCAGTGATTTGGCTGACCACAGCCTGTGGTTTGCACCAAGGGCTGTTGCAGTGGGAGCACTGCCAAACCAAAAGGTATGTCTTCTGATGGGTTCTTCCACAATCTAGACTGAATTACTCCATTCTCTTGGTGATGAGACAAGTCCAGTGTTTTCCCCTCTGATCAGAGGCCTGTTTGGCAGTGCTGATCACACTGAGTTCTGTGCAGGTCAGAGTAGAGCTGGCAGGGGTTGGATGCTTGTGCTCACAGCTCTGCTCCAGCTATAAGCTTGGGGAAAGTGTCCCAAGTGAATGCTTTTTTGGACATCAAAAGCTATAACAAAGTCAAGATGAACTATAAAGTTCCTGAGAGTTTACAGCTTTCCCTATAGTCTTAGCTAAGCAAAACTTGATTTTTTTTTCCAAGCGCAAATTCAAGCTGAGACAATAATTAGCATCGTGTTTGTTTGTTTCTCACCTTGAAGGAAGAAAGGTCAAATATAGTCAGCCTGAGAACTATTCTGCCTTTCCCCCTTGAAGCACTTAATTAGATTTCTCATGTAATGTAAAAAAGAGATAGTAGAGAGCTTGCTGAAATGACTTACCCATTTAAGACTTCATTTTTTTTCCCCCTCTCTTTTTATTTCTTGCTGGCTTCATAGACCAATTTATAATTTTTTAGAAGAAGTGACAGGTTTAAACACTTAAACCTTCTTGCAGAGAATAGGCAGGGTTGTTTTTTCATTTTTAGAAGGGAGGGCTGTAAATCAATACAATGTACAAATAAAACTACTTCTGTATAAGGCAGTAAGAGGCACTTTAGAAAATGCCCAGAATGAATGTTCTACAACTTGTGCCTCTTTTTTTTTTTTTTTTTTTTTTTTCCCTCTCTGGAATACATACATAAATGCTATATGCATAACTATTTGAAAACAGACTAATTATTTCTTGGGTTTTTTTCCCAGTATTTTTTCACCTGTCCCTCCTGGTTTTGTTTGGCTTTTCTCTCCTTTTTTTTTTTTTTAATTTTTTTTCTTTTCCTTTCTTCCCTCTCTTAGAAACAGGATTGCTAGATAACTGGAACTGTCCATGTTAGGTTGTGAGCTTGGTTCAGTGGTTTTCATGATGTGATGCAATTGCAGGGACGAGAGAGGTTTTTTGGATTGTTGGGTTACAGATCAGGATTGCTGCGTGTCACAACAGCTGAGAAACCCCTAAACTCTTTTTCTTCCCCTTCAGTCATGTCCTGATTCATTGGACAGCTGGAAGGATGCTTCCCTTTTCTTTCCTGCAGTGCAGTGTTGCCTCATGCCTGCAACAGGGACAGCCACTGATTTTCTTTAAAATCCCAATATAACTCCTT
Source organism: Cichladusa arquata (assembly GCA_026413545.1). Taxonomy (NCBI): domain Eukaryota; kingdom Metazoa; phylum Chordata; class Aves; order Passeriformes; family Muscicapidae; genus Cichladusa; species Cichladusa arquata. The sequence goes on from JAOTQP010001652.1 coordinate 15,540,577, forward strand.
TCTATGCCCACTCACAGGGCTGAGCTACCCTGTGGGTATTTTTACCTATGCAGATACTCGTTCACTGTTTGAGGGGTGCATTAAAGTGCAGATAGATATAACCCCCCCAAAATAAGTCAGAATAGCAGAGTGGATTTGCAGTATTACCTGTGTCATGGTATTAAAACTGAAATTCTTCTGAAACTTCTTTCCCCTGTGTGCTGTCCCATGCATTTTATCTCCCAGAAGTTTGTAACCACTTCTAATCCAGGTCTTTTTGCTGTCATAACTTTAACTAGTAATGCAAAGCCCCAGAGGGGATTAGGCAACCTGAACATTTCAAATTTTAAACTTCAGTAAGTCTTGAGTTATAAGTAGGGAGAAAAAGCCTTTCTCAGTCATTTTCAGATCAACTTACTATCTTCCCCACCATGCCTTCCTCTCCTGCTCCTACAGTAAAAGTACATTTTTTTTGTTGAATGTAGAATGAAAACCCTTAAAGGGAAAAGCCATGCTCATCCTTCCTCAGCATGGAGAGGTGGCAGAGCCTGGAAAATACCAGAACACAAGGATGATTTTTCAGTCTCTCCTATGTGGAGAAACTCTCCTGTGAATCCACCCCTAGCCAACATCTTGCAGGCACTAATTGCACCTTGCTTTTAGATTGGACACCTAAACCTGATGACCATAAAGAGGCAAGAGTTACAAATCTCAGGTTTTAAGTCATGAATTTAATAATAGAAATTAGACTAAATAATCTAGATTTAATATCTAGAAACCCCTCTCCAAAAGGGGTACCTTTTTGCAGATCTCCCCATTTGTACTGGGAGCTACTTGATGGCAAGTCAATAAAACAAACAAAAAAAATTATATTTTCATTTTGATTTGAGTACCTGTGTCACATCTGTGAGGATACAGAAACATGTAGAACTGCTTGACTCTTTACCAAAACCTTCCTCAAAAATGCAGCAGTTCTTGGTGTTAGAAATTAAGACACATACCTCAGCAAATGCCCATAGGCTGGAGTCTGTAAAATTGAAGAGAGAAAGGCAGATTTACTGTCACACCTGGAAGGAAAAAAAAAATATTAGAAAGTGGAGAAGACAATTATAGGATTACTGCAGTCAAAATAGTCCTGTGGAGGGTTTTTTTTTTTGTTGAATTCTTTGGATTTTTTTTTAGTGGAAATAGATATATTTCTGCACAGCACATTTGTATTCATGCTGCTTAGACACACCATTAAAACAGCAATGCAAAAGTCAATATTATATTTAAATGTCAGACAGTTGAGATTTCAGTTATTTCTTAGCAAAAGGGCTCCAACTGAGAGCATACCAGCACACATAGTCTTGTAGGTGGAAATAGCCTGTAATGGACAATTATGAACCAAATAGGCAGAGCTATGTGGTGTCTGTTTTATTTGGTTTTTTCAGAATTATTCCACATTTCAAAACCAACAACAAGAAAATTCATTAATGGATAACTGATTGCCATAAGCAGTTTTGTGTTTGGTACATTAATTTGTTAGGATCTTGTAAAAGGTGACTGTTTGGCTGGTTGTGCTTTAATTTTCAATGAACTTCAGTAACTCATCAGGTTGATGATGAGGAAGAGTCTGTCTGGACAGGGTAGAAAGTGGGTAGAGGAAGATCTGGGTGATGAAGTCTCATTGATTTGGTTGTGGAATAAAGCACATACGTCTGTTACAGAAGCCCCTCACCTAGCTTTGATCCAGGTTTGTTTCTATTGCATCTTGTTCCAAGTGAGGGAATTAAGGAATCCCACTTGAGTAAGAGCAAATTATTTTAATTAACAGATCTCTCTTTCTTTAGAAGGAGTTTTGCATATTCAGGAGGCATTTTATTTATTATAGAGAAAAACAGGGTGTCCGGCAGTTTCTTGACTATATGTTAAAAAGGAGGGGGGCAAGGAGGGTGAGAAACAGTCTTAAGCTATCCTTGGCTGTCAGTTCAAATTAAAATGTGGAAATTAACAGTGCAAACGCAGATCCAGATTCAAATGTGGCATATTGTGAGAGGCACAGCCATAATTCGCTTATGATATATTAAAAAACAGAAACACCTCAAGCTGAATTAGGTAGAGTTGATTGCCAGTTCCCTCCTGCATAAATGCCATTAGATGCCTAAAGTTACAAATTGCTTTAATAACTTTCACAACTGATTGGTAATCACCCTGCAGTTAATGAAATAGGGAAAACACCTCTCGCTAAATTCATTGTCTTCATTTCCTCCTGCATAATTTCCAAGGTGTAGAGATAATTTTCGACAGATCCCAAGCTGGAAAGGTCATCTGTGAAGTTTTACTTAAAATCACGTTTGTATTCCTTTTTCAGTGCACTGAAATATCCAAGTGCACTCTATATCCAAGACAGCTTTTCTGTGCCCTGTTGTCCAGTGTAGCTCTGTGCAATGCACTCCCGCATTTGGCTGCTGGTTAGTCCCAAGATCTTTGCATCTCAGTGGAAGTGGTGTTGAAAGCAAGTTTGCCAGAGTTGTTCTCGCTGTGTGTCCGTCCAGGCAGTTGGAAAATCTCACTGTAAACCCCCACAGCAGCACACTTAAAGCCCTGTAAAACCATGTGAGCTGAAGAATTGCAGTTCAGGATAGGCTGGTTTGAGGCAGTTGGGGTTTTTTTGTGTCCTCCCAAAGTAGTAAGAGTTACAATAATTGGTCTCTGGAAAAGTCCCATAAAATTGTGTTGTCGTTTAAGGATAAAATTAGTGGCTGCCAGTTAATGATGCAGGAATTATATACATGGCAGTGAGCTGAATGCAACATTTTACCTCTTGCTAGATTTCAGAGACATTAATGTCCCTTAACAAACATCTGAAAGTAATTTCAAAAGGTGGGGGAGATTACAGAACAGAGCACAGCGGTGTTTTATAGTTGAGATTGCCTATCTATTAGACAGCTCTGACAGAGCGTGTAATTAATTTTTTAAGTGTTTATATTAAAGAATAAATAACCAGTAATACATATGGCACATTATAAGTGTTTCAAGTGTGCTGTAGTTGGGCTAGATGTTAAGTTATGGCTTTGTTGTGGTTTTTAGCAGAATCAGCATAGGTAAAATTGGCCATTTAGGGTCAGGTTTTCTCAAGTGCATTTAGCACACACTTAAGAGCATAACTACGGTGGCCTTGTTTTGGAAAAGTTTTCACATCTATGCTGTGTATCAGCAAAATTCAAGAGTGTGGTGGTGGTTTCTGCCATCCTTGCTGTCCTCAAAAAAAAGTCAGCTGATTTCTCCAGCAGTCCCTGCTGACAGTGAGTATCTAAATGTGTTCTGCGCGCTTTTGAAACTCTGGTCCTTAGCTTTTTATATGATCTATAATTTTATATGCAGTGCATCTGAAGAAGAATATGTATGATTCATATACACATACAGGAACAACACAGAGGGATCATTTTAATATAAATCCCAGTGCTGTTTGTTATGTTCTGAAATATTGCATAGAATAATTCAAATATTTATAGATGGTAGTTCAGCTTGTGCTTTGCTTGCAGCATTTGCCTTTTTTCATGTCTCAGTTGAACCGTTCTTCCTTCCTTCCTTTGCAATGTAAACATTGCCCGTGCCCAGCACAGTCCTTCTGCTTCTTCCTCTGGAAACTCAAACATGACAAAGCACCCCTTGGATTCTGGGTCCCATTTTCTGCCCTGGTCACTGGAGCTGTTCCAAGGAGCAGGGCTCTGTTTCTCTGCTATGTGCTCCATAAGGAATGGAGGACTTTGCTCTATTTTCTGTGGAGTGGGTCCTTTTGGGGCTCCTAAGGCAGGGGAGTTTGTGTAACAGCTCCCTGTATATAGAGTAAGTTATGACTGTGCTAGATGTGATGATTAGAAGGGTATTAACATCTGCATTTTCGTGCTGACCACACACAGTGTCTTGGCCTGGCAGTCCCACCCTGGAAGGGTCCTTCTAAGCAGCGTCTTTGCACTGTTATAAAAAGGGGTTTTCTTCCCTACCAGGAAAGCCCCAAGGTGCCCCAAGAACCCCTTAGGTTTGAGATGTTCCTGGAAAGAAGGTTTAAAATAATTGCCCTTACAGATTTGCATCTGTCATCAGCACTGGAGGGTAATTAATCTGTATGTATGAAGTTGCCTGTTTAGGAAGTTGCACATTTTGCATGTTTCTCCTTTTGCTCATGCTTTAATTCTTCACTGCCTGGCTGGGAGACAGAGAAGCAGTAAAGTCTCAACATTGAGAAGTGTGATATAATATTAAAATGCTCTAGTTTCCGTTGAACAGATGATGGTAAGAAGTTATTTTAATGAGTTTGTTGAGAATTGTGCTTTCAAAGACTCTTTAAATTATTGCAGACCATGCTGCTGGGATATGTATGGGAAACAGCCATTTTAATTAGGAAGATACACTTGGAAATGAAGTGTCATTTTTTAAATGTAATTTCCTTTGTGAGCGTTTTACTGACCGCTAGAATTTATTTACCACACAGACCTAGCGATAAAATAGGTATTTATGGGTTGGTTTTTAATTAGAAATAATGGCTGATAGAATTGAGGTGATTAATCATCTTATCCATATAGACTGTGGCAGCCCTAGTGAAAGACAGTTGTATTGACAGTTTAGAGAGTGATCTAGTGGCATATTTTGTCCTTAAACAGCACCACCACCAATGTAGTCACTTTTTGGTGTGAAAGAGGAGAAAAGAGGCTATCCTGCTTTAGTGTACTTCACATGGGGATGACTAAAGAAATACTTGACAAAGCTGGGGTTTGGGCCTTCTGGGTGTCACTGACATCCAAATAAGAGTAATTAAAAGGGTAATCCAGTGACATGGCTTTATTTCTCCATGCAAATGGCGCCTGGAGGGAGTGGACCAGGGATGACACATTTATGGAGAGAGTGCTCATGACACGAGGCTTGCTGCTGAAAACTTGGCCACATGCAAGTGAGTATTGTTTCAGGAAGGATCAGAGATTTTCAATCAGCCTTTTCTTTCTTGGTTGAGAAGCACGGGGACACAAATGACAAGGAACCAAACTCAACAGCTTTAATGGCCTCAGCAGAAAGAGGGTAAGAGTTTGGGGAGCGGAGCACAAGGAGAGTTTTGCATGTAATGCCAGTTAGCTTTATTGAGTCATACATTTCCTTTACCCTCTCTGCCCGAGGAGGTTTCTACTCCACATTTCAAAATGCAGTGTGTCAGAAACAAGAGCCAGCGTGGGGTGCGGTGTATATTTTAGCATGGAAGAGAAGACAGCCAGTGCATATAACTTTCTGGGAAGTAATGAAGTGTCATGGAAAGTGAATGAAATCAATGTGTTTTTATGTACTCCTTTTAGAAATCAAGTTAAGGATAATTGCCTTTTTGTTAAAGGGTCTTTGCAGAAATCTGCATCCACGTGTGAGCTGTGTGTCTGCTGCTACCTGTTTTTCACTCTGAAGCTATGCTAATTATCTTTGCCAGAATCAAGGCACTTTCTCCCTTTTCAGTATCCATAGGAACCCTTTGGGGATGAAAAAGCCTGACATTTTGATTCCTAGCTTTTGTTTCCCTAATCAAAAATAAAGGTATAATGGACAAGAAGAAGCAATTTCATTTAGTCCTCTCATCACAGCAGGTTTTATTATTCTCTTGAATTTCACTGCATTTTATTAAATTATACTTCTGTTTGAGTTTGCAGCTTCGCTTTTCAAGGACAGCCCACTGCAGCCCATTTTGTAATAATATGTGTTTTCTTATAAGCTTAGTGTTCGCTAAGTGAGCTTGAAATTTCTCCCTGGCCTGCCCAATCTCTGAATTTGGTGCAGAAACCAAATCACTGCCTGCCTATTTGTTGCCCCCTGCCCCATCCTGCAGATTGGAGTCTGTCCTCACTAATGTAAGCAAAACAGAGGCAGGGCTACATCACAATTGCTGGCTGATTTTCTTAACAAAACAGGCTTTGCAAAAGCTGCTTAAATTCAATTTGCATTTGTAAAATAAAAACACAGCGCAGTGTGGTCCGCTGGGAGATTTTTCATGCTATGCAGGTATATTTTCAGAAGTGGTAATCCAATATTCTGGTGCCGTACACACACGGTTTCTGGTTTAGCTGTGGTCCTTTTGTTTTGTTTGGGATGAAAGTGAATGACTGTTGTTGCTTTCCCGTTGAAGAAATCCATTCACAGGACAACAGAAATGTAAGCAGCTCTGAAAGTGCTGTTTATAGACTTGAAAACCGGTTGAAAGGCAGTTTTGTCATCCTCTAAACCTTCACATGGTGGCTGCTGTGTATGGCCAAAGCCCCTTCATCTCCGAGGGAGACCTGTGCTAGCTGATGCTGAGCCCAGGCAAGTGTGAGAGAGCTGCACCATCACTGGTGAGATGAAAAGACATTTTCTCTGTATTTGTCATTTTACTGCCTGCTCGTCAGAGCAGACCTGCTTTGTGAATAGCAAAGGTTCCAGGCATTGGGGGGAACATAAAACAACTGCTGGGATAATTCAGCAGACTTGAAAAAAAATCTCTGGGTCCATATAGGGTACAGCTTGATGCCTATGGTATTGGTAAGGTATTATATAATAAAGTATAAGTCATATTTATGCATTTATTATTTTTCTACCTGGTGTTGTCTGTGTCTGCCTGTAATATTTTCCTGCTGATTGCAGGCTGAGAACTTTAATTTGTCCTCAAGGAAGCCTTCTCAGGAAGAACTTGCTGGCACTTCTTTTCTGCAAAGGGGCTTCTTTAAACAAGACATCTTGCATAATCATTTGGACTAAGAGACCCCTCATTTCCAAACCTGCAGGGTTTCTCCTCTCTTTCCCCAGAGCACTCTGAACCCAGTGTGTAGTCACTGATCTGTGTAGGGGTGAAGGGCAGGTTTTGGTGTCTCCTAGCTGCTCATGTAGCCATGCAGGAGTGAGTGGCCTCACAAGCCATTTTCTTTTCAAAGGTCTTTAAAAAAATCTGCAATCAAGGCTTAATTTATGCATTAGACAGAGACCCCGTTTGATAGCTTACAGCCAGTGTGTATGAAGTAAGTATGGCTTTCATTAAAGAGGAGACATGTATTTTAGCTCAGCTGAGGAATGGGGAAATGTGGGTCATAAAGACAATATTGTAATAGAGTCTCCCTTTTTAATACCAAACTGTGTGCTGCACTTCCGAAAAGCCTGGAGTTCCGGGGGCTGAGCTGATCAGAGCTCAGCATGCTTTTTTTTCCCCTTGCCTTATAACCCTTGTTAACTTTTCAACTTGTCAAGTACATGGTGGTTTATGAAATTTTAAAGCTAACAGTATGCTGCGTGGGGATGTCAGCGATACGCTAGACTTTTGAGCGCATCCTGAGATGAATAAATCATGAAGTCACAGAAAGTTGCAATTAAAGAACCCAAACCTGGGTGCTTGAAATATTAGACCTAGGTTCTTGTGACTTTAAACAATAATCACAGCTGGAAGAAGTCCACACTTGAATTGCAGAGCAGCAGTAGGAAAAATAAAAAAGGTATCTGTGAAATATGTGTCTCTTCCAGGGCATCAGACTGCTATTTACTGACCTTAAGTGGAATTATTATTGAAGGAGTCGATTCCCTTCAGCTCAAACAGGTAGATATGATCCTACCTCAATGGAGATGGAAATTGCCTGGCCTGGTTTCCTCCTGGTCCTGCTTCTTTATAAATTAAGATAATCCTTCGTTTGATGTTCAGTCGGTGACCTTCCTGTATTTTGCAGGGTCTCTGTAAAGATGCTGCAGGTTATATTCATTTTTGCTAGAATCCAGTATGGCTTTAGCTGCTACACTGTGACTGTGGGTCAGGCAAGGGTTGCATTAACATTTCACCATCTCCGGCTCCCCAGTTGCCTTTGAGATATTTCTGATTTTCCACAGACTTGAGATGAGCAACCGATTTCATACTTGCACTGCTTCTTATTTTAGCTTTTCCCTTAAAAAAGCTTGGGAAAAAAGAATTGTCATTATGGCTGTGTGTTTCAAGAGGGTCTCCGTGGGAATGGTGCAGTGTCCGTCAGCAGGGACACCCAGTGAGTCACGTCTTTGGCTCCACATCCATGAGTAATCTCTCTGACTTCAGCAGGATTACCCAGGTGTTTAAAATAAAACTGTGTTGTAGAGGTCTCTGGGATTATAGGACCAGAAAGATTGGTTGTGTGGCTAGTCACTGAGATTTTCTTTTATTTTCTCATTTTATGAGTTTGAAAAGTCAATAAAAAATAATGCAAAACACATGCATGATTAAGGCAGGGGCTTAGCTGCTGCTGTGCCGGGAAGTTCACAGTTAAGGTTTCTGGAGGAACTCTCTCATGGTTTTTCTTCCTTACTACAGTGTTTTCACTATAAAAATGTGTATTATGTGACCCCATACGTGGTCTGATAGCACCCCAGTTAAGGTAATTTTTAACTAAAATCAAATCTGTTTGATCAATCTGCCTGGTTCAGGTGGATGCACCGCTTGGCCTTGGTTTCGTGTGGTTTTGTTTTTCTCTCCTCAGTTGTTTCTTGGTATCACCCTTATTGCTGCGGTTTCCAAATAGCTTCCAGCGGTGCACATCTGTACATGCTCTTTCATCTGCTCCCCAGGGAAAGACAGCTGTGGAGTGGAGTGTTTTGGTTGTGAAGGTTTACATAACCATGCACATGCTTATGTGGGTAATGTATATGTATGTGCTCTGCTAGAAAAGGGAAGTAAGTGCAAAATTACCCTTACACCCCAGGCCAAGGGTTTGTCCACCCTGAGCAGCTGCCAACAAACCCCTGCCCTGTCTGTGAGCAAACCTGACCCAACTGCAAATTTACACACCCCCACCACTCTGACCTGGGTCATCTCTATGGCCATAAGGGCACTGAGGGCTCTGTAGTAACAGCAAAGTATATAGAGAGCTTGACTAGAACGTTTTTAAATTTTTTTAGCAGGTTGAAAAAGGTTAAAAATCACCATGTGACCTGTGTGTATACAGAGTCCCAAATGTATTCATCCTGAAGTCCTCCCTCCTTCTAGGTTGTCCTCTGTTTCTGACTGCCTTTGTGCTGCTGTGAATGTCCTGCTACCATCCCTCCCCTTCACAGGCTAACAGGGTCCATTTGTAAGAGTTTGTATGGGAAACATTAATATGGCGTAAAGGTACTTTTGAAACAAAACCACTAGGTATATGGATTTCATCTTAATTTCTGAAAATTGATTTTAGATTTTATTTTCCCTCCTGTGAAACATTTTAAAAATTATAGCAGTATTAACCTGCTAGCAGAACATACTTATTTCAGTGAAAATGGTATTTTTCTCATGGCTGGTAACTTATGCAACTGCAGGATAATGTAGAACTCACATGTCTAATTTCTGATTTAAAAAAGAAAAGCTGTGGAAACCTATTGTTAAGATTTGAGGATACTGGTGACATGAGATGTATGTATGTCTTAAATGGATGTCAGCTGGAAACAAAGAAGAAACTTTTGTTTTTTATTGTTTCCTGTCAACAGTGCAGTGGTGAACATAAAATCCATGGTAGGGATGTAGGAATAGTTCTCTTTCACACACAGCATGTGTAGGAGAGGGAGCGGAGGGCCTAGATTCCATCTCTACTTCCATGGTGTTTTACTTCTGTTAATAGTGTGCCTGAGCTGGTTTCACTGAGATGTTCCTTAAAGTGAAGTAATTTGAGCATGCAGTCATTCTGTCCCTGTCTACCCCTCCCCTCCCTGGCTCTTCAGTAATTGCATCCTGGTTCACATTAATTCAGCACGCTAATTGTTAGAGTTAAGAAATAATAGGCTTGCCAAGATGCAGAATTAAAGTGATTGCCCTTTTGTCTGCAGAAACAGTGGAAGGTAATAATTATTACTCTTATATTTTTGTTGTGAAAACTTCTCTCTCCTGCTCTCAGTTTCCCAGACCTGTGTTTTTCCTATGACAAAAAGCGATCTGATTTGATGTACATAGGCAGTACTTCAGAATCCATCACTCACAGCCACAGCCTTCCCAGCCTACTGTATATTAATAAGCAGATATGTCATCCTGGCAGACTCCTCAATAATAGATCTTTTTAAGAACTGTTTTTCCTCTATGTAGTTCAGGTACTCCAGAACTAGAAGTTAAGCACTGCTTTCATTTTATATAGAGATATCAGGAGATACTCGGCTTAATGTAGAGTTGTGTATTTGCATTTGCAGAACATTTTGTCTTCCTTTATTCTCTTTGCAGACACAAGGCTTGGAATGCCAAATAGCTCATCAAGATATACAGTGTGCAGAGAGAAAATAATGTCTAACTGTCTGGTATTTTTTTTTCCTTTCCCTAAATTACTTCCTTACATTTCTTTCAAAGGAGCCTGAGGAAGTACATAAAACCAGTTTTCCTCTCCCTGGGATGCTTGCTCCCTGAGGATGTGGGGATGCTGTCCTTGCTGAGGCAGCACTTTGTTCTCCTGGGCTCACTCCTGCAAACATGCCTGTGACTTTGCTTTGCTGTCCTGCAAACTCCTTGTCAAGTGGTTTCTTCTGTCCATGCTGGCCAGAAAACTGTGGCTTTTGATGAAAGCCAGAAACGTCACTGTTTTCTATTAATTTGGGCTCCTCCTGCCTTCTGCAGAAAATAAACAGGGCAGGAGGTGAGCCAGCTGGGAGAGAGCAAGGATATAAAACTGTGTTGGAGGAGAGCTGCTAGGAATGCCAACCAGCTCTCCTTAAGTCTTTCCCCTGGATTCTCAATGATTTTAAGGGAAATCAGGCTTTCTAGGACTCTTGCAAGACTGCTGTGTAGAGATAGCCAGGAGCAAATTGAAGTAACACATAAGGCATATGCTGACGACCACAAAGGTGCCGTAAAACAAACAGCAGGGCATGTTATTGTTGTTATTCAAATGTTATCCGGTTCCTGTAACATCTGGGAAGGCCAGATATGGATCAGAACCAGATGTGCTCTGTGCTTTATGGCTGCAGAGCAGAGAGGGACACTGTCCCAGAGCCCCCTTTACTGTAAGGTGTCATAGATGGGGTGTAGGGAGGCTGTGGGCCAGGGATCTGCATCAGTGATCTACAGCCTCATCATGCCAGAAAGCAGAGTTTGTTCAAAAATTCACCAAATAAATGCAAGTGGAGATGCATGTATTGATTTTAGTGGCACTCACAAGGCCAGGAGTGGTTTTTTGACCCTCTAAAAACAGGTGTGGGGTCTGTCTTTGGCATTGCAGCAAGGGGAAGGGTTTAGGGAAGGACCAGAGAGAGTTTTCCAGCAGTGAGTATGTCTCTTCTCTGCATGCCAGTGTAAGAGAAAACATGTTTGTTTGGTTTTCACATATTCAAGTTTAGGGGAAAAGGTACCATGGCAGAGTTGATGTACTTGGTAGCAGTAGAGGTGATGTTCAAGTTGGAGGTAAGCCATGAAAAAGCCCTGGAGCTAAAACCACAGCGTTTATTCTGGATGTGTGAAACAGAGGTAACCACAAAAGAAAAACATGGAAGTGGGCTGTGGTCAAAGCAGCAAGGTGCAGAAAGGATCTTCATGGCAGCGTTTTGAAAGAAAACAAATGTGTCAGGATGATTTTCTGCAAGGCTGCAGGAGAGGATTTTACAGTAACCAAAACGTGAGTCCTTGGAAAGGAAGGGATAAAACATTCTGTGGAGCTCTGAGCTCCATAACAACTCCCTTCTTGGGTACAGCAAGGAAAAGGTGTGTGTGTAAAGCACAGCCTTAGGAATCCAGGTGCACCCTGGCTTTTGGTGAGCTTAAATAACCTGATAGGACCACGCTTAAAGCAGAATCACAGCAGAGCATAAGCAGGACCACAGTCAGGAGGCCAGCAGTGTCCCTGGGGAGTGGAAGGGGGAAGATAAAATGGGAGCAGGAAGAAGCAGGGAGGGGCAGAAAATGTCACCTCGGCTGCTTCTTGCATACTGATAGATGTCTTTGTAATAAAACCTTCCTGGAAGGAGGGAGAGCTGCATAGCCAGGCTTCCCAGCACAGAACATCAACTTGGAGCTGCAGGGAACCTGGTTTTCTGAGTTGGGTTATGGCACTCAAGCTGATTTTAACATGAGGCTTTGTGTGCAGTGTGTCATAGTTTCTGTTGTGTTTAATCCTGGTGTTTTCGTTTTCTGGTAAACATTAGCTTTTAATTTTTTTTTACTTGCTTCTAGTAATTAGTTACCCATCCATTTTCAAGTTGTGTCCAACAGCTGAATTTTACCTGGCTTTCCCTAGGCAGCAGTTTGATTGGCACCTCTTCTTCTGTCCAGCTGCCAATGTCCACAAATCATTAAAAAACCCAATTTATCTTTCTGCCCTTCTTTCAAATATGACTGAAAAGAGCCCCTGGATTCAGAGGCACAGGAGAGAGAGAGTGAAGGCAATTGAAAGAGACCCAAAAAAGAGTGGATACATTGCTCTCACTTCCTTTGGAAACATGCAAAAAAAAAAAAAAGGTTGCACTCCAAAATCTGTTGGAGCTAGAGAAAAAGTGCTTTTTATTTTAAACAAACTTCACTGTTGCTGTGGGGTGAGCTGGTTTTTGTGAGTTTTCTTTTGGGACGGTTAGTTCACCCGCCCCCCCAAATTTGATTTAAATCTGGTGAAACTTCTGCTGAACCTTCAAGGCAATGAATTTGCTTATGCAGTCATTGTATTTGTGATTTGATTAATTTTAAAGGCAAAGGAGTGCTGCCTGCCTTCTGCAACTCAAAGGAAGCTCACTTGCAGTTGCAAGGGAGGCGTGCGAAGCACCTGGCTTGGTGCAGAGCTTTGGCGGTGGAAAGGCTCCTTAAAAATTCCTAATTGATTCTAAAAATTAAGACATTATGTAAATGTTTGTAATTCTGAGCTGCTCTGAGAAGCTTCATTAGTAGGAATACAAGAGCAGGAATTAATTTTATTTATGTGTAATGAAGAGCAGGTGGGTCCTGAGGAAAGGCTGCAAAGAGGAGGGAAAGGGGTGCTTGTTCCCCCTTCTCCAGCTCTATCATGAAGAGAATCCCCCCATTCCACAGGGATTAGTTTCCTATTTGCTTTTATTTTACAGGGGGGATATCTGTGAATATATGGCATGAGATTACACTTTTATTGTCTGCCATGAATCCCTTGTAAGGGTAGAACAATGTGGAAATGTGCAGCCAGTGTTGCATTACAGGGATGTATTATGGGTCTCTGTCTCCACCAGTAATGACCAATTAATGACCACTGAGATAAGCAAATGAGAAGTCAGGGCTACTCAGAGCTTTAACTCATCATTTCCTGACCACCCATGGACAAAGAGGCCGATATTAGTATAGTTTTATTTAATGAGTGTTTCAGATGAGTATGGGACTCACTTCATGGTCTGGCAGGGGGGCTGCCTGGACATTTTGCTTCCAGCCTGTGTGACACCTTTATGATATCACATAACTAGAAGAAAATCCCAGATCTATGTAGTGGCTGGAAGAAGTTTGTTCAGTTGCAGCTGGGATAAGCTGGTAGGATTTCCAGGAGGACTCGGCATGAGCTTTGATTTTGATGCACTTCAAGTCAAGGGAAGTGAAATTGCAGGTGTATTTCTTCTTGTGCCAAATTTGCTGTGCAAAATGAGCCACATAACATCATGGATGCACTCTCACAGAGTGGAGTTCACCACTGTAACCCTCCAGGGGTTTTACTGGGCCAACTCAGTGAGAAAAACAAAGTAATAGACAAGGTGGTGACAAAAGAGGTGTACCCACATGTTCTGCTGGACATCAGATTCACCAATAGTGGAAAAATAATACAAGAATAGTGAAGTAAGAAGTGCTCATTCATTTAAATATTTAAGCTGAGGAACAGGGACTTAAAGTAAAATCTTGGCTCCACTTGAAGGTGGGGGTACTTCATAATTTATGTGTCTGTAAACACATGTTGTACTCCCTATGTTTAGTTTTATTGGTTTCACTGGGCACTTGGTCTTGTCTCAAAGCTGAATGTTTAATGACTGGTGCTAATAAAAGTTATTGACCAATCAGGAGGGCAGAGAAGGCTTGGAATGAGCAAAGGAGGCAGAGAAATCTTGAAAGAGTGAAGACAGCTGGGTGGGATTGGACAAGCAATGCCATTAGCAGTGAGGGCAGAAGGGTGGAGATCTCCGCATACAATGCCACTAAAACCAGTTGCCATGTCCAATAGTAAGTAATGCCCCAGCCAATACTTGTGGGTGGGTCCTTCAGCAGCAAAAACACAAGTGAGGGCGAATCTGCAGCACCTGAGAAAGCTTTTCTGGCTGCTGGGACTGGACTGTTGACAGCCTAGATACAGAAGTTGTACTACCAGGCTGCTGTTTTACTTCTGTTGACAGCAATGTTTGCTGCCACTGGGAGCCTTCTTTAGCATCCTCAAGCAGAATGTGTCCTTTGTTTTGAAAAAAAAAAACCCAATCCTGCTTTTATTGCTTCGTCCTGCACAGCCTCACACAATCTGACAGTGTGATCCCTCCAGGTTTTATAATGTGGGCTCCCTTTGCCAGGGCTTAGGGGGAGAGTGGTGTTATTAATGAGCTCTTCTGTGTGGCTGCTGGGCAGAGGGGTAGGAGAGAATAGGGGAATTGCCCAGGCATCAGATATGAATACTTTGTAATAACAGAAAAGAACAGACAGGGGAGCCCTTGTAAATACATTTAGGAGAGGCTGTGGAGGTGATACAGATGTACGGTTATCTGTGGTTTTGGGAGGGGAGGACAACTAGGTCCCATTTCCATGCATGCCCCTCACTGCTGCTTTCATTCCTGCATCCTGGGTCTCCAAGCACCCCTTGAACCCACACAGCACATGGATCCTAAAAAAAAGAAAGAAAATGACAGTGACCAAGAAGTTGTTTTGCTTCAGGGAAGCAGTGGGGAAGTTTAATCTGGGCTCCCAACCCTGCGTTGTTAGTCGGGAATGAGGCATTATGGCTCTCAGCTGTGGCCTCAGCTGTGCCTGGGGAGGAGGTATTTAGCTCTTCTCCTTTCTTAGGTGCCTCCATGTTTGCAAGTGCTGGAGGGGATTGTGTTCTGCTGCAGCTTGTTGGAGTGTTCCTGCTTGGTCACGTCGAGAGGAGGCTGCAGGAGGGGATGGTAGGTGAGTCAGGGGTTTAGTGATTGATAATTCTTATCAGCAGAAAGAGGAATGGGCTTTTTCAGGGCTGGTTTTGTGAGGTCTTAAAGGCTTTCTCAATCAACAGAAATGGGATTTAGGTCAAATTAAACTGATATGTTTGCAGTAAGGCACCGAGTCCATATCCACTGGCTGCATCTCTTGAGTGGTGTGCAGTGGTTCTCTCTGATCCTCTCTCCACTCCTGCATCCTGTTATTGCTCCTTCTTTTGCCTAAAACACAGGTCATGCCTTACACAGTGGCTTAATGTTTTTCTCAGGTCTTCAACCCAAAATGAGGCTATGCTCAGACCTAAAATGCTTTTAAATGTGAATTAGTAGCTCTTAAAATGAGTGTTCCTGGTGGTGGCAACATTTCTTGGCCAGAAGTGAAAGATGAAGCCTTGTATTATTGCACTTTGAAAGGGTTTATGGTGTTGTGGTTGCTGGGGGAAAAGCAGAGGCAGGACACAAACAGGCAGCGGGGAGCCCCGTGTGTCTCTAAAGCCCTGCCTTCATTATTATGCAGTGCAAGTGGCTGTTGGCACAAGAACAAATTCCACTGTAAATTACGTGTGATTTACATGAGAAGCTCATTAATTCTCTAACACCGGATTTAGATGGTCTCATTTGTAAAGGGTGTCATTTTAAACACCGCTCAAACATATTTCCTTCTATCTGCTGACTCAGAGTGTGTGCTGGGAGGTGATAAACAATAAAGTGTGTATGTGTTCATAAATGCATGCACACAGACACACATTAGAAAATGGAATCAATTAGAAGGTATGCTTTGTGTTTAGCAGTGCTGCCTGTGGTACACAGTTTGGCTGCCTATTTTATGATTTTGCCTGTGCATTGTGGACCTTGCAGGATTTTTTTGTTTTGCATTTATTGGTGCAGAGGTAAGCCTTTTAATTTTGATTTTTAGTATTAAACTTGTATCTTAATGCTTATTCTGTGCTGTTGTGGCCCTCATTTTAAGGGCTTCCCCTTCCTGGACAAGCCTCTGCCCTGGCTTTGGGGGCAGCAAGACTCAGCATGGATGAGCAGTATAGTTCTGTGGCATAAGCAATAGGCAGGGTGCCTTTTTTTTTTTTGTTGTTGTTGTTGTATATTCCTGGTTTTTCTTAGCTCTACCATAACTCAGAAATTTGGCAAAAATCATAGGAGGAAAAAAAAAATCCCTCAATGGAAATACTTTTTTACTGGGGGCTTTGCCTCTTGCTCCAGGACAGACAGAGCTGATAGGCACACCAGAAGTGTCTGTGGTTGCAGCTCATATGTTGAGGCAGTGTAGTCCATAGTTTCATTTAATGTTGCTTTTGCATTAAGCAGCATGACCCTTCTGCATTAGCTGAAAGAATTATTTGCTCATTTTCAGATTCCACTTATTGTTTTAATCCAGCATCTGGAGCTATGTGTTCTCTGATATAGGGCTGATGTCGAAATTTGGATGATGGTGTGTTTTATCATACGTTCATGTGCTGTTCGGGTTTAAGTTGCAGTTTATAATTATTTTAAATGGGCAGTTGCTCTTTAGAAAATCTTAAGCTTGACGCAAACAATAAATGCAGGACAAGCTGCCAGACTCACCTTTGAAGTCTCTCTGGCCTAAGGAAACTGTTCCTTGACATCTCATTACTTTCCTTCTCTTATTAGAAACAAATGTGGATTTCCTACACGTAGATTAAATATGGCCTGAATTAAGAAGGCTGAGTTAAGCAGCAGCAAAAGAGGAGAAATTATGCCATGCTCCGCTGCGGTTTTGTTTATCAGGACATAAGTCTGAATTTATTATTTTTTATGACTTGTAAGTTAGTGCAAGGAAAGAAAAAGGAGCAGTCATTTTTTTCCTACGACAATCAATCTACTGTTTCATATGCATTTAAACCATTTTGCCACAGGGAAAAGAAAAACATGCCCGTCTTAAGTAACCTAAACATCCATGGTGGTTGTTTTTCTGCACGTAGCAAGGCTTTACTTGCTCAGGGAGGATTTTTTTTCTGTTATGTGGAGAAAGTGATTTTGACTCACAAGATATGGGAAAATGTAGGCAGGGCTTCAGTGGAGGAGGAGGGAAATCCTGTAGCTCTTGTGCTTGTGAAGAGCATGTATCAGACCTTCCCTGACTTTTTTTTTTTTTTTTTTGGGCCCCAAGCTGAAGTTTTATGTCATGACCTGTCTGCACTGCTTGCTAGGAGTGGATAAACGTGTTTTTCAAAATAAGAATAGTAACAATTTTTTTTTTCTCCAACAGAACTGCTTGGATTCAAGCTCCTTCTCTGATTTGTTAGAGACAAAACTGGGGGTGGGAGGGGAGCCAAACCAAGAAACATTGTGCTATTTTCATTTGTTTTCAACCACTTCTCACAGAATAGCACGGGAACAATATTTTGTTTAATGTTACAGGAGTTGCAAAGGTGGTGACTGTGCTTTGCTCCTCTCCCCACGCTGGCTCTATCTTGAACTGGAGATGTGTTGGGAAGGAGGTGGGATGAGATAGACATGGTTATGGGTTACAGAAATCCTGTACCCAAAGCCAGCACGTGGCAGAGTGGGTCACTCTTCAGGTGCTGCCACCCTGCATACTCTGTATATATATAAAGCCACTGACTGTAAACCCTGTGTTGGCTTGAAATTTTTTTTTTTTTTTTTTTTTTTTTTCTCCTCTGTAGTGCTTTTCTTTTGAAAATCCAGTGCTTCTGCAGCATAGGATAGGTTCTTCCTAGCTTGGTGTTGCTTTAGCTTGGCTAGACTTTAGGTCTGGAAAAGCATTTTGAAACCCATTTCATGGGTATTTTTTCTGAGGGAATATGTTTAGGTCAGTTCTGTTTGAACTGTCTTAAAATATTTTACCCTCAGAGGGCACTTGTGATTTCAGCCAGCTGTTCCCTCACAGACTGAGAAGAAGGCCTGTGCCTCGTGTAAATCTGTGCAAGTAATATTGGAAAAAAAAAATACAGGAACAGTGCCAGATGACACCAGCTGTTAATGGCACTCATTAAGCATCATGTTCTAACACAGTGTTATTTTCCAGTGTAGACAAGCCCTCAATGAACTCTCCCTTTCCTTTCTCCAAAACCCATTGAGCAATATACTGCCTGTAGTAGAATATTTTAATTATTTATAAATTTTCATAAAAAGTTCTTTTCTTTTTAGTGCAAAATGTAAGCAGAGAACCCAGTGCTTATTTATCTGTGAGGTTGAAGGTGAGAGCCTCTTGGTTGTGAAGAGTTTCCATCTTGAAAAATATAAAGCTGTAGGTAGGCAAGATGGACAAAAGGTGGGAGAAAAGAATTATCCTATTTGACAGGTCTGGTGAGGCAGAAAGGGAAAACAAAGAGTCCCTAGTTTGATAGATCTACAAGTCTACAGTGTAATCCCATTTGGAGAAACACAGTGGAATAGAGGAGTGAAACTTCTTATTTCTCTAAGGGAAAGCTCCAAGAACATTTTTTTAGCTTATGTTCCTGGTACATTAGAGGCCAGGCCAAGTATTTCCAAAAACGAAATGGAACATTCTGCCAGCAAACTACTCTGTGTATATATTCATACATACACACACACATATATATGAAATAAAGAAAGTTAGATCACATCTCTTCTATGTGAGGATGTTTGGGTTTGGTTTCTGCATGGTGCTGTTCATACCAAACATGTATGTAGGTCATTTTGGTTCCAACCAAAGCACTGAAGAAAATCAGTAGTTAATGCTATGCAAAGTGGAATGAGGCAAACATGTCACCTGTAATATGACAAGGTATTAACTTCTTAAGTCAGAGAAATTTAGCTGGACAGGCTAGAGTTTTAATCTGACTCCTGACTGCTGTGTCAAATAAATTTCAGCTAAGTGAGGCAAATGTTTATAATTAATTTCAGAGTGGCTTAATTTTTGCACATTAAGCAAATTGGTATCTTGTTTTAGACTCTGAAGCAGGGAGGCAACTCAGCATGAGTCTGTGTGTGATTTATTTAACAAGAGACCCGCTTAGGGACTCTGAAATCATGCTTGGAGTTGAGCTGGTGCCCAGCATTCACATACTGTGGCATTATCTCTTTCAAAGGCAGCTTCATGGTGAGGCAAACTCCGAAGTTCTAAGACTCAGAAATTCACAGATGAAACTCAAAGTTTATGAGCCTGTCTCTTTTCTTTTTGTGGTGGTTTGGTGCTGGCATAACTCTAATGACATCAGGCACTTAAGGAGTGACACTGCTGCAATAAAGACCTGGAGACTAATGGTGTTTGCAGTACTATTTCTCATCCAGCCTTTGTCTGCTGCTAAAAGCTCCCTGTTTGATTCTGCTCCCCCTTTTCACAGTTGAACACACATCAGTTGACCAACAGCAGTTTCTGCCTTTCATGCCCAGGATCCCAAATAGGGGCCAAACCTAGGTCGGCTTGGTTTCTGAGGTCAGACAAAATCCAGTTTATGGCTGTGGGCAAGGGGTCTAACAGTGGTAATGTTAATTCACAAAATGAATTAGCAGTTGTTTTAAAGACCAGGGGAAACAATGCAGCACAGGACAGACACTGCTGTCCATCTGGTGGAGCTGTGTGCAGTTCTGTATAGCTTGTTCCTTGCCCTTATCTTCATTTATCTTCACTGAACTGTGACCACTGGAGGTGCCACCTTCTTGCTGGACCCTCTCCTGCAGTTCCTGTCTGGTCTGCCCACACAGACCAGGTTAATGTTTTATTTCTGAGTTAATGTGTATCTTTAATATTGTTTCTATTAGGGGCTTTCCCAGTGAGTTATACAGAACCTGTGTTTGTCTTTAAAGTCTGGTCCCCCTGAAATTGAGAGAATGATTATGGAGGAAACATGCTAGCTCTTAAAATGCTACAAAAGTAGTGTTTCATCCCATCCCTCCCCTCCTCGCATGCTTTAAAATCTTTAAGGATCTCTAAATAGGCACTTTTTAAATCAAAGCATTAAGAAGCAAAAGTGTGGTGCAGAATTATGAGCCAGATGTTGATCCTGGTAACTCAGGTATGCCATTCCCTCACACCCACTCAGCTTTCCTTGTGGCATTTCCCTAAAGAGGACCCTGGGGCTGGATGCAAGCTGGGATCAATCCCCAGCCCGTGGCATCTGTTTGCTGAGGGTTGGAGCTGCTTGTTGAGCTGAAGTCGTGTGAACTGAGAAACGGAGACAACGTGATGTTGGGAGCGAGCCTGGATCTTAGGAACACATTGCTTAAGTGACCAGAAACTAAGCTGCTGTCTGTGTGCCAAACCAAAGTTAAAAGCCATGTGGGTTTCAGAACTTTATTTTTTTAAGAAAACACTTGTTAAAGAATAAGCTGCATTCAGTGATTGATTGCTTGTTGCTCTTGCCCAGCTATTTGTACTCTCAGCTTTGACTTATGTCATACACCTGAGGCCTTGCATTATGGGGAGCACGATATGCACAGCAGAGAGTGGAAAATTTGGCCAAAATATTGATGTCTTGAAGTGCTGAATTGAGGGATATTTCTGGAGGAAGTAGTGCTGCTGTGCTTTGCTGGATCAGACTAAAAGGTAGGAGGGATTTTTCCCTCTGGCTTTTTCAAAGTTTTGCTTGGGACTCTGTCTGGGATAGCTTTGAATGTTACATTAAGCATTTTAGTTCTCAACTGCAGGTAGGTGCTGTTCCATGTCTGTAGCTTGTACAGAAAAAAATAAGGAAATGAAGGAAAAATTATTTTGAATTTTTTTGACCTGATAGGTGGTAGAGTGCAAAAGGGGAAGGCTTTCCATGTGGAGCAGAGGAGGAAGATGCTGGGTGTGGAAGAGGGCTGTGCTTTCATTTTTGTATTTCCAAGACCCCCAACTTACTTCCTATGCAAGGAAAGAGAGAGGATGGTGGGGGCAGGCATAATTCTAGGACATCTGGCCCCAGTGAAGCTCTTGCTGGTGATTAGGTCCATCTTGAGATCAGCCTTTCTAGCCAACACATAATTACTGGGGTTTTGTTCCTACTTTGAATGGTTAACATATGATACGTCTTTACATTGTTTTTCTTGCAGCTCATTTTTCCCCTCTCGTGTGATTTGCAGGATTTACACACTTGGTTTGTGTTGATGGTGCCTCTCCTGACAGTTCTTTGGATGGAAAGGTTAAGGCAGCTCTTGGGCTCATCAAGACAGGAGTATTGTACTTGAGCCTGGCATTAGTCATGCTTAGCTGCTCGCATACTAATTTGGCATAAATCATAACTTATTTTTTTAACTAGATGCCACCATTTTAGGCAACTCTACTTGTGCAACTTGCAGTCAGGCTGATGAACCAGTGAAAAATGATGGCACTGCACAGCTTCTCTTTTCCACATATGCCCATTCTCCAAATGTGGTAGGAGGACTGGAAAACACAGCCAAGTGAACAGAAAATGCAAATTGGCTTCATATTGTTACTGGAGCAAGCAGCCTTCTATAGGAGGAAATCTGAAAAATTTAGAATACGCTGCTAAAGTTTGCATGAGAAGTTCTGCATCTCCTTACAAGATGTGAAGGTAGTGTTCTCCTGGCAAAGGTGATTGTGAAGTGTTATGTTGCAGTTGGATTTCTCTTGGATTGAAAAGGTAATAATTGTTACCACACTTGTCTTGTCCTTTTGTCTTTGGAAGATGATCAGGCAGTGCAGAGGGCAGCATCAGAACTAATGGAGGTTTTAGCTGTCTCTTGGGCTCAAGCCTTCTTGAAGGAGAGAGTTTTTCATCTTTGTAGGGAGGTGGGATCATTGGCTTTCTCATCTGCAGCTGTCTAGGTACTGTCTCATACCTAAGGGGAGTTGCTGGATTATTTTTTCTTGTAGTTGTATTCTTTTGTCATGAGTGTGGTTCTCAGTGTGGATTTGGTGGAGCTGCAACAGTGAGCAAACATTCAGGGCATCTCCTGGCCGACAGTTTGATGAAAGAAGTGGGCAGGACTGTGTTTATGAGCCATTACCCCTTTGCTATTTTTGTAAGCATAATAAAAGGTTTCTTTGATTTTTTTGTTTGCCTTTGCTGCTTGTTACACTAAGGAGCCCGATCAAGTATAAGAAAAAAAAAAATCACTTATCAAAATCTGTTGCTACAGCTGAGAAGTTAAAATATGGACCTCAGTTATCAATTTGTTGTGTGGTTTTCTTCAGTGTTTCTCTTTTTTACCCTTTCCAGAGCTCAACCTTATATGCACATGACAATGATACCCATAGTCAGTTTATGGTATCCAGAAGAACAGCATGTTACTTACGAGGGTTTTTTTAAAAACAAGATTAGTTAAAGATATAAGTACAGCAAATAGCACAGTCTCATTTATGACCATCTTGGGATATTCCATCCCTTTCTCAGCTTTTCTGCAGTGACAGATGGAAGAAAATATCTTCCCAGTTTTAAGAGTTAGTTACAACTGTGCACAAGGACAGGCGCCACGTGGACCACAGTGGGAAGTAGTTTTGATTTCTTAAATGTGGACTGTGTTCCAGTCAGCTTCAGAAGAGAGACCCCCCCGATTGATATTTTTAATGAGCTAGGAGAGTGTGTTAAAACTGCTTGCCTATCTACCCACAAACCCTGAGGGTAGAGCGCTAAATCACTGTGAAGCATTAGAAGTAGAAGAGGTTATCTAACTAGGCATTTTCTCTGGTGTAAATGGTATTCACACCTCTGCCTATCACTTTTCTCTTTTTAATTTCTCTATTTTCTTTTAAAGCAGCATGAATGACTATGCTTCCATCAGCAGCCTTGATTCTTGTCTAGCTGACAGCCTAGAAACAGTATAGCAGGCACAATTTCCTTGCTAGTTTGAGCCACTGAAACAAATTCAGTCTCCTTTATGTTTTCTCTACCCTAAAGATATTGAAAGGGGAGCATATGTGGAGGAATAAGTGTTTGTGTGCATGGGGATATGTTTGGATGTGTGTATTTGTTGTATGGGCCAATGAATGCCTGGGTTGACCTGGAACCTGAAGGAATACCTGTGAATAGGGTACTTTATAATGAAAATAAATAGAAAGCCTTTGGTAGCAGAACTTAATGGAATTAAGGAAAATATTGGATTCTGGGTGCTGTTTCAAAGTCGTTTTCATCAGAATGGAAGTGGCATAATCAATATGTAGCTCTTTGGCTGTTAACTCTTCAGATTTAGCTGAAATCACATTAAATGGAATAGATTTTATTTATGGCTGGGGCAGTAGGGTTATATTTAACTGAACTCTCTGGAAGTCAGCTATTTGGGAGCTGCCAGCTCTTCACAAAGTGATGCTGTCTGTAGCTGTACCCAAACAAATCATGATATCATTCTTTTGTCATTACTGATGCAGGTCCTGCTTTATAAACACCAACTAAACATGAAAAGTTTTGGTGGTGTGTGTCCTGTTTGCTCTTCCTAATTTGCCCATTGATTTCTTTCCCCATCTGGTCCCAGGTGAGCTTTGTTGTGCCTTTCCTATTCCAAGGCATCTTTGCCAGAAACAAATCTCCCTGCCATTGATTTTAAAACCTCTGCTGCAAGCAAAATTGTGGGGCAGAGTTTTGGGAAGATAAAGGTCTGGGCTGAATTTGCAGCTCTGTGGAGCATCTGTAACCATGAGAGGTGTCAGCAGGAATAGTTATATTTACCACTCCTGAAAATGACATGTATTGGTTTTAAGTTCAATATTCACACAGTCAATCTATAATAAAATCTACAGGTGGGAAGACAACAATAATTATTTCTATTAACTACCAAAAAACCTATTAATAGATTCATTTGAAAAGCCTTAGAAGCCAGTATTTCCAATTGCAAAACACTCTGTAAGAAATTATTTTTGTGTCTTGCAAAGAAACCACCATACCACACAGACAGAATCCAAATGAAAAACTGTCTTGTGTTCTGGAGATGCTGTCATGAGAAAGACCTCCTATGTAGCATCTGTTCACACTTCCCACATATTGTGTAAATATATCCACTTCAAGTATTTAATCTTCCCAGAAGTTATGCTTGCCTTTCTTCTCCAAACAAGAAAGCTGGAATCCTCTCCCTCTTTACAAAACCCACCTGTAGCTTGGCAAACTACCAGATTAAGGTTGTTTCGGTTGGTTTAGGTTGTTTTTTTTTCTTTTTTTGATAATGCTCCAATTTTAAATTTTGCATAAAAGCTGTAAATGTTTCTGGAGTTACGACTGATCTCATTTCCCTCTTTCCCCCGTTCCCTAGGAACATTCCTAATAAGTTACTCAGTCTCTCTTCTGAACAGGGAGAATTTCAGCCATAAATAAGGCAACACTTGAAATCGTAAATAATGTTTGGACAGCTTGTGCTGAGGGCTTCCCAAAGGGAAGGAATTATTTTGTGGTGGCAGTGTATCGTGGGGCTGTCTGGTGTCATGCTTTGGAGCAGGCTGTTTCTTGTGCAGAGTGCCTCTGAGTATCTGGAAGCTGGGTTGTGACTCCTGAAAAATTGGCTTGTGGGATAGCAAAGCAAATCACACTGATGAGAAGAGGTAAAGGGGAAGAAGGTAGGGGGAGAACTGAAGCCACCAAATACTAACTGATGCAAAGAAATTCCATGCTAAGGCTGAAACTGCAGCTTTATCTCATGACTTGGTGGGGGGAAAAAAAGGCAGGAACATATGTCAATGACAGATTGCCAACCTTAGCATTTAATTCTGGGCATTTTGTGGGTTTATAGGATTTGCTGACAAAAAGATGAGGGGGAAGGGTTGGATGGGATGTAATTTCCTGAGTGTTTTTCTTGAACGGAAAAAAAAAAAACCTCAACCCATCTTCTTTTATTTTAATATATTGGAAACAGCCTGAACAATTGTAGTTTTTCATCAGAGTAAATACCTTTGAGTTATGACACTTTTTCTCCTTTAAAAGCAGTTTCCAAAGCATTGGAGAGGTATGCATAATTAAATGCTTTCCTTATTTGAACTTCATTGGGAGGCAGTCTCTCTCTTTCTTCGTTTGACACCTCTGTGCTGTGCAGACTCGTGGTCTGTTGAAATGTGCGTGTTCACAAAGATGTGAAGAACCCCAGTCTGCCTGTTCCACAAAGATGTATAATGAGCAATGTTTTGAACACTGCTGAAAAGCAAGGCAGGAGGATATTACAAACTGTGCCCTGTATTGCACAAAATGCCTATCTAATAGCCACAGTATATAAAAGTTCTGTGTGCTCTTTTGCTTTGGCTTTTTGTGTCTAAATCTCCATCTACCCATGAAATGTCCTTGATCTGAAAGCCTCTAACCTGCTTTTGGCATGGGCCCTTGACAGGGAACCATTTTAAGTCCTGCTGAACTTTTGGGAGTTTCATTTGGATGCTCTGAATAAGATCTACTGAGTGGACAAGCTGCAGGAAGTTATTAAAACTTTGCAGGAAAACCATGAAGCAATTGGTATATAAATTATTTCTTTTTAATCTTTTTGCATTGTTTTTCCTCTCCAGACCAATTCCTGGAGGAAGGAGATGGGGATTAGAGAGTTTTTTTTTTTTCCTTTGAAGGTATGACCTGTTTCTCTCTTGACCAAGAAATAGCTTGGGGAAAAGGAGAATGCTGTGCTGAGGAAGGGCTTGAAGCATTTTCAGAAAGGGCTCTTGGCTATGTTAAAAGTCTTTTAATATTCACAAAGGCCCTGTTTAAGTGTACATCTATCTGCTGCTGTTTTTCTCATTGAGCAGGAGTACATGGAGATTTCTTTCAGGGTTGGGTGCCAGTTTGGAAGGTGCTGGCTTGCAATTTTTTCCCTTTTTGAATCAGCATCTAAGGAGAAGTCAAAGGCCTTATCTTCTGGCTCTCGATTCTCTGCATATGTACTTCAGTGAGCTTGAGTTTCTCTGGCATTACAGAAGGAATATATGCAATGGTTTTCCTTTTTTTTTTTTTTCCTGTTGCTGATGTAAGTTTTTGCAGATTGGCAAAACTCTGCTCTGATTATGGTGAGATCTTCCTAACCTGAGCAAATTTGATACTGTGAGATGCGTGTGGATCTGGATTGGTTGATGAACCTTGTAAACTCCATGGGTGACACCTGCAGTGGAAATTAAAATACACCTTGATGCCTTTGTGCTCTGAGTTTTCTGAGCTGATAAACCGCTCTAACAAAGTTATGTTTTATGTTCTCCTTGAGTTATTTGTTCATTTCAGGGTTCATGAAGTACAATAGGTGGACAGGCCAGTTGGCAGTACTTGTGAAGCCCATGAGCTTGTCTTTGCTGGTTGAGACTTGAACATCCCCAGCAAAGTGTGGATGTCCATAATAATCTTTGCTGATCTGCCATGAAGGGCTTGGGGGAGTTCACAAAATTCTCTGGTAAGCCAGAAGATCATATAACCACCCACAGCATGCCATTTCTTGCAGTATTCTCTTAGGATCTTAACATGCTGAAATGCCATCCCTCTCAGGCTCATGAGGGTTACAAAGCCTGTGGGGATGGCAAGTGGTGTTTTTAATCCTGCTCTGAGGCTCTGTGGATTTATGTCCTTCTCTGCTCCATTTCATTTGGTTTTGCCAGCAAAAGAGTTTTTTATTCTCAGTAGTCTTTCATACTGCAGATGAATGACTTAAGCTTGGGCTTTGACAAAGTGCATGTCTCTGAGCAGGTAGAATCCCTGAATTAACATGATGGACTATGTCTCTTCTCTGTGTAACAAGCTTGACCATCACATATGTCAGCACAGGCCATGCTGCTGGTTCATCCAGCTTCATGGCATGCATGTGAGCAGAGAAGAGAGAAGTGTGTGGCTTAGTACTGTCTGTTGGACTTGAAGAAAGGCAGTAAAGAAGTATTTTCTTGCTTAGTCCTGTGGCAAACGCATGATGAGAGTTGAGAGCACTGTCCTACTTGGCACATGTAGGCAGGGCATTTGTAGGGTGATCACATACTTGAGTGCTGTAGATATAAAAAGGGAAGCTCTCTTTCAGCCTTTCCTGAAGGATGCTTGTTTTCAAGTCCTGAAGCACTAAAGACCAGACCTAAAATCCCTGTTCCCCTGCCTGGAGCAATGTCAAGGTAGTGTTTTTAAACAGAAGGGCTCCAGTCTACATGCTGGTGCTACCTGGGCTCCCAGGACCAGGAGATTAAAACATCTCCAAACTTGATTCTCTTTTGGAATATAATGGTTCCTGTGTTCTTTCTGGAGAAACATCTGCCTGATTGTAATCTTTTGCCTGTAATTAGCAAATGTCCCATTTTGACCATCAAGGACTGGGTCCAGCCCCTTGCAGTGGGATTCTTTCCCTAAGAGAAACTTTCTGGGTTGTCTGGCTTATGTGCGTGCACACACACACATGGATGTGCATACTTTCTGCACAGTAATTTGTTGTAAATTGCTGCCAGCTTTTGAACTTAGAGGGGAGGATGGAAAAAAGAAAACCAGAACAGCAGGGGGAAAAGCCCACCCTAACTTTCAAGTATCTCCAGTTCTCTTAACAAAACCTGTGTGCTTGCAGGGCCCATTTGGCATTAATGCAGCCTTGACTAATATTTTTGCAGCTGGATTGGTGCTAGTGAAGACAGTTAGTTTTGGAAAGACCTGCATGCAGAACTCTGTGTTGCTTAATTTCAAGTCCCTGGATTGCTTGAGTGTGGGGAAGCACGTGGAGGGCTGTGGCTGAATGGCTGTCCCATCCTGGTGTTCTGGGCTAGGCATCCG
Organism: Cichladusa arquata; assembly: GCA_026413545.1. NCBI lineage: Eukaryota > Metazoa > Chordata > Aves > Passeriformes > Muscicapidae > Cichladusa > Cichladusa arquata. The sequence continues at coordinate 15,568,206 of JAOTQP010001652.1, forward strand.
CTGTAGGTGGTGTTTGAAGCCTAGGATGGCTGTGGGAATCAAGAGATAACAGATCCCTAAAAGTAGCTTTGGGGTTTCCACTTGATGCTCTTGGTGCTGAAATGTGTGGTGTTCCCAGTTACACAAAAAGATGAGAACATGCCCACAAGTGTGAGGGAAGTCCAGAAGAGCAAGTAATTTTTATTTTGCAGCATTTAAAACCGATGGATAAAACCTAACCAACCTGTTGTAGTGAGTGTTTCACAGCAGCAGAATGGGTGTGTTGGATACCCTGGGAAGCAGGACTGCAGTGATCCATTCATGGTTTGGTGCTCTTGAGGCCCAGTGCACCCAGGTGTGTATGATAGGGCTAGAGCTGCAAGAGGAAGGTGAAGGGTGTAATAGTGCCTCCTGAATGCTGTTCGTCTGCTTAGTGTGCAGCTGATAATTCAGCCTTGATCTAAGTGTTCTTGTTTACCCATAAAATTAATTTCTTGGTGAAAACAGCAAGCCAGGTACTTAGCATTTACTTTTTTTTTCCCTGTTGTCTCTGCAGTGACACCCGCTCATACCAGGTGGTAGTAGAGTGTTTATTTGTAGAAAGAAACAACCAGGTTGGGAAAGAAGAGCTGTTTGGCTTGTTCTCCATTTCTTGCATGTCCTGGCTTTGGGTTTGTTGAATGTTACCTAGAGAGTTGTGATTTCAAATTTGCCCCTGAGCCCTGGAAGTTCTGTATGTCCCACCTGAACTATCTGCCTTAAAGGTATTTCCTCTTAAGGGTATTGTCTGCCTTTATTTTAGGTTCTGTTTCCTTTAAACTCTTCTAAGAGGATTGCACAGATAATGTTTCATGGAATATTTTTTTTTTTTTCTCATTTGAGGGAATAATGTAAATGTATGCAAGCAGGATATTATTGTGCAAGAGCTGTGATGTGTTTATATAAGGTGGGAGGGCTTGATTTATAACACTGAATATTTAATGGGAATAAGTCTGGGTGTCTGAGATCTCTGCTGCTTTGTGTGAGTTCGCAGATAGAAACGTGGCAGGTCAAGTTTTTCTCTATGCACCTTGTGGATTTTCATGTGCTAGTGTTTTACATCGTTATGTCAATTTAGTGAGGCAAAAGGAAACATTTTTATTTCGGGTTTTGAAAGCATGGAGAATAGGGGAATTTACTGCCCTATTTGCCTGTCCCTATGTTCTTCCCATTAGTTCCTGAAAGCAGCCCCAGCCCCTGTGCCTGCAGAGCAGCATGTTCCACTGGAGTTCCAGCTCCAGGGTATTGCTCTCTGGCAGCAGCAGTACACATACAGGGTGGGGAGATAGCTGGAATAGCCAGTAGGATAAACTACAAAGTGGAAAATATTTTTAAAATGTAAAAGGTAGCTGTAAACTATGCATGGGAAGACTGATATTTATTATTCATTTTAAACCTGAAGCTGTGTCTGCAAAATCAACATGCTTCTGATCTACAAAAAATCCCCACTGTTCCCAAACCCAAGTAGGGAATGTGAGGGAGTATTCAGGTGCCCAGCAGAGGGACTGCTCAGGCAGTGCCAGACTGGCTTTTTTCATGCCCCATTCCTGATGTTGGCATCTAAGGGATGAAAGGCAAATGCATCTTTTGAAGTGTCATTTCGGGGACAGGAAAATAACACCACAAAGGAAAAACTGGAAATTTCTGGTTTATGAAAAATTAAATTAATGGTTTGTGGTTCTGTCCCCCCTGAATTGAATTCAAGACCGGGTAAATAAGTTAAAATGTAGAAAAGAATTATTATAGCAGGCACAGTTAGTGATGAAACACTGCATAGTGATTGGTAAGCCTTTGGAACATTAGAGTAATGTGCTCTATCTAAATAGATGCTTTGCCTGGGCTAATTTTTTCAAGGATGAATTGATGACATACAATCAGGAGGTGTCAGAAGAGAAAGCATCCAGCCTTGAATGGCAAAACTCAATTGTTTTAGACACAATTGATAGTGGCCAGTATTGGACTCGCACTAATGGCTGCTGAAACTGTTAGATTGGCTTTGTCAGATCTCAGATTTGGCCTGACAGCAGCAAGCGTTTTCTATCAAAGCAGTGGTTTCTTTGGGGGGGGGGGGGGGGGGGGGGGGGGGGGGGGGGGG